>CM060876.1:4370937-5570937 GCA_030737845.1 Acorus calamus | reverse complement strand
AGAATATTTTATTATTATCCATGCATTGATCATAACTGCAAGGTTTGTGTTTATTGGCTGCACCGAACTTAACAGTGGATGATGTGTATATCCTTTTAATTTTTTTAAATATTATCATTGATTTTTTTTATGTCATTGTTTTTTTTTTTCACTGGGTGTTTGCATGTGTCCATCCTCCTCACCAAATCATTTGAAACAAAAAAAAAAGTTGGGTTTTTTTAATGATCTGAATTTTTTATGCAGTGCAATGGATTTTTGCAGGCCAGCAGATCAAGTTTCGTGAGGGTAGGTCATATCCTCTGAATGAACAAAAATTTCATAATTGTATATAGAATTAAAAATGATTAATAAAAATTGTCTTTACATTCCCGGTTCTCATCAAAACCTTTGGTGACTGGTTTTACATGGTCATCTGAATGTCGTTATAGATATTTTATACTGTCAAGAAGGTTTTGGTAACGTTTCTATTTTGTTCAGTGGATCATATTTATGATTACGTTAACAGATCGAGACTTTTTTTCGTATCACAAAGATTTCAAAAATTATGAACTACCTCTTAACATGTTAGAAAAACGGTACTTCAAGTTTGTATTTTGTTGTTTATTTACTTTCTAGTCATTAACTAAAAAAATGAATGATGCTGGCATGGATTGGTACTCTGAATATTAAGGGATGCAGATTGGTTTCCCCCTTTCTTCCCTCCTGAATATTAAGGGATGCAAATTTTTGTAAAGATGACTCTTTTTGTAAAATTTACCCTTATATAGCAATACAAATTTGATTACCAATAAAAAAAAAAAAAAAAAAAACTAAAAAAATGAAGAATGCATGCATATAAAAAAATATGTCCATTTTGTTCAAGTCATCAGACCACTTATCTAAGCTACTTGTAGGAAGCCCTGAATCATAAAATATACATGTTAAAAACTTACATGTTCAAAGGCTCCAATTAAATCTTCGAGGATCCCTCCCTTGTTCTCAACTAGAATTACACACTCCGACGGCATGCCGGCATGCCTTTCTTTCCTGAGGGAGGGAACCCCACCTGCCTTTTTTCTGTAATACTACCTATTTCTTTTCTTTCTTGTATTTCACTTTGGACCATTCTGTACCAGCTTTTTGTTACTGAATGGACTATCAATTCTCAGGAAAAAAAAAAGAATCACACGCTTGGTGGTAGGGACATGTGATCGACTCCTGTCCTTCCTGCCTCTTCCTTAATTATTTTTCCATCCACGTTTCATTTATTATTTATGGTGTGCTAATCTTTATATGGATAGATATAGCTAGGATATGTGCACCAATTACTTAGAAGTACATTTTGTGTAACAACCCTTCTTATCTGATAAAAAAGGATCCCATGATCTGGAACCGATCTTACATGGGATCACAAATCCCAAGTTCGAAACGTATGTAATAACTAGAAGAGCAACTGATAATAATGACCCACATAAAAGAGCTGCATAGCCTGTATAGCTCAGTAACATCATACTTACATGCATGCATCATTAACCACTTGGATTGTAGAGCATGTATTAATATTATGGATTGATGCATTTCCCTTAAATAAGAAATCTAGTTCTTGTTCCAATAAAGAAGTTATGAGTAGGTGGGTTCCTAACTAGCCTCAGGTTAAATTAAATAGGACCTAATCTTCTTCCCCTAGTCTGCGTCGAGTGCAGGAGGGCATTATAAATAATTTAGTCCCCTGAATTAATTGTTGCAGCCCTCTGACCTGGTTATTAGGGGTCCTAGACTCATAGTAGCCTAATTTCTTTCTACTATGGATGCATAGCCTTTCCTATAAATAAAAAAATTTAAATTTATCTTTCTCAACATCCCACGTATTTGGTTTCTTCTATGTCTCCTTATTCAATGGGTACCAATGACTAACCATTATGTGTAATCCCACATATAAAAAATCCAATAAGATATTTTGAGTTATGATAACTGCCCTATGCAATTGTAATTGTCATAAAATTTCAGAGAGGATGTGTAACGTCAACGTGGACAGACATGCTCTCATGGATGCCATTTCTAATCAAAATATAACACTATCAACAAAGAAAAAAAAAAGGGAATATGTCAGTTGTTAAGTGACATAAAATATCAAACCACATAATAGGGCAGGGCGTTGTAATTACATATAACGCATGATATTTAATAAAGAGAAAATACTAAAAAAATCATCTAAATATTAGCAATATTTAAATGAGCCGTTTATTTGCATCATTCTTAATAAGTTATTAGATTGTTAAATGAGATTTTTCTGTAAAATTCTTAAAAGTAACCGTTTTGGGTGTTTTTGTTATAACCAATTCTCGGAAATCATAAAAAATATTGTATCTCAAAGAATAATTAATTTGAAGAACTCATATATATTAAAATTGATAATATAAAAATAATAAAATGGAGAGAAAAAATGATGAAATCGCCTGGTTGAGAGGCACATAGGAGATGCTATCCTTGAAACGAATATGTCCTCCATACGCACGAAGTTTCACCGACATAACATTCCCAAGATACAACTCCACCCGCGAGATTCCGTCAACTTCCCGTGGTACGATCAAGTGGAGTTCTCGAATCGAATCCTTGTATTGTCGATGCCCGGAATGAAATAGATAAGATTTGATCGATCAAGAGAAATATAAAAGAAGATAAGAACAAATGGACTCTCTTTCAGACTCACTCCTCCTAGGGTGATTTTGTTGATATCACACCTATATTTTCTGTGTCTTATTGGAGGATTCACAACCAATATATAGGTAGAGAAATTAATGTGTGGAGAGAGTGATTATTGAATACCTAAAACGGATGACCAAGGATTGTCATAACGCATGAACGGTTCATTGAGAACCCACGCAATGCAAAGGATTTATGGTAACTCATGCAATTAATTTCCTTTCAATCATCCAATAATATGTAATATTTATGTAGTGATCAGTGTAACGTCCACAACCCATGTAGTTAGAGAATAATATATTATGTATTTTGGTGACAAAATTCTAACAGTTTTTAATCTTTAAAAAAAAATTAGATATTTTTCCTTTTATAGATAAGTATTATTAAGAATCTCTGAGTTATAATTGTTTTTCTAATGGCATCAGTTACAATTTATTTTTTTGAGAATTGGTAGTTCATTTATAACTAGCTTCAAGAGTTACAAATGGGCTGAAATAAGGGAGAAAAGAGGACCAAACATAAAGAGAGGAAAAAAAGAAGAAGAAAAACTTGGGTGAAGGGGTGACCCGGCCGGAGTCGGCGGGGGTGGCCAGCGCGATAACCTGCTGGAATCGCATGACTCCTGAATCACGTGCGATGAACCCGACCCCACGTGGGAGGGTCAACCCTGACAAAGGTGGTAAAGGGACATGGCCAAAAGCGAAACTTAAGCGAAACTTCCCTACCACACTCAACCTGAGAGGGACAGTAAAGCTGTCAGAGTGCCAACAAGGTTTGAAATTTCAGAGAGCGGGAAAGGGAAGGCCACTGATTTGGCAGCTAGCGCCTCGAAGTCTCAGCCACAAGATGTGATGTCCTCACATGCAGAGGGACAGATAGAAGCGGATCACCCCCATAAGGAACAGTGCCCACACAGACCACGGGTCTCCAATAGTGACCAGAGGAAACTTGACATGCCAATGATAGAAGCAGAAGATTATGATTGCCCTTTGGGCCTTGGCCTCGTGGGCCCGGGTTGGGCTTGAGCCTGGTGGGGCAGAGACCCGGTCACGGGTTTCCCATTATTTCATGCAATCAAAATCGGTAATTCTTCTAGCAACTCAAGAACATCCGGCCCAACGGTGGGAGACGAATGTGGTCTACCACTGCAAGAACCGACGACGGGTTTATCCAACATGCCGCCGGTAAACAGTGTCGGACAAGATGTGGCGGACCTCGGCGAGGGCGAAGAAGAGGTAGAGACCGTGGGAACGCAAACCAAGAAGTGCAGTGAGCGGATCCAGGCGTGCGAAAAAGCGCAACAACTGGACTTGCGGGTTGACGAAAAGCGAGAGGAGGTCAAATTCATTCATTTCCTAAAGCGCGTGTTCAGCGACAGGACTATATTCCCGTGGTCGGGAAGAGGGGAGCATTTCCAAAACAACGGGGATTCACACATCATGGGTGACACATCAGAAGCAGGGGCCGCAACAGGACAGGCGGCCTCATCGGCGAGGCAGGGGGTGTCCAAGCCTACCCATGTTTAAATGTCTCTCCTGGAATATTAGGGGATTGCACAACCCCTCGAAAAAACGGGCTATTGCAGAATTGGTGAGGCAATTTCGGGTTAACATATGTTGTTTACAGGAAACGAAGATGGAAGTGATTGATATCATGGCGCTTAACGATCTTGGCGCAGGGAGACTGGACCAGATGGTGTTCAAGGCATCGGAGGGTGCAGCGGGTGGGATTATGATTGGTTGGAACGCATCAAAATGGGCGTTACAAGACCAAGTCATCGGTACCCATTCCATCTCGACATTGTTTCGCGACACTAATACCGGCTGGAGGTGGATGTTGTCGGGGGAGTACGGTCCGCAAGGGGAGCTCGAGAGGGAGGAGCTATGGTCTGAACTATCAATCATTAAAGCGGCTTGGGATGTCCCGTGGTGCGTGGCGGGAGATTTTAACATCACAAGGTTCGTGGAAGAACAAAATAGGGCGGGAGTGAATACGCCAGCCATGGACAAGTTTTCCGAATGGATCGACTTGGAGGGGCTCCATGACCTCCCCATAGCTAACCACGCTTTCACGTGGAGCAACATGCGTAATGCCCCGGCATTGGCTAAACTGGATAGGATCCTTATTAGCGAGGAGTGGGAGGATATGTTCCCATGTTGTGCGGTCCAGGGATTACCACGTATCACCTCCGATCACATACCGATCCTACTATCATCCCAGGTCACATCGAGGAAAAAAGCGCCATTCAGATACAAAACTTGGTGGGCAGAATGTCCGGATGTGGAAGAGATCATCCGCGCCAACTGGTCGAAATCAGTAGGGGTGATAAGTGGGGTGAAACACCTCGCGTTTAAGTTGCGGAGGCTCAAGAAATGCCTAATGGTGTGGAGTGGGCTCGCTAGGCGCAAGAGAGTGGAGGACAAGGCTCGAAACATGGAAGTGATCGAATCCCTAGACCGAATGGAGGAGAGCCGGCCACTTTCCAACGAGGAAAGAGTGAACAGAAGCGGCGCTAAATCAAAGGTGGCGGAGGTCCTCCATCTCGAAGAAATCGAATGGCGCCAAAAATCCAATGCATTGTGGTTACAAGCATGAGACGGTAACACCAAATTTTTTCATAAATTTGCTAACCAACGAAGGAGATTGAACAGGATTGACCGCATCATGGTGGATGACGAGCTTTTGACTGAAGAGGACGTGATTGCGGACCGAGTCGTCAACCATTTTCAAACTCAATTTACGAAGGAGCGGACATGGCGTCCATGTTGGGAGGACCGGGAGCTTCCTAAACTCCCGGAGAGGATGTGCCAACTTCTAACCACACCGATCTCTCTCGAGGAAATCAGGCATGTTGTGTTTAGCTCCGAAGGTGATAAGTCCCCGGGCCTCGATGGCTTCGGGATGTCCTTCTACCAACGGTACTGGAACATCGTCCAGAGCGACGTGAGATGTATGGTGGAGGAATTTCAACGAGATGGCAGAGGTATGGGTTGTCTTAACGCCTCCCTGTTCGTGCTCATCCCGAAGAAAGAGGGGGCTGACTCGATCTCCGATTACCGTCCTATTTGCCTCATCAATAGTGGATACATGCTTGTGGCCAAGGTCTTGGCAAAACGCCTCCACGAGGCCTGCAGACTGTTAATCGATGAAAACCAGACAGCCTTCCTGCCGGGGAGAAGTTTACAAGAAGGCTATGCCATATCTCAGGAAATCATCACGTCCTTGCACAAGGAAAAATGAAGTGGTGCCATCCTCAAATTAGACTTCTCGAAAGCATATGATCGGGTCGAGTGGAGTTTCTTGTTTCAAGTTCTTAAACTGCGGCTTCCCTCCAACGTGGATAAAACTAATATCCAACTGCATCTTCTCGGTGCGGGCGTCCGTGGCTATCAACGGAACTGCTCACGGTTACTTCCCCACTAGCAGGGGATTAAGACAGGGGGACCCGCTCTCTCCTCTCCTATTCGCACTTGTGGCAAACGCTCTTAGCCGGATGTGTAGTAAGGCGGCAAGAAGCGGATGGATTGAGGGGATTGCTTGCTCGAGTGGTGGAACACCGATCACCCACCTCCAATACGCCGATGACACTTTAGTCTTCCCGGTTCCTACTAGCGAAGTCATGGGAGGGATACGGTTCATTTTACATTGCTACGCGTTGGTGTCGGGGCTGCACATAGATTGGGGAAAAAGTGCACTCTTCACAGTCAATGTGAACCCACCGTGAGCATCGGAACTGGCTAGTATATTGGGCTGCCAACTACAGAACTTCCCCTCAAAGCACCTTGGACTCCCTTGGTACAGCACAGACTCCTCAGGTCAGACTGGTCACCATTGATAGATCGGATTCAGAAAAGACTCGAGGGGTGGCAAAACAGAACTCTAAGCTTGGGGGGGAAATTCACGCTACTCAGAGCCGTCATCTCCAATCTCCCTCTCTTCTACCTGTCAACGTTCAGAGTACCGAAGGGCATACTCAAGAAGCTCACGTCGATCCAATGCCGATTCTTTTGGAACGGACCGAACAGGGGTGCAAGTCCATGCCTTGTCAAATGGACTAAGTTGTGCCATCCACGAGATAAAGGCAGAATTGGAATCCTTGATCTAGACGTCATGAACAAGGTGTTACTCTCCAAATGGCTTTGGAAGTGGGCCTCGAAGGAACCTTCGATGTGGGTGCGGATGATGAATGAGAAACATGGACCACCAGAATCAGGGGTGTACCTGCCAAATATTACCCCGAAGATGTCCTTTCTTTGCAAGGGCTGGATGGGCCTAGCGGAGGAGTTCTCTTCGGAACTCGGGTGGAAGCTCGGGAATGGAGCAAGTATCAAATTCTGGACCCACAGATGGTGCGGGGAAGATGCGTTCAGCTAAGCTTTTCCAAGTCTCCTACGGATCGCGGAAGATAAAGAAGAAGGCGTACGCGACGTATGGCAGAGCACGGAAGAGGAGGGCAACTGGCGTTTGCAATTGAGGAGGATAGTCTCGGAGGAACAGGTGACCGAACTGGCAGCTTTACTGCACCGTCTTCCCACGCGAGGCCCCGAGGGTGACGTCGCGGACGTGCTGACTTGGGGAGTCCCTCCCAGGGAATCATACAAAGTCAAAGAAGGTTATATGTGGTGGTCACGAGCACAAGAGGGCAACCCGGCAATGGCAGCACGTACACCGACATTATGGAAATGGAAGATACCATGCAAAATCAAACTCTTCATTTGGTTGGTATTACAGGGACGTATCCTAACAAAAGTCTACCGTAGTAGATGGAGATAAGAAGCACCCACAGACTTCCCTTTCTGCGGAAACAAACCGGAAACGATCGAACACCTTCTCCTCAAGTGCACAACATCGGTTAGACTCTGGGACAAGCTAGGGATAGCTGCGGGGTTCAGATGTTCTTTTCAAAACTTGGATGAAATGTGGGAAATCATGAACGCGCCTCTTCCTTTTGGTGAAAATTGCTACCAGAGTCGTTTCTGACGTATTATCATTCCGGCGGGGCTTTGGACGATCTGGCGAACGCGAAATGATCTCATTTTCAAAAATCAGCCTATGTATTTCGAAAATGTGGCATGATGTACTAGGCTGTTGTCAGACTGGGGCAGCTGGTTAGCTGGAGCGAGGCTTGTGTGGGAACCGGGAGGGCTATTTCGGATTGAACAAGCGGTGTCAATTGGCAGGTCTTGACGTCCCGGTGTGCGCTGCTCTCGACACACTCGACACTCCTCGTGTAGAACTGGAGAGAGACGGCGCTTGGTAAGTATATTCGGGTCGTTGACAGGGAGCCATGAACAGTTACAATTTATTATATTAAAAAACATTCAAGTCTTGTTAGTTGCACTTCATTGCATTGTTATATCATTAATAGAGACATATAAGGTGACCACATCTTATCATTTCAATATATATATATTTGAGTGATAATATGTGGGACGTGAGTTCCATGCAAACCCTGTGTGTGTATAGAAGTGGTGTGAATAAAATATAACAAGCTTGATAGTTGACAAGCATTAGAATTTAGGACACCAGGCATATCACATGCTAGAATAATGTTTGAGACAATTCATGAGTCAGTTTCGTAGACAGCTTAATCTATACATATTTATTTTTTAAAATAGTAAATATCATTTAATAATATATATATTATTAAAACATGTAGTTTTATTTTACAATTTTATAAACTAAAAAAATTAACATTTTATACAAAAAAAATTATTCTAACAGTTAGAAATACCCAAATCAGTCACTTTTTAAAATTTTAATTAAAAAAAGTCTCATTTCACAATTTTAAAAACTAAAAGACTAATATACCCTTATGTAATTTTTAAACTCTCTCTAATCATATTTAAAACTTTTCATAACATCATCTAATTGAAAAATAATATTAATATAAGAAATAATTTTTTATTTGAGAGTGATTTTACATGTTATTAAATTTTTAAAGTTTGCTATCAAAAATGTTAAAATTTTTACAATTGTCATCCATAAATTTACAAGATTTTTTTTGATATTTCCTAACTTTTTAAATTTATTTCAATTTTTGTTATTTATTTTTATAAATTTCTTGCATAAGGATTTTTTTTGTATAATATTAATCATATATAAGTGCCCCAAAAACTTTGAAAAGTTTAGTAAATATTTTTTAATAAAAAATTTTAATTTTTATAATTTAAATTTTAATGGTGTATTTAGATTTACAAAAAATAATAATAAACTTCATGCACAAATTAAAAAAAGATTTTATTATTTATTAATGTTTTTTAATTGAGGTATTAAACAATTAAATATATGTGATGATGTTTAAATAGTAGATACATAGGAGTAGTCAAGTCATTGTACTATCTAAAATTTAGGAAATGAGATTTTTTTTTTGTATAATTTTAAAAAGTGACTATTTAGGTATTTCTAACTTTTATAATATTCTTTAGAATATTTTTATAAAAATGTATATTTTTTATAATGAATTGAATGAAACTATTGTTAAATAAATGTAACTTTTTTTACAAGATATTAAATGAGGTATACACTTATTAGATGACTATAGATGTATATAAATTGTTGGCGCAGACTCTGTGTTAATACCTGTGACAGTATTCATAGTGCAGTACTCCTATTTTATTTTAGTCTTCAATTTAATACACGTTTCCAACGTAATGATCAAGTGACTTTAAGATATTTGAATTTGCACGAAAATCTTGTGCTAGAAAAATCAATAAAATTAAAATAAATATTTTAACAATTTTTAAAAATTTAATCCATTTGAATCTGATTATTTTTAAAAGCTTAAATACCTAAACAAATATCAATAACGGGATATAATTTGAAAATAAGTATAAAGTATAAAATTGTCCAAAAATCAAATATTTTATTTTGGGTTAAAGACGTTTAAGTCCCTGTAAACATCTATAAACCCATATAAGTCCTTGTAAACTTAGGGCAGGACAATTACATCCCTAGAAACACAGAAAATGTCTAATATACCCCTACTGTTAAATTATTTTTTAACCTATCATGGTTAAAATTAATAATGGGTGTGATTTTAATATTATACCGTTCACAGTGCACAACATGGTAATTAACATAAGCTTTTTAACTTGTGTAATCACCTTATCAAAATGTAAAATAAAAAAATCTGGTAATATCTATAGTATAATAAATATAATACATAAATAAAGTCATCTTTATAATTACAATTGTTTGAAATAGAAGAAAAAAGTAATAATAATGGAGTAATACGCAACAATAAAATCAAAATTCGCAACAGAAAAAAAAAAGTAAAAATGAGTTTGATCACGGGCAAGATGGTCATTTAAAATGATATATATGTTTTTTTTCTATTTTTTCAATGATTTATATGAGTGTTTAATTTCGCAAAGATAGAATATTATGACAATATATCATCAAATTAGATAAAAAACTAATCCATGGACTACATTGACCTATCATAACAGTTTAAAGGGCATTACGACTCTAAGTTTGCAAGGACTTATGGGTTTGTGGATGTTTGCAGGGACTCAAATGTCTTTAACCCTTTTATTTTTAAATTCTTCACTCTAACAAGGTTTGGGATCGCCAAAAGACATGACATGATAACAAGGGACACTTTGAATGGAATAACTTAGCCCCCGTTTGGATATAGAATAGGCCATGAAATAACTTGAAATAAAGTAAAATAAATTATTTTTGGTGTTTGGATGGAGTAATATCTATGGATACCTATGCCATAATAAATTGGTACAAAGTGGTATATGGATTCCAGTCAATCCTTGAAATTAAAGATATTTCAGGTTATTCCATCTAAAAAATATGTAGGCCCACTGTCAAATCAAATGTCATCGCCTCATATAAATCACATGTCAAATCAATTATTATTATTATTATTATTATTATTATTATTATTATTATTTCACATTTTATAAATATTTGTCCACACTTTATTCACATTTTATTCAAACAACAAAAACTTTATTATTATGTTTTCCAATAAAAATAATTCAAAATACAACTAAACACAAAATTATTTATTCCACTACTATACCCACTTATGCTGGTATAATTGTATACTCCAGAATAACTCTTATTTTGTATCCAAACATGGGCTTAGGATAAAATGTAATTGCTAACACCAGTTGTTTTCATATGCTAAAAATGTTTAGATTATTTTAAAAAATAAGAGATTAAAATATTAATTGAAATTAAATTCTCTAATAAAAATAATAAAAATAAAATAAGAAAGAAGGATGATCACGACAATGGATCAGACTGTACGGATGCAACCTTCTGGACACGAAGGTAATCAACAACACAAAAATGTAATTGCCATCGCTAGGTGTTTTCATTCACTAAAAATGTTAAAGATGATCTAAAAAAATAGAGATCACAAGAAATTAGATATGAAGGTATTGAACTGCACAAAAATGTAATTGTTAACACAAGGTATTTTCTTTTGCTAAAAATATTCAGATGATTAAATTAAAAAATAGTAGATTAAAAATTAATTAAAATTAAATTCTCCATATGAAATAATAAAAATAAAAATAAACGAGAAGGATGATCACAACACCATATTAGACGGCGCATATGTGATCGTCTAGACATGAAGGTAATGAACATGAGAAAAATGTAATTGCTAACACTAGATGTTTCAGGTGCTAAAAAGCATTCAAATGATAAAAAAAATAAAAGATCAAAATATTTCTTGAAATTAAATTTCCCACATAAAATAATAAAAATAAAAATAAGATAGGAGGATGATCACAACACCGGGTCAAATAATGCGAATGCGATCTTTTAGACAAGAATATAATGAACAACACAAAAATGTAATTACAAACACAAGATGTTATCATATGCTTAAAATGTTTAGATGATCTAAAAAATAAAGATATTAAAAAATTATTTAAAATTAAAGTATCCATATAAAAATAAAAAAAAAGAGAATGATAATCACAATACCGGATCAGACGGTGTAGGTGGACAAAAGGTAATGAACAATACAAATTGTTTTCGTTTGTGAAAAATGTTTCGGATGATCTAAAAAATAAGAGATTAAAAAGTTAAAAATAAGAGAGAAGGATGATCACACGCGAATGCCATATTCTAGACAGGAAGGTAAGGTAATGAAGAGCACAAAAATATAATTGATAATATAAAGTGTTTTATATGCTAAAAATATACAGATGAACTAAAAAATTAAAAGATTAAAAAATATCTAAAATTAAAATCTTTATATAATTTTTTTTTTAAAGATCCCAACATTGGATCAGACGGTGCGGATACGATCTTGTAGACACGAAGGAAATGAACAACACAAAAATCAAGGAAGATTCTATCTACGTTCGGACATCCCTTCATGCCACGTCATCACCCCATCTCTCCCTTCCGCCGGCTCTCAGTTGAGCATCCGATCACCTCCCCGGTCAGCGTAACTAACTCGCAACACACATTTTTTTTTCGAAACTGGTGGACCAAAACACACATTAAAACCAATTTAAAAATGTGTTGCATTTATACGATGCTCTAAATATTATTAACACAACATGAGAAACCCAAAAGGAGGAGAAGCACATCTCATCCACCGAACTAGCAGCCCTTCCCCCCCCCCCCCCTCTCTCTCTCTCTCTCTGTCACTCACCTTTTGCTTCCAGCACCAAAAACAATTATCTCTCTCTCTCTCTCTCTCTCTCTCTCTAGAGGAGACTTTCAGCCATGCCTCCTTGGTGGGGGAGGAGGCCCAAGTCGACTAAGACTGCCGACACCAACAACAAATTCAAGGACGAAGAGAACCCACAGAACCCGTCCTCCATTAAAGCCCGGAAGAATGAGAAGAAGACGAAGCCGAAGAGCTTCGACGAGGCGCTCGCGGCGAAGGATTCGGTGAAGAACATCGATGGGTTCGTGTTCGCCTTCGATTCCGACGGGCCAGGGACGCCTTCGTCGTCTGGGAGGGGGAGGAGGAAGGACCTCCCCCTTCCGAGGCCGTCGGATTTGTCGGCCTCGACTTCAATGGCGGCTCTGGAGGGAGGGACGGGTTCCGGGTCTGGGTCGGTGTCGAGCGTCAGCTCTTCGGAGGGTTCGTCGTGCGAGGCCGGGGCGGAGATCAGATCGTATAGGTATTGTGGTTTTGGTTTGATCTGAGTCGAAGTTGTGGTTTTTATGTGGAAATTATGATTGGATTTTTTTTTTAAATTTGTGGTGTTTAGAATTATTGCATCTGTTATGATGAGTGCTTCTGATTTAAGTGTTTCAGATTACTTTGTCACTCTTATGGAAGATTTTGATTGATCATCTTTCAGACATGTAGTGAAAGATATGTTTTCGTGGGTAAGGATCAAATGAGGAGTTTTGAATGCAAAGTTGATTAGTTCATAACATTGGGTAGGAATAGCATTTCAGACATTTGGATTAATGATATGGTTTTACTCAAAAAATTGTTAGTGTTTGGTGGGTGTATAGTATTTGGGGTTCCTACTGAAAATTTGTGGATCAAATGGTGAATTTTGGGGTTTTTCATCAAAGGTTGTTCGGTTTATGGGCATTTAATTGAGTTTTGAGTCCCTTCTAATACTTTGGTTTAAGGGGAATACCATTTCTTGATTTGGATGAAATATGGTTTTGTTCAAAAAAATGCTCAGTTGTTTGGTGGCTGTTTCCCACTAAAAAAAAAATTGAGGATCAAATGGTGAATTTTTGAGGTTCACATCGCAAGGTTGTTTGGTTTATGCCTTTGTGAAGTTTTGAGTCCTTCCTATTACTTTGGTTCAAGGGGATATCATTCTCTGTCCAAGTTTGGGACATGTGCAACATTTAAGATGTATTTCTTGTGATTGTGTGAATTATGGGTAACATTGAAACAGTTCATGTTTTTTTCCCCAAAAATTATTGGTTGTCATTGAATATGCTAAGAAAAATTCCTTCATCAGTTTTATTTTCAAACTTTTATCAAATATTCCCATCTCTTAGGACATATGAATATATATCATTTACTCCAAAAAATATACAAATATTTCATATTTGGCTTTTTGCCTTTTCAAAGTTCATAGGGAGTATTTAATGCAATCGGTCTTGAAGAAACTTTATAGTAGGGTGTAGAAAGCAGTATTCACACTTCAGCCCAAAGATTTTTTTGGCCAACTTCTTACTATTTAACATGATTGAAAGTTTTACATGATTTTACATGCTCTTATATATCTGATTCTATGTTTGTCTCTTTGGACCACAGATATTCTGATCCCAACACACCAAGAGGTAGAAGTGGAAGGCCAGATTCACATAGACAACATGTAGCAAATGAAAGACCTATGTGTAGTCCAGTTTCAGTACATACAAATCTCCGAGATATCTCTGTTTCTCCAAGAAGGGTATCCAGATTAAATAGTCCTGAACTTTCTCCAAGAAGGAATGGTCATAGAGCTTCTACAGAAACCTTCTTCAATCTCAGGTCCAAAAGTCCCGTTCTAGGTTCAAGAGGGCGTAACATTTCCATGTCCCCTATACATCCGCGTTCTTGCAGCGTGACTCCTGAATCTCCTTTGGAAAGGCAGGGCGATGTCAAGTCTCCACTAGGTCATCCTCTACCGCTTCCACCAAATCATCAAACATTCAGAAATCATGTGGTAAATGAAAATGGGCAAGGCCTCCACTCAACGTGGAGGAAAGGGAGGCTTTTGGGACGAGGAACATTTGGTCATGTTTACGAGGGGTTTAACAGGTAGTCCTCCATTGCATGGTGGTTGTTGAGTTTCACATTATTCATTATCATTTTGAAAACATAGGTATATTTTTGTCATGCTTGGCCTTGTTTGGAACCAATCTTTTGGAAAAGCTACTGTCAAACATTTTTTTCCATAAAAGCTGTTTTGTTAACTTTAAAACATCAAACCTCTTCCTGGTTAGGTTTGAGTCTTATCGCTTGTTGATAGGGGAAGATTTGACCAAGAAAAAAAAAAAACTTTAAAACATCAAACCCAAAATCTAAAACAAAAGGCTGAAGCTCAAAGATGCCCATTTGGAAATAATTATCTAATGATTTTGCAAAAGCAAATCTCTTTGATAATCGGTTCCAAATTGGGGCTTTGTCTATGAAAATGGGAGCTTATTGTAGTGTCAAACCTGAAGTCTAGATCGCAAATTTCTAATGTTTATCTTGTTGAAAATGTTTTAAATATTCATTCCCATCTTTATTCCTAGCATTAGAAGTGGGGGTCCGCTTTCAAGCCATGTAAAATGTCATGTACTGAAACACCTCTTGGTAAATTGGTAGAATGTTAGAGTTTTACTAGGAAAAGATCCAACCATGGAAAAAGCTAACAAAAAAAAAAAAAATCTGCCAAAAAAATTGCCTCACGTGGCTTTTTGTTACTACTTACCAGTGAAAATGGACAGATGTGTGCAATAAAAGAAGTTAAGGACATCTCCGACGATCAAGCATCAAAAGATTCTCTGAAACAGCTGAACCAGGTATTTTCTCTCATCCAATTGATTAGCAAACAACGGCTTGACGTGATTTCTTAGAGATGGTGCATTTATAATGATTTGCATAAGAAAGATGATACTGAGACTTATCTTTATAATGTTGGCAGGAAATAATTTTGCTTAGTCAGCTTGCCCATCCTAACATAGTGCAGTATTATGGCAGTGAACTGGTAAGGTTTGACTCCCAGTTGCTAAGTTTTTTTTTTCTTTGTTCATTTCTTTAAACTCCAAGTTTGGTTATAAAAGTCTAAAAGTCATTAGACTCCTCCGAGAATGGTCATCTATGTTGTTTGGTTATAAAGTTGTCAGTTCTCCTTCAGATGCAAAATTCCCAATTGTCTTTCCATGATAATTAATCCAAAATGATCTTTATCTTCCCGCAAATTGGGTACTACTTTCCAATTGGTTACGCATCCACAATTTTTTTTATGTCTTTGATGGAAATGATAGTGTTTGACATAGCCCATGACTATTGAATTATATGCCCTACTTAATAGAAAAATTTCTTCATCAGAATGTTTGATAGACAATATCAGATTCTAATTTTGATGTAACTGCGTGCGTTTGCACGTGGGTACTTGGTCTCCTACCATTGTGTTTATTTTCTTGCTTTGGGTTTTCATTCTCCTATTAATAATACAGGTGTGAGCCTACCATTTCTCTCCAAAAAAGAAAATTCCTTATCAACGGTTGGATTTGGGAAAAATTCGACATGGATAAATATTCACAATTCAGTATTATTCGGATTTAGTTTGGGAAAAATTTTCCTCAGAATTTTTTTTAGAAAAATAAAAAAAAATTATGAAAATAGAAAAGTTACTCATGACATATGAAATCACCAATGTTAAATCAAATTCATGACTCTTAATGATGTAAAAGCATCAAAACATTATAAAAACTTCTAAATTACAATTATAATATTTGAATTTAGGCAAAGTCATCAAAATTCAACAATACAAGACTAGTGCATCAAATCCTAATCAACCATCATTTTTTCCTTTTCTGTTTTAATTCTGTTGCACAAGTAAAATATTTGGGGTTAAAGACATCTACATCCCTGTAAACCTGAGTAATCCCATATAAGTCCTCATGAAAGTAGGGGCAGACACATGAGTTCCTAAAAACTCACAAATACCTAATTATCATCATTGGATTAAAATTTCATTCAAATTTAACAAAATATTTTATCATTACGTAATTGTGTAAACATTATAGTATCCATAAATAATCATAAAAACAAATTAGTCTATGGAAAGATCAAATTATCATTATAAGATTTTCTATGTTTCTTCATTTTCATTGAGGTATTGTTTGAAAATGGTTAAAAATTTAAGAATAATTTAATCATTTTATGGTTATAGGTAAAAGTTAAGTAGGGTAGGTTGGGTTATGATTAATTTTTGTTGAAACCGGGGATGTATATGGGTTTTTGTGAGTTTTCAAGGACTTGTACGTCTACCTCACCTTTGATAAGGACTTATATGGGATTATCCATGTTTGCGAGGATTTGGATGTTTTTAACCCAAATATTTATTATGAAATTAATACATATTTGATTCATTTATTATGTAAAGTGTGCAAATATGTGAATTAATCAAATAATTCAGAGCATTGGGTAAGAAGGCTAATTTTTACTTCACTCTTTCATTGCACTCAGACAAATGATACTCTTTCCGTATATCTCGAGTATGTCTCGGGGGGCTCTATTCATAAGCTACTTCAAGAATATGGTCCTTTCAGGGAACCTGTTATTCGAAATTACACTGGACAAATACTGTCGGGGCTTGCTTATTTACACGGGAGGAATACTATGCACAGGTGCTTATTTCTGTGTTTTCTTTATTTCATCCTTCAGACGGTTTATTCTCTAAAACTGGTGCCTACACCAGTCCAATAAACTTGTGGTACTTGTGTATTCTTGCAGGGATATAAAAGGGGCGAACATACTTGTGGATCCAAATGGTGAAATCAAGCTTGCAGACTTTGGCATGGCCAAACATGTATGTTTCTTCTTAATATTGTAGAACATTTTTACTTCTTAATTAGAATATTAAGATTTGATGGTCAGTACATTAATATGTGGAGTATTTTGCAAAGAGTGAAATCAAAGTTCAGGATACATGGATTCTAGATTGGGATGAGGATCAGAAATTGCTGCAGTGCCATTCCATTTAGATCTTCAAGATGATAGTGAACCAGATTTTAAATAGCTGGCAAGCTTCACTTTCAAAGAGAGGGCCGGGGTTCAAATCCCACCCCTGCCTTTGTGCACCCGGGGGGGGGGGGGGGGGGGGCAATTAAATTTTTAAAAATACAAAATGACAGTAAATAAAACATGTAAAAGCTATCATATATATTATATATTGTCATCAGAAATAAAATGTTCAATTGGATTTTACACTTAGTGAGTATGAGGAAGAAATAGGGGATCTTTTTTGCTTTAGAAATGTCATTTGTTGAACTCTTTGCATTTGAAAACTGGAATCTTGGATTAGGAATATTATGTTTGATATCCAACATGATGAATTTGGAAGGATCACATACCCATGGTGATGCCAGTATCTAAGAAAGGGCAGGTGGTTCTGATAACATCAACTCTATGCAAACACTGAAGTTATCATGGAGAAGAAGAAATAAATAGTCAAACCCCAACATGGATATGCATAAATAGCTAGTTAAAAGGAAATTGCATGATCGATATTTTAGTCGTAAAATAATAAAATAATGTATAAGCACAGAGAGCATCCGTATAGATTTTGGAATTAAAATGACATAGATGTAAAAATAGATAAAAATGTTCTGATTTGTAGTTAATAAGTAACAAATACTTGAAGGTTGAGTATATTCCAAATTATAACATAAGCAAAAAGAAACAGAACTATGTGGCAAATGTCATGGACTAATGAAAATCGCCATTGGCCCAGCAAATTTTGTACATATATTAATTGGTGTAACACATGGACAACCAGTTACTGTTTTTCATTTAACCCAATATTTTCCCTTAATTTATTCTTTTTGAAACAGATCTCAGCTTATACTTCAATACGTTCTTTTAAAGGAAGCCCATACTGGATGGCTCCTGAGGTAGGAAACTTTCTATTGCCTGCCTAATTCTTTTTGCTTATTATTATTTTATAACACTTCTCAAGGAAATATTTATCCCTTTTTCCCATGTTTTGACCTGTCTATCCAGGTTATAATGAATGGAAATGGTTACAACCTTGCAGTGGATATTTGGAGTCTTGGATGCACAATTCTAGAGATGGCGACTTCTAAACCTCCGTGGAGCAAATATGAAGGGGTGCGACAATGTTGCATAATTTTTTTAATACATTATCTTGGTTGTGGGCCTTTTTTGTTTTCAATTATTTCTTTTTGTAAGGTTGATCATTCTCCTAGATACTTAAATAAATATGTTTTGTTGGAATTGTTAGGTAGCTGCTATATTTAAAATTGGGAATAGCAAAGACATACCAGAAATTCCAGGTCATCTTTCTAATGAGGCGAAACAGTTTCTGAAACTCTGTTTGCAACGGGAGCCATCTGCCCGTCCTACAGCAGCAGAACTTCTTGATCACCCATTCGTTCGAGATCAAGCGACCCTGAAAGTTCCAAGGGGATTTCCTCCTTCAGACGGAAATCGAACACCGGTAGGATTTTGACTTTCACACATGAAATAAAAAATCCGAAACCAAACAATGATGTTCACAAGTATCTATTTGGAACTGATATATAAAAATTAAATTTTGTGAAAGCTAAATCAGTTTCATGAAACCAATTTTCAAAAACAAGTTTTCGTAAAGTTGCTTTCAACCAGCTTTTTCATATAAGTTGTTTCTTTGTTACATAAAAACCAAAATATGAAACAAAAGCTAAATGTAAAAAAAAATGCTTGGAATCAATTACTAGCTGAAGACTGATTTTGCAGAAGTAAAATCAGTTTGATAATTGGTTCAAAATGGGCCCAAGTCACCATGTCCATGTCCCGTGGTTTTCCATGTTCCCTGAAGACCAACATAAATCTTCAAATTTAAATCAAATCAGCATTTGGATCCCACTTGCAGGATGCCTACCAGCAATCTTAATTTTCCATAATCAGACCTCTCTTCTTTGTTTGGCCTTAAAAATTTATAAATAATATATATGTTTAGAAGGCCATTTCAATTTTAGTACTCCTGACTAGGTTTTACATATTCCATGCCATTCATATGATGCAAATGTTTGATTGTTGTGCTAATATTTTGTGTTTTGCTAGTAGCCCTTTATTTCATGCATTTTTATATATTATATTAGAGTGAATCAACATATTTCCTCCATGCCAATCGATCAAATGTATATACTATGCTTTTTTTTCTCCAAATTACATGAACTCCGTCATTCTCTTCCAGACTTCCATGGACTTCCATTCTCCCAAAAGCAGCTCTCCATTACGCGATAGAGATTATACGACGACTAAAGAAATCGCAGCAGCATCTAAGATGATAAAGTAAGTCGAAACCTACTCAATGACAACTATCATTGGCAAGAACTGATCATGATTTTTTTGTTCACCCACTCTGCAGCACTCTGATCAATGTGAGGACAAACCTCTCTTTGCCAGTCTCTCCATGTTCGAGTCCTCTAAGGCAATTCGGACAGTCTCATAGGAGTTGCTTCCCATCCCCTCCTCATCCATCGTTTGGAATGAACGGCTACGGCTTGAGCAATTACGCGACTTTCCCTTCGAGACAAACTGATACATGGTCAACCATTCCCCCAAGACAGGCGCCAATACAATATGGCTCTCCAAAGATGAAGTCTGTGAATGGACGCTACGTGTAGATTGGAACATAATAGAAAGGGGGGCCAAGAAGGTATTGATTTTCAGAAAATGTTACGCTCGGTCTTTTTTAGCAACCTCGTTTGCAATATTTATTGGTATGAATTAAATGCATATTTTTTTACATTTAATATACTCATATAGTGAAGTATATATTGTGCTACACTTTTTTATATTTTGCGTTAGTGACTTGGTGACTGGAAACGAGACTGTAAAAACAGACTGAGTGTATCAACGCTAAGAGGCTAGAACTAGTACTAAATAGAACAACACGCGCTATACAAAGCCGGGATTCGATATTTGTTGTACCATTCTGAATAAGAACAGAAAATGTTGGTGTTTTTTTATTCATTAGATCACTGTAAAGTATGTAAGCAAGGGTTTCTCAATGTTCTGTGCAGATTTCTGGGTATTGGAGAGAGTGGGTGGTGGTTGGTTCAGGACTTGTAAACTAATGTATGCTTATCTTCTGTAAGTGTTGGTTATAGGTGTGTAAAGGTTTAGAAAGTGTTGTGAGCTTTTTGACAATCTTTGGTTTGAGGGGTTGTCAACTTGTCATGGTTTATACAAAATTAAGGATGCTGTGATCTAATATGATCTACCTCTTAAAGAGAGTTATATATAAAGGCCTTAATAGGCTTATATTATATAATAAAAAAAGTATATGTATACTATAGAAAAATTTGGTGGACAAGGAAGTGATTGAGTTTGAGGCGCGATGATTCGCTATCCTTAAAGTGATAGTTTCCCCTATTCAATATGAGTTTGTTAAGAGGTTCTGGCAAATTCACTTCGAGGATACAAGAAACTCTGAGAGTCTGCAGATAGCAACTCTGAAGAACTCTCACAATACTCTTAAAAAAAAACTGATTCTCAAAGTGTTCTATTAACACCCTTTAAATAAATCCTGAAGGGATGTCTTTCCATCCTTTCATAATTTTAGTGCACCTAATAATGCGTCAAAAATGTGTGTACATGCAAGTAAGCGCGTACACGTGTGTAGCATGTGGTCCCTCCTTTGTCTTTTTCAAGACGCTTTTTTAGAAGTGTGTTAACTTATGAAGTGGAAAATCTTTTTCAATTTTCTGATGTGGGACTATTCCCAAGCACTCACTACATATTACAATCTATCTTCTTTAACATATACACATCCCCCATTATCTGGAATCCAGTGTCTCTTGGATTGCTCGAATAAATGGCTCAAAACTAGATACACTTGATAGAACTATACATCTTATAATGTCATTCTTCAAAAAAAGAGTAGACGCAGATGACCGTGAGGAACGCGCATATCTTTTATTTGAGGGGTTGTCATGGTCTATATTAGGGCTGCAACTTGGGTCCAACCCGAATCCGACAGGTTGAACCCTGATTTTTAGATGGGTTGGGTTGAAAAAAATGGGTTCATGTTCGGGTTGACAAATTCCGGTTGGTTAAATTTTCAAGTTGAGTTTGGGTTGATGTTATACTCAACCCGACCCGACCCGAACCCGGTCAATAACAATAATATGTAGTGAAATATGAACCTTTCATATCTATGTCTTTTAATCTCTGCTGTTCATTCTTTTCCCCAAACTAACTTCATAGAGACGAAAGCTATATACAAACCCTAGCCGCACCTATTTCTATCTTTCCCCTTTGAAACAACACCCAAGATTAAAACTCTCACATTCTCTCCCCTTCGATACAACACAGATTCACAATGGGAAGCTTGCTTCTCTGACTATGGACGAAAGATAGGGGTTATACAGAACCACTGTTGATCGTGGTGGAGATCGAGACTGACTCTCTCTCTCTCTCTCTCTCTCTCTCTCTCTCTCATACACACACACACCCCTATTTCTCTCTCACTTTCTATGCTTTTATTCAACAGCAAGGGCTCCTGCAAATATATATATTGTGATTTTTATTTGTTAAACAAGTTGAGATTTTGAATCTTTGATTGCTATGTCTATATTTTGAGAAATTTTTGAACAAATTACTGATTGTGTTTGGGTTTTCTGGGTTCGGTTCGGGTTGGAGGTTTTCACTGCGAGTTGGGTTCGGGTTTGAGTCACCGGGTTGAAAATCGGGTTGGGTTGGATTTGGGTTTCGAGTTGAAAACTTTCAACTTCGGGTTGGTTTTGGGTTAGAGTTAACTCGAACCCAACCCGTCCGATTGTAGCCCTATTCTATACCTCTGAAAGAGTTGATTGAGGGGGATCATTGGAACCCATTGTTAAATCGTTTTTTTTTCCTCATCACTTTTTAAATAATCCATTCTAAATGATCATTTTGAACTTCAACTTTTGGTTTCAGATTTTGATTTTATGTTATAAAAGTTTACAAAACATCTTTTATAAAATATTTTAATCATTTTAGATTATGAGCTATAGAAATTTCTCTTTTATAGTTTTCACATGTTTATTGGAGTATATATACTTTAATAAATTAAATATTATTTTTACACAAATAATAATAAATTATATACTTCAAAAAGGGACTACATAGAAAATCAGTAGCAATACTCTATATACACACGCGACATTTTTTTTTAAAAAAAATTGTAGTTAACTGGTTATATCTGTTGCATTGATAGATCATGCCCCAACCACGTTCCGAGCTACTCAAACATCGACAGATCACCTTAAGTTACATGGATGCGCTCAACTCCCATTAGAACCGACCCCCAAGACTTTATACATTGTCTGGTCAATTCCCATATGTTCTCGGCGTATAAAAGTTTATACATAAGCGACGTGGGTAATTCAATTTATTTTTTTTGTTTTTTGGATTTTGCATCTATCTATTTATGAGTCCTACTACCTAGGCCTTGAGTTTTAAGGTTGATTAGCCCCATTAGGTATCAATTTTAGATTCTCCAATTAGGTGTCAGTATTACAAAAAAATAGAAAAAGCAAAATACAAAACAAAACTATCATTCATTAAAAAGGTTAAAAAAACCGTTCATTAGGGTTCAGATTCTCCAATTCAGTCAATCGGAGATGGAGATGACGGCGTCGGCATGGGGCCGTCTCACGATCCTCGCGGCCAACCTATCCGCCGCCCCCGCATGTTCGACGCCGCCGCTCCTCAAGATCTGGTGCGTCTCGTCTCGCCTCGTCTCAAGACTTCGCACCTTCGACAAAAAGCTCTTGGAGCATCACTAATGGTCATCGATGGTTAGAGGGGAAGGAAATATGAGTTTCCGGTGACCGAGGAGGGGACCATCTGAGCAACCGATCTGAAGAAGGTGAAGAAGGGGAAAATATGAGCTTGGGATGTGTGATTGTGTGAAATTCATTTTTTTTGACAGATTACGACGGGGAAAGCTTGATAAGGGACTGAAGTTTCACGATCACGAGTACCTGAACAAGGCGCCTGCCTGATCGTTGATTGACAACTTGATTTTTTAATGTAACTTGATTATATAATGTAACTGAATTTTTGTTAACAATGAGATACGGAAGTAAGCTTGACACATCCACAAAAGTAAGAATGTAATAGTATAATTGTATCTCGAACAATGTATCTGACTTTTGATAAATGTAACTCACATTTGAGAAATTTATCTAGATTTAAAATAAAAAAAACCAACAACTAAATAAATGAAGCAGAAAATATAACTTAGAATTAGAATTAAATAGTTAACATAACAAAATTAATCATTCATTAAATAACATTAATTAAAATCATAAAAATATGTGAAAAAAACTCACATAACCTGAGACAACTGGTTTGCCAGATATATTGAAATGTATCTAAATTTAAAAAAATATATAAAAAACATAAAAAAAAGAAAATATAGACCAACAAATAAATGAAGCAGAAAATATAATTTAGAATTATATAGCTAAAATAACAAAAAAATCATTAATTAAATAACATTAGATAAAATCACAAAAACTTGTGTGAAAGAACTCATATAAATTAATGCAACTGGTTTGTCACATTTGAAATATATCTGAATTTAAAAAAAAGGTGTAAATGGAGGTCGAAGGAGGTGGAGATCAAAGGAGGGCTAGAAAAGTAGTCGAACCACCTTTGATTTTATAGAAGACAGTAAGAGGAATTCAAGGGTGGTGACACCGATCGCTTGAGATGAGCATGCTGGCTAAAATGATTTTTTAAAGTGGCGGATAGCTTAAGAGAGTATAAATAGAATTCTACATATGCTAGGACATATGGCTCTTGACGGGGGGGGGGGGGTTTAGTTTTTTTATTTTATTAAGGAGCTATAAGCTTGCTTTCATTAATAATTGAAGGAGGCCGATTATTCTTGGGTTGGCACACCACGAACGAAGAGAGGATCCTATTGGTGAGGAGATTGATTTGCAAAAAAGAAGAAAAATACTTCAATGCTCAAGCCAGTACGAATTGAGGATGACGACTAGTCGCCTCTCTTTCTATCTTTCTCTTCCCTTTCTGTCTGTCTTTGTCTCTCTCTTTTCTCTTTCTCTTTCCCCCTCTCTCTTTGTCTCTCTTTCTCTCTCTCCATACCCTTCCACCCATCCCCTCCACCGCTATTGCCTGCCACCGCTGTCCCCTCCACCTCCACCCTTTCCTCCCCCGTCTTTATATTTCCCTTCCCCCTTCGCCGTGTCCTCCCCTGTTGTCGTCACCTCCGCTTGCCTACGTTGCCCCTCTGCCTGCCTCAACTACTCCCGATACCCCTCTACCTTTCTTTCTCTCTCTTTCTTTGTCTCTCTCTTCCTTTTTTTTAATATGAAAACCCCACCCAACAAAAGACATAATAGGGGGTGGAATTTCATGTTTGAGGGGTTTATTTAACCCTCTCCTTTGGGCATTTGGTGGTAGAGATCTGTTTCACATGTTTTATTTACAAGAAAATATGCATTTCAAAAAGAGAGGCTAAGCTTGGATATGTGATTTAGTAGATTCTTCTTTTGAAAAACTACATTTTTTTTAAACTGCAGATCCAAACACACTTTTAGAGTTTAATTTTTTAACCACCATCTTTCTTTTGTAAGTAATATCTTATTATGGAAATAGCTGAATTGAAAACACAAGAATTTATGAATCTCAACATTTCAATGGCACGTCCAATGTTAAAAGGACTTCAATCACTGGATTTTTTAAAATACAAAGTTCTCATGGCACTTCCAAAAGCCTTGCTCATCAAAATACAGGGGGTGTTTTCAATATTAATATTTGGGCAGCTCTATCCCCACCTGGATACATGCTTTCCCCACCACTTGACTGTTCCCACAAACCATGTTTATTATAAAATCCAATCCCACCACCATATATATCACATATAAGTTAAATCCCAATCCCACCACCCCCTTAATTTCTCTTCCTTTCCCTCTTTCTTCTCTCCCCTGCCTCCCACTCGGGTTTTATTTTTTCCTTTCCTCTTCTCTCCTCTCCCTCCCATCCCACCTGATCTGTTCTCTTCTCCCTTCCACCTGATCCGCCCTCCTCTCCTCTCCCTCCCATCCCACCTGATCCGCCCTCCCCTCCTCTCCTCTACCTCCCACCGGATGAACCATTGAAAAGGAGAACCCACGCGTCATCGTCCATCCGTATTAGGTATGTGTCATTCTTTGTTCTTGATTGTATATTTCTTATCTTATTTTAGATTGGTTATTGAACAAAAAAAATTATTTAGGGTCTGGGATAGAAAGATTAGTTATTAAAAAAATAAAAATAAAGTTTGGGATAGAAATCTAGGGTTTGATATTATAACTAAATATGTGATTGAAAGATTTGTTATTCAAAAAATAAAATTAGGGCTTGGGATAGAAATATAGGGTTTGGGATATAATGTAGATTGAAACCTAGGGTTTATGATATAATGTGGATAGAAAGCTAGGGTTTGTAATAAAATGTGGATTGAAAATTGGTTTTGTTCTTAAAAATTTGAGATGGGATTGAACGTATGGTTTGTGATAGAGGTGGATTGAAATATTGGTCAGTAAAAAAATAATAATGGTTTGGGATATAAACATATGGTTTGGGATAGAATGTGGATTGAAACTCAAGGTTTGGGATAGAAAGATTAGTTATTCAAAAAAAAAAATGGTTTGAGATAGAAATATATGGTTTCCATAGAAATTTAGGGTTATTTTTGGATTGAATTGAATTGTGTTTAATGTTCAATATTGACGATGGATGTATTTATAATTTCGGCTATTGAAGTTTTCTAAAACAATACTATTAATATTTAATATAAATGAATTTCTTTCTTAGGCAATTCCACTATAGTTTTTGTATAGCTCTTATTCTCAGAAAACATAATTTGATGACCTGTAGAAGACTATGACATCCATTTGTATGAGATTACCTTATTCATTGTAAAATTTTATATGCAGCATGAATGCAATACTCTTTATTATAGTTGAATTTTGATCTCTGTGACTTTGTTGTGTTATCCTCTCAGGATTTGTAAACTGAAAGAATTAAATTGGCCGTCCAATTGGTTACATAAGACCATAATAAAACTAGTCTAGGTAGACTAGAAGAGAAGAAAAAAGAAGGCAGATATAGGTGGATATCATAAAGAATTCAACACAACCCAGGTTTTATAATATGTACATGCTTCGCACTTAGTTTAGTAAGATATTACAAGTTTAATTTTGATTATTTGAAGTGAGAAAATATATTTTTTATTTGGCTCATCTAGTCGTCCTGCACGTGTGGAACAAATATGTAGGTTGATGTGGTGCCAAAACAATTAATTAATAATTCATAAAACGGAAAACCAACATTTGAAAGGTCCAATCAATCATTGGGATTTTTGTTTGAGGGGAATGGATCTTCTATATCAAAAGTGGGTTCAATTTTTTTCATAAAAACACGGAATAGACTATTTGGTTGGACAAGGGAGGTAGTTGAGAGTATACATGATCAAACTGTTTTTTCTTTCGATGAACATGTAACATTAGTTTTAATTACATTACCCCTTCATCCTAGATCACATAACAAGAAATGATGAGCTAAATGCAACAAATAGCTGATCACATTAAAAAAGAATACTAATATGTTATTACTCATGAAGTGAACAAAATCGTTTAGCTGACGAGTTGATGTGATATCAGTATTTTTTGTCATCAAAGTGTGTCAACAAATACAACAACCATCTTTGATTGAATATTAACATAATAATGGAATTGGTTCTTCTAAAGGACTGGTATTTGATAAACCTTTCCTTTTATGGCATTGTCGCCTACAGTATAACTTTATAGAATGTATTCATTATTTATAATCATTTGTTATATAGTTGAATGTAGCTTTTTAATCCTATTTATGTAGGATGGCCCCTAAACCACGTGTCCCTATTACCGCATCTCTTCGAAGACGTCAATCTTCAAGGTTGGCTAAAAGTGCACCGTCAACATCAATGGTCCCTTACCACCAAGAAGAGGAAGTGCATGATGAAGTAGTTGTGTCTGATGAAGAGGGACAGGAGATTGAAGAAGAAGAGAGACATGGAAGAGGACTAGTTGACTCTGATATAGACGAGGATAGCCTTCAGGGTCCTTTTCCTGGTGGGCCGCAAACCAATGAACTCCTCGTGGACTACAGGCATCATATTGCGTATCGTGTGTGGAATGGCAAGGTATAAATAACTAAACAACTCCTACAATATATGTAGATATGTTATAAAATGACTTCGTTGTTCACTCTTTATCTCTGTTCCATGGCTTACTGTAGGGTGACCGATCTTTGCGTTGTCGCCAACCGGGCAAAACACTAGACAGCTGGGATTTGGAGAAGGAATCCATAGCTTTTATAGATCGTGAAAAATAGTGGGTTGTGGCCGTTGGCAGGGTTTTATTTTAAGACACTTAATAATCCTTTAATCACAGCAATGGTGGAGCGGTGGCACCCCGAGACCAATACCTTCCATTTTTCATTTGGGGAGATGACAATAACATTAGATGATGTGGCCCAAATAGTGGGCATTCCAGTTATGGGGAAGGCCCTTTATGGATTGACTTCTTTAACCATTGAGGATGCCTCTGATCTAGTTAAACAGTGTTTGAATCTGCCACTTTCAGCCATTCAGAATGAGCTGCGAGTGTACAATGGTAACGCTGTCAGGTTGGTATGGCTACGAGAAATGCTTGCTTATAAGTCTGGTGGGAGGTCGGGCAAGCACATAGATTGTGCTGTTAGAGGTTACTTGTTGTTTTTGCTAGGATGCACGTTATTATGTGATAAGACCAGGTTCACTGTCCCTGTAGCGTACCTTAGTTTTTTGGTTAATATTGACAATATAAGTTCTTTTGGTTGGGGGGCTGCAACACTAGCACATCTATATAGGCAACTTGGAATCGCATCTCGGGCGAATTGTAGGCAAATAGCAGGTTATCTGACCTTAGTGGAGGTATGTTTACTAATTTATCAATTCTACTTCTTTTAATTCCAAATACATTGCGTTCAATGTTTAACTCCTTCGTGTTAAACCTTTTGTGTAGGTATGGGTTTATGAGCACCTCCCTTTTTTTAGTCCAGCACCTGACAATGGATATAATGAAGTTACTGCTCGAACCAATTGGTGGATTCGTAGTCGTAGCATTCCGGGGTTGCAAAAAAATTCTCTTGATGTTATTCGTGAGCTCATTGACATGGCTATACCTGAACAAGTAGTCTTTTTTTGTCAAACCATATCATATTGTTGTTTATTCTAACTTGTTTAAAATACACATACTCAACCACATATTCATTGGGATCCATATCGATCCGTCCGTGATCACAGACCACTTGAAGAATTTTCCTTTTTCAAAGGATGTCTTTGCATAAATGGTATTTTTGAGCCATGCATGCCTGATAGGGTACTCCGACAATATGGTTACATTCAAACAATCCCGAGATCTCCAATCAAACCCCGGGGAGTAGCAAGAAGGAATCGCACCGCTACTGGCTACAAGGCCGATTATGGTGGTAGCGTGGAACAATTTGAGGCATGAGTGGACTCTGTATTAAGTGCTGGTACAAGGGGCGACCGGGTTTGTCAACCATGGGACACTGTTCCGGGTTACATCCAATGGTTTGAAAGAATAAGTCATAGATTTTTACAAAACCCACAGAACAAAAAATTGGCACAAATGGCCTTTACCTCTGATGTCCAAATGGTATACTATTGAACTATTGTGTATTTTTAGCGTAACTAGATTATATAAATTCCTTCTTTTAACATGTCATTGTCTATTTGTAGCTTAAGGAAGATGTAATACAACATCTTCAGCCATTAATGGATAGGAGGACAACTATTTCTTCCGTGCAATCTAGCATCCGACAATTGCTTTTGTACTTGAGAATGGCACACCACTTCCCGATGCATCAAGGGTGGAACGACACTCCTAGAGAAAATATGCTTTGACACAGATGACTTTATCACAACCGCCTTGTTATTCTAGTTAAGTCAGCCCATGTGTCAAAAACAAACTTGTTATACTTTGTTAGAGGGGAGACTAAACCCCAAGAACATGGCATTCCTTTGGTTTTGAGTGGCCCATAACATTGTGAATATTCATGTTAATGAATGCCTTTTTAAAATGTGTGTGAATGATCGGCTGGGATGTGAATGACTAAGAAAAATCATGTGATCGATTTGACAGGTGTATTCAAGATTTTTCTAATGTGTACATGTGTTAAGCTAATGTGTGTGAGGATCCCCACATCATGATAAAATGTTGAATCTTGTGTAACAACAGGCATCAAATTTTCTTTTCACTGGTACTAGTTGACTACACTGTAATTGTTTGACGAATTCTAGGACACATGCTTCATAATAGTTTGTTCGACGGACCTCTTGTCGCCTATTAAACCCAGGTCGACTAAACATTTATCGTAGAATAGTGTATCCTTTCGACTCTGGTTTGTCGAACGAATTCCAGAACACATGCATATTCATGGTTTTGTTCCACTTGGCTTTCGTCGTCCAAGACAACCCAGGTCGACGGACCTGTTGTCGCCCAGCAATACAAACACTCGACAAGAAGTCTGTCGAATGTATTCCAAACACATGCATATTCATGGTTATGATCGACATGGCCTTCGTCGTCCAAGACAACCCAGGTCGACGGACCTGTTGTCGTCCAGAAATGCAAATACTCGACAAGAGGTTTGTCGAATGTATTCTAGAACACATGCATATTCATGGTTTTGTTCGACGTGGATCTAGTCGTCCAAGACAACCAAGGTCGACGGACCTGTTGTCGTCCATCAATACAAACACTCGACAAGAGGTCTGTCAAATGTATTCCAGAACACATGCATATTCATGGTTTTGTTCGACATGGCTTTCGTCGTCCAAGACAACCCAGGTCGACGGACTTGTTGTCTTCCATCAATGCAAATACTCGACAAGAGGTTTGTCGAATGTATTCCAGAACATATGCATATTCATGGTTTTGTTCGACGTGGATCTAGTCGTCCAAGACAACCCAGGTCGACGGACCTGTTGTCGTCCAGAAATACAAACACTCGATAAGAGGTCTGTCGAATGTATTCTAGAACACATGCATATTCATGATTTTGTTCGACGTGGCTTTCGTCGTCCAAGATAACCCAGGTCGACGGACCTATTGTCGGCCTTAAATACAAAACTCAGTAAGAGGTCTGTTGAATGGATTCCAGAACACATGTTTCCTAATAGTTTGTTCGACGTGCATTTTGTCGAGCCGGACAAACCATGTCGACATACCTTTTGTCCCCCTTTGATACAAACACTCGACAAGAGGTATGTCGAATGGATTCCAGAACACATGTTCATTCATTGGTTTGTTCGACGTGACATTTGTTGTCTATGACAACCTTTGTCGACGACCCTTATGTTGGACTCTAATGAACCTAGTCGACTGTTGGTGTGTCGAACGGATTACAGAACACATGCTTCCTTTCAAGGCTCATTTGATAGGCCTTTCGTCGCTATTGTTATCCCAGGTCGACTGGATATGGTTGACGTGTACTATATATGGTTTACCATTTAGGGTCGAACACCATCGAATCATATGAATTACGATTGGTTTGTTCGACGAAACACCCGTCGCCATTATTATCCCAGGTCGACTGACCTGTGGTCGATTAGTGGTACTTTTGATCGACGCGAGGTCTGTCGAACAATGTCCAGAACTATAATTATAAAAAACTGAATTCATGTGCCTTTATACAATAGAATCACCTAAAAAAACTGTTCATTCCATAAAATTAAAAAATGTAAACTAAGGATATATATCAGCCATCACATTATCAAAAAATACACAATGTGTTTGCACATTTCCACATCTATTTAGCTTTACAAAATGAATCCACTTCGACCTTTCAAAGTGTAAGACAAACAAAAACCCTATACCATCATTTACAAGGAGTTTACAAAATTAGTGGATTTGAACCTTTACATGTGTAAGACAAACAAAAAAATATAATCTTACACCCATAGGCTTCTTCTAATGCAACATATACAAGAAGTGATTCCCCAACAAGTGAGATAGTTAACATCAATGACATCAACCATGGCTACATTGGGCCCAGCTAGGATCCTGAAACGATCCATCCTACCCACATAAGATGTCACCCAAGCACTAGCTGCATCAAGACGGTACCTTGACCAAGAGAGTGCAACTGGAGGCAGTGGAGCATCCGGAGTTAAATCCAACCCAACAAAGTGACAACCTTTTACATAACCGAGTGATAAGATTCGGTGAGCGCTAATGGGTGGTGGAGGATCTCTCATTGGGAAGAAGGTGAGACATTGATTTTTTGATATGTGTACAACAATGACCTTGTAACAAGAAGCAATCACAAACCCCATCTCCGGCATCGTCATCCAATGCTCCTTGTCTGCATATGTAGACTGACATTTAAGGCTCCTCTTGATCTCTTCCACACGATCCAATCCGTAAAAAAGCAATTGGTATTCCTCCGGGCGTTGCTCGATCTCTAGTAGGAGGTTGTTCCTCACTTCTCTCCAACCTTCATGCGACATACCCAAAAACATAGCAACAACACGAAATCCACAATGACCATCACCAATAACATCATACACATTATGTATAAATGGTGATAGGAAGGATGGGAATTCTGACATGTAAATAGAACTTCCAACCGCTCGATTTCGGAGAAGCTTCGCCTTTTGCATAACAATCCTTGCATGCTTAGCCCGTTGGGATTCTTGTGCCTCTGAACTTGGTTTGGAAACAATACTAGCATATTTGCTTGCATTCTCAATGGACTGCAACACATATTCAAAGCCACTCAGAGATCTTTTCGTTGATTCCTCTGCTAAGGCCTTTGATCTATTCTTCCCACCCTTCTTTCGGCCCCTTGTATTCACCTTAACGGTGGGCTCCAAAAGTAGGGTTGCGGAGGGGTCACTCAATTTTTGTAGCCATTTTTTAATCTCCTTTTGTTGTAAAGCATTTCCATGTGTGAACCTTTTGAGCAACAACACAATATCCGGAGCGATGTCAATCTCATGGGTGAAGTCTTCCACAAATGGAGTGATTCCCAGCTTCCGCCAAAATGGATGGACCGCACGACAGGTATGGGATGACCTTCTCGCTTGTATTGTGCAATTAAGTGGGCGCACGGTAATCCACATGTGGTGAGCAGGACATGATCACAAGCTAGGCTGTCGGGACCCACCCCATCACTCTTTTGCACCTCCAACTCAAGCTTCTGAAGGGCATACAAGGAGACTATGCCCACAAGATCCTTGTACAGTGCACCTCGAAATCTATGTGGAATCCTCGTTAGACTTTCCTCGAAAGAACCTCTTATTTCAGAAACTTGAAGCTCTAACAGGTTATGGATTGTCTTCCAGTTACCTACAAAGTTTTGCACTGACGTGCCCAACCATCTCTTCAACTTCGCATGGTGACTTTCCACCGGATTTGTAGAAGTGTTTCCAAGATGCAAATGTCTGTCAATCCAAGCAGAAACAAACCTGTCCTTGTGCTTGTCCAACCATGATGCATGGAGGTATGAAATTTCCTTTGGATGGGTGCAAAATCCATCATGCAGATGTTTCAATTTTCTGGAGAAGTCTTCCTCTGTGCTTGCCTTCATCACTTCCGCCCATGCACCAAGGAATGCATTCCATGACTCCTTATCAGGAAAAGCCTTTATGCAGTTTTTCAGCACATTCTTTCCAATATGTACATGACAAAGGAAGTTTTCAGTTGAAGGAAATACAACAGACACGGCATTCATCAAGCCTAGCTCATGATCAGTGATGATAACTTTTAGGGAGGGTGAACCATCAAATAGTTCTTTGAAGCATTCCATTGCCCATATGAAATTCTCCTCTTTCTCTGAATGCAAGTACACAAATGCTCTGGCGAATGATTTCCCCATTGATGTCACGCCCACTATCTCCAAAAGAGGCAACCTATAACGGTTGGTTTTATAAGTGCAGTCCATGAGAAACACAATGGGAAATGCTCTAATAAGTTGAACCGATGAAGGATGAGCGAAAAAGATATCGGACAAAACATCACCCTCCGCTTCAACTCGATGTCTCTCAACATACCCGTGCTCATAAATTAACTTTATCAATTGTTGCATGTGAGTACGACCACATGTCTCTTTGATCCTCAATTTGATTCGGGCATTGTATATATTTTTCAATGAGCTGACATTTGTGGGATCTCTGTTCTTCAAATGTGTTAAAATATCCCGACGGCGCACGCCACTGACTGACATTCCCTCTAACACTGTGACTTCCTCCACTAGTAATTTTCCAGCATAAGAATGTCCCTCAAAATTGACAATGAGGGGATGATTGTGTTGCCCACATAAAACTCTCAATGACCATCTCCCTTCACGTTCGAGTGCACGCAACTTGAATGGACACCCACATTTCTTCGTACTGGTTTGACGCTTCTGCAAGCCCTTCTTCTCTTTGTCTTTCTTCCTTGGCTTATTGTCATATTTACCACCTCTTTCACATATAAGATCAACACGGGCTGATCTACGAGATGATAGGCATTCTGATCGACCAATTACTGTGACCACCCCAATGTTTCTGCCAACTCTTTTAACCCATTCAATTAGTTCTGTTCGGTTTTCAAAACCCTGAAATAATAACACAGTATAATATATTATTGTCACATGATGTTTTCATATGATCACATATGATTGAGAGTAAAGCTTACCAAAACTGTACTGAAATGCTCGGTCGTGTCAATGATTGGGTTAGCGTCATTGAGGATGGCATCTTCCAGGTTGGGGATCTCCTCATCCACATGGTCAATGGTCTCCTCATATTCAAGCAAAGGAATTATAGATTCCTGCATTTACAATATATATATGCCATTAATAAATTTTTTTTCATTCAAAACTATAAATTATGATGTAGGAAGACCAACCTCTCTATCCATAATATAAACACTTCTGGTGTCATCAAAAACTCCGCTTTCAATGAAATCGAGCCATCTCAATATCTATAAAAATAATGTTAAAAAACATAAATTAATTTAAACTATATAAGTTGACAATGATCTAAAACAACTACCGTTATTACCAACACTACTAATGACTCCAACACCATCACCAATACCTTAACCACCACCATTAACACCCATACCCTGACCACCATCCACCCAAGCATATATCATCACTTCCAATGCATCTCCAACAATCAAAACAAAACACAACCATTATAAAATCCACCACAACCAACAACACATTAAATAAACTTTGACCATATACATCCATGCCCATCACCACCACCAAGATAACATTCTCACTATCCAAATCATCTCTTACATCATCACAAGCACAAATGAAACCACCTCCATCACCATCATCACTACCACAACAACAAACCCTAAACATACCACCACCACCTTTGGGACCACAAACACAATAACCTTCACCAATGCAACCACATCTCCCATGACAAACACAATTTCAGGGGAAAAAAAGGAAGATTGGATCTTTACCTAAGTTATTTGATTATCCAATTAGGGCATCCATTGTCCTCTCAAAGGGTTGGTGGAAAGTTGTTGTAATGTCGCCGGAAGGGTTGCCAGAAGGGTCGCCGGAGCCACCAGAATTCGACTGGGCAGTCGAGGAGGTGCGCCGTGGTCGACGAAGAGCGCGGGAGAGAGAAAAAACGCGGGGAGATCGTGTGTTTTTTATTTTGACTTAGGTGGTGGGGAAGGCCTCTCTTAGTTTTTTGGGCTGGTGGGGAGGGGTGGCTAGTGGGGTTAATGGATTTCAAAATCAAATACATTTTGGGTGTGTAATTTTTTTGGGTTGGTGGGGGAAGCATATACCCAGGTGGGGATAGAGCTGCCCTAATATTTTAAGGGACCAAGAAGTAATATATTTTGAGTGAAGAAAAGAGGAGAGTTCGGATGGGGAGATTCCATTTCTGGTGCTCCATCGAAAAATCTTAAATGTCGCCGACCGACGACGGAGCAAAACGACCAGAAGCAGCAGAAGAAGTAATCCCTTGAAACCACTTCCATCAATTTTTTTTTCTTCAAATCAGTGATCTTCAGTAGTTAAAAAAAAATGAACGGTTTTTTTATTTATTGATTCGTCGATTGAAACGCCACTCAGTTGCTCGAAGAATCGACGGTCGATCCGGGCTACATAATCTCCCTGATCCGTGGACTCCTGCCGCCACGTGACTGTGTTGGTGGCGGTCTTCCCGGACGTGATGAGCCGTCGGCGGCGGAGGAGGGAGGGGACCCCTGGGATGACGGCGGCTGCGTTCTGTGGGACCTCGCCGCCAGCAAGTGCCACGCGGAATTCATGGTAACTGGAAACCCTAATCCACTTCCCCAATACATCTCCCACGTGCCATGTAAACATGTAATGTGTGCTATGTGCCAATAATTTACCATAAGTATGGGCAGCGGAGCCAGGATTTTTATACGGGGGTTTAACGTGACTTATGTAAATATTTTATAAAGTTATATCATTATATTTTTGTCAATTTTAATAGCATAGATTAAAAAATGAATATGTATAAAAATGAAATAAAGACATTCATGTAAAACATATAACTGAATAATCATAAAAGATAATTATCATATTTTAAAACAATATGTTAAATTTCATATCGATGATTTACAAAAAAAAAATATGTCAAAATATAAATCTGATAAGCAATACATATATTTAAATTTGGCCTCGACAAAGTTTCATATTATGAAAATGTTGAATGATTTTATCATTATCAATGCTATAAAAAAGATCTTTTTCAATATATGAGATCTGCTTTAAAAAGTTCAAATTAATTAAATTGAGCTAGGCGAACCAATTTTTTATTGTTAAAACTTACAAAAGAATCATTTGGAGAGAGACATAACATACAAAAAAGTAACTTTGTATTCTCTTCTGTAAAACAACTCTTAAACTCTTGAAGTTGCATATCGATAAATGTATAAAATAATCCAACATGATAATGATGTAAATTTGTGATCTCTTTGATCCATCTTCTTGATTACCCTTCAGGTACATATTTATCATCCATGTTGACATTGATATCATACTTACTACAAAATAAAGAAACTTCTTCAATGATTGAATCCCATCCATCATCTCTCATTTGTTGCAATCTTATGTTAGAGATTTGAATTAAGTTCATGGCATTCACAATAGGGTGTTGTTACACTTAGTTTTTTTATAGTCCAAAATACAATCTTATACATATCGTTACAAATTCAATGAAGCATATACTTTGTTAGACGATGTATATACCTCGTTAAATTTTTTCTTACACTTATTAAAAATGAGTTTATTCAACTCGAAATGGATCAATATACACTTTTTATCATTGCATATACTTCGTTAGGTGATGTTTACTCTTTTTAAAAAAATGAAGACATGTGTGGTCTGAGTATTGATTGGTAAAAATGATTCTAATATTTTCCTTCACAATATCTTGCTCATGGGCTATGGGCCCTAATAAAAAGATTTTTTTTTGAAAAAAAAATCAGGGGGTTCCATGCCCCCCCGATCCCAAGGTGGCTTGCCACTGAGTGTGGGCCGTGTGTTGCACATGGTGCATGTGCCACACATGTGAGCCATGTTTTTTAAATGTTCTGTTCCAGACCGGTTGATGGTGTGTTGCTGCTCGAACGGTCGTGGTTGTTCGAACGGGCCGTTCAAATGGACTCAGGGATCGATCGATAGGAGAAAAATTGAATTGGCCATTCGAACACATTTGAACGGTAAATGTACGATTGCATGTATTGCCATGTCACATGCAGTTGCACATGTGATTTTGATCCCCAGTGCACGTGCCGAACACACATTACATTAAAACATTGGCCACTAGAACTTTGCATGATTGTTTCATTCACCTCTCTTACTCCTCCTGGGACCAAAGCCACATGTCTTCAATTTAGCCAATCCCACTTTATTCCATATGCTCGCACTAAAATTGCACCCAGAGAATAAATGGTGCCTAGTTTCCTCTTCTGCTCCACAAAGCTCGCATGCACATAAAGCATCAGATTTCAACGAGGAACCCCAAATAAGGCATTCAAACTGAATGGTGGGGGTGCTTTAGGTTGGGCCATTGGGTGCTTGTTGAGCTTCCTATATATGGTTTTGACCCGAGAAACCCAGATGAGGTTCTGATTTTCAACTCACTGAATCCTCTTCTTCCAGGGTTAAATCCACCTCTCATAGAACAACAGAAGTGAAACTAACTCCTTCACTTCCACATCATTTAGGCTTCGATGAAGGTGCGGGATCCTTTTTTGTTTTATTATATATATAATATGATTTGATAAATTCATGGATACTTCATCGATTGTAAAAAGGAGAAAAAGAAAATAATGTGATGAGTTTTTTATTATTATTCTTATAGTAGAGTCATGATATGCATGATATATTTAGGGATAAAGAGAGGACATATCGGATGGGTTTTACACTTGAAACTCAAGCCCATCCCACATATGCATCGGGTAGGGTCGGGGCAGGATGAATTTGATATAATATTTAGAGGACAATACCCATCCTAGCAGAATCTGGTCAAGGCGGGTCGCCCGGGTAGCCCATTCCATAGCCATCTCTTCTTATATTGTAAAATTGTTGGACTTCATTGGTTTTATTTTTGATAAATGAGAATAAAAGTAAGCTTCTTGGGGTTTTAGGTTTGAAGAAACCTACGTTAGTTAACTATAGCTACTTTTAGTGGAGAATATGAGACTTCAAATTGTCATTGAACTTTTGAACATTATGGGGAGCTCTATATGGGTTTGTTGATTTTAGGGATGTGGAATCTTAGCACCTTTCAAGATTCCAGGTGCCACAAAAACTGTTTCGGTCTTGATAAAAATAGCTGTAGACTAGAGCACTTAAAGTGGGCTTTCTTTGTTACAAGAGGATTTTCTGTTGGTTTGTGGTAGAATTCTATTCTCTGGTTTTGTTTTTCGAGGCTTTAATTGGCATCATTTTATGTTTACTTTTCAGGTCTTGAGTATCTTGTTCATAGGTTTTTACCACGTGTTTAATGTCTTTTCAGCCCCATTTGGAACCCATTGACAAACTGATTTTGTTTCTGTTGTCAGTTTTCAGATAAACTGTTCCAAACTGCTTTTTTTTTTTTCAACTTCTGGTTTTGGATTTTTGTTTTTATGTTTTAAAAATAAAAATGTCATAATAGAGACTTTTCAGGTTGATAGTCCAAATGTACTTGATGTTAGTTATTCTATTGACAACGAATGTAAATCACTTGGTCATTGAATAAAGTATCAAAGTGTTGAGTTACTTGAATATGATATGGAGTTCAATTTGAAGACTTGAAGACCTTCTGCATTGCACCATCTCTCATGAATTGGAAAGGGTCTAGAACACAGTTATTTACTTTAGGTAGTAGTCAAAGGAACATCAGCTGGAATGATGGAATCTTCAGGAAAATGGTTTTGGTATCATACTAGATTTGACCTTATTAAAAGCTTATAGTTTAGATTCATGTGCGGCAGGGTTTGTAGGGCCGGATGTTAACTATGATTAAGCTTGTTATATTTGGTCATCTTCCTTGACGTCCCATGTTTGTATATTTTGGGATTGAGGAATGAATTCTCTTTATGGATGTGTTTTTATTTTTCCAGCATTGGAATTGGTTGTATTGCTTAGTCTCAAAGGAACTAAGAAGATAATAATATAATTCATTTGTGATATATTTTTTAAAATAACCCAAATCATGGCCTTGTTTACCTTTTCTCACCCAAGGTGTTTGTAACCACAGTTGTATTGTGGGGCCGGTCAAATGAGCTAGAACTCAAAGTTCTGAAATTTTTTTATATTTTAGATTAGCGATATATTTTACATGAACATAAATGCAAGTGATTGCATGTGTGGTGTGTTAGTGATGACTGAATGCATTTCAGAAACCTGAAAATGAGGACCTTAATAAATAAAGTTGTCAATATGCATGTTTTAGCTTATTTAAGATCGTGTTAGTCTGGAAGATTTTGTGCACGACTCTGACTATGGAATGGTTTTTACTTTTTGGATGAAATCGTGAAGTTTGCTTATGATGAGATTTTTTGCTCAACCCTGTGCAGGTGAAGAATCTTTTACTTGAAGTGCTTTCCTTAATCCTTCCTGTTTCAAAATCTGTCCGAGTAACGGTATGCTAGAGTAAGAAAAATCACATACTTGTACTCTTAGTTTATTCATCATTGTCATTATGTAATGTATACAATCTTCAGCTCCTATAGAGTGTCACAGTGTCAGTCCAAACAGATTGATTTACATCTCACTCTTATAGTTGAAAGTTGATTATTCCAACTTAGGGCAATAACAAAAAATATGCTAACTATCAATTCACAACAACAAAGACCAAAGAAGAAAAGATTGCAACCTTGCCCTCAAGCAAGGGGAAGGTCAATTTGCAATGGGACGTGTTGTGAGTCTGTGACAACTCAACTGCCACCTATATCACCAATAGGTAAATTTTTTATGAGGAAACAAATGCAGATTAGTACATGAGTACATGACTATGAAGCCTAATTGATTGGTAAATCTCAAACCCTGATTGAAGACTCATTTAACCATCTCTGCTCACTGTTGTTGATTCCTATACCTTGCTTCTGCACTTGCAACCATACTTTCATTTCTTGTCTCTCCCAAAAAAAAAAAAATCCTAGAAGGCTCGCACATTTCATCAATAACAGGGTGCTGGATGCCACCTTGGAAGTCTTGCAAGCAGTCATATTCATGGTTAATAAGAATTAGTGGATTTTCTTAAACAACTTGGTCCCACGTGGCTCAGTGGTATGTTACCTAGGATTAGCAGGTGAGTTTTATATTCTTTTGGAAAATATGTAAAACCAACCACCATTTCATTAATTGATGCAAAAAGAAATTCCATCCAACCCAGAGTATACAATCATGGCACATTGATAGCTGGCAATTCAATCAAGTCATAGTGAACCATTTCTTCCATTAACACATCAAAATTTAATGTTGATATGGATTTAAACAATTCATTGCATGCAATTCAGGGTTAACTTCTTTTTTTGTGACGGGAATACTCATTAAAGCCCTAGGGGAAGATGAGAACATATGATCACTAATCAATCTTCCTGCTGGGCTTTGGTGACTGTATCAGCCAATTTGTTTTGCTCACTTGTAAAAAAATAGATTAATGATGATATTGGTGGATATGGATTGTCACAACACAGACTAATTGATTAATCTTAAAACTTTTTTTATTCTTTTGAAAATAAAGGTAGGAGCTTCATATTAATAAATGTAGTCCCTCAACGAAATGGAGAGGGGGGATCTCCAAAACAAAAGGAAAAAAAAATTAAATACACGGAAAAGGTAAAATACAAAGACAGATTACAAAGATCTTCAATTCACATCAATACTATTTTCTATTTAGAAGAAATTTTCTCCGGTTAGAACAGATCCCTAAACTCGGAGAAGCCTTTTAATGGCCACCCAAATATTTTCTATGTAGATCATTCTTTGATAGTGGCCATCATTCCTTGCTAACAACAAGCTCCAACACAATGCATGTGGTATGATCCATATAATTTTTGCCCTTTTACTTCTATCCCCTTTCTTTACCATTCTTTCTCTGGAAGCCATCCCACATATTTAAACATTAATGAACACGAATCTAGTTCCTAACATGGTTCCAACATTTTTACCACACCTTGGCATTTTGAGGGCAACCAAGAAAAAAAATGATCTCTTGTCTCCTCTTCCGTCCCACATAATTATAAGCAAGTCACTTGCCCATTTGGAACAATTCACTTTTGTAAGCTTGTTTAGGGAAAGTAGCCACATGAAGCATCAAACCTTTAAAGATGCGGACAAAACCCAAATTTGGTGAGAAAACCCGGAGTTAAATCTCTCTTGATGGAGCTTTTGTTGAGAATTTATAAAATGATTTTTCAGAGAAGTCATTTTGTGGAGAACTCTGGAAAATCTCTGCTAACTTTATAACTTAACTTTGGAAAATCTCAATGCATTGCTATTATTTCCTTAAAGTTCATTATCTAATAAAAAAATTCATAGGCCAATCTTCCAGAAGGATTGAGGTTTAGGTCAAACTTTGCTCCAGATGCCAATTGTGGGTGACAAGATATCTGCTACACTTGAGTAAATAACTGGGTCCAATATGTCTCATTGGTAATATCTCACCTATCAAGTGGCATACTATTTGATTAACCCATTTCCATCTTGTTCTCATATCATAGTTTCATCTTGATTTGTAATCATGCTTTACGATCAATACTTTTTGGTGTTTTTTTTTAAAATTTATTAAGATATGTACTCTGTGAAAGGAGGAATCCCACAACTCTTTCCTCAGATTTTTCAAATAAAAATGATTTTGTTTAGAGACATACTGTGGAGAAGATATACAGGATTTAGAAAATTTAGGGGAAAAACTGTCCTTGAAACTTTAAATTTCACAATCATTTTGCCAATCAGGCAAAATGAACTTTCATAGTGTCACTTGTTAACTATATTTTGATAGAATCAATTTTGTAATGCCTGTGGTATGTATTGCATGACATATTTTTATATATTTCTTATACATTTTTTATGATCTCTGTGGTCTTGTACTTTTGGTGATCTCTGTGGTCTTATTTCTTAGATATTTCTTTTTGCATGACATATCCATTTGATTTGTTGGTCATGTATTCTTCTCTTTCTTGTAGTAGATTTGCCTGGGAATCATTGCGAATTTGGCTTGCCATGGAAGTCTGAATGATGCTGTTGCTTCTACCAATGGTTTGATTGATGCTATTGTTGACCAGTTGTTCCTTGATGATTCAGCCTGTCTTACTGGAGTATGCTGGTGCTCTTTATTAAAATGAAGCTTCATTATTAGATACCTTAATGTACAAGTGGACATGCAGTGGTATCCATTTGCGGAATGAGCATTGGAATTTGGTTGACATAATTTCTGTTTCATCACCAATTCCATTATTGTATAGAGGTATCCATAGCCTTATTATTATTATTTTTTTTGTCAAATAGGGCCTTTCTATCAATCCCTATGCAACACATGATAATATATGAATGATGAGCAAAATTTGAATGATGAGGAGAGACATGAGGCGAGTTCTCTTTGGGCCCTTCTTCAGGAGGTTTAGCTTGACTTGGAAAAGAAGATTGGCCTGTTGAAAGGCTAGGGAGAAACCAGGTTTCTCTGTGAAGTCCTAGGCGGTGCTTCACAAGGCTCAGGTAGAGACCTCCCTGCTGCTCAATGCTATAGACAGCTTTCGGATGTAAAGTCCCCTTCAAAGATTTACATGTGGCTTTTCTTGCTCAACAAGATCCTCTCCAAGGTTAATAAAAACAGTTAGGCGCATGATGGGAATGTTAGCTGGGAGTTTTGTGGTAGGGATGGAGAATGTGGAGCACTTGTTCTTCATCTGTGTTTCCACTAGGGAGATGTGGAAATGATTCAGCTTGGGATGGGGGAAAAGGTGAATGCTCAGCAAATGTCGGAGTGGGAATGGTTCAAGACAGAGGGGTGAGAGAAGCAAGACGGAAAAATCTACCCTTTTCTTTCCTCTTTGTTTGTTGATTTGAATCATGGTAAAAGAGAATATTTTTAATACTACAGCATATTTGGAGAACACTTGGTCCTTTATTTTGTCCTTTTCAAGAAATGGAGGGTGATCATTTTGGGGCCAAGTCATTCAATATTAAAGGTAAAGGTTGGGTGATCATATAGGGTGATATGAGATTTTGTCTCTTATGTGGTTTTGGGGGGAGAGCATTTTAAGGTCTTGTTCTAGATTTCTCATCTCCTCCCTAATGCTATAAAAATTGTCTGCTTAGGTTCATTATCAATAATACTCGTGTACATCTCCAAAGATTTTTTTTTTTGAATTCTGATTTTATATCAATCAGACAAATTAAGCTATTACTGTAACAATCAGTTATATATTATAATATATTATGGAAGATCTCTCAGATTTTTTTTAAAATTTTTTTTGTCTACCTTTTAAAAGATGTAATATTTTTTTTTTTCAAATTAGAATATTGAAAATGAGTTTAGTGAGAGTCTAGGAATAACTGATACCTAGGTGATCTGAACATATGCAACATTTGCTGATTACTGCACTTGTAAGAAAGGTTGAGCAGTTAGAATTGGTGGCATTTGGAGAACAAAACTCAAGAATATGTGGATGGTATTAGAAATGATGGATACTAGAGGAATGAAACTGAGTGGCAATATATGGTCTAGTAGTGTCCATAAAGCTGAGTGCAAATAGTTGGTGACAATTATATTGATTTGAGTTTTGATGGTGTGTTTCTATTTGTCTTGCATTTTATGTTAATAATGTTTCTGATACTTTTTAGGAGCAGACATTTGCTTGTGAATTTGGAGTTGAAGTTCCAGCATTCCAATTTAGTTTTGTCAAATGAGTCAAAGCACAATCAATACAATGATTTCTATTTACAAGCTAAACCCCAGTGCTGTCATTGACGAGTTTTTTCCCTTAAAATCCTTCTACAGGATATTAAGCTTGGGTCTTCAAAGCAGTGCATCCAATTCTTGGGTTGGTGCCTTGCAACATGAACATATTGCAGAACGTGTGATTTGGATCGTTGGAAATACATTGAATTATCAGCTACTAGAAAAGGTAAAGGAAGGGGTATAAATACATCCTTTTTATAACAATTTCCATGCCCTACAGATCTTTCAATGTTGGGTATATTGCTCAGTATGCTTCTGGTGATTGAGGAAGAACGATTTAGTAGATGTGGCTATTTGATACTGGTCGAATTGAAACTTTTTTACTTTTGGGTTAACATCTTCCCCATAGTCAATTAATATTATCATATAGAGCTCTATATTTAAATTGAATATCTTGTAAACTACGATGATATCCTGTCCATCTACATGAATTGTGTTGAAGTCTTAAAGAAAAATGAATATTATACATTTTCTTGGATTTTTGTCTTGTAAGAATTGCTGGCCTTTTTTGGAATAATTCAAGAGAATCTGCATAGATCTGAGAATCTGCATAGATCTGCTAATTGGTGGCCCTTTTCTTGATAGTATACGATGCTGTTATTTGTTAAAATTGTATCTTATCTTTATTAATGTGTCATACTCCTAGTGTTGACAATTATAGATGGCTACTGGCATTGCATATAGTCATATAGATTGAGACTTGTGACATGGAAATCAGTAGAAGTCCCAGGACAAAGGTTGTCAATTTGATGCTCTTTCCACCTCTTCTTGTACAAGTTCATTTTACTACATAAGCAGGTTTCTGTGTCCTTTCTCGAATCACCAATTAGCACCGCTAATTTCTTTATTATGCTCACCCATGCACATGTTGAAGTTTATTGTGGTCTTCCTCGGATAGCCAACTTATATCCAAATGTGTAATATTATGTGTCTGTTCTTGAAGTCCCTGTTTGGATAGCGGAATTGAGTTCTTCTTGATAGATAATTATGCCGGTATAGATAACAAATCTACATGAATAAGAGATTTTATGTTTGGTTGTGTTTTTTTTTATTCTCATTGGAAAATGTAAGAATAAAGATTGAGTTGTTTGGTTGATAAAGAATAAAATATAAATAAAGTGTAAAAAGTTGATTTGACATGTGGGCCCTTTGATGTATAAGAGGTGTTGATAGGTGATTTGATGTGATAAAATGTAAAAAGTTGATTTGACATGTGGGCCCATGGGAATAGATAAATTGAGTATAACTTATCTTAGGGGTTACTTATAATTGTTATACTTTCTTATACTCGTTTAAACTGACTTAGTAATACTAAGTTATACCCTGCAAACAAACAATTATTTTTTCTATCCATTCTTATACCACCTTTATACTACCCTTATACTCGCTTATTCCGTTTCCCAAACGAGGTGGAAGGGTTTAATCTGATCCATTCCTTTCAAAAGGGGTCCCCTTAAGCCAAGAAAGTTTGATTAAAAAAAAAAATCCACCTTGCTTTTTCCAGACAGTCCTCATGTGATATCCATCTGATGTTGTGCCTATAATTTTTCTGCAAAATTAGTCTCTGACTCTTTTTTTTCCATTTCTCGCTTAACTGAATGATATTGTTCTTTTGTCAGCTTATCAATATTGCATCTGTTTTTTTATAGCTTCTTGTGAAGAGCTGAATGGTGTTATTGGTGGCAGATTGGATTAAAATTTAGTCAGGAAAAATTGTTTTTGGCTTGACTCATTTCCTCATAATTTAATGGCTTGCATTCTCCATTCCTTTATATGCCAATTCGTATTTTCTTGGTCTTGATACCTATTTTTCCTTTAGTTCCATAATTTCACTCTATTGGCTGTGGAAGCAATTTTATGCTCTCCTTGGGAAGTATCTCACAAAAATCCTGCATCACAATACACAATGGATTCTTCCAGGATAATCAAGTGTAGAGTATGTAATGGGTTTAGTTATATGTAGATTTATTTTCATTTCAATTTCCAACATGATGTTCAAATTCATAATTAAATTGCTCTTTTAACTTTAAAATGATTTTTGACTAACATCTAAAAGCTAATGTTTTCTTGTTATCATATGGACAGATTCTTGAGCTGTTGTTGGCCGTTATAGAGAGTCAAGATGGAGGACCTGTTCTTCTTCCGCTTCTTATAAAGTTGGGCTTGGGAAATCATTTTGTTGGATTATTGACATCGGAGCTGAGCAAAATACGGGAGGAAAGGAGTTTTGATGGGTAAGCTTTGTATCCCATGCCTTCAATAAGAGTTTGAAATAACTTTTTCATTGACATCCTAGCACATACTAATAAGTACTAACAAACAGATCATAAACACTTCTCTTCCTAATAGCATGAGTCCAGCCCGAGGGCTTCAGAAATTTGAAGAAATGTAATTTCAACTTTTTTATTTCATGCATCACACATGCTCAGTATGATACCTTTCAATTGAAGGTTTTAGGGTCGAAATTGTCATGCCCCAGGGCGGCCGTCCCCGAGACGTGACAATATATAATATCAGTTATCAATACCTGAGGTCAACAAAGACTCCAACAACATACAAGGTGGCAAGGCAATGAGAACTGATAACTCAACTGAAATGCGGAAGCATAAAAATATCACTAAGTCTGTAAACCAAAAACATTATTACAAACTCGAATACACAATGAATGTCCTGTGAGAGCTAAGTCTAGTCCAAATAAAATACAACCGGTGCAACACACACGGTTTACAATACATCAAAGACAGTAGGACCGTTGACAGCCTCACACTCGCTAACCGCCGGACGGAACGCTCCACGCACGCAAGACCACGCCCCAGGGATAGCTCCAGCTCTACGCCCAACAATGCCCCTGTAAAAAGAAACAGTACATGAGGGGTGAACTACAAGCTCAGTGAGTGGCTGGAAACCAAACACCAACACAATAATTAGATACTAAGACAATTTCCCTTCAAGGAAAAACATGGGTTTAGAAACCCAATGGATAACAAGGTCACGCGATGGCGCGACTATACCTCGCCCTCGCCTTCACTCCCGGAGGGAGGCTCTTGGGACACTCTAGCCATAACACATAGTGTTACTGGATAACAAAACATGACAAGTCCATCCGCTACGAGGTAGAGATATACTTCGATACCTCAAGCGTGAGGAGCTGCATACCCAGAGTATACTCGATGGGTATATGAGTCACGCGACGACGTGACCTTAACTCACCCTCACTCTCACCCTCATCCCTAAGGGTGACACAGGACTGTTGGGAGAATCCTTTTGCTCTACACCATCCGTCATCTGGTAGTCCTCTCTCGAGTAGCCTCTACCTGATATACTCCCAATTTGTCAAACGCATCGGTAGTACCTACAAGTGGGAGTCTTTACCAGGACAGCTTCAATGTCGGGCAGCTTTAACGCGGACTCGTTGAAGGGGAGAACGATTCCACGCTCGCAATATCATCCGATAGCCCTCTTCCGCGTAGCCTCTACCTATTGGCCTTCCATGATCGGTACATAAGCCAGATGGATATCGTAGTACGCATCGGTAGCATTTACAAGTGGTGGCACTACACGGGACAGCTTCGACGTTGGGGCTTCGGTGCACGACGATATTGGGAGGAAGACTTTGCATTTGCAATGCGAACCCTATGGAAAATTAATTAACCTCAGTAATCCCATACTGATGCTATCGAAATATACCTGAACTCTCATAGAAATGCGTCGCTCAGATGGAGGGAGTCACCTCTGCTCTCGCACAGAGATAAGCCCTAAGGCATAACCCAACAGACGCTTCTTATACTTGCCTAACATGGGTAGGCTTAACTTAATGCCATAGTCACCGGTTTAACAAAACCGATACAACGATGAATTCTCCTGAATTCTATCGAGTGCATCATTCGGATGCAAGGAGGTGATTACATCGCTAGCGCTCTAACTAATAAGGTACAACCCGATAGCGGGTCATAACCACGTCTATTACAAATAGGCTCAATTAGTTTAACATGCATGATAACATATGATTAATTACGGGGTACTCCCTAACATGAATATACATCATAAGTAACAAATCATGCAACACACATATAAGGCATGACCTAACTACACATGCATATGAGGGCACATTAATCATACAAGCACACGAGGTATAACTTAAGCACGCGTTGGATATCACCAACTTAAAAGGGAAGGGTTAAGCGCGACCTCGCACACCAATCGGTGTATGCCGATAATCCTAAGCAGACCTGAGTCAAGTAGGAATCACATCTACTTACTCAGTTTACGCAAAGAGGGAGGGTGAGAGAGAGGGAAAGCATCATCATCTTCGGAAGCTGGTCATATCTTTGCCCCAATAAGATGGGTGCAACAACTATACCACGTCCTCCAGTCTTATGACCAGAGAATATTAAGTAGGCACCCGGTTATTAACCCAGGCTTAAACATGCTAAATATTTCTAACATAGGGAGGTAGTATTATAAATAGGGACTACTTAAGGCATGCATATTCTATACATCTATATTACTCATACGAGAACAAATACATGCCCAAACAAGAAGGGCGCATGAAAACATGATTATTCAAACATGAATACAATACACAGGCAAGTATACGGTAGAAAATGGATTCTACGCAATATACGAGCTATACAAGCCTAGCATGCAAGATATCTAGCATATTTAGGGGTTAAGTGTGGCTATACTACTTATTTACGCAAGTGTAGCCTAGGTACCCAATCAATGTGCGACGCACGACTACGTGCATCGAGTGCATCCCGAGGGGTTGGATTGAACTACTCACCGATACCCGGATCGTCGTGCATCTCATCAGACGAGATCTGCAAGGCAAGAGTATCAAAAGGGGTGAGTATAACCATTTAACAAACTCAACAAATTGATTAATAGGCAAAGGGCTATGCACGCGTACGAGCTCTCATGCATGCAAGTATGGATGCACGCACGCATGCCCGAGCCCCCCGCACCCAACCCGTGGCATGCCAACCCTCAGCACACCCCAAAACACACCCAACAGCCCTGGCAGCCCCCACGTGCAGCTCTGCACGCACGCGTAGCCCTGCACAAGCGCCCGCGCACGCGGTCCTGCGCTCGCCAGCATCCCTGCACGCGCTCGGACGCTCGCCACGTGCGCCAGTGTCACGCCCCAGGGCGGCCGTCCCCGAGACGTGGCAAATATATAAATGATATCAGCAATCCATACACGAGATCAAATAAGGACTCCACAACATCAAAGGCAATAAAGCAATAACCAAATAACTGACATCAAATATATACAAAAAGAGGAAGCTCAAACGACTAAGTCTGTAATTCAAAGACATATCTACAGACTAGAGTACTCAATCAACTGTCCTGTGAGAGCCAGTATATACAACAACAGACATCAACAGTCTACATACCGTGCACAAGCACAAGTATAATACATACAATGAAAAGGGAATGCTGATAGCCTCTCACTCGCAAGACATCCAACGCGAACGCGGGTCTCCTACTCGTAGTGCGCCAGGGGAGCTCTTCTCTTGGATCCGACTCAGCGTCAACTGGAGAAAAATATAAGCGAGGGGTGAGCTACAAGCTCAGTGAGTGGTCAGAAACCAAACACCAACATAATCATTCGATACTAAGGCAATCTCCTATCAAGGAAAGCCATGGGTAGAAACCCAACGGTTAACAAGGTCACACGGCGGTGCGACCATACCCCGCCCTCGCCCTAGCCCCCACAGGGGTGAGTCTAGGGACTTGGAGGACAAAACTTGCTGTTCTACATTGTTCGTCATCCGGTAGCGCTCTCCCGGGCAGCCTCTACTTGGAGCCAGCCACGGTCAGTACATTGTCGATAGCGTCGATGGTACTTACAGGTGGGGGTCCACCCAGGGTGGCTCGTACCCAGGAAGCATCCACATGGATTCGGCGAAGGGGAGAACGATCATTCACGCTCGCAATATCGTCCGGTGGCCCACCATCGTGCATCCTCACCTGGTACACTCCCATGATCAGTACATCCGTCGAATGCATCGGGAGTACTTACAAGTGGGAGTCCTCTGTTAGGGCAGCTTCAACGTCGGGGCCCCGATATACGACGATATTGGGAGGAACCATTACATGTTCGCCACGCGAACCCCATGGGGAAATCAACTACACAAGCCGGTGGGTCGAGTGTCAACTCGAGCCCAGTCCACTCACACCAACACCTTCACCCTCACCCCGACGGGTGACATAGGATCTTGGGAGCAATACCCTCACCCTCACTCCGACGGTGACATAGGATCTTGGGAAATTGCACAAACTGGCATATCGAACCAACACCGATCCACTACACCCTCACCCTCACCCCCTCCTCGGGGTGACATAGACTCTTGGGGAAGAGGTCGATTGTTCTACACCGCTCGTCATCTGGTAGTCTCTCCCAGTGTGACCTCTACTACCTGGTAGCCTCCCAGGTCCCTATCTCTGCAATATGGGCACCCCAACATGCGTCGTGGATAGTTCCCAGGAGCACCTCACAGGGTTCAGGCCTCTACCGGACTAGCCTCCCAAGACTGCTACCTCAGCCGTATGGGCACACCAACACGCGTCATGAGTAGTATCTGGGAGCGCCCCCACCGGACTTTACTACGCCGGGCAGTCTCTACTCGGAGCCGACGAAGGGAAGAACACTCGACACCCGCGAATACAATCCCTATGGATCCGTCATCATCGGTTATCAAACACCGATAAGCGCAACGAATTCTCATGAATTCCCTCCAGGGCGCATAACTCAGATGCGGGGAAGTTATTTTATTTTAAGTGTCAAAGCCATGGTATGACCCCATAAGAGGTCATACACTTGTCTAATCTCATTAGACAAGGCTCATGGCCCAATAAGCATATATATATCATGCAATTAATTACCCAACGATGGCCTACTTAATCATGCATACATGGCATTAAACAGGTAAACACACAAATTACAATCTAACATACGTTGGATAACACCAACCTAGAAGGAAAGGGTTAAGCGCGATCCGCGCAACAACAGGTGCATGCCAATAATTTTAAGCAAGCCTGAGTCAAGTAGGAACTACATCTACTTACTCGGCTCGCGAAAAGAGGGAAGGCGAGAGAGAGGGAAAGCCTTATCCTCTCTTGAAGCGGGTCATAGTTTTGCCCCAACTAGATGGGTGCAACAACTATACCATACCCTCGAGTACTAAATCAGGAATATTACGCATACACCCCGTTATTAACCCAAGTTTAAACATGCTTGATAAATAGGGGTAGTATTTCAAACAAAATTACCTAAGTCATGCCATATTCTATACAATACATAGGCAAGTATAAGGTAGAATAGGGGTTCTACACAATATACGAGCTATACAACCTAGCATGCATGATATCTACCATATTTAGGGTGCAATTAAAGCCCCATGGAAGCGCGAAGCACGACTACGTGCATTGAGCGCTCCCGGAAGGGTTGAAATCAAACCACTCACCGATATCCGAGTCGTCGCGCATCCCATCCGACGAGATATGTAGGTCCACCAATGCTAACAACAAGCAAGGGCTTTGGTAAAGGGGCCAACTCATCATGCCATCTCGCATCAACAACTCAGAGCAACTGAGTTGGCTTGATGCAAGGCTCCAAGAGTGAGTCCCACATTCCTACTTGGTGGTTTTCTTGGAGTTTTCCATCTCATCAAAAACTGAGGGATTTCCTGCTGTCCACTGGGTGTCAATGAGTAGTAATCATGCTTGGGAGTAACCACTAAATCAAATCTATCAAGTTGCTAACAACAAGCAAGGGCTTTGGTAAAGGGGCCAACTCATCATGCCATCTCGCATCAACAACTCAGAGCAACTGAGTTGGCTTGATGCAAGGCTCCAAGAGTGAGTCCCACATTCCTACTTGGTGGTTTTCTTGGAGTTTTCCATCTCATCAAAAACTGAGGGATTTCCTGCTGTCCACTGGGTGTCAATGAGTAGTAATCATGCTTGGGAGTAACCACTAAATCAAATCTATCAAGTTGCTAACAACAAGCAAGGGCTTTGGTAAAGGGGCCAACTCATCATGCCATCTCGCATCAACAACTCAGAGCAACTGAGTTGGTTTGATGCAAGGCTCCAAGAGTGAGTCCCACATTCCTACTTGGTGGTTTTCTTGGAGTTTTCCATCTCATCAAAAACTGAGGGATTTCCTGCTGTCCACTGGGTGTCAATGAGTAGTAATCATGCTTGGGAGTAACCACTAAATCAAATCTATCAAGTTGCAATCTGTTTTGCATCTTCTTCTACAATAGATGATAAGCCAGTCTTTCCAACCATTTAGGGAAGTAAATGGCACCAACTTATGCCCTCCAAATACCACAGAAACAAAATGTGAATCACCAAATACCCACTTGATAACATAGTCTAATCTTTTATGTAGAGAAACTGGGAGCCACCGAAGCCACCCAAAGACTCCCTCTTGAACTGCCTCTACAGGTTGACTATGTCATCCCCAACACCAAACCAAGACCAAATATGGCATCACAGCCACCCAAAGATTCCCACCTCTTGGTCTAAGGACACCGTAAAGGGAATTGGCGGTCGGAGAGTCCCAAAGCGCGGACGAGACCGACGCACTGGTTTTCGGTGCCGACGAATCCGTTGCCGCTGACGAGGTTGCGCCGGACGACGCTGAAGACCTCCGACATCCCCACCGAGACGCTCGGTGGCTCCAGGAGCTTGATCGGCCACATCTGGAGGGACGACAACAGGTTCCTCCGATCAGACGGTTTGGTTGGACGAGAGAGAGAGCTTGAAAGGGATCGAGTACAAACAACACACACAACATTCTCACCAACACTGTTATATATATGTCACTTTTTAGCCTATGGGTAACCTTTGGGTCAGTTCTGGCCATTTTCAATTTTTTTCATTTTTCGATCGGAGCCGCTAAAATTTTGGCTTTTAGCTATCTGCGTGAGCTAGAGTACTCCGATTGGAAATCTAACTGCATATTATGGGTCCTGGTACCATTCTGTACTACCCATAAAAATTTCATTGAATTCCGGTAACGTTTGGAAAATTATGCAGTTCTGAATCGTATCCGGGTTTTCTTCGAAACAGATTCGTTAAGTGGAATAGTGTTTAGATATTTTGGTGAATGTGATCACCCTAGGTAACCTCACCTCCCCTTGCTTAGTGATGAAGAAAGCACTTGGTCTTTTGATGTGTGAGTGGGTGACTTTAGGCTTAAGCCTACCCCCCCTTTTTTCCCCTTCTCCTCACCCCCCCCAAATGTGAGTTTTACTCACTTTCTCTCCACTCTCTCCCTCTCAACGTGCCTCTCCAGCCCTGCTGTGTGTGAGTGTGTGTGTGTGCTTTGAAGAGGAAAATCAAGAAGGAGAAGAAGCCATAGAAGGGGCACAAGAAGGTTTGTGCATGTGTTGTTGTTGTTGTTGTTGTTTCCCTCTCTTTGGCTCCCTCTCAAGCTCCCATTTCCCCTGTTTTCAGCCAAGAAGGGCTGTTGGAGAAGCTGAAGGGGTGGTGGTAGTGGTGGTGGCTGTTGTGGGAGTTGCGGGTGCACGGAAAGCACCGGATCTCCCTCCCCTTTCACTCCCCCTCTCTTGGTTCGCCTCTCTCTTCTTTATTCTGATTTTTTCAAGGGTTGGGTAGGTGTTAGAGGACCTTGCACACTATGTGCTTGTGTTTGGGTGAGTGAGGGGTGGGGGGGGGTGCTTTTGGAAGCTTGGGCGCGCGTGCGGACCTTTCCGCGCGCGTGCGCGCGCAGGACAGGCGGCAGGTTGGGGCGCGCGCGGGCGTGCGCGTACGCGCAGGCGTGCGCGGGCGTGCGCGCGAGGGGAGCAGTGCGGGCGAGCGGGCGCGGGCAGGCGCGCAGTGCGTGCGAGCGGGTGCGCGCGCGCGGCAGCGCGTCTGGGCGCGCGCGGGGGCGCGCGTGGGCGCGCGGGCAGAAGGTCTGGGCGCGCGGACAGGCGCGGGAGCGCGTGCACGCATGCGTGCACGTGCGGGTGTGTGCGGGGGCCCCGCGGGGGGCTGCCCGAGGGTTCGGGTAGGCGTCGGGGCGCTCGGATATGCGTGCGTACGCGCGTACTCGCATGCGTGCGAGCCCGTATGCATGCATATCTAAGCCTTTGGCATTTTTGGGTAATTTTAAGTGTTGTTATGTAGTTTATTTACCATTTTCGTTACCCTTGCCTCACAGGTCTTGGCGGGCGGTCGCGCGACGACCCGGTTTACGGTGAGTGGATCAATCCAACCCAGTTAGGAGGCGTTCGATGCACGTTGGAGTGCATCGCCCTCCCCTGGGGTACCATAACTGCATATAACTCGTCGAATATTGTGTAAATGTTCACATAGATGCTTGTTTTGCTAGGACTGCACTCATGTCATGATCAGATGTTGCATGTTAGGTATTATGCATCCATGTATAAGGAATAAAAGCCGTCCATGCTAGATAACATGTTTCCTTACTTAAATAACCCTGATTTAAGCATGTCCCCACCTAATCTAATCTAATTAATCACATAAAGAGGCATAAGTAGAAGCATGCCGTAGGTAATAATCATGTCTTGTATATTAATTAACTTGAGGCGCTTCCATGATTAATCTTATCATTTGTTAAGAATAGAGGCATGCTTAGGTCTTATGTTCTTGCCTAATGGAATTAGGCAAGTGTATGACCGCCTACGGGGGGTCATACTATGGCATGAACACTTAAAATGAAATGTCTTCCCCGCATCTGAGTTATGCGCCCCGGTGGGAATTCGAGTGAATTCATTACGCTTATCGGTGTCTGTTAACCGATGACGACGGATTCTCTAGGGATCATATTCGAGGTGTCGAGTGTTCTTACCTTCGTCGGTGCCGCGTAGAGACTGCCCGGCGTAGTAAAGTCCGGTGGAGACCTCCCTGATACTACTCATGACGCGTGTTGGTGTGCCCATACGGCGGAGGCAGTGATCGTGGGAGGCTAGTCCGGTAGAGGCCTGAACCCCATGGGATGCTCCTGGGAACTATCCACGACGCATGTTGGTGTGCCCATATTGCAGAGATAGGGACCCGGGAGGCCACCAGGTAGTAGGGGCCACATCGGGAGAGACTACCGGAAGACGAGTGGTGCAGAACAATCGACCTTTTTTTTCTTCCGAGCCTATGCCACCCCGAGGAGGGGGTGAGGGTGAGGGTGTAATGGGTCGGTGTTGGTCCGACCGACCAGATTGTGCAATTTCCCAAGACCCTAGGTCACCCTTCGGGGTGAGGGTGAGGGACTTGTTGGTTGTTTGAAGTTATATGAAGTATGTTACATGAATTGTTTCATTCACTGAGCGTGTGGCTCACCCCTCGCATATGTTTTCTCCAGTTGTCGCTGATCCGGATCTGAAGGAGGAGCTCCCTGAGACGCGATTCCAGTAGGACACAGCGTTCACGTTAGACATCTTGCGAGTGAGAGGCCCTCAGCATCCCCCATTTTCTTGTATGTATTTCTACTTGTGCTTGGGCACAGTGTATTGGTTGATGTTGTCTTTTGTAGTATATATATTGGCTCTCACAGGACAATTTGATTGAGTACTCTGGTCTGTTATATATCTTTGAATCACAGACTTAGTTGTTTTGCTTCCGCTATTTTCGAGTATGTCAGTTACTTGATTTCGCTTTATCGCCTTTGACATTGTGGTGTATTTATTGACTTCATGTACGTATTACTGATATCATATATATACTTGCCACGTCTCGGGGACGGCCGCCCTGGGTCGTGACAAACACCACCTAATCTTCCCTGACATCCTCCTTTGATTTCCCCTCTCCACCTCTCCTTCATCTCCTCTGTTTCTCTTCGATGACAGCACCGACAAAAGAAAACTAAAATGAGAGAGACGAGAGCAATTAAGGCTCAAAGGAGTGGTAGGTGGGTTGTGTGAGGGATGGGGTGAGTTTAAGTTACACTCACCACTAATACACAATATCAAAAGAAAACGACTTAGTGGCTAAGTCGCGTGCACTTCTAGATCTCCGGACAGCCTTCACTTAAATGGCCATAACTTCCTCTATACAGCTCCGAATTGCATGATTCCAAAGCCATTGGAAAGCTAAGAAGATTATTTACAGCTTTCATGTTTACATCTAGATCAAATAAGCCCTCCAGCTATTTCTGAAATCTAGGCTAAACATCTTACAGGGCTGCTGCCTGGATTTTTCATCGTCGGGGTATACTCGGAAAAATACCCATAACTTTTGATATACGAATCCAGTTGATCCAATTCCACTTCCATATGGAAGCTATCTCAAAACTGAACATCTCGTAAAAATATCGGATTTTTACCTCTTCATCTTGGATTTTAATAAAATCAAATCCGAATACCAAATCCAAAACTGCATAATTCCAAAAACGTTATCGGAATTAAACGAAAATTTTATGGGCAGTACTAAACAATTACCAGGACCCATAATATGCAGTTATATTTCAATCAGAGTCCTCAAACCCCCTTGGTAGGCTAAAAAGCAAAAATTTTAACGACTCCGATCGAAATTAGGACTCGAAATGACACAGGTCTAACAGCCAGCGCGCGCTCTCGAGCGCAGACAGTGCACACCGCACGCAGACACGCCCATAGACACGCGCGCGCCCACGTGCTCCACCCGCATACCCGCGCGCATGCCCGCGCGCACGCTCAGTGAACCCAAACCCTCCCCCATGCCCCCACATGCACCCAACTCAAAACACCTCACATGCACACCCTCCCAAATACCCAAACATGCATAAAATCCAGTTAAAGAAGAGGGAAAACTTACCAAAAGAGAGGGGGAGGGAAGGGGGAGATGTAGGGGCTCGCAAGCGCACCCATGACCACCTCGACCGCCACCACCACTACCACCACCTCCATCTTTACTTCCCTCTACATGGCTGAACCAAAGGGGGATGGGGAAAATCAGGGGATCAGCTAGGGGAGGGGGGAGAGGGAGGAGAAACATCAACAACAATCAACAACATACACAAACAACTCACTTGATCTTCCTCTTCTTCAACCTCTACCCCATCCAAACACTCCTCTTCTTTGTGGCATTTTATCAAACACATAGGGAGTGAAAAAGAGGCCAAGAGAGGCTCACAAAGAGAGAGACGTAGGGAGTGAGGGGTGACCAAAAGTTACTTTTTTGGGGGGGGGGGTGAGATCAAGGGAAAAATGGGGGGTGAGTCTAAGCCTAAGGTCACCCACTCACACACCAAAAGACCAAGTGGTTCCTAAAGGGGGTTAAGGTTACCCAAGGTGACCACATCATCGAAAATATCTCACCGACCCAAACCCAGTAACGGCCAAATCCGGATGCGATTCTGTAGTGAACAAAAAGTGTCCCTTGCAGATTTTAAAAATATGATATGCTCGTAGAGCAAATCAATACATAAAAAGATGTGGGTACAACTCGATCTTTTAATCCTCTGATCCTTGATCTCCTTTGAAGAGTGCCTCGAGAATTACAACTTCAGGGATTTTTATAAGTTTATGAAAATTTAAAAGGGAAAAGAGAGTGGTGTGTGATCCTTCGGGTCTTTTGGTTTTGGGTCTTGTTGTTTAGGACTAGCGATGCTTTGTTCTTCACCCTTCTTGAATTGTTTGACTTGAGATTTAATTTGAAGCTGCCTTTCTTTGATCTTGAACAGAGTGAAGATATTCTTTAAGAAAAGCTGGAATCGAGAGAGAGTTTGTATATCTCACCCTTGGATTTTCTCAACACTTTCCTTTAAAAAGAAGGTTGAATCGAGGGAGAGCTAGAGAATTTCTATCTCTCCCTTGGATTTTTCCCACACTTCTTCTTCTTCTTCTTCCTTTGGCTTTTCTTAGCTTCTCATTTTGGTGAATTCTTCAAGAAGAAGGTGGAATCGAGGGAGAGTTAGAAAATTTCTATTTCTCTCATTTGGATTTTCCCTACACTTCTTCTTTTTCTTCTTCTTTCCTTCTTCTCTCACTTGGCTTGGCTTTTCTTGTTTTTTTGTTCTTCTTGGCTCTTCCCACCTTGGTTTCTCTCTCTCCCCCTCCCTCCTATTTATAGAGGAAGGGAGGGGTAGTTGGATAATTTTAGGAGCGTGGGTGTCGGTGTTGAAAAATCCGCGTGTGTGGGGGTTCTTCGGGGATTCGGATCGGATGCGTGCCCTGGCGGGCTCGGTTGGATCGTCTTCTTGGAAGGGGTGAGGTGTCGTTCCTGGTTGAGGCACCCGACAGCGGCTCAAGAGGATTCAAGGGGTTTTGTGATCGCCACCTGCTTTTTCTAAAAACAGGAAAGGGTTTGGGTCGGATTTGATCGCCTACGTGGGGAGTTTGTGGGGTCTCTGCTATGAGACACGGATATACCGTACACAGAGGTGAAAAACAGGTAATCCTATTCTGCTTCCGGGGCTTGACTAAAGGAGTCTTGGGACAAAGGAGTGCGGGTGGGGTGTAGGTGTGGGGCGGCTAGTGTGTTTGAGCCGTCTGGATTGGGGCGGCTAGGTAGGGTTAGCCGTCCAGGGTCTGGGGGAATTTGGGCAGAACTTCGGTAGGAAATGGGTTTGGTCTTGGGCAGAGGCTAAGCTAGGTTTAGCCTGGGTTTCTGGAGGGTGGGATGAGAGGGTATTTTATGTAGGGAATGGGTGTTTCTCTCACAAAAGGGGCTCTCTCTCTCTCTCTCTCTTGGGATTCCTAGTGGTGGAAGGGTTTGAACAAGTGGGGATGGTGGATTGGTGGTGTTTTGTAGATTTGTTGATGTTGTGGATCTTGTTGTAAGGCTTGGGACCTCCTCTATTTATAGTAAAAGAGAGGCAGGGGAAGATCAGGGGGGTAATGGAGTGGGTGGCTTTGATGGGACCTCTCATTAATTCTCTGGTTCTTCTATCAGAGACCAGGTGAAGGGCGGCTACTTCCTGGTAGCCGCCCCTATCATGACCTGCCAAACGTCCCATCTCTGACAAGCGGTGGCTTGGGTCGGCTACTTGGTTTGATCCGGCCAAGAGAGGGCGGGTAAAGGTCATGACCCGCCGCAATGATCAACATTTAATATTGCTTTACGTCCCATCCAGGGGACTGATCCAAAGTCGGCCAGGGGGCGGTTAGGGGGGCGGCTAGTTAGGTTTAGCCGCCCAGTGAGGGGCGGCTAGTTAGGGCTAGCCGCCCCTTTCCAGGGACTTAGGTTTTTAGGGTTTTAGTTTTTAGGGTAGGTTTAGGTTTAGGTCCGGGTTAGGGTTTGGTTTAGGGTTAGGGTTTGGGCTAGGGTTTGGGGTTTTGGCTTAGGGTTAGGGTTTAGGTTTTGGTTTAGGTTTATGGTTTAGGGTTAAGGCTAGGGCTAGGGTTTAGGGCTAGGTCAAGGTTTAGGGTTTCCGGTTTAGGTTTAGGTCAAGGCTAGGGTTAGGGTTTCCGGTTTACCGAACCTTTGGTTCTCTATTGGTGTCCACTTGTGGGATATTTCCGTGTGTTACTTAAAGTATTTCTGTTTCTCTGGACGGTCAAAATTGGGGTATCTACAATTGTCCCTCATCGGACGGAGTCTTTGCGCGGAGCGAGAAAGACTTCAACCGATGATAAGGAAAGAGACCCCTATTTTGGCCGGCCCGATCTTCAAGAAGTTATGCCGACACGAACAGTACTATTTGGGGAGTTGATTTAGACCGTAAGAGGCTAGGTCTTGACTTAGAATTTTAGCCTAAAGGATGATCCAAGTGGAAGGCGGCAAAAGGTAAATGGTGAGTGATCCAACCCGCGGTCGGGGTTCTTAGCTATCGTGCACGGACCAGCCCAGCGTCAGTTTCCTCGTGCCTACCATTCCCGTGCTTGGGAAAACTCAGCAAGGAGGGGATATCGCCGACAGAAAGCAAGTAAAAGTTGATTTGGGTGAATTGGATCATCCGAAGGATAAGAACTCTGGAAAAGAACCAGAACTGAAGAAATTCGAATTTTGAATGGTACTGAAAGTGTAGCGAAACTTCGGGAAAGTCGTGTTTGATCAAATAATGTCTGGAAATAAGCCAATACATGGCTGTTTGGTATGGAGAACCTTGAAATTTAGGGCTGAAAAGATTGGAAAGGGGGTTTTAAGTGAAAGAGAAAAACTGGGAGGGGCGGCTAGTTGTAACTAGCCGCCCGAGAGGGGGCGGCTACTCGCGGGTAGCCGCCCCTGGACTGGGTCCCTTATAACTGAAAAAGGGACCCTCTCTCTCCCCATTTTTCAAAAACGGTTTCTCTCCCTCTTCTTCTTCTTTTCTTCGGTTTCAAACCCAAAAATCCTGATTTCTTTGCCTTTTCTTCCTCCATTTCATCTTTAATCCTCTCTCTTTCTCTTAATTTCGAAACCCTAGTTTGGGTTCTCCTTTTTCTTTTTCAAACCGAGGAGATGACGAGGTCGAAGGCGATTGCTTCGAGGGGGAAACGACCACGGGTGGCTCTTGGAGAGCGTAGCCCGAGCTCTTCATCATCGGAGAGCGATAGGTCGGAGGTCGAGGCCGTGGGGGAGGGTATGGGTATGACGGAGGTGCCGCCGGTGGATATTGGCGTGGGTGAGCTCGGGGATTTGCCTTCGGGGACTGTCCCGGAGGTAGGGGGGAGTGTGATAGGCTATATACGCAAGAGGAGGCGTGGGGATTGACCGGTGGTGGCCGAGGAGGTGGTTCCGGGGGTTGGAAGATCGATTGAGGGTGCAACCGAGGGGGTAGGGGTCGAGGGAGTTAGCGAGGAGGTGAGGGCGTCGTTGGATGCTCTCGTCGGGATGTTGGATAGGGAGGCCACAGAGGCCAGGGCTGAGGAGGAGGAGAGTAGGGCTATGGGGGCCTTTGCGGAGTTTATCTCCGGCGTGGGGAGGGTGGAGGGGATATGAGAGGCTAGGGACGGGGCCGGGGAGGCCGAGGGTATGGGTACTGGGGCCGCCGAGGCCGGTGTGGGTGTTGGGGCTGAGGCCGAGGAGGCCGTGTTCGAGGAGGATGAGGAGGAGGATGACGACGGGAAGGACGATCCCGACGAGGCCGAGGTGGACGCTCCTGGGTCCACACGGGCCGTGGTATGTTCCTAATCCTTTAGTCTTAGCCTTTTATTTTGGTGTATATGCATGTGTTTTGGTTGGTATGAACAGGTCGTATATTTGTATTTATACTTGTATGTGTGTTTTAAATAGGCATGCTTGTGTATAAGTTTTGTGATGGTGGGATGTGTAAGTATGCTGAGATGGGTTTGTTTTTATAGGGAGGGGGACAATTTTTATATATATATATCCATGTTTGTTATATGCATGTAAAGGAGAGAGATGATATAGCTAATATGCTTGCATGCGATACTTTCTATGTGTGTGTGGTTTCGTACGTGTTTTGATCGTGGTAGAGCATGAGGGAGTGTATGCATGCATTTCATGGGTTCGAGCTCTATATTGCTGTATTGCTTAGGTGTGTTTAGGGGAGGTATAAGCATGATAGGCTTGATGTAAGAAAGTGTGTGAGTGGTGACCACGGTGGGATGTGTTTGATATTCGTCTAGCATGCGTGATCATATGAGGAGTGTAGCTTCTTACTTTCATGCTTTTGTTTCTTTTTTTTTAGCATGTGGAAGTTTCATTTTGCTAAGCATGATTTAAAATGATTTCGTAGATTTGGACTCTTACCTCTCGCTCGTTTTTAAACTGACTCATGTTCCCTTCGTTTGTTTTGTAGAGGCTGAATCGTATCAGGGCTTTATGGCATGGGACGAAGAGATGGTACGACGCCTTGGGGCAGGAGGAGAGGAGTTTGGTGGATGGAGCGGGCTTCCGTTCCTTTTTTCTGATTGAGTCATTCCACGTCCACCGTCCATATGTGGAGGCCTTGGCGGAGAGATGGGATCCGGAGAGTTGCACGTTCATCCTCCCTACCGGTGCTGTCATGCCGACGCTCGAGGACGTCTATCGGATCACCGGCCTTCCGATTCTGGGGGAGGCAGTGATCGCGGCCACCCTAGCTGACTACAGGGGGCTTTTCCGAGAGTTGATCGGGGAATGGGAGTTCGTGGAGAGGGAGTGGACGCTGAACCGGATCCCTTTGGGGCGGCTTTCGGGGCAGTACGGCCTCGGTTCCTTTACAGAGCGCCAGAAGGGCGAAGCTGCAGCTAGCTTTGAGAGGAGGCGGGCGATGATCGAGGCGAGAGAGGCGGCCGCGTGCCCACAGAGGGCACGGAGGGAGTTGAGAGCGTTTTTCCTCTACTTCTTTGGCCGGGTCCTCTTTTCGACGGCCTCTGATAAGGTTTCTTCGCACTCCCTTCTGTTGATGAGGGACCTGGAGGGCATGGGGCGTTATGTTTGGGGAGCGGCGATGCTCGCCCATCTCTTTGCGGAGCTCTCGAAGAAAGTCAAGAGGGCCGGGGGAAAGAACCTTGGTGGCTTTGCGCCATTTCTTCAGGATCGGGCCAGAGGGACAGAGAGTCGCCTCCGACAGAGATTGGAGAGGAGAGACAGAGACATGCAGCAGGTCCGTCTCTGGGAGGCCACTATGAGGGGGAAATTGGTTGGAGGGGGCTCTATGACCGAGGCGGACCTTGATCTTCTTCCACTTGAGCCTGACCATTCTCTCTCGGCTTCCTTGGCTACCGGGGCCACCTTCAGCCGTGCCTCTCGTCCTTCGGTGTCTCGGAGTCGTGGGATATACGCGAGGGCCGCGTCTTCGGTTCGAGAGACTCCTGCTGCTCCCGATGTTCCAGAGGTTCAGTCTTCTCCTCATCCAAGTCAGGACGTTCCTCCTACTCAGCCTCCAGCGGATGACGATACGTCGAGGTATAGCTTCTTTGTGTCTTGGTTTTAAGTAGAAGAATAGTATATATGCGATGAATTCAAGGTTTTCTTCTTTTGTTTTTGGTTTTAGGTGATATTTTGGTGAGGTATAGCTCAAGACTTTCCGATTTTGGAGCGTCTCGAAGGAAAGGATTCCCCTTTTTTATGCCCTCTCTTAGGTTTTTAGAAAAACAGTCTATGCTTGTGGTTTTGGGTGGGACAATTTAATCATTCTCCTTTGTATGCATGTCTTTTGGAATAGTTAGTATGGATGTTCATGGATATGTATGTATGTGTAGATGAATCTGGATTTTTATAGGTTTGATTCATGGATGGGTGTAGGTTTTGATATATAATTCGTTTCAGCATGGTATCTATACAGGTTTTGCGTATGAATATGTGTATGAAATGTGTATATGCAGGTTTTGGAAAGAATTTGATTGTAATAGGTAAAGAAGTGTTGAAGAGTTGATTGGATATGGAATGATATAACTGAAAGGGGTGCAGGCAAGGGGCGGCTAGTGTAAACTAGCCGCCCAGTGAGGGGCGGCTAGTTAGGTTTAGCCGCCCCCTGTCTGGGGCAAACTTACCTGAGACAACGGGCAGGGGCGGCTAGTATAAGCTAGCCGCCCAGTGAGGGGCGGCTAGTCGAGCTTAGCCGCCCCCTGCCTGGGGCAGTTTGGTCCTGCTGCTCCTGTCTGCTGCTGCCGCTGAAAGTCTTTGCGACCGTTCTAACCTTCAGTACCTATAAAAACATTCTTTCCATGGACCAAGTGTTAAATCCATCCAGATTGTGCCCCTGCACTGACTTCCGAGCCCTTCTTGCTTGAGTTGTCAAGGGCTACAATCCATCTTAAGGCGGAATGGAAATATAAATGCGAGAAAGTAAAGTGCGGGAGACCAGGCTTTAGTGCGCAAGGAAGGGATTCCAAGTGCGTGAGTGAAGAAGAACTTATGTGTAGGAGGTGGGGATAATTTTTTCTCACGCATGTGCGGAAGGGCATGAGGTGAGTGGGGACAATTCTCACATGAGTGGGGATAATTTTAAATTTCGTGGGGACAATTCTCATATGAGTGGGGATAATTCTAATATTCGGGGGGGTTAACTTTAATGTTTCAAGAAAATCGGATGCCAATGTGTTTTGGAAAAGGAAAATGTAAGCTTATGCGTAAGTGTAAGTGGCATAAGGGGGCATTTTAGTTCTTCAATGACTTTTTTAGGTGAGAGGGCAATGCTCTCGATTTTCACAAGTAAAAGACACCATCAAGTCCCCGTGGAGGAGCCCTTGTGGTCACTCATGTCCAAACCAGGATTGTATTTGAGAGGTATAAGCCTTAGGCGTCGACTTTCCTAGGTTCATGGTTTTCAAATGCTTAATCGTATTATTCTAAACATGCTGAAAGATCCGTGAGTGTACCAAGAGTCAAGTCAAATAAGCTTCCTTTGGATAGGCAAGTTTCTAAGTGAACTCGTGTGAGTGTGTGTGTAGGTGTAAACCTGGACGTGATCTACCTTTGGTCAAAATTTCGCTTTTCCCGGTGGACATAGCTCAATTTTGAACCCCCATTTCAAAAAAAATAAAAAAGGGAGAGGGTGAATGAGGTAAGAGTAATATCTTCCTTTCGGGCAATATTTTAGAATTGTCCCAGTCTAGCACATGTCTTACTTCCTAGGTCCCTCTGGCTTTCTTTTTTTACCACTTCTTTATTTTTGGGTGGAAAGTATAGTCCGTTGTTTGGATTTGTACTGGTATAGCCGTTGTTTAGCGTATACCGTGCGTAAAGGCGTGAAAGCCTGCTAAATAGAGAGTTTGACCCGTTCACTTGGGTGTTTGGCCTCTCCTTGCCTGATTTTCTCTCTTTTTTTTATTTGATTTGAGGGGGGGGCTCTTCTGTTTTTCACCCCGATTCTTTTTATGCTTCCCCTCTAGAAGTGTTTATATAGTGCCAGAGCCAGTTTTTGGGACATATGCTAGGTCCGGGTAACTCCTCATTTTGACCTAGGGTTAATACGAGCGGGGCGGAAATAAGGGATATTTTGCTTTGGGGAGTTTTTAAATTGTCCCAGTCCACGGGGTAGGCAATTTTTCTTCTATCAGGCAAATCTAGTCCAGTTATACGTGTGTGAAGGGAATGACATGATTTGGCGGAAACGTGTTCAAATAGATACGAGTTTATCTTTGAGAGTCTTACAATTCTATCATCAAGTACTAAACGCTGGAAATCGCAGGAAGGAAGAATAATAGTTCTTAAGTATTGAAAGCTTTTCATGCATGGAATTTCTTCAGATAAAATGCATTCCACGAACCTGGAACCTCGACTCCTTCGGCATCTACCAGGCGGTAGGCATTCCCGGAATAGGCATGGGTGATCACATAGGGTCCCTCCCATGTGGGTTGCAGCTTTCCTCTCGGGTGAGGCTGTCTTGATGGCATGATTTGCTTAAGTACTAATTCCCCGATTTCGAATTTTCTTTTTATCACCTTCTTTTCAAATGCCCTTGCCACCCTTCTTTGGTAGGCCTGGGCATGGTCTGCCGCTCTTAATCTCTTCTCGTCCAGTAGTTCGAGGCGTAGTAGGAGTGCCTCCCTCTTTTCCTCAATTTGGAGATCTTCTTCTAGTACTATTCTCAAGGATGGGACGAGGATTTCGTAAGGTACTACTGCTTCGGTCCCAAATGTGAGTGAATAGGGGGTTTGACCAGTGGGCGTTCTAATGGAGGTTCGGTATGCCCAGAGGGCGTCTACCAGTTTATCAGGCCAATCGGTAGCCTTGTGGGTTTCTACCGTTTTCTTTATAATTTTGAGTAAGGTTTTGTTGGTGGCCTCTGCTTGTCCGTTCCCCTGTGGGTAGTATGGCGTGGAATGATGAAGTTCTATATGATGTTTATTGCATAGGTCTTGGAATTCTTGGGAGATGAACTGGGGGCCATTGTCAGTTATGATTACTTTGGGGGTGCCGAACCGTGCCAGGATGTGAGTGCGGACAAAACGAGATAGGGTAGAGCTTTTAATTACTACATAGGACTCGGCCTCAGCCCATTTGGTAAAATATTCCGTGGCGGTGAGGATGAAGGCTTTTTGGGTGGTGTTTTCTATAGTGTCCCGGAATGGTCCTATTATGTCTAATGCCCACATGGAGAAGGGCCATGGTGAAGTCATGGGATGTAAAGAAGATGCTGGTGCGTGTATTTTGTTGGCATGGGTTTGACATTGGATACAACGCTTAACGTATTTGTTACAGTCTCCTTCGAGCGTGGGCCAATAGTAGCCCATTCTTAGTACCTTCTTTGCTAGCATCTGGGCGTTGACGTGCCCTCCGCATACTCCGGAGTGAGCTTCTTCTACAATGGTGTATGCTTCTTCGTCGTCCAGGCATCTGAGTAGTTCTCCGTTGAAAGATGCTCGGAAGAGTATACCCCCTCGGAGGCAGTACTTGACTGCTATCCTTTTAACTATTTTCTGGTCGTCGTTGGTAGCATAGCTTGGGAATGAAGCGTCTCTAAGGTAGTTTTTAATATCAAAGTACCATGGGTTTCCGTCGTCTATATTTCCTAGTTCAAGAGTTAGGATTTCCGCGGTACCACATTTTTGTTGGCCTGGTTCGTTTTTAGGAGACTTTGAGTTTTAGGGTCACCGAGTTCGGTGGCAGGTGTTTCCAGTCTCTGAATAGTGACTGTTTCAGATGTCCTAGATAAGGGGAAGGCGAGTGATGAGGCTAGGGAGGCTAGAGAATCTGCAAGAATATTGCCAGTCCGGGGTGTGAAAATGTGAGTAACCTCACGGAATTGTTTTAACAGGACTATGGCTAGTTCTCTGTATGGCTTCAGCTTTGGGTCTCTAGTCTGATATTTTTTAAGAGTTTGGCGGATCACTAAGAGGGAGTCTCCAATGATGTCTAAATTTTTAGCTCCTAAGGCTAGGGCTGCCTTCAAACCTGCTATCAGGGCCTCGTATTCAGCAATATTGTTGGTGGCTTGAACGTAAGCTGAAACGCTTGTGGGATAATGACGCCTTCGGGAGAGATTAGTGCTATCCCTATTCCCTTTCCCTTTTGGTTGACTGCTCCGTCGAAGTATAGCGTCCATGTCTCTCTACTTTTCTCTTCAATAAGCGCAAATATTTCTTCGTCCGGGAAGTCCGTTTTTACTGGTTCGTAATCGGGGAGGGTAGTTGAGCGAGGTGATCAGCGATGGCTTGTCCTTTGACGGATTTTTGAGTGGCGTACGTGACGTCAAACTCGTTTAACTGTACTTGCCATCGGGCTAAGCGTCCCGTCAATATGGCTTTCTCGAATAAGAACCTTACTGGGTCTATTTTGGCAAAGTATTTGACTTTGTGGGCGAGAAAGTAATGTCGTAATTTTTGGGAAGCCCATACTAATGCTAGACAAGTTTTTTCTGTAGGAGGGTAGGCTTTTTCGTATTCAATCAGGGTTTTACTCAAGTAGTAAATGGCCTTTTCCTTTCTTCCCATGTCGTCGTGTTGTGCAAGTACCGCACCAATGGCTTCTTTAGTTGCAGCTATATAGAGGAGTAGGGGGCGCCCGGGTACCGGGGCCGAAAGTACTGGGGGTTTAAGAAGGTACTCTTTTAAATTATCAAAGGCCTTTTGGCATTCACTATCCCAATTAAACCGGACTCCCCCTTTTAGTAGTTTGTAAAAGGGGCGACATCGTTCAGCATGTTGAGAAATAAATCTCCTAATAAACTGCAACCTTCCTATAAGCCCTCTTAGTTCTTTTAGGTTCTTGGGTGGGGGCATTTGGGCGATGGCTTTTGCCTTGGTCGGGTCTATTTCTATCCCCCGTTTACTTACCATGAATCCCAAAAGTTTTCCCGAGGAGACACCGAAACGACATTTCTTTGGGTTCATTTTAAGTGAATATTCCCTGCATCTCTGCAGTACTTGCCTAAGTATTTCTGCGTGTCCTATTCGAGTTCTAGATTTAACCAAGATGTCATCCACATACACTTCTACTAGCTTGTGCATCATATCATGGAATATTGAGGTCATTGCCCTTTGATAGGTTGCCCCTGCATTTTTGAGCCCGAAAGGCATCACTATGTAGCAGTAGGTTCCCCAGGGTGTGGTGAAGGAGGTCTTTTCTTGGTCTTTTTCTGCCAGCCGGATCTGGTTGTATCCAGAAAAGCCATCCATGAACGAGAGCATCTCATATCCTGCAGTGTTGTCGACAAGGAGGTCGATGTGTGGGAGTGGGAAGTCATCTTTCGGGCACGCTCGGTTGAGGTCCCTGAAGTCGATGCATATTCGGATCTTTCCATCTTTTTTTGACACTGGAACGATATTTGCTATCCACTTTGGGTATAAGACCACCCGGATAAATTTAGCCTGGTGGAGTTTGTCCACCTCATCCTTGATTTTTAGAGCCACTTCGGGATGGAGGCGCCTCAGCTTTTGTTTGACTGGTTTTGCGTTTGGTTCTAAGATTAACTGATGTTCGACTAACGAGGTATCGAGCCCAGGCATGTCTTTGTAAGACCATGCAAAGACGTCTTTATACTCGTGTAATATTTTAATTAGTCTCTCTCGTTCATCGTGATTTAGTTCTGCGCTAATCGAAATGATTTTGGGGTCAGTCTTTGTCCCTAGGTTTAGCTCTTCTATCTTCTCATCTGCTTCCTCTGTCTTTTCATCGAACCTTTGAAGGCTCTGCTTGAATTCCTTAGACAGGTCTTCTCTTTCTTTATCGTCCTCATCACAGATTTCGAAGACTCCTAGACCGTCATCTGGGTTTTCTATGTTATCTAGGTCTGGTTCTTCTATAACCGCTATTGATTCAAATTTCTCTAAACCTAGTATGGCCCTGCTATATCCTTCCAAGTTGCTAATGATCTGGTCAGGTACTTGGCTCCTGGTGGGTTTTACCGTTTTGGACAAGACACTAGGGTTGGGGTTTTTGGCTTGACTGGCGAGACGCTGTAGTTCGTTCAAGAGATCAGAGTCGTCACTGAAGGGCTGCCATGCTGGAGTGAAGTCATCTTTGTCGAACAGGGATCCTAGGGTTCTGGTTTCCATTTTTTTTTTGAACAGAAAAGACACTTATTATTTACAACCTACTGGATTGGTGGAAGTGTTTCAGCCGACTTTCCTCCAGCAGCTGGCGCTCCTTTGTTGCGATGCTTGAGCACTGCGAGAAAAGGAGGCTGGGTCAGCTGGAGTTTTGTCGTCTGGTGGCGAGTGTGGATTCAGGTGTTTATCAGGGAGTGGGAACAGCCATTCTAGGGAGCCAGAGAGATAGTCTAGCTCGCTTTCCCGGGTAGGGTCTAGGGGGCGGGGGCATACGGTTTCTTCGGCGGGTTCTATGATTATTTCCCTCACGAAATGTTCGTACAACTTCCAATTATATTTTCCCTCTAATTTAGATTTGTGTTTGGGTGAGCCGATCCCCCTCTTGTCTAGCCATGCCGGGAGGTCGATGGGGTCCAGGATCCCATTTTTGTGTCCCAGAGTTTCCCCAGGAAGGTAACCCATGGTCCCCATTATATGCCAGCCAGGATTTTCAAACCTAGGGTGGCTTGTCTTTGAGGTAACGGGGGGAGTGTTCCGGGGATTTAGCCAATTGGCCGGGAAATCTAAGATGTGGATGGTGGTTTCCATGGGTTTGAGCTACTGGTTTTTATGGCGGTGGTTTCATTATCGGCGAACCTTGGCTTAGGTTCTCTGATCGCATCCCCTTGTATTTTGATTATCCGACCTCCCAAGGGAAATTTCAAGCACTGGTGCAGGGAGAGGAGACCCCCTTTATGGACGCTAGCCATTTACGTCCTAGGATCATATTATAATCTGAATCCATTTCTAGGACATAAGCTTTAGTGCTAGTTTCTAGCGGCCCCACTTTTAATCGGAAGTCCTTGAAGCCTAGAACTGGACGAGCCGTTTTGTCATAGGCAAATATACGGGTGTCCGTTTCAAAGAGTGTGGTTATGCGCCCATCGATGTGCTCGAAGGTTTGTAATGACATGAGGTTTACTCCTGCCCCGGTGTCAATTAGAACTTTATCCACCGAGTGTCCTTCGAGGTTGATTGTTATACATAGGGTTGAGGTGTTGACGACTTTATCATGAACTTCTTCCTTAGGTCTAAAGGTGATGACGGGCCCTAGTCCTGCGGTGGCTAGAGCTATTGGTATGCCTAGGGTAGAGATTTGCGGGTCGACTTGGTTCTTTCTAGGAACGTTCTTAGAGCCTGCTGGTGGTGTTCTGAGGTTTCGATTAGCTCCAAAATGGAAATTTTGCGGGGATTTTTCGGAGTTGGTCTAGGATGTCGATCCTATCCCCGGCGCGGGGCTCCTCAGTTTCGGTTTCAGGCAGGGGTGTCTATAAGAGGGTACAGTGTTGAAGATTCTGCCTGCTCTAGTAGTATGATGGTTTAGTGCGTCAATGGTGGTTCGGGGGCTTTGTGTTATTGGGCGCAGGCTTCTGTTGATTTGTAAGGGGGATATTGGTTGGTCTTTTTTGGGGGAAAGAGTCTTGTGGGTTTGGGGAGAATAGGGGAGGGGGTTGGTAGGATGGGGGAAGAGGCTGGTAAGATTATGCCACCTGGAACGATTCTGGGTGACTCTTCATGGTCAGCGACTTCTATGGTGTAGACGCTTTCATAGCTCAGGTTTTCTGGTTCTTCCAAGGGAGCCTTCGTAGCTGGCCTTGGGTTTTGGATTGTGGTTTCTACGGGGTTATGGGTTTCTGGGACCTTCTTGACTTCTAGTGATCTCGTAACTGGGTTGTTGTTGAGTCCCCTAATGGTGGCCCAGTCTAAGCGTCTTCTTCGTCAAGGGTGTAGACAATGTCTCTAAACAAGGAGCATTGCTCGATGGTGTGGCCGTGATGCCGATGATACTGACAAAAACGGGTTGGGTCAGCACCGATAGGCGAAGGTCTAGCCGTGGGTAAGGAAATGCTATTGACCTTTAATAAGGCTCTGAGGATGTTCCCTAGGGTTTCCGGGAGGGGGGAACAGCTATCTCTTCTGTTTGACCATCTTGGGCCGTAGGAAGGGGAAGGTGTAGCCTTATCATGGGGGCCGTACGCGGGTTCTCTAAGGGTTATACCTTGCGTTCTTGGGGGGATAGGATAAGAGGATCTCCTGTTTTGGTCCTGGTTATGGATTGAGGGGGCCTGAATTGGGGAATCATGGGTTGTGAGGTTTTGTCGTATTGGCACGGGGACGGGTACTGATCGAGGGGTAAAATTTTGATTCGCTTGCCGAGGCGGTGCATATCCGGATGAACCGGGCGTGTACTGTCTCGGAGCTGTTCCTCGGTCAGGAACTCGCGCTCCGTTCGGGTAGAGTGCCGATACTTGGCTAATGATCCCCTCTACCGTGGGGGTTTGCGCCTTACGAGGCGGTTGTCCAACCCTATGGCTGATAGGTGGGGACTGGGTTTGTACTGCTGGGGCTGCACAACGGGAAATCCTGTTGTGGCGGTCAATCAGAAGTTGATACGTAGTGCAGTCTCCGTACGAAAGGCTCGTACGGAGCTCTGGACTCAGGCTCTGTAACATCATGTCAATTTCTTGACATTCTGTGAGTTGCAGACCGGTTCGGTGGACAAGGGTGCGCCACCGAGACACGTATTGTTCGAATTCCTCCCTAGGCCTCATTCTCTCTACGGTTAGATCTGAAATAGAGGGGGTCCTAATCCTCTGGTAACCGTAGCGGCCCAAGAATTTCTCGCTTACAGCCGAGAAATTCGACAAGTGATCTACAGGGAGGGTGGAGAACCATTGTAGTGCTTCTCCTTCCAATGATTTCTGGAAGAGGAAGACTAGTAGAGGTTGATTATCTAGAAACGGGCGTGCGTCTAGATAAAAAGCAGTTAAATGAATGTCTGGGTCTCCACGACCGTTGTACCGGCGGAATTTGGGGATTTTGAACCCCTCCGGCAGTTGGACTGACGGGATTTATCTCAGGTTATGTAGAGACATGTGTTTGGGGGCCGAGGGACCAGTCTCGGAGAGAATTCTCCGGATGGTATCGTCCAGTGTTTCTCCCCGGGGAGGGCTGCCTAGCGGTCCCAGGTTTGGGGTGGTCTGGTAGGGACCTGGGGTGGAAACGGCTGGGAACATTGGATTCGCGGGGGAAAGGGGGGTGAACGAAAAGATGCTCGGGTTGACCGAGTGACTGGGTGTGGATGGGGTTTTGGGAGTGGATTTAGGGGTTTCGACAGGGGTTTCTTGTCTCGAGGTCTTGGTGTGACGGTAGTCAGCGAGGTCATGAAACATGTCCTCTACCGTTTGATACCCTAGACTAGCCATCCTTTCCTCTAGATGGGTCAGGAACTGTGTGGCCTGACCCTCTTGGTGATTCCTTTCCTCTAATATCTCATCTTCTATGTGGGATTCCATGACGTAGAGTGGGGATGAATGCAGATTGAAAGCAGTAAATAAAGCAGTAAAGGATTGCGCAGCTGTGTGCGACTTACGAAAGCAGTAAAAGATTGCGCAGCTGTGTGCGACTTACGAAAGCAGTAAGGGATTGCGCAGCTGTGTGCGGCTTACAAAGCAATAAAGGATGTTATAATGCACAGTAGAAGAGGATTTAATTCAAGGAGTGAGAAACTCTAACCTTCCTAGAGGGTTGATAGCATTTTAGTCAAGCTTGTAAAAGGGGGCAGAAGAGGATTACCTTTTGTTGTTTTTCACGAGGGAGGTCCCACCGTGATCGCCAGATTTTGTCGGTGTTGAAAAATCCGCGTGTGTGGGGGTTCTTCGGGGATTCGGATCGGATGCGTGCCCTGGCGGGCTCGGTTGGATCGTCTTCTTGGAAGGGGTGAGGGTGTCGTTCCTGGTTGAGGCGCCCGACAGCGGCTCAAGAGGATTCAAGGGGTTTTGTGATCGCCACCTGCTTTTTCTAAAAACAGGAAAGGGTTTGGGTCGGATTTGATCGCCTACGTGGGGAGTTTGTGGGGTCTCCGCTCTGAGACACGGATATACCGTACACAGAGGTGAAAAACAGGTAATCCTATTCTGCTTCCGGGGCTTGACTAAAGGAGTCTTGGGACAAAGGAGTGCGGGTGGGGTGTAGGTGTGGGGCGGCTAGTGTGTTTGAGCCGTCTGGATTGGGGCGGCTAGGTAGGGTTAGCCGTCCAGGGTCTGGGGAAATTTGGGCAGAACTTCGGTAGGAAATGGGTTTGGTCTTGGGCAGAGGCTAAGCTAGGTTTAGCCTGGGTTTCTGGAGGGTGGGATGAGAGGGTATTTTATGTAGGGAATGGGTGTTTCTCTCACAAAAGGGGCTCTCTCTCTCTCTCTCTCTTGGGATTCCTAGTGGTGGAAGGGTTTGAACAAGTGGGGATGGTGGATTGGTGGTGTTTTGTGGATTTGTTGATGTTGTGGATCTTGTTGTAAGGCTTGGGACCTCCTCTATTTATAGTAAAAGAGAGGCAGGGGAAGATCAGGGGGGTAATGGAGTGGGTGGCTTTGATGGGACCTCTCATTAATTCTCTGGTTCTTCTATCAGAGACCAGGTGAAGGGCGGCTAGTGCTAACTAGCCGCCCGGGATGGGACAACTACTTCCTGGTAGCCGCCCCTATCATGACCTGCCAAACGTCCCATCTCTGACAAGCGGTGGCTTGGGTCGGCTACTTGGTTTGATCCGGCCAAGAGAGGGCGGCTAAAGGTCATGACCCGCCGCAATGATCAGCATTTAATATTGCTTTATGTCCCATCCAGGGGACTGGTCCAAAGTCGGCCAGGGGGCGGTTAGGGGGGCGGCTAGTTAGGTTTAGCCGCCCAGTGAGGGGCGGCTAGTTAGGGCTATCCGCCCCTTTCCAGGGACTTAGGTTTTTAGGGTTTTGGTTTTTAGGGTAGGTTTAGGTTTAGGTCCGGGTTAGGGTTTGGTTTAGGGTTAGGGTTTGGCTAGGGTTTGGGGTTTTGGCTTAGGGTTAGGGTTTAGGTTTTGGTTTAGGTTTATGGTTTAGGGTCAAGGCTAGGGCTAGGGTTTAGGGCTAGGTCAAGGTTTAGGGTTTCCGGTTTAGGTTTAGGTCAAGGCTAGGGTTAGGGTTTCCGGTTTACCGAACCTTTGGTTCTCTATTGGTGTCCACTTGTGGGATATTTCCGTGTGTTACTTGAAGTATTTCTGTTTCTCTGGACGGTCAAAATTGGGGTATCTACAGTGGGTAGTTAGAATTTTTTTTTTCTTTTTTCTTTTTTTTGACTTGGCCCTGCCTTGGCAGGGTCGTCCCAGGTCCTGCCTAGGCAGGGCCGTCCCGGGCCTTGCCCGGGCAGGGCTGGATAGACCTTGCCAACTTGGTAGGGCCGAATTGCCCAGAATTTTTTTATTTTTTTTAAAATTTTTTTTATCTGTCTACAAATTGCCCCCTCAAGGATGATAAACGAGTCCAAGGGTGAATTTTATTATCCTTGATTAATTTGGTCAAGATAGGGATAAATGCTCTTTTTTTTTTGTCTGGACTGACCTGATGTAACTTCTCAGTCTGCGTACGTACCCTTATGTAAGGGATCAAATCACCACGTAGTCCCCCCCCCTTTTTTAAGTGGTCCTTCCAACAGGGCCCTTCAAGATATTTCCAGGTCGGGCGGAACAATTTTTTTAATTTTTTTATGAATAGTACCTTTTGAGGAACTTTCCATTGATTGGACCAAGTTGAGTCTCTTCAGGAGTACTCAATAAGTAAGCATCGTTAGTGTAGACTTCCTTGATAATATTCGGGCCATCCCATTTAGCATCAAACTTCTTCCCTGCTCTATGGGACATGATGATAGGACGTTTAACCGCCAACACAAGATCATCCTTTTGGAAGGAGCGGGGACGCACTCTCTTATTGAATGCGCGAGAAAGACGTGCCTGGTAGCATTCGAGACGCTGCTGTGTTTCAAGTCGCTTTTCATCTAAAGCTTTCAATTCTGCTATACGGAGGCGAACGTTGTCATCTTGAGTAGCCCTTCTTGAATAGCGACTCTTAATGAAATAATTTGAAGCTTGAGAGGAAGAATGGTTTCTACTCCATATGCAAGAGAATATGGACTTGTGTAGGAGTTCGAAATGATGTACGGTAAGCCCAAAGGACTTCACCCATACGTTCGTGCCAATCCTTTTTCGACTTGGAAACTACCTTTTGTAGCAATTTACACAAGGTCTTGTTGAAGGCTTATGCCAATCCATTGGCTGGAGCATTGTACATCGTCGAGCGCCTTTGTATGATCTTGAACTTGACACAAAATTGGTCCATGGCAACATTTTTGAACTATTTACCATTGTCTGTCACAATGAAGCGAGCCATATCGGAAAATAATATTATCTTAGATAAAGTTAATGACCAAATTCCGATTGACTTCTTTGAGAGGGATCGCTTCAGCCCATTTGGAGAAGTAATCTGTTGCGGTTAGGATATAGCAATGTTGTTTAGACGACTTCGGTAGTGGTTCGGCTATGTCGAGTCCCCAACTATCGAATAGCCATGATGCAACAGTAGGATGTAGGGGCTCCGGAGGCTGATGAATATAGTCCCCATGGAACTGGCAAGCTTGACACCCTTTTGAAAATTCGGGCAGTCTTTAACCATAGTAGGCCAATAATAACCCATTCTTTTGATATGAAGATGAAGCTTTGGCCCAGATTGATGTGTGCCACATATACCGGAATGTGTTTCTTTGAGAGCTATTTCTGCTTCTTGCCTTAAACATCTCATCAAAATACCATCATAACTACGACGATATAACTCATAGGCTGCCTACGTACTCTAGTTTAGGGATCAAGTCACACGTAGTTCCTCTCTTTTCATGGTGGGATTTCTCACCGAAAATGGTCATGTGAATGGGGTGTAGTGGGAAAAATGTTTTCTCCCCCCTTCCCTGAAGAATTGATTGTCTATTTATAGTACTTTGGTGGGTGTCCTAGAATCATTGGTGGATCTTTCTTTCATCGGACGGATGAGAAGAGATCCAAGATTTAGGTGATCAAATTTAGGGATTTTCAGAATCAATAATTGATTATCCCTGATAAATACACATATTTTGTTTGGGATTATATGGAATCAATTAATGATGTTTCTAAATCTAACATATATTATTGGGATTTGGGAATCAAATATTGATAACTCTAAATCCAAAATATATGTTAGGATTTTAGGAATCCTCAATGTAGTTATGATATATTGTTGGGATTTGGTGGACACAGTCATTGATGACTTGATTTGGTGATAAATACCAGCATTGATTGAATTTAAATGCTAATAATTATCAGTTAGTGCAATATATCTAAGAAGATCAATGCCATATATGATCGAATAAATACTGACTTGGCCTGTTGTAATCAGTCGGGTATGGGCCTTCGAATTGAGTCTCTTCGGGCCCGGGCTGGATGGGCCATTGTTTTGCCGGGTCGGATCCGATGGGACCCACGACCCGGTCCGCTCTGAGTAGCCTAGAAATTTGGTGCCCACAGATGCCCCCTTTTTCCTACTCGATTGGGAGCTCTTCCTGTCGAGTGGGAAAAATTTTGTACAAGGCGTCACGTGTTGGGCCGCAACCTATGTCACATCGAAACGATTCATCTCGGGTTGGGGGCGTATCCCTTTTGATTTGGCAGCTCACCTTGTTTCGTGGGGACTACTGGATGGAGGCGCCAGGTGTCAGGTTGACTGAACCGACGGGACGTTGTTTTGAGAAGGGCACTAGATGGTTTACAAGGGACTTGGATTATTGCCCCGTCATAAATGGTCGCTTTGGTTTGAGGAACGGCGAGGTGAAGACGAAGAGGAGGATCTTTGGCCTATAAATTGTCTGGATGAGGGTGCTCCCCGCCCTTTGTCGCATGTTCGCCCAGAGCTTCCGATTCTTTCGTTCGTTTCTCGCCTTTCTTCGTTGTTCGGTCGGGATGGTGCAGGTCCCATTGTGATTGATCGTTGTTCCCCGTGCGTCGCAAACCAAACTTCGGCGGTTGATGGGATTTCACGGGGATCTGGCGTTCGCTAGTCGTGACGAGATGATGCATCAGTCTTGTTTGAATGCGGGTTTTAGCCGTCAGGACGGTGTTAACCTGTAGAGGTTTGTCTCATGGTAGGCTTGAGCCGTTTGCACGATGTGGCCTTTGATGATGCACTTTTTGTTGAACTTGAGTCGTGGGCGCGACAATGGCATCACCCATTAGACAACGTGTTGCCTCGGGCTTGAACCACTAAGATGGCGTCACCTTGTGGAAGTCGGTCTGTTCCCCTGACTTGAACCATCAAAACGGTGCTGTCATGTGGGGTTCAGGGTGTGTCTCATTGGTTTGAACCACCTGTGAGACGTTACCCTTTGGGACCAACATTGAGCAACCCCAGGTCCGAACCGGTTGTGCGGTGTCACCCTGTGGGGTAGGTTCGTGGAATAGGGGTCAATGGTGAGCCGTGTATCCTTGCTTGACATGTTGTCCTTTTTGTATAAAACACAAGGTGGTGTTTCTTACAGGATAAGATGTTGCCCCCTGGCTCGGGCCGCAAGGGCGATGCCGCCATGTGGGAGTCGATATTGATCTCGCTAGCGTGAATAGTCAGACGGCGTGGCTCTCGGAGATTGGTTTTGAAGTTGCCCTGAGCTTGAGTAGTTTTCACAATGGGGCGAAGCGAGCGAGTCGCCCTAGGCTTGAGTCGTTTGTACGATGTAGCCGAACGGGGCGACGTGAGCTAGTCACCTTGGGGTTGAGTCGTTTGTACGATGTAGCCGAACGGGTGACGAAAGTGAGCCAGGTCACCTCAGGCTTGAGTCATTTGCACGACGCAGCCGAAAGGGGCGACGTGAGCGAGTCGTGTCGCCTTACGCTTGAGTCGCTTGTACGATGTAGCCGAACGGGGCGATGTGAGCGAGTCGAGTCGCCTTAGGCTTGAGTCGTTTGTATGACGTAGCCAAACGGGGCGATGAAAGTGAGCCAGATCGCCTTAGGCTTGAGTTGTTTGTACGACGTAGCCGAACGGGGCGATGTGAGCAAGTCGGGTCGCCTTAGGCTTGAGTCGTTTGTACGACGTAGCCGAATGGGGCAACGTGAGCGAGTCGGATCACCTTAGGCTTGTGTCGTTTGTACGACGTAGCCGAACGGGACGACGTGAGCGAGTTGCCTTGGGCTTGAGCCGCTGCGAGTGACGTGGCCGACGGGAGGCAAAGAGTTCGTACCGTCTCGGGTTTGAGCCGCTACGAGCATCGTGACCGGCGAGAGGCAGAGAATTCGTACCGTCTCAGGCTTGAGCTGCTACGAGTGTTGTGGCCAGCGAGAGGTAGAGAGTTCATACCGTCTCGGGCTCGAGCCGCTAAGAGCGACGTGGCCGGTGAGAGGCAGAGAGTTCGTACCGTCTTGGGCTTGAACCGCTACGAGCGACGTGGCCGGCGAGACGCAGAGAGTTCGCACCGTCTTGGGCTCGAGCCGCTTTGAGCGACGTGGCCGGCGAGAGGCAGAGAGTTCGTACCATTTCAGGCTTGAGCTGCTTTGAGCGACGTGGCCGGCGAGAGGTAGAGAGTTCGTATTGTCTCGGGCTTGAGCCACTTGGAGCGACGTGGCCGGCGAGAGGCAGAAAGTTCGTACCGTCTCGGGCTCGAGCCGCTTGGAGCGACGTGGCCAGCGAGAGGCAGACTATTCGGCCGGGTACTGCTACAGCGATTCCTTTCGTACTATAGATGGGGAGGATAGATTGCATGTATCCTGCACCCCCTTTTGCGCATGTAGGATCGGAATGTAGTTATCAGTTTGCAAAGAACCGAGAGCGCGTGGGGTAGGAGCAAAGTTTGCCGACATAACCCCGATTGAATCAGCTCGGTCGAAGAGACGTAATGGAGCATTTGAGGTCTCATAAATAATAATGCATTGAAATCGACACTCATAAAACATTCATTTGACATTTAAGAGTAGTATTATGCATGATAAAGGAATGTAACAGGGTTCAAGATGGTTTAAGAGACATTATTTATAAACGCCGTTTTGCTTATGAATAATATTTTCTCAAGTTACAGTATTCCAGGGGGTTGGAATATTTACCTTTCGTGGATCATCGATGCGAAGTTTATGCGGCCCCCTACCGTAAGCCTCGACCACTTTGCATGGGTCTTTCCAAGTGGCCTTGAGCGTGTAGTGTGGACTTTAAATGAAGGAGGCATGCCAAGGCGACGATTTACAGTGGGACCGAGAAAGTGTAGAGGTGCCGAGTTGCAAAAGGAACGAAGTATCGTGCCTGTATATCGATCGGCATAGGTGATCGAGGAAGTGCCTCAAAGTGATGACCGAGGCACAGGAGACCGAGGAGATGCATCGAGGTGATGACCGAGGATGTCAGTGAAGGGAAATCAGGAAAGTAGAAGAGAGGGGGTCCATGATCGATTATACTATCTTTATATATATATATATTTTTTTGCACAATGGTGAGTTGAGTGAGGAGCCCAAGGGACGGCCTAATGGGGAGAGCCAAGGTGACGGCTTGAAGAGTCGATATGAGGAGGCGGGCCTAGGTGATGCGCCGTGAGGGCGCACCGTGGTGGTATGACGAGGTCGCGAGCCAATGCGGCGTGTCAAGGAGATACGCCAAAGAGACGTGCCAATGAGGCGATGACCTGCGGAGGTGGTGAACCGACTTGCCAAGGTGTACTAAGGAGTGCCGATGAGAGGAGCTGGTGGTTCAACAAATCTCAAGGAGGAACGAGATTCAAGGCAGAGAGGAGCGATGACAAATGATGACCCGAACGACATGCGATAGGAGGTGCATAGATGGAGAAGAAGAAAGACTACGACATGGGTGGTAGCGTGAATGAAGACAATAGTGCATGAATACTGTTGGAGTCTGCGTGTTGGGACACCGACACACTGAGAGAATACGACAGGTGCTCTACTCGAAAAGGTTATGTTGGAGGATCGGATGGACGAAATCGATGCATTGGTTGTTGATGCGTCGACCGTCCCATGCGGAGTAAATACATTAAGTCTAAATGTGTAGATCAGAAATAGGGGTTCAATTCACATCAAAATTTATTCATACAAATTTTATTGATAAATCTTTCAAAAAAGAATGGCGTTAATAAATAACCATAAAAGACTGATTGGTCTTTCTATATGAGCATTGTGTCGAGTTGATGGCATAAGAATATACCAGGAGTATGGTCGAGTACATGACATAATAAGGGGATTGAATATTTGTTCAACCAGTTTAATCAGTCATGGTGAGGTATGAACAATTAAATAAAAGAATACTATCTTAAATTTAGAATTGCAAATCAAAAGTTACCATGTAATGAATAAATCATTTAAATTCAGAATAGTGGGCACGTGGAGACCGGCATGTTAAGGGTGCCGTTTGTTTGGAGGCCATATTGTTGGAGGAGCCGATGAAGTCCATTGACCTGTCTTTTGTTATTGAATTGAATCAAACCCTTTAATTGGATTGAATAAAGCCTTCACCTCCTCTCTCTTTTTTTATTTTTTTATTATTGAATCTTCCTTCTATTGATTGAATTGAATCAAAACTATTGAAATGGAATTAAATCGAATACCTATGATCTTCTCCCGCAGGCGCTACGCTAGGTTGAGATGAAGGTTTCCCTTGCATCGGCGGTGCATCGGCGGTGTCACCGGAATCGATGCAATCGGAGGATTTTTTTTTATTGGGAGTCATGGCGAAGAGCTAGGCTTTTCGTCCGAGGTCCCACAGACGACGCCAAACTGGAGGGGCGAAAATTTGCTTACCGGGTTTGGGTAGTCGAATCCGTCCGCTCTTGTCTCCTCCGACGGGTACCGCTTGCTTGCCGGCGATCCTGTTCCTTGAATGAACCGAACTTGAGGGCAGATCCAACGATGAGGAGGGTCCGCGGTGGACCGATGGACGGGGTTTTTGGTGTGGTTTGGGCTGAACCTGATATAACCTCTCAGGCTGCCTACGTACCCTAGTTTAGGGATCAAGTCACACGTAGTTCCTCTCTTTTTGTGGTGGGATTTCACACCGAAATGGTCATGTGAATGGGGTCTAGTGGGAAAAATGTTTTCTCCCCCCTTCCCTGAAGAATTGATTGTCTATTTATAGTACTTTGGTGGATGTTCTAGAATCATTGGTGGATCTTTCTTTCATCGGACGGATGAGAAGAGATCCATGATTTAGGTGATCAAATTTAGGGATTTTCATAATCAATAATTGATTATCCCTGATAAATACACATATTTTGTTTGGGATTATATGGAATCAATTAATGATGTTTCTAAATCTAACATATATTATTGGGATTTGGGAATCAAATATTGATAACTCTAAATCCAAAATATATGTTAGGAGTTTAGGAATCCTCAATGATAGTTATGATATATTGTTGGGATTTGGTGGACACAGTCATTGATGACTTGATTTGGTGATAAATACCAGCATTGATTGAATTTAAATGCTAATAATTATCAGTTAGTGCAATATATCTAAGAAGATCAATGCCATATATGATCGGATAAATACTGACTTGGCCTGTTGTAATCAGTCGGGTATGGGCCTTCGAATTGAGTCTCTTCGGGCCCGGGCTGGATGGGCCATTGTTTTGCCGGGTCGGATCCGATGGGACCCACGACCCGGCCCGCTTTGAGTAGCCTAGAAATTTGGCGCCCACACGAAGTTTTTTGACAATCGATCTCGCGAGTTAAGGGCAAGATTCCTCCACCGGTTGATGTAGTTGATTACCGACTCATCTTTGCGTTGCTTCACCGCGGCCAACTCCATCATGCTGACAGTACGGTGAGTGCTATAGAAGCGAATGAGGAATTCTCGTTCTAAAGCCCGTCAACTGTCGATTTATGCGGGCAAGAGAACAACGTACTAGTCGAATGCATTCCCTTTTAGGGAACGCACAAATTGCTTCACCATCAAGTCGTCATAAGTGCCGGCAATATTGCAGGTTTCGATGAAATGGGCAATGTTTTGTTTTGGATTGCCCTTCCCATCAAAATGCTGAAATTTTGGTGGTTGATATCCCGTTGGAAAGCATAGCTGTTGGATGCGTTGAGTGTACGGCTTTGAATATCCCGCTGAAGACTGGACATATCCGCCATTTTGTATGCGGACCATGTCTGTGACTAACGACTGTAGTTGTTGTACAGTCATAGCCGGAGCAACCGAAGCTTGAGACGCCGGTATCATCCTTTGAGCCTAGTTTTTGAAGAAGAATGCCGATTTGATGGTCCTTCTCCATCATATTATGAACCATCTGCGCCATGGATTGATTGAGTTGTTGAACTTGCTCCTCGAGTTTGGACATCGAGGGATCATTGTGAGTGCGCCTTGCCCCCGGCATGGGCCCATCGAATCCGGTGTTGGCGTCGTCATCGAAGATGTAATTACGACGAATCACAGTCTCCACTTCATCTTCGGTACGCGTCACTCGAGCATGGGCACCAAGATCATTTGAATCGTGATGCACCTCCTGTGCCGTTGCACCTTTGGCATTCTTCGTCATACCTTCGTCTTCTGTTTCTGCAGCGAGGGTTGCCGTCGTAGTTCTAGCTCGCCTAGTGTAGACGCGCATGCCAGGAGTGGTGACCGGTAAGGCATCTTGCGCCTCCTGGAAGAGATTCTCCAAGCCTCCTTGTTGAAGAGGAGCAGGGTCAACAAGAGGCGTTTCGCCTGCAGGCACGACATTGGTGTTGGCTTCGGCCATGGTTGTACTTCGAACGCCTTAGAAGAAGGAAGTCCAAGCTTGATGGAAATGGAGGGATGCGAGGAGATGATGTCCCACCGGGCGTGCCAAAAATCTGTAGGGAACAAAAAGTGTCCCTTACAAATTTTAAAATATGATATGCTTGTAGAGCAAATTAATACATAAAAAGATGTGGGTACAACTCGATGTTTTAATCCTCCGATCCTCGATCTCCTTTGAAGAGTATCTTGAGAATTACAACTTCAGGGATTTTTATAAGTTTATGAAAATTTAAAAGGGAAAAGAGAGCGGTGCGTGATCCTTCGGGTCTTTTGGTTTTGGGCCTTGTTGTTTAGGAGTAGCGATGCTTTGTTCTTCACCCTTCTTGAATTGTTTGACTTGAGATTTAATTTGAAGCTGCCTTTCTTTGATCTTTCCTTCTCTGGACTTTCTCCTTCGTGAACAGAGTGAAGATATTCTTCAAGAAAAGGTGGAATCGAGGGAGAGTTTGTATAATTCACCCTTGGATTTTCTCAACACTTTCCTTTAAAAAGAAGGTAGAATCGAGGGAGAGTTAGAGAATTTCTATTTCTATCTCTTGGATTTTCCCTACACTTCTTCTTCTTCTTTCTTTGGCTTTTCTTGGCTTCTCCTTCTTTTGGTGGATTCTTCAAGAAGAAGGTGGAATTGAAAGAGAGTTAGAGAATTTATATTTTTCTTCCTTGGATTTTCCCCACACTTATTCTTCTTCTTCTTCCCTTCTTCTCTCTCTTGGCTTGGCTCTTCTGTTTTTTTTTTTTGGTTCTTCTTGGCTCTTCCCACCTTGGTTTCTCTCTCTCACCCCTCCCTCCTATTTATAGAGGAAGGGAGGGGTAGTTAGAATTTTTTTTATTTTTACTTGGCCCTGCCAAGTTGGCAAGGCCGTCTTGCCAGCTTGGCAGGGCCCGTCCCGGGCAGGGCCGGACAGACCTTGCCAACTTGGCAGAGCCGTCCCGGGCCTTGTCCGGGCAGGGCCGAACTGCCCAGAAATTTGTATGGGCAGTACAAAACAGTACTAGGACCCATAATATGCAGTTAGAATTCCAATCAGAGTACTCCAACTCCTGTAGGTAGCTAAAAAGCCAAAATTTTAGCGACTCCGATCGAAAAAAGAAAAGGCTCTAAACGACCTAGATGTGATCAAAGCTTAACCGAAATGGTTTCAAATGACACAGGCACAACATAAATCCCTCCTGCCTCGTTTATTCAATTTGTGGTACTGCTTTGGATTTTTTATATAGTTTGATATTTATGATACTTCCTCTGAATGGTTCTATCTAAGATCATATCATTCATTTAGTGTAAAACCATTTCTTTAATTTTAGATATTGTATTATCTTCTGATTCATTTACTAATTCACTCGAGGAATTGATGTACATGGAATATCTAACATTTTGCTTATGGGGTATTCTAGGTGCCCCGTTCTTGATCTAACTCTTCATTTAATAGAAGCTCTTTCAACCGTTGACACTTATTCCCAAGTGATTTCTTCAAATGAAGAACTTATTCAGCTGGTCTGTAGTGTGATCAAGCTTCGTGACAAAGTTGAGGTGCGTAGAATCACAAAATCACATCATGCATGGCTGATGTGTGCTTTCTTTTCCCTCCTTTCTTTCTATTAAGATTTTATCTGCAAAACCTGCTGTTTTAATCTTTGGCAGCAGATAATATTAAAATCTATTTAAGAAGGTCACATGTGATCTATAATATATGACAACAGTACAACATACTTTGGAAGGTAGTTGCAATGGCATGCAAGAGCAACATCGAGAGTGTCCGGTGTATGAATTTTATTTTAAGCAGCTAAATGGATTGATTATATACAAAATGACACCATTATGTAGATATAAATAAATGTTAACAAGATTTTTTTTTTTTTTACCAGTGTTTTTGTCTAACCTGTAGTATGTTATCACTCTTATGAACCCATGGATTATTGAGAGAAAACTGTGTTTCCTGGACCCAACTTCAGCCCTTTAGGGAGAGTTATTATGGACACACACAAGATTTAGATCCTAAACATAATCAGATCAAAATAGACAAGAACATGGAGCTATCTAAGATGAATCACAATTAGGAAAGTAAACAATACTTTGATCCTGTTATTACAAGTCACAACTTTGGTCCCATCTCGATTTCACTTGTTCCAATACTAGATACATGTTATAACATTGACTACATAACTGATGGATTTGTTATAAACCTGTATTCAATCACCTCAAGTCATAGTGCTTCACTGCTTTTATAGCCCTGTTTTTTAATTCTCAAAACAAATACTTCTAACAGGTTGCTAGCTCATCGATCATGGCAATTGTGATAATTGCAAATGTACTCTCTGATGACCCCAGTCTAACTTGTGAGCTTTCTTTAGGTAAAGGGTTTGATCTCTGCAGACAAGTCTGTTATGATTTTTCTTTTCTTTGGGCACATCTAGAAATGATTGTGTTTTGATTTGTTCCATCCAGATCTTCTATTCCTTCAGGGACTACTTGATACATTTCCTCTCATCGATGATGATTTGCAAGCGCGAAATGCTATGTGGAGTGTCCTTGAAAAGTTGTTGGTTCATGTTCAAGGGAATGATACGGGCTCATCGATCTTGCACCAGTATGCATTGGCTCTATTGGAGAAGTTGGATTTGATCATGGAAGACCTTGATAATCATCCACTAGAGGATTCCATTGAAGATGAGCTGCAACATGCATCTAATGCATCAGCTACCTCTGTATCCTTGACAATAATAATTAATATTTGTTCTTCTGTATTATATGTGTTATCTTCCACAATCAGATGCATTTTTTTTAATCTCAACTGTAGTTTGTAGTGCAACATAGGATTAGAGGTGAAAGTTGGGTGGATTGAACCCCATCCAACTCGATTTTTGGGCAGGTTCATGCTAGAGTTTTAGCAGTCATGTCCAACTTGAATCCAAATCCGAGCAAACCCAAACATAATTTTGGGTTGGGTTTGGGTTGAGGGATCGGTTTACTTGGGTCCAACCTGAATCCAATGGGGTGAATAAATTAATGTTCAGTTTAGATCCAAATCATATAAAAACGGGATTATCCAATTTATTTTTACCCTGACTGTCCTTTGTTGCACGCACTGTCGTGGAGTTCAAATTGCTTAAAATGATTTTTTTTGTTAGAAAATCCAAACCTAAACCTGACCCACGTAAATCAAATCCAAACCGAATCCTACTGGTTGAACTACTACAATTTGAGGGAAAAATCAGGTTGGGCGGGGTTTGGGCTAGCCTCCAATTTCGAGTTTCAAAAATCAACCTGGCTGGGTTACATCCCTATATAGGATTAAAATTATCAATCTCGTATAGCAGTGTGAAGTCACCACTTTTATTTATTTATTAATTGTTTGCTACAGTTACAGATTTTGCTGACCATTACTTGAGTTAGTTATGTGTTGCTTAACATTTACCAAAGCTAAGAAGGATTGTTAGTCTGTTCAATCGGTGGATCTCTGAAAGATCAGGATCGATTGAAGACGCGGCGAAAGATGATGGTATGGATGTTGGGAAAGTTAACAGGTTTATGCAATACTGCCAGAAATTCATTGGATAGACTCTAAGCCCAATTTTCTTCTATAATGTAGCCTTTTTGGCTTGGTTTCATTGTAAAGATTGCTTACTTAATAACATCGTGTTAATGGATGGTGAAATTTTTTCCAGTTTAGCTTTTGTCTTTTGTATAAACAATGCTTTTATGAGTACCTCACTTCTGTCTCAGTTACATTTTGATATTTGTAACGGCTAGGTTTTGGTTTTTTTTTTTTTGGGGGGGGGGGGGGGGGGGGGGAGGGTGTTGTGTGTAAGCCTGTCAACGGGTCGGGTCTTGACCCGGACCCGATTATACGTGTAATATACCCGATCCGATTTAGACCCGACCCAGTGGACTCGAACATACAAACGGATCGGGTCCGGGTCCACCCCGACCCGTTGGACCCGAGACCCGATTGATTTATTAATTTTAATTTTATTTATCAAGTTATTAGCATAAGTATTTACTTATTTTTCTATAAGTGCAAGCCCATAATCAATCAAGCGGTCCAAGCCCACCACACCATAAGTCCACAAGTCATCCACCAAACTGCCAAAAAAAAAAAAAAAAAAAGCCCTCCAAATAAAATTATTTCACTCGTGCCCTAAAGTGAACAACTAAACATTAGAACATATGTGCCCTAACTTTTAATAAACTCTGCCGCCGTCTCTGTCTCTCTCACATTCTCGGTTTCTCACTCTCTGCCTCGGGTTTCTCTCGCGCGCGAGCGACAGTCGACAACCATTCCGCGCGTGAGCGACAGGTGACAGCCATACCGCATGAGTGACACCGCCCAGACCGCGCCTTCGTCTCCGACTCTCCGCCCCCACTAGGCATGGCTCAACCAATTTTAGATCAGGCTCATCAGGGATCTTTTATTTCTATTTTTTTTATCACACTGTGTTGTGAATCTTGTAATTGATAATTTTTTAAGAGATTTTTTATGCTTTCAATTTTAGTAGATTTTTTGTAATTAATCTTCGTATCCAGTCAGGGCATCAAATCTGTGTTAGATTGCATTATTTGAATGGATTCTGAATCTCTGATGATTGTGTTTGTTTTCCTTATTTTTCATGATAAATTTTAGGTATGAACTCTCCATTTTTTTTAAGTATGAACTCTCCATTTTTTTTTAAGTGTCATCCGGGTGGGGTTCGACCTGGGCCCGACCCGGGTCTGGGTCCAAGTCTAAATTTTCCTGGACCCGCCGGGTCCTGCGCCGGGTCGGGTCCGGGTCCACCCCAAACCGGCCCGGACCCGACCCGTTGACAAGCCTTGAGGACTTTTCACTTCCTAGGAGGTCATCCATTATAATATTATTATTCTCGTCAAAACACGCTTAACTTTGAAGTTAGGCCATGTTACTGTTCATTGTCACGTATCATATCTATTAAATATTGCATTTATTGAGTCATTGTTTAGACATACTAATTGAAGTTATGATTTGAAGGACGACAACTGATTCTAGGTCATTACAAAGTTGCATTTTTTTAATACGGATCTCTCAATCGTGGATACTATAAGTTTGATATGGATTGTCCCTTTGTAAGTGACTGAACTAAAGAAAAGGAGCGTTTAACTCTCCACCCTGCCTTCATGCACCTCATCCTGCAATTTTTTTTGAGAGGTGTGAATGACTAGAGGGAGAGGGAGAGGGAGAGGGAGAGGGAAAGGACGGTGGTGGGTGCCCACCACTTTCCTCTATTTGTCATTACCCACCATCATCTCTTTACCCACTGCCATACCCTATTATTGCCATCCCCTAATCTCCTTAGGCTATCTGTAGCTCTTATTCAAACATATCCCTAAATTTCACTTAAAATTTAAATAAAAGCTTAATTTGATATGATGTGTCTCCAACCATCATTTTGTGTTTTAAAAAATTCGCATCTTCTTCTAATAATTTCCTATAAACATTTTCAAAGTCTCCCTAAACATTTTTATTGCTCAAATTTTCTTCTCTTCAAGATATTGAAATTTAAAAATTATAATCATTCAATTTTTTGAAAAAGGTAAAAATATTTTTTTTCATTGGAGTAAAAATTACTGAAGAAAGAAGACCACTTTTTTTTTTTTGGATTTCGTGAGATGGTGAAATTTTTTTTGGAGGGGGGATGGGTGAGAAGGCATCTAATATAATTCAACAAAAATGTCACAAAAAAAGATATTGAAAATTTGAGTAAAGATTTGAGTAAAGCTTAATTTGGTATGAGTATGGGTAAATAATTTGAGATAGTTTTGAGTGATTTTTACTCAAATTTAAATTTGGATAAATGTTTGGGTATAGGATTGAAGATGCTCTTAAGTCCATCTTCATTTCCATAAAGCCCATTGTCACCCTCCCCATCTTCAACTCCTCTCTCTCTCTTCCTTTCATTTCCTCTCCACAACCCCCCCCCCTCCCCCAAAAAAAAAAACGTAAATGCATATATTTTACGTTTTTTTGTAATGGATATGTTGATAATATTGTATATATTGCGTTAGACGATTTCATGTTAGATCGACGCTTTGCATATCCAATCAATATCAAAACATCCCATAGTCATCACAAAATGTTATGACAATCATTTTACCATTCATTTTTACATTTTCAATATGCTTTGATTTTTTTTTAAGTGAATAAAAACTAGAAAGGTTTTTTATTTTTAAGTCCCCACAAACCCATGGTATTTAGTGATCGATTCCTCACTTCTTCATATATGTTTTTTAGTCCCCAGATTCAAATGATAATTTCTTTTAGTCCCTGAGAGGGACCTATCCATAAATTATTTAGTTTTCTTTTTAATCCTGATAGGGACTAAAAAGGAACATATTCTTTGAATCTGGAGACTAAAACCCAAATACGAAGAAGTGAGTGATCGATCACTAAATACCATAGTTTGTGGAGACTTAAAAATAAAAATTCCAAACTAGAAACATCTTATTTTTCATTGTCTTTCTCACAAAAAAAAAAGAAAAAAGAATGGGGGGTGGGGGTTTGACAAACTGAATTGTTTAGCGGTTGAAGAAAAAAAAAGATCAAAGTCAAAGTCAAAGTAAAACATGCTGTTGAGCCAGAATAGCCCAGTGAGTCAGAACAACATTGCTGAGCCAAAATGGCCCTGTTAGCTAGAACGGCTTTGCTGAACCAGAATGGCCCTGTCAACTAGAACAACCCTGTTGAGCCAGAATGGTCATGCTGAGCCAGAATGGCTCTATCAGCCAGAATGGCCCTGCCGGCCTAAAATTCAATTAAATTAAAGTAAATTAAATCAAATCAAGCCAAATCAAATTAAGTTAAACCAAAGATTAAGTAAAAAACAATATTGGAGAAGGGGTTTATTCTTCAAAATGACCAACCACTTCTCTATAACTATCCACTCCCTCTCCTCTATAGGAGGGAGGGAGAAAAAAAGAAAAAAAGAAAAGAAAAGAAAAAAAGTGGGAAGTCTAAATCAAAAGTAACTCAAATCCATAACAACCCACTCTCTCTCATAACCACTCATCCCTCGTATAACCACCTACTCTCTCATAATCACCCATTTTTCTCTTATAATCACCCCTCCCTACCTCTACAAAGGGCGCGTCTATCCCCACCAATCGTTTCCCTTAATCAACCATAAAAAAAAGGTGTTTGGCTGTTCTCACTAGTCCAGGTCGACTGAACTTGGGTCACCATTTCATATTTTGGGCAACCGAACAAGGTCGCCATTTTAAGTTTTGGGCGACCGAACTTGGTCACCATTTCAGGATTTGGACGATCGAACTTGGGCAAACAGAGTCCATATCATGTTATTAACATAGCTATATCTACCTATTTTTTTATAAACAAATAAAATTTTGGGATTATCTATTATATTCTACATTTATTCTTTTATCTAAACAGTAGCTAAGGGACAAAAAAAAATGTAAGTAGATATACTTTCAATTAATTCAATTTTTTATAGAAAAATATCTTATTAGACAAATATATATCATTTTTAAGCTTTGTTTAAATTTTTGATTAAGCGGATTCTTTGTTTGAAAAAAAATATCTACTAGTTGATCAAATACATTTTATATATGGCTTTTGAAAATTTATCTTTTACTTATGTAAAAAAACTATTCCTATGTTCTACATTTAAGAATAATGATTGATTCTCCCTACATTACAACTCAGACTTGGGAGCGGTATGAAGGATCTAAGGAGGATCCGCATCATGAGATTAGGTTTTAAAGAAAAAAAATTATAAACTAAATCACAAACCCTGTTCGACCGAGTTCGGTCGCTCAAAACCTAAAATGACAATCAAGTTAGGTAGCCCAAAATATGAAATGATGACCAAATTCGGTCGCCCAAAAATTAAAGTGGCCACCAAGTTTAATCGACCTGGACAGATCGGTGGGAATAGAAAAAACATCATTTTTTTTCGATTGGTGGGTTAAGGGAAACAATTGGTGGGGATAGATGCACCCCTCTACAAATAGGAGGGAGGGGCTAGAAAGCAAGGAGAGGCCAAGGAGGAGAAGTTCACTAAAAAAAAATAGACAAGTTAGGAGAGAGAAGTTCACTCACACTCAAAGAAAGAAGAAGAAAAAAAAGTGGAGAAAATCCAAGTGTGGAGAAATACAAACTCTCCAAGGATTCCACATTCTTCTTGAAGAATATCTTCACTCTGTTCATGAAGGAGAAAATCCAAAGAAGAGAAGATCAAGAAAAGAGACTTCAAATCAAATCCCAAGTCAAGAAGTTCAAGAAGGGTGAAGAGCAAAGTACTGCTAGTCCTAAGCCACAAAGCCCAAAAAGCCCCAAGGTTCATGCACCACCATCCACTTCTTTCTTTTAGATTTCCACCAAACTTGTAAAATTCATGAAGTTGTAATTCTCAAAAAAATCTTCAAAGGAGATCGAGAATCAGAGGATTAAAGAGATCGAGTTGTACCCACATTTTCTTATGCATTGATTTCTCTCCAAGCATATCATTTAAAATTTGAAAGGAACATTTCTGTTCACTGCAGATTTTTGGCACTCCCAGTGTCACGCCCCAGGGCGGCCGTCCCCGAGACGTGGCAAATATATAAATGATATCAGTAATCCATACACGAGGTCAAATAAATACTCCACAATAGAAAAGGCAATACACAAGTAACGACATCAAATATATACAAAAAGCGGAAGCTCAAATAACTAAGTCTGTAATTCAAAGACATATTACAGACTAGAGTACACAATCAACTGTCCTGTGAGAGCCAATATATACAATAACTGACATCAACAGTCTACATACCGTGCATAAGCACAAGTATAATACATACAATGAAAAGGGAATGCTGATAGCCTCCGACTCGCAAGACATCCAACGCGAACGCGGGTCTCCTACTCGGATGGCGCCAGGGGAGCTCTTCTCTTGGATCCGACTCAGCGTCAACTGGGGAAAAACATAAGCGAGGGGTGAGCTACAAGCTCAGTGAGTGGTCAGAAACCAAACACCAACACAACATTCGATCCTAAGGCAATCACCTATCAAGGAAACCATGGGTAGAACCCAACGGTTAACAAGGTCACACGGCGGTGCAACCATACCTCGTCCTCGCCCTAGCCCCCACAGGGGTGAGCCTAGGGACTTGAAGGACAAAACTTGCTGTTCTACACCGTTCGTCATCCGGTAGCGCTCTCCCGGGCAGCCTCTACCTGGAGCCGGCCACGGTCAGTACACTGTCGACAGCGTCGATGGTACCTACAGGTGGGGGTCCACCCAGGGCGGCTCGTACCTAGGAAGCATCCACACGGATCCGGCGAAGGGGAGAACGATAATTCATGCTCGCAATATCGTCCGGTGGTCCACCCTCGCGTAGCCTCACCTGGTACACTCCCATGATCAGTACATCCGTCGAATGCATCGGGAGTACTTACAAGTGGGAGTCCTCTGTCAGGGCAGCTTCAACATCTGGGCCACGACATACAACGATATTGGGAGGAACCACTACTTGTTCGCAGCGCGAACCCCATGGGAAAACCTACTACACAAGCTGGTGGGTCGAGTATCAACTCGAGCCTACCCCACTCACGCCAATACCCTCACCCTCACCCGATGGGTGACATAGGATCTTGGGAGCAATACCCTCACCCTCACTCCGACGGGTGACATAGGATCTTGGGAGCAATACCCTCACCCTCACTCCGACGGGTGACATAGGATCTTGGGAGCAATACCCTCACCCTCACTCCGACGGGTGACATAGGATCTTGGGAAATTACATGAACTGGCAGATCGAACCAACGCCGACCCACCACACCCTCACCCTCACCCCCTCCTCGGGGTGACATAGGCTCTTGGGGAAGAGGTCGATTGTTCTACACCGCTCGTCTTCCGGTAGTCTCTCCCGGTGTGGCCTCTACTACCTCGTGCACAGGGTTCAGGCCTCTACCGGACTAGCCTCCCACGATCATTACCTCAGCTGTATGGGCACACCAACACGCGTCATGAGTAGTATCAGGGAGGTCTCCACCGGACTTTACTACACCGGGCAGTCTCTACTCGGAACCGACGAAGGTAAGAACACCCGACACTCGCGAATACGATCCCTATGGATCCGTCATCATCGGTTATCAAACACCGATAGGCGCAATGAATTCTCATGAATTCCCTCCAGGGCGCATAACTCAGATGCGGGGAAGACATTTAATTCTATGTGTCAAAGGCATGGTATGACCCCATAGGAGGTCATACACTTGTCTAATCTCATTAGACAAGGCTCATGGCCTAATAGGCATATACAGAATATGCAATTAATTACCCAGGGATAACTTACTTAAACATGCATACGAGGGCATAAATAAATATTCAATCACATAAAAGTACAACTTAAGCAGGCGTTGGATATCACCAACTCAAAGGGGAGGGTTAAGCGCGATCCGCGCGACAATAGGTGTATGCTAATAATTCCAAGCAAACCCGAGTCAAGTAGGAACTACATCTACTCACTCGGTTCACGAAAGGAGGGAGGGCGAGAGAGAGGGAATGCCTCATCCCCTCTCGAAGCTGGTCATAGTTTTGCCCCAACAAGATGGGTGCAACAACTATACCACACCCTCGAGTACCAAATCGAGATTATTACGCATACACCCCGTTATTAACCCAAGTTAAACATGCCAGATATGTTCAATAATAATAAGGGTAGTATTTCAAACAAAATACCTAAATCATGCCATATTCTATACAATACATAGGCAAGTATAAGGTAGAATAGGGGTTCTACACAATATACAAGCTATACAACCTAGCATGCATGATATCTAGCATAATTAGGGTGCAATTAAAGCCCCATGGAAGCGCGAAGCACGACTACGTGCATCGAGCGCTCCCGGAAGGGTTGGAATCAAACCACTCACCAATACCCGGGTCGTCGCGCATCCCAACCGACGAGGTCTGCAAGTCAAGGGGTATCAAAAGGGTGAGTAAAATCACATACAAGCACATAGAAACAATTAAGAATGCCTAAGGCTAGACATCCACGAAAATGGGCTCGAACGCACGCAAGCACGCACGCACGCACGCGTGCCCGAGCCCCCCGGACACCCACTCTAGGGTGCCGACCCTCAGCACGGCCAAACCGGCCTCGGGCAGCACCGTACGCACCCCTGGGAGCCCCCCGGGCATGGGCCCGGCGCCCCGCGCGCACGCTGGCGCACTGTCGAGCGCGCGCGCACGCTCGCGCGCGCCCGCGAGCACCACCCGCGCGCGCCGCGCGCAGACCGCGCGCAGACAGCGCGCGCCCGCGCGCACGCACGCGTGCCCACGCGCGCGGACCCGCGCGCCCAAGCCTCCAAACCAACTCCCATGCCCCCCACATGCACCCAAACTCAACCACAAGGCATGCATACCCCAAACACACCCATATATGCTTAAAAATCAAAAAAAGAAGGGGGAAAAACTCACCAAAAGAGAGGGAGAGGGGAGGGGGAGATGTGGGGCTCGCAAGCACGCCTTTTCCACCTCGACCACCACCTCCGCTTCACCACCTCAGCCTTGGGAGACCCTCTTCTTGGCTGGTCCTCCACTTCCAAGCACACCTTTTCATATGTGCATAACAACAAACACATGGGGGGGGGGACTGATTTAGAGAGGGAGAGAAACAATAACAACAACAACCAATAATAATCACCAACTCACACACCTTTCTCTCTTCCACTTCTTCTTGTTGTTGCATAAACACAAGCACCTCATCTACACCCCCATTCATAACTGACCCAACACAAAGAGGGATCAAAGAGAGAGCTTGAGAGAGATGGAGAAGGGAAGAAGCAACAACAATACACATGAATAATCACTCACCTACACTTCCTCCTTTAAATGCCTCATCATCACCTTCACTTCTCCTCCTTTACACACACAAAGAGGGGAAAAAGAGAGGCCAAACAGAGGGAGAGAGGGAGCTGGAGTCGTAACATTTAGAGGGGGTTAAATAGGCAAAGGTCGGGTGAAAGACCGAGCTGTCCTCGGACTTATAACCTCTGCGCAGCCTTCACTTAAACGGCCATAACTTCCCCAATACAGCTCCAAATTGCATGATTCTAGTGGCATTGGAAAGATAAGACGATTATCTACCACTTTCATGTTTACACCTATATCAAATAACCCCTCGAGCTATTCCGACATCTAGTCTAAACATCTTACAGGGCTGCAGCCTGGATTTTTCAACTTCGGGGTATACATGGAAAAATACCCATAACTTTTAATATACGAATCCAGTTGATCCAATTCCACTTCTATATGGAAGCTATCTCCAAACTTAACATCTCGTAATAATATCGGATTTTTATCTCATCATCTTGGATTTTAATAAAATCAAATCTGAATGCCAATCCAAAACTGCATAATTCCAAAAACGTTATCGGAATTAAACGAAAATTTTATGGGCAGTACTAAACAGTACCAGGACCCATAATATGCAGTCATATATTCAATCAGAGTCCTTAAACCCCAGAAGGTAGCTAAAAATTAAAATTTTAGTGACTCCGATCGAAATTAGGACTCTAAATGACACAGGTCTAACACCCAGTAAGACAAAATCTCCTCTCATCCCTCCATTTCCATCATGCTTGGACTTCCTTCTTCTAAAGCGTTCGAAGTACAACCATGGCTGAAGTCAATACCAATGCCATGCTTGCGGCCGATACACCTCCTGTTGATCCTACTTCACTTCGACAAGGAGGCCTGAATAATCTCTTCTAAAAGGCGCACGATGCAGTACTGGTCACCACTCCTGCCATGCGCATCTACACTTGATGAGGCTACGACGAAGAATGCCAAAGATGCAATGACACAAGAAGCGCATCACGATTCAAATGATCTTGGTGCTCATGTTCGAGTGGCGTGTACTGAACATGAGGTGGAGACTATAATTCATCGTAATTACATCTCCGATGATGAATGATGCCAACTCCGCATTCGATGGACCCACGCCGGGGGCAAGGCCTCAAGATAACCGTCGCACTCACAACCATCCCTCAACGTCCAAACTTGAGGAACAAATTCAGCAACTCAATCAATCCATGTCACAGATGACCGTTAGATCAACATTCTTCTCCAGAAATTGGGCTCGAAAGATGATACCGGCACCTCAAATCAGGTGCCCGTGTCACCAAATGATGCCCTTGCAAAAACCTTGCCTATTGAGCAATCGATGGCCGTTCCTTCAAGGACAGTTCTTGCGGTGTCTCAAGCTTCGGTTGCCCCGGCTATGATTGTACAATAATTACAGTCGTTAGTTGCAGACATGATTTGCATTCAAAATGGTGGATATGTCCAATTTTCAGTGGGGTATTCCAGTAGCTACGTTTTGCAATGGGATATCAACCGCCAAAGTTCCAGCATTTTGATGGGAAGGGCAATCCAAATAACACATATGCCCATTTCATTGAAACCTACAACAATGCTGGCACCTATGGCGATTTGGTGAAGCAATTCATGCATTCCCCTAAAGGGAATGCATTCGATAGGTACGTCAATCTCTTGGCCACATCAATTGGAAGTTGGGAGGCTTTAGAACAAGAATTCCTCACTTGCTTCTATAGCACTCGTCGTACTGTTAGCATGACGGAGTTGGCTACAGTTAAGCAACACAAGGATGAATCAATGATCGATTACATCGACCGTTGGAGGAATCTCACCCTTAACTCGCGAGATCGATTGTCGAAAACTTCGGCAATTGAAATGTGCATCCAAGGCATGCATTGGGGTCTTCTCTATATCCTCAAGGGAATCAAACCCCATACCTTTGAAGAATTGGCTATTTGAACACATGATATGGAGCACAGTCTGGTCACTCATGGAGACTTCAAGCCGAATGACTTTGCAAAGGACGATAAAGATAAAGTATCTGCACCTAAAAAGAAGTGGTGAATGTCGTCAATATTGCCTTTTCCTCAAAACCATGGGGGACAAGTGGTGTATCAGACAAGGCAAGCTTAAATCTAGGCTCCTCTTAGAAGAAAGCGCCACATATGACCCTTGAAGAACTCAAAGCCAAAGTATACCCTTTTCTGGACTCCGAAGTCTCCGCCATGTTCAACCAGTTAGTCAAGGAGAAGATGATCGAACTCCCCAAGTCAAAGAGGCTTGAACAAGCAGATCATGTCAATGATATGCTATACTGCAAATATCATAGGGTGGTTAGCCACCCTATTGAGCAATGCTTCATTTTCAAGGAGAAGGTGATGGATCTTGCACGTCAAAGTAAAATCGAACTTGTCTTGGGAGATGTCGCATAAGCAAATATGGCGTCAATCTCCATCGGCTCCTTCACACCTGTTCAAATCCCAAAGGAGCTTGACCACCACCAAAGCAACTGCTAACTTGTAATTGCACACGTGCTTGAATGCAATATGATCCACATCTCGAACGCATTTCTCGAGATGAATAACAAGTTTCGGCATTCGGAAGGAATACACATCGTCTCTAGATTGACGAGAGAACTCTTAAAGAAGAAGAATATTTCATAAGACTTTGCCCCAAATGCTTCGTCACTCCATGTTCAAATTGTTTCAGGGGAGAGTTGTTTCTCTTGACACTGATGTCACTCCTATACCAGAATCAGAAATACATCATGCTCTAGATGGGTGGGGAGATGAAGCATCGGGGTCCCAAACTCCAAGTGAGCTTGTTGTTATCTATCATAATTCAGAGAAAACACAGGCCCTGTAGCATGTCCAATCCCCTCCTCAAACACCGTTATCTTCAAACGACGAAGTTCCCTAATTACAGGGGAGGAGGACCTCTGTTAGACCTGTGTCATTTAGAGTCCTAATTTCGATCGGAGTCGCTAAAATTTTGATTTTTAACTACCTTCTGGGGTTTAAGGACTCTGATTGAAGATATAACTGCATATTATGGGTCCTGGTATTGTTTAGTACTGCCCATAAAATTTTCGTTTAATTCCGATAACGTTTTTGGAATTATGCAGTTTTGGATTGGGCATTCGGATTTGATTTTGTAAAAATCCAAGATGATGAGGTAAAAATCTGATATTATTACGAGATGTCCAGTTCTGATATAGCTTCCATATAGAAGTGGAATTGGATCAACTGGATTCGTATATTAAAAGTTATGGGTATTTTTCCATGTATACCCCGAAGTTGAGAAATCCAGGCTGCAGCCCTGTAAGATGTTTAGCCTAGATTTCGGAATAGCTCGAGGGGTTATTTGATCTAGCTGTAAACATGAAAGTTGTAGATAATCGTCTTATCTTTCCAATGCCACTGGAATCATGCAATTCGGAGCTGTATTGAGGAAGTTATAACCGTTTAAGTGAAGGCTGCGCAGAGATTTTAGTCCGAGGACGACTTGGTCTTTCACTCCGCCCTTGCCTATTTAAGCACCAAATGTCACGACCTGGACATGAATTTTTCCCCTCTTTTAGATCTGGTCCAGCCTTGTGTGTGTGAGTGGAGGAGGTGATGGTGGTAGAGAAGAAGATCAAGAAGGAGCACTTGATGGAGGAAGTAAAGGTGAGTGTTGTGGTTGTTCTTTTCTTCTCCTCTCTCCCAAGCTTTTCCCCCCTTATGTTTGCCCTCCCCTTTGTTAAACAGCCCCCCCCCCCATGTGTTTGTTGATATGCCTAAGTGAAGAAGAAGAAGAAAGGGAGGCATAGAAGAGGTGGTGGTGGCAGTGGTGGTGATCGGGGTGGCCGAGGGTGCGCTTGTGAGCCCCTACGCTCCCCTTTCCTTTCCCCCCTCTCCTTGGGTGAGTTTTCCCTCTTCTTTTGTTGGATTTAATTCATGTTAAGGTGCTTGGGAGGGCATGCATGGGTGGTATTTGTGTTTGGGTGCGAGTGGGGCCTTGGGGGAGGGAGTTTGGGGGCTGGGCGCGCGGGTCTGCACGCGCGAGCGCGCGCGCGGGCGTGCGCGCAGGTGTTGTCGCGCGGGTGGAGCGCGCGGGCGCGCGCGGGTACGCGCGCGGGTCGTGCGCGCTGGTGCGGGCGCGCTGGGACGCGCGTGCGTACGCGCGGGTTGTGCGCGCGCGGGGGCGCGTATCCGCGCGTTGTCTGCGCGCGGGGCGCAGGGGCCGCGCGCGGATGCTGCCCGGGGCCCGTTTTGGGCGTGCGAAGGGTCGGCACCCTCGAGTGGGTGTCCGGGGGGCTCGAGCACGCGTGCGTGCATGCATGCGTGCGTGCGTTCGAGCCCGTATGCGTGGATGTCTATGTCATAGGCATCCCTAATTGGTTTTATATGTTTGTATATGATTTTACTCACCCTTTTGGTACCCTTGGCTTGCAGACCTCGTCGGTTGGGATGCGCGACGACTCGGGTATCGGTGAATGGTTTGATTCCAACCCTTCCGGGAGCGTTCGATGCACGTAGTCGTGCTTCGCGCTTCCATGGGGCTTTATTTGCACCCTAAATATGCTAGATATTATGCATGCTAGGTTGTATAGCTCGTATATTGTGTAGAACCCCTATTCTACCTTATACTTGCCTATGTATTGTATAGAATATGGCATGACTTAGGTAATTTTGGTTGAATGATTACCCCTATTTATCAAGCATGTTTATCTTGGGTTAATAACGGGTGTATGCGTAATATTCCTCCGATTTAGGACTCGAGGGTGTGGTATAGTTGTTGCACCCATCTGTTGGGGCAAAATTATGACCAGCTCGAGAGAGGATGAGGCATTCCCTCTCCCTCGCCCTCCTCTTCGCGAACCGAGTGAGTAGATGTAGTTCCTACTTGACTCGGGTTTGCTTGGAATTATTGGCATGCACCTGTTGTTGCGCAGATCGCGCTTAACCCTTCCCTTCTAGGTTGGTTTTATCCAACGTATAATAGGTTGTAATTTGTGAGTGTTTATCTGTTTGATGCCATGTATGCATGTTTAAGTAGGTCATCGTTGGGTAGTTAATTGCATATATATATATATATATGCCGATATGGCCATGATTCTTGTCTAATATATTAGACAAGTGTATGACCTCTTGTGGGGTCATACCATGGTTTTGACACTTATAATTAATGTCTTCCCCGCATCTGAGTTATGCGCCCTGGAGGGAATTCATGAGAATTCATTGCGCCTATCGGTGTTTGATAACCGATGATGACGGATCCAAGAGGATCGTATCCGCGAGCGTAGATTGTTTCTCCCCTTCGTTGGATCCGTGTAGGAACTTCCCGGCGTTGGAAACGCTGTCCTGGCACCGGGCTCCCATTTGTAGGTACCATCGCTTCGGTCGAGAGTGTACTGATCGTGGGAGTATGTCAGGTAGAGGCTACCCGGGGAAAGGGCTACCGGTGGACCAAGGGCTTAGAACAATCGACCTCTTCCCCAAGATCCTATGTCACCCGTCGGGGTGAGGGTGAGGGTGTTGGCGTGAGTAGGGTGGGGTCGCGTTGATACTCGACCCGTCAGTTTGTATAGATGGTTTTCCCGTGGGGTTTGCGCTGCGAGCATGAGTTATCGTTTTTCCCCTTCGTTGGATCCGTGTAGGAACTTCTCGGCGTACCATTGCTGTCTTGGCACCGGGCTCCCATCTGTAGGTACCATCGCTGTGGTCGACAGTGTACTGATCGTGGGAGTATGTCAGGCAGAGGCTACCCGGGGAAAGGGCTACCGGTGGACCAAGGGCTTAGAAACGATCTAGTCTCTTCCCAAGAGACTGGGTCACCCCTTTTGGGGTGAAGGTGAGGGATTGGTACAGTTACTTCCGACAACCTAGGTCACCCTTCGGAGGTGAGGGTGTTGGTGTGAGTGTTGTGGGCTCGAGTTGATACTTGACCCACCAGCTTGAGTGATTGGCTTTCCATAGGGTTCGCGCTGCGAACAAGTAGTGTTTCCTCCCAATATCGTCGTATACCGGGGTCCCGACGTAGAAGCTGCCCTGACAGAGGACTCCCACTGTTAGGTACTCCCGATTCATTCGGCAGATGTACTGGTCAGGGGAGTGTACCAGGTGAGGCTACACGAGGGTGGACCACCGGACGATGTTGCAAGCCTGAATTATCGTTCTCCCCTTCACCGGATCCGTGTGGATGCTTCCTAGGTACGAGCCGCCCTGGGTGGACCCCCACCTGTAGGTACCATCGATGCGCTCGACAGTGTACTGACCGTGGCCGGCTCCAGGTAGAGGCTGCCTGGGAGAGCGCTACCGGATGACGAACGGTGTAGAACAGCAAGTTGTCCTTCGAGTCCCTAGACTCACCCCTGTGGGGGCTAGGGCGAGGGCAGGGTAGGGTCGCACCGCCGTGTGACCTTGTTAACCGTTGGGTTTCTACCCATGGTTTCCTTGATAGGTGATTGCTTTAGGATCGAATGTTGGTGTTGGTGTTTGGTTTCTGACCACTCACTGAGCTTGTAGCTCACCCCTCGCTTATGTTTTTCCCCAGTTGACGCTGAGTCGGATCCAAGAGAAGAGCTCCCCTGGCGCCATCCGAGTAGGAGACCTGCGTTCGCGTTGGATGTCTTGCGAGTCGGAGGCTATCAGCATTCCCTTTTCATTGTATGTATTATACTTGTGCTTGTGCACGGTATGTAGACTATTGATGTCAGTTATTGTATATATTGGCTCTCACAGGATAGTTGATTGTGTACTCTAGTCTGTAATATGTTTTTGAATTACAGACTTAGTCATTTGAGCTTCCGCTTTTTGTATATATTTGATGTCAGTTACTATTGTATTGTCTTTTCTATTGTGGAGTATTCATTTGACCTCGTGTATGGATTACTGATATCATTTATATATTTGCCACGTCTCGGGGACGGCCGCCCTGGGGCGTGACAACCTCATTGTCGAAGAAGGATGGATTGTGAAGATACATAATAAAAAGTCATGTTTTTTAGATTTCCTAGTGCAGAGGATGGCTACAAGGCAGATGTCCAAAGCAAACTAGACGGACCTTGCAAATCTTATTGAAAAGAATATCCCGAGTTCACTTACTCTAGCAGATTTCATCGAAGACGACGTCCTCGAAGTACTCTCTTCTTCTAGTTCTTCTTCAGCCTTCCACGATGACTTGTTATATGGTGGATGTTTATGATTTGGAGATAAGGAGCGCTGAAACTCGTACACTCTCTACTACTTCTAGCTTGGTGGTGTCTTTCGACACCGGCAATTTTAATGATGAAAAAACACTCATTAACCCACAAACTACTTGTAACACCTATGCATTTGTCTCTTATTTATATATTTGATTTAAATATATAAATAAGATATTTGAATTAAAATTAATGTATTTTGTGTGTTTTAATTTTTGGCCCACTTAGTGTATCCTTATGGGCCCATTTCAGTTTGCAATTTTAAATACTGATTGTTATGTTGAAATTTTATATATATATTTTTTCTTTCTAAGATCTTCAAGATCTTAAATGGTTATAATCTCAGTAATATTGGAGCTCAAAAGATTAAGTTTTGAGATTTCATTGTTATTGATTTTGAGGGACCCAGTTTTGAATTGTGAATTTCTTGTAATATGCTGCAGGGATCTATCTGTAATTCAGATAGGGACCTATTTGTAAATCAAAAATAATTTAGGGGTCGTTTTGTAATTTCTGTTAGGTTTAAATATCTAAGTATATATATTTATATGAGGGTGCGGCCGTGTATCCTCTTAGGTGCAGAGAGAGAGATAGAAGAGAGAGATTAAGGTATTTAAAATATCTTTTCTTTTAATCTTTTGATTTTCCTATTATTTATTAGATCCATGCTTAGGTATTTGGATTTTGAGCTTTTAATAAAAATAGGGTTTTGATTTATTATTTATTTTAAGAATTAAACATATTTTTTATTTTATGGGATTTTGAGTTTTTGGGTCAAGTTAGAGTTTTGATATACATATATATATATATATATATATATATATATATATATATATATATATGTTCATTCTTATGTTTTATAAAAACTAGGGTTTTGATATATTATTTATTATTATTAGATATATGTTAGGTTTTTGAATTTTTGGAGTCTTCATAAACTTAAGGTTTCGATTTATTATTTATTTTAAAGATTAGATCTATGTTTAGATTTCTAAAATATAAGTTTTTAATAATATTAGAGTTATGATTTATGCGTATACTTGATAAACTTTATTTATTTTCAATTTTTACTAATTAATAGTTTATTTTTATATATAAAAAAAGGTGTTTTCCTATTATTTTATGAATTTTTGTTATTTTATTATTATTTTAATTTTTTGGATTTTTGTCTTTTCTGGTTTTGTCTTTTAGTGTCTGGTTTTATTGTAAATAGTTTTTTTGATATTCTTCTTGGGTTGTGGTATATATGGCTGGGTTTAGATTGTTTGGTATAAAAATTTATACCTAATAATTATGGATAGGTAATTAGGTCTTAGGCTTATGCTTAAATTATAGGTTTTAACTAATAATTAATTTGGTTTATCTAGGTTGTAATTTTTGTTGTAGGTTTCATTCTTCACACCTAAGGTCCATTCGAGGTGAGTAAGCCAATCGATTTATTTCATGTAAGCTTTTGCTCTATATTGTTGAATTTCACATGCTAATCATATTTGTGTGATATTATGTGCATGATTTGGATATTTTTCATCTTTGATGAAATTGCATTTTATTATTGAATAGAATTGAGGATTTCATTTATTTATGATGACAATTAATATAACATGAATTATGCTATTCGTATTTCAAAAATTTATAAAATGCATATATTGATGCGCATGTTTTTTTTTTAGATAATTATTTGAATTAAGGATTTTGATATTTTTGAGATTTTTAGAAAATTTAGGACTAGTGGAGATAACCTAGTCCTAGGAGATTTTATCAAGATACATATCATGACATACTTCTGGAATAAATCCCTCCGTTGTATTTCGCCTTTGGGGAGGAAGGTCTAGGACTAGAGGAGTCCCAAGATCGGTGAGGGGTGTGGTAAAGCATTTCTTGCAGTGGCAGATTCCTATATTTGGAGTCTGCAGCAACCGGAGCATCATGTGCTGGTGTTCTCGTAGTGATGGCAGCGGCGACCCATCAGCGTCTTCTAGATCTAACGTTTCCTCGAGGGAGCTTTTTGAGCGATTTAGTCACTTGGGGCTTGACACACCTGTTTTGGGGAATGGTTCTTCCGATTGAGAACCCTACTCGGTCATATCATTTAAGCTGCATGATTTCTAAGACGTGGACCAGGGATTGGGCCACGTGATTGCATTAAAATTATATTTTATTAAGCTCATGAATTTAAATTGATTTATAAAAGAAAATTCTTGTTTTTTTATATAACTTTATATATATATATATATATATATATATATATATATATTCATTTTCATATATATATATATATGAAAATGATTGCGTGCGGCGAACGGCAGGTGCGGCCGCGACGTGGGCCGTTCGATCGCGGGTCCATCGCATCCAACGGTCGACGTGAATCGTACCCGACCGTCCGATGCGATGGACCCGTGATCGACGGCCCGTGATCGCTGCCGCACCTGCCGTTCGCCGCACGCAATCACGTCCCTATATATATATATATATATATATATATATATATATATAGGGAGCCGATTAGGTGCGTTTTACGGTCGGTGCGGTGCGCGATCACGGGCCGTCGATCACGGGTCCATCGTATCGGACGGTCGGGTGCGATTCACGTCGACCGTTGGATGCGATGGACCCACGATCGGACGGGCCACGTCGTAAACCGCACCGACCGCATACCGCACGTAATCGCGACTATATATATATATATATATATGATGGTATCATTTAACCCTCATGATTTCTCTGATGTGGGCCAAGGATTGGGCCACGTGCGCATTAAAATATTTTTAAAAAAAAAGTTCATGATTTTAAATTGATTTAATAAAATAAATGATTTATTAAATGAAATTCTGATTTTTCATAAACTTTATTTTTATATATACTCTCACGTGAGGTAATTTGTCAGTGGGCTTATTCTCTGAGTTAATCACTCACCATATTCGATATGGGCTGTTTGTTTCATAACCAGGTATTGCGTATTCTGAGGATTATGATGAAGTTTGAACTTTTCGCGTCTTTCAGAAATTGCTCCGAGGTAGCGGTTCGAGAGTAAATTATAGTTGCGATCGACTATTTATGTTTGTTTAGTTTAGATGGCTCCCACAGGGGTGGTTTAGTATGTCTATCCATTCTAATATTTTGTTTCCGTTAGACTTTGATATTTTGTAAGACCATTGATGATTTAAAACCATTGTATATTATTTATTTTATTGTCATCATTTTCTTAATTATACTTATATTATATTGGTATTATCATTTAAAAAAAAGGGTCTAAATTTTGGTCTTGTATTTGGATTTAGTTTAGTAGCGACCCATTTACCGTCCGAGAAGCGGTTAGGTAAATGAGGGGCATTACAGATGGTATCATAGCCATGTCCTGTCGGAGCCTAGGTTAGGGTTTGTGTCTAGAAAAAAAAAGTCTTATTATTTGTGACGTTTGTTATTTCATTTTGGATTTTTTTTATGACTGTAGGAGATTGTAGTGTCGTCTCTATTCTGGTCATTCATCGTATGTTTTTTTTGGGTTCCGCACATTCATTCACTTTATCGGATTTGTGAAACTCTTAGTAAAGAAGTTTAGAATATCGATATCTACACTTCACATAACCATTGTTGTTGGTGAACAAGTTGCCACCAAGGTTTGCTTTCCCTCTTGCTTGGTTTAGATCAATGGGCATTAGATGCTTACTAATCTCTTGATTCTCGATATTCTTGGTTTCAATGTTATCTTGGGCATGGATTTGTTGTTATCCTTCCATACAAGTGTTGATTGTTTTTCAAAAGTTGTGACCTTTCGTATTCCCAGCTGACAAGCGTTCCACTTTGGGTTTTTTGGGTGGATCATATCCGATCGGATTCATCTTTTCTCCTTATGCTCAACGATTGCTAGACGAACAATGTGAGAGATATCTAGCCATCATTGTGGATGCTACTATCGACTTGAAGGCCTAAGTTAGTGTAACTCCTATTGCTTCTGAATTTCCTGAATATTTCCAGATGAATTTCCCTGTCTTCTCCTGATCGGGACATCGTGTTTTCTAGTGATCTTATTCTTGATTTTTTATTAGCTTAAGTTTAGTTAGCCTATGAAGTTTAGGGCTTAAGTTTGATCATCATAAGGAGATTATATTAGTATATATATATATATATATATATATATATATATATATATATATATATAATTATTTGATTACTTTTTTTATACTAGAGCCTAAATCTATTAATTTCTTATAAAAAGGGAAGTCACCCATATTTTTTTATATATACATTTTTATATTTCCATAAATTTAGCTGTTAATCATGTTTACTTATTTAAATGAAAGATTTCAAATCAGATTTATATAAATTGGAATTATATTGTAAGTTTTCAAAGTTAAATTTAAGTAAATCATATCGATGTATTCAAATCTTAATAATTCAAAAATAAAGATATTTCTGGTTCTTTCTTAATTAAACTCTCTACATATTTGTTACACTAATTTTATTACAATATAACCCTATATATATTTTTCATGGCTTACAAATCTATTGTGCTATATATTAAATGGAATGAGCTTTAAATTCTTTTAATACATTATTTATACGTGTTTATCATGAAGGTTTTATTTTTATATACAATATTTTAATGTGTTAAATATTTTTCTACATTATGCTATGCATATCGATATTACAGTTGCATCTTGTAAATTCATATTCATATGCATTTAGAACGCGTATAGATCTAGTTATATCTTTAAGAGTTTAGATTGCATTATTGGATCTTAGAACTGCAACATGAGTTTTTGGATACCCTATCTTATAAAACTTAGTTATTTTTGTTTATTGTAAATTATTATTATTATTATTTTTATTTTTATTAGAGCCTCGAGATATGCCAGTATGAGAGTCTTCCTTTGAAGCCTATGATGAGTTGAGTCAATTAGGATTGATGCATTATATGGTGGATGATCGCTCATACTAAATATACGTCGAAGCGTGCACACATGAGAGACATACCTTAACAACCGATATTTCCAAGTTGTTCAGTGTAGCCATGTATTCACAATTTTATTAGGATGTTTTCATGTTTTGGATAGCATCACAAATGGTTCAATCAATCCGTGAATGTACATGTCAGTAGATGATTTTCTTATATATATAAATTCTAAAAATTTTATATATTTTTAGTTTCATCTTGTTGTCATTATTATTGCCCCTATATTGACGGTACAAGTTGGATCATTTATGGTATGGGACGTAGATGAGCCTAACTTGTACAGTTATGTATGAATTGTTTGATGTTGATTCTTTTTGCTATAGATTGTCAATGTTTGCATTGTATTAGTTGGACCGCCTATGGTATGGAACATAGGTGGGCTGACTTATGCATTTGGTTGCTTGTAATGTATTTGTTTGTTTCGTATAATTTGAATTACCCATGATATGGGACATGGGTGAGCGTGACTTGTATATTTTTGTTGTATTGTTTTACCATTGCTTATGTTGTATGAGTTATAACACTTATGATGTGAAGCATGGGTGTATTTGACCTATACAGTTATTGCTGTAAATGATCATTGATGATTGTTGTTATTGTTTCTGATGTATAAGTTCATTCATTGTGATTTGGGTCACTAGCAGAGTGGCGTACGGAGAATTGTTGATCTGATTTATGTGGTTATTTTGTTGTATGATTGTAGTTCATTCATTGTTGTATGATAGTTTTGCTTGTGCATTCGATTGAATATTGTTTGTGGGGTATAGATTGGATTCCTATACCATTTTCTATATTACTGTGCTTGGTAGGTATTACACAGACGTGTAACCTTACTAGTAAAATGATTGTATTGATGTTGTTATGAGTTAAAATTGTAAGATTACTCTTACAACTATTGGTTGGATGATTGTTATCATTGGATGTCATATATCTTTTATATCTAACACATGTGGATTTTCTCTTATTTATATATATATTTTAAATATATAAATAAGATATTTGAATTAAAATTAATGTATTTTGTGTGTTTTTAATTTTTGACTCATTTAGTGTATCCTTATGGGCCTATTTCAGTTTGCAATTTTAAATACTGATTATTATGTTGAAATTTTTGTATATATATTTTTTCTTTTTAAGATCTTCAAGATCTTAAATTGTTATAATCTCAGTAATATTGGAGCTCAAAATATTAAGTTTTGAGATTTTATTGTTATTATTTTTTAGGGACCCAGCTTTGAATTGTGAATTTCTTGTAATATGCTGTAGGGATCTATATGTAATTCAGATAGGTACCTATTTGAAAATCGGAAATAATTTAGGGGTCGTTTTGTAATTTCCGTTAGGTTTAGATATCTAAGTATATATATTTATATGAGGGTGAACGGCCGTGTATCCTCTTAGGCGCAGAGAGAGAGATAGAAGAGAGAGATTAAGGTATTTAATATATCTTTTCTTTTTATCTTTTGATTTTCCTATTATTTATTAGATCCATGCTTAGGTATTTGGATTTTGAGCTTTTAATAAAAATAGAGTTTTGATTTATTATTTATTTTAAGAATTAAACATATTTTTTATTTTATGGGATTTTGAGTTTTTGGGTCAAGTTAGAGTTTTGATATATATATATATATATATATATATATATATATATATATATGTTCATTCTTATGTTTTATAAAAACTAGGGTTTTGATATATTATTTATTATTATTAGATATATGTTAGGTTTTTGAATTTTTGGAGTCTTCATAAACTTAGGGTTTTGATTTATTATTTATTTTAAAGATTAGATCTATGTTTAGATTTCTAAAATATAAGTTTTTAATAATACTAGAGTTATGATTTATGCGTATACTTGATAAGCTTTATTTATTTTCAATTTTTACTAATTAATAGTTTATTTTTATATATAAAAAAAAGTGTTTTCATATTATTTTATGAATTTTTGTTATTTTATTATTATTTTGAATTTGTGGATTTTTGTCTTTTTTGTTTTGTCTTTTCTGGTTTTGTTTTTAGTGTCTGGTTTTATTATAAATAGTTTTTTTGATTTTTTTCTTGGGTTGTGGTATATATGGTTGGGTTTAGATTGTTGGGTATAAAAATTTTATACCTAATAATTATGGATAAGTAATTAGGTCTTAGGCTTATGCTTAAATTATAGGTTTTAACTAATAATTTATTTGGTTTATCTAGGTTGTAATTTTTGTTATGGCTTCATTCTCCGGACCTAGGGTCCATTCGAGATGAGTAGGCCAATCGATTTATTTCATGTGAGCTTTTGCTCTATATTATTGAATTTCACATGCTAATCATATTTGTGTGATATTATGTGCATGATTTGGATATTTTTCATCTTTGATCAAATTGTATTTTATTATTGAATAAAATTGCATGATTTCATTTATTTATGATGACAATTATAGCATGAATTATGCTATTCGTATTTCAAAAATTTATAAAACGCATATATTGATGCACATGTTTTTTTTAGATAATTATTTGAATTAAGGATTTTGATATTTTTGAGATTTTTGGAAAATTTAGGACTAGTGGAGATGACCTAGTCCTAGGAGATTTTATCAAGATGTATATCATGACATACTTCTGGAATAAATCCCCCCGTTGTATTTCGCCTTTGGGAAGGAAGGTCTAGGACTCAAGGAGTCCCAAGATTGGTGAGGGGTGTGGTAAAACATTTCTTGCAGTGGCGGATTCCTTTTTTTGGATTTTGCAGCAACCAGGGCATCCTGTGCTGGTGTTCTCGTAGTGATGGCAGCGGCGACAGATCAGCATCTTCTAGATCCGACGTCTCCTCGAGGGAGCTTTTTGAGCGATTTAGTCGCTTGGGGTTTGGCACACTTGTTTTGGGGAACGGTTCTTCCGATTGAGAACCCTATCCGGTTATTTCATTTAAGCTGCATGATTTCTAAGACATGGACCAAGGATTGGGCCACGTGATTGCATTAAAATTATATTTTATTAAGCTCATGAATTTAAATTGATTTATTAAAGAAAATTCTTGTTTTTTTATATAACTTTATATATATATATATTATATATATATATATATTCATTTTCATATATATATATATATTTGAAAATATTGCGTGCGGCGAACGGCAGGTGCGGCCGCGACGTGGGCCGTTCGATCGCGGGTCCATCGCATCCAACGGTCGACGTGAATCGTACCCGACCGTCCGATGCGATGGACCCGTATGACGGCCCGTGATCGTGCCGCACCTGCCGTTCGCCGCACGCAATACGTCCCTATATATAATATATATATATATATATATATATATATATATATATATATATATATATATATATATATATATATATATGATGGTACATTTAACCCTCATGATTTCTCTCATGTGGGCCAAGGATTGAGCCACGTGCGCATTAAAATATTTTTAAAAAAAAAGTTCATGATTTTAAATTGATTTAATAAAATAAAAGATTTATTAAATGAAATTCTGATTTTTCATAAACTTATTTTTATATATACTGTCACGTGAGGTAATTTGTCAGTGGGCTTATTCACTGAGTTAATCACTCACCATATTCGATATGGGCTGGTTGTTTCATAACCAGGTATTGCGTATTCTGAGGATTATGATGAAGTTTGAACTTTTCGCGTCTTTCAGAAATTGCTCCGAGGTAGCGGTTCGAGAGTAAATTATAGTTGCGATCGACTATTTATGTTTGTTTAGTTTAGATGGCTCCCACAGGGGTGGTTTAGTATGTCTATTCATTCTAATATTTTGTTTCCGTTAGACTTTGATATTTTGTAAGTCCATTGATGATTTAAAACCATTGTATATTATTTATTTTATTGTCATCATTTTCTTAATTATACTTATATTATATTGGTATTATTATTTAAAAAAAAGGGTCTAAATTTTGGTCTTGTATTTGGATTTAGTTTAGTAGCGACCCATTTACCGTCCGATAAGCGGTTCGGTAAAAGTGGGGCCTTACACTACTGAAAGACCATTCTGCTTTCTATCAGGAGGCTATTTTTCATCCACCCCTCATCGAAGTGTTACACCTCTCGGAAGGAGCACGCCTCACCATGGCAGTAGTCTTGACAAACCCTGATGACTACAAGGAAAAATCTAAAGCTGACCAAGAAAAGGGGTACTCCCCTTCTTGCAACTTCACCATATAATTTCGGATGAAGATCTACAACTTGGAGCCCTCTATGTGTCAGGATACATTATAGAGAAGCAAATAACTCACATATTGCTAGTCATTCATCGTATGTTTTTTTTGGGATCCGCACATGTCATTCACTTTATCGGATTTGCATGTCAAAACTCTTATGGTAAAGCAATTGGGTGTTACAATATCGATATGAGCTACACTTCTCATAAGCCAATTGTTGATATTCAAGGTGTTCAACCAAGTTGGACAGCCTACTAGGTTTGGCATTATACACCTAAAGCTCTTGCAATTGGTGAACTTAGATACAATGGGCATTAGATGCTTCCTAATGTCATTGATTCTCGATAAAACTTCTTATCGTCTTCAATGTTATCTTGGGGAGGTCATGGCTACATGAAATGGGATAGTGGTCTATACTTGGCACCAATGTTTCAAGTATTATAAAGATGGTATAAAAAAGTGTATTGCCGTTGATAATAAACCCTTCACCAAAACATAAATACATCTTGCGGATGCCAAATTCTACCAACCAACGGGTGTAGTCTCCGAAGCATTGCCGATGAAAACTCCACGCGATATCAAGAAAAATGTTGAAGGGTAAACTACGTCTACTCCAAGCAGAAGGACGCGAATCAAGCATGTGCAGGGAACCAACTCACATGCTCGAGTCAATACTCAAGTCAGTCCTGTGCTGTGCCTCATTTCCCAAGGGCATCATATATCAGAACAACCATCATTCACATCAGCAAATGTGAAACTGCAGTCACTCTTCACTGAAATTGACTTTGTCACACTTCAACAAAATATGATTTTTCCCTTACATGCCTTGTCGCCTACATCAGTGACCACTCCATTGTCAGGCTTCATCCCATAAGGTTATTTGAGTGAGAAATCATCAACGTTGCTACAAAAGGTGGGCTTCCACATGAGCGATATGGTGCATCTAGGGACGCTTCCCCCAAAAGAAATCCCTTACGGAGTGGTCAAGACTCAAGCTCATCTCATTCATATTGGAGTAAAGATACCGATAGCCAGACCTGATTTGAGCTTTGTGCAAATTCTAGTGGTCGTCAAGACGGCTACTAGAGGAGATCTCTCCTCTAATCATATCCAAGTGGAGATGATGAACAACTCTTCCATATCCAAGCCGCAGTCACTTCAAGCCATATTTTTTTATCGGTATCCATCAACATTTTTATACCCAACCATAAATTTAGCTGTTAAGCATGTTTACTTATTTAGACGGGCATGAGGAAGTCACTCAAGAACCTCATTTTGTACAGTAAGACCCCAAGCGAAGGTCTATATTGTGGCAGTTTTCAAAGTTAAAGGCCTAAGAAAATCATATCGATGTATTCAAATCTTAATAATTGCAACACGTTCCACTGACTTGACAGTCAAATATTTAGTCGTTTGGGACCGATCGCTCCCATTTCGAAGACCATCATGGAGATCACTCGCCTCACCTGACAATGTCATTGACTTGGGGACAATCACAAGGGCTGAATAACTTGCGACATCATCGAATAACCCAATGTATATGTTCTCCTCGAAGCTTACAAATCTATTGTGCTATAGTATCTAAATCGAATGAGCTTTAAATTCTTGTGTCAGACCAAGGACAGTAGTCATCACTGCTCCACCTTTCAGTGCTCCCATGGGTGATTCTTCTACATCCGTTGTCATCTCTGTCAACCACAATTCTATTCTTGGCTGATCAAACATTGAGGATGCTTCTCATTCAGACGGTGAATAGCTGGATGCATATCGATATTCCAGTTGCATCTTGAAGGAGAATTCATATTCATATGCATTTAGAACGCGTATAGATCTAGTTATATCTTTAAGAGTTTAGATTGCAATATTGGGCATCTGAAGTAGAATCTGCACACCCAAGATGAAGCGTTTTTGGAATACCGCTATCTTATAAAACTTAGCTATTTTTGTTTATTCGTAGGCTTCAACATTATTACTGTTATTATTTCTTCATTTTTATTAGAGCCTCGAGATATGCCAGTATGAGATGTTGGGCTTCCAAAGATTTGAAGCCTATGATTTCTGAGTTGAGTCAATTAGGATTAGATGCATTATATGGTAGTTCTATGTAAATCGTTCAGTACTAAATATACGTCGAAGCGTGCACACATGAGAGAAAATAAATAAACCTTAACAACCGATATTTCCAAGTTGTAATCAGTGAATAGCCATGTACTGGGTTCACAATGCCTATTTATTAGAAGATGAATCCTTAACAAATCATGTTTTGGATATCATCACAAATGGATTCAATTCCAATCCGTAAATGTAACCATGATCAGTAACATGATTTTCTTATGTAAATATGCAAAGATAAATTCTAAATACATTTTATATATTTTTAGTTTCCTAATCTTGTTGTCATTCAAATTCGAATTGCCCAAACTAATATTTGACGGTATTCAAGTTGGATCATTTAAATGGTATGGGACGTAAATGAGCCTAACTTGTACAGTTATGCATGAATTGTTTGATGTTGATTCTAACAAATTGCAATAGATTGTCAATGTTTGCATTGTATTGCCTCGAGTTGGATCCGCACAAATCGAAATGGTATGAAGTCAACATAGGTGGGCTGACTTATGCATTTGAAGTTGGCTTCATCCGAGAATCAAATGTATCCTACTTGTTTGATTTCGAACGCCGTCTCATTAATTTGAATTACCCATGATATGGGACATGGGTGAGCGTGACTTGTATATTTTTGTTGTATTGTTTTACCATTGCTTATGTTGTATGAGTTATAACACTTATGATGTGAAGCATGGGTGTATTTGACCTATACAGTTATTGCGTGCCTTAAATGATCATTGATGATTGTTGTTCCATTGTTTCTACCAATGTACTAAGTTCACTTCATTGTGATTTGGACGCAACAACTAGTCAGAGTGAAGCGTACGGAGAATTGTTGATCTGATTTATGGATGGTTATTTTCTGGTTGTATAACCAGATTGTAAATGGTTCATTCAAATTGTTGTATGAAGAACTCACAGCCTTTTGCACTCCAAATGTGCATTCGATTGAATATTGCTTGTGGGGTATAGATTGGATTCCTATGCCATTTTCTATATTACTGTGCTTGAAGGTAGGTATTACACAGACGTGTAACCTTACTAGTAAAATGATTGTATTGATGTTGTTATGAGTTAAAATTGTAAGATTACTCTTACAACTATTGGTTGGATGATTGTTATCATTGGATGTCATATATCTTTTATATCTAACACATGTGCATTTTCTCTTATTTATATATATTTTAAATATATAAATAAGATATTTGAATTAAAATTAATGTATTTTGTGTGTTTTTAATTTTTGACTCATTTAGTGTATCCTTATGGGCCTATTTCAGTTTGCAATTTTAAATACTGATTATTATGTTGAAATTTTTGTATATATATTTTTTCTTTTTAAGATCTTCAAGATCTTAAATTGTTATAATCTCAGTAATATTGGAGCTCAAAATATTAAGTTTTGAGATTTTATTGTTATTATTTTTTAGGGACCCAGCTTTGAATTGTGAATTTCTTGTAATATGCTGTAGGGATCTATATGTAATTCAGATAGGTACCTATTTGAAAATCGGAAATAATTTAGGGGTCGTTTTGTAATTTCCGTTAGGTTTAGATATCTAAGTATATATATTTATATGAGGGTGAACGGCCGTGTATCCTCTTAGGCGCAGAGAGAGAGATAGAAGAGAGAGATTAAGGTATTTAATATATCTTTTCTTTTTATCTTTTGATTTTCCTATTATTTATTAGATCCATGCTTAGGTATTTGGATTTTGAGCTTTTAATAAAAATAGAGTTTTGATTTATTATTTATTTTAAGAAGCGCTGCTTCTGAGTGAGTTCTAAATCATCTTTGTTTCTCAAAAAGCTATCAAAGGACAATTATTGGCTGACTTTCTAGCAGATTATCCATTCCCTTCTGAATGGGAATTGACTAAAAATTTACCAGATGAAGAAGTGCTATGTATTGACATTGTTCCATCTTGGAAGATGTTCTTCGATGGCGTTGCAAGACGTGAAGGGGGTGGAGCAGGATTGTCTTCGTCACACCTAAAGACGAAGTTCTCCCTTTCTCTTTCATCCTATCCAAACCATGTTCAAATAATATGGAAGAATATCAAGCCTTGATTATCGGCCTCGAACTCGCCGTCAATATGGGCCTTCGAGGACTCCATATTCATGGTGATTCAAAGCTTGTTATTTTTCAAATTATGGTAGAATATCAAGTTAATAAAGAAGACTTGATACCATATCATACAAGACTTGATACCATACACTATTGATAAAGATAGTATTCAACATGTTCGAAGGGGTCTCAACCGACAAGCAAATGCTCTGGCAAACTTGGCTACCACTCTCACTCTCTTAGACACTAACCGTTTAGTCATCCCATTACAATAAATCAAATTCCATTACAAACAAATGTGGTCCATGTATTTATGACAAAAGAACAAGATTGGAGGCAATCAATGATAAATTATCTTGTTCAAGACAGGCTTCCAGATGACGAAAAGTACAAAATTGACATTCATCGTCGTGCATCAAGGTTCCTTCATTTTAACGATGAGTTATATTGTAATAGTTATGATGGTATTTTAATGAGATATTTAAGGCTTAAAGAAGCAGAAATAGTTCTTAGAGCAGCACAATCTGGTATATGTGGCACACACTAATCCGAGCCAATCTTCATCTTCACATCAAAAGAATGGGCTATTATTGGCCTACTATGGTTAACGACTACATGAAATTTTTGAAAGGGTATCAAGCTTGACAGTTACATGGGGACTATATTCATCAACCTCCGGAGCCTCTACATCCTACTGTTGGTTCATGACCATTTGATAGTTGGAGACTCGACATAGTCGGACCCCTACTGAAGTTGTCTAAACAACATTGCTATATCCTAACTGCAACAGATTACTTCTCTAGAAGGGCTGAAATGGTTCCTCTCAAAGATGGCAATTGAAATTCTATTATTAACTTTATCCAAGATAATATTATTTTCTGCTATGGCATTCCTCACGTCATTGTGACAAAGAATGGTAAACATTTCAAATATGCCACCATGGACCAATTCTATGCCAAATTCAAGATCATTCAAAGGCGCTCGACGATGTATAATTAGGGTTGCAACTCGGGCGGGTTGGTTCGGGTTGACTCCAATCCAAACCCAACCCCAATTTCAAATTACTCAACCCTAACTTGACCCAACCCGATTTTCAATCGAGATTGCACTAACCCGAACCCATCCTGTAATTAAATAAACCAACCTGACCCAACCCAACCCGATATTCTAACATGATGTGCAGATTACCTATAACCTGTTCAATGATTTTTTTTGCGTGGTGACATGTTCAATGATGATGATCTATAATATTAAATAAGTCAGTTCAAATTAATGTGAAAAATTAAAAATATATATAAAACAATCAAAATCCAACATACTTAATAATATGGTCTTGCTACATAGGTCTCAAAATTTAAGCCCCATTGAGAAGCCCCAATAGGTGTCATTACCTAATTGGTTCCCTGTTTGACTTTTTAAAAAGTAAAAATAGCAAAGACAATACTACCCTTCCTTAATAATTGAGTTTTTCACTCCAAAAAAACAAATCCCTTAATAATCGAACTGTATAACCACCTCTACCACTCCCGCTTCAAAAATTTTCCTTTTTATCCTCCAAAGGCATCCGCCACTTCAAAAATTTATTCCAATCGGTCTTCTCATCTCCGACGACCAGCATCACCACCCTTGGATTCCTCTCATTGCCTTCTATCATATGAGAGGTCGATCAACTACCTTTCGAGCCCTCCTCTGTCTTCTACCTCCTCCAACCTCCACCTCCTCCGACCTTTACCTTCATATTTTTTCAGATACAGCTACAAATACAGATGAACGTATTAGAATTTCAGATATAGATGAATATTTTTTTTTCAGATACATGTACAAATTTGGATATAGTCCTATATTAGTTTTTTCATATACAGATTTTAGATACAATATTAAGATACAGTTATGCATCAGAAATTCAAATGAAACAATTATGGTCTACATGCTAATGAGCAGTGCATAGATGATTAATAAAAGTCTTTAAATATACACGACAATAAGCAATTAAATATTAATAAGATACACATTAATCAAATCCATAGAAATAAAAATATGAAACATCAAATTGGGCTGGCTATATAATTCTGATACATGTGTATCTGGAATATGAATTAACAATTTTACATTAGATACGGGTATAACTTGAATCTGAATGAGTTGAATAGTGATCAGCAAGGCTAAAAATATGTTGAATGACTCAGTATGCATAATTATACACATCCACAACAACAAAAAGTTTATACATATCATACCTAAACAAAAGTTTATATAAAATCCAGATACAGTGACCATATATCTGAATTTAAATTAAATTTGATCCTAAAAAATGTATATGATGATTCAAAAGATGAATGTAAAATCAGATCAACATGTTTTATTCAGATAAAAAAATTTGAATGGATCACCATTGTTTGCACCACAATCAGGTCGCAAATAAAAAAAGAATCATGTAATTCTTCACTTCTCCATTTATCAATCTGAATTCAAAAATGAATTTGAAATTTGTTTCAGTTCCATTGATCAATCTGAATTTAGAAATTATAAATCGTGATTTTTTTGGCATCCGAAAAAGCCTAATCTGGATGGATCACCATTTGTAACACAATCAATTCGCAAATAAAAAAAATAAATTGTGTAATTCTTCTATTCTCCATCGATCAATTTGAATAAAAAAAAAAGTATTTGATATTTGTTTTCGTTTCCACTGATCAATCTATATCAAAAAATTCTAAATAGGGATTTTTTTTTGTCATCCAATGGAATTGATTTCTTCAAAAAGGGAAAGAATCTCCCAAATCGTAACCACCTCGACATTAATGGGAGCGGTTATGAAAAAATCGCTCAAATTAGATAGGAGGTAAAGTGGGTAATTCAAACTTGCCACCTCATGGGGCTTGGGATGGGTTCTAGCAATTGGGGCCAAAAATCATTATTGTTAATAATAAGAAAAATAAAGTGCACACACATTACACATAAAAAAGAAAAAAAAGGCTAAGCACATGAAACCTCTCAACCATCCAAAAGTTCTTCAAAGTCCTTCAACTCAATAATAATTTCTAGTCTTCCAACATAGAGATGGACAACACATAGAGATGGATAGGGGACATCACATAGAAATGGACAGAGGACAACACATAGATCTTCCAACTAGAGTCACAAGACAATCCCACACACAATGTTGGATCCCAAAAAGTGAACATCATAAAAAAAAATAATAAATGATATAATCACAAAGCATATAAAAAGGGATTATAATAAACAAAAATTACCTGCAAGTGAAATTATGTTGTTGGCTCCTTGTAGATTATCACACCCCATTGGTTATGATTTTCCCCCGATCACTACTAACCAAAGCAACCAAAAAACATAAAACATATCAAAATCATTATAAAAACTAATTATACTTTAAATTTCATGTCAAAAGTAAAATGAAATTAGTATTTACCCGATTCATCTTCAAGATCTTCCAAAATCTCTTCAATTTCAATTGGAGTTAATGGACTCTCCAACCAATCTTTAGTACAAATCAAGTTTTCTACTAATTTGGAAGATAATGAACTTCGAAATTGGTCAAGTATGTGTCCACCTTCACTAAAAGCTGATTCAGAATTATTGTTGAAACGGGAATGGCCAGGGAATCACGAGCAACATGACTAAATACTGGAAATCTTGTACAATTAAGTTTCCAATAATGCAATATGTTAAAATTCCCAATATCTTTTTTCACATGCTCAAGTAAATAGCGATCCAATTCATATTTGGTCTCGACACTTTCTTCTTCTTCCAAATGCTTTTGGAACTCATTATGGATGTTCTTAATCTTAGACTTGAGTTAAAAACCTCAATGCCATTATTATTGTCCACATCAAGCATCCTGTCTTGTTGCATATCAAAAGTTTCCTCCAAACTTTGATAATGTCTCAATAGCTTTTCAAGTGCATTCTTAGTCCTTCTTATGAGCTCTTCTATCATATCAAGTGTATAAATTTTTGAGTAACAAAATTTTACATATTTCAACTTGTAACGAGGATCAAGAAATACGACAACAAGTAGCATAGTATTAATTTTATCAATCTTGCCTCAGTACGTATCAAATTTCTTTTGCATCTTTAATGTCATGCCATGAAGAACATCATCACATCTAGACCATTGCAGTAACAACATTTGAATTCCATATACTTCATGAAAATATGCATTAGAAGTGACATAAAGAGACCCAGACAAACGCTTTGTTGCACAATAAAATGTTTCCAAAAATTTATACAATGTTTTTGCTCTATCCCAATTATCTTCAACAGGAATTTCATATTCTAGTTCTTTCTTGAAGCTGAAATCTTGTTCTTCTAAATGTTCAAATGCTTTTTGAAACTCTAATGTCGCTTATAACATGAGATAAGTGGAGTTCCAATGAGTACAAAAATCTAAACACAAGGATTTCTTGCATGTTATCTTTTCTTGTTTACAACATAATTTAAATTATTGTGAATGAGAAGGTGAACTCTTTACATACTTCACCACTTCATGACTTCGATCAACTATAGACTTCACCTCTTTTAACCCATCTCTTACAATCAATTTCAATATGTGAGCACAACATCTCATGAATTCACCATCTAAAAGCAGTCCATTCTTCTTGACAAACTTTTTCTTCAAATTTTTTTAGAGCAACATCATTTGAAGCACAATTGTCAATAGTCACTACACACAAATTTTTCAAGCCCAACTCTAACAAACATAACTCAATAAAATTTGTAATGACATCACCGCCATGTGAAGATGTAACCACCCGAAAATTAATTATCTTCTTTTGTAGATTTCAATCTTTATCAATCAAGTGTGTAGTGAGACACATGTATCCTAAGTTTTGAATTGAAGTCCACATGTCTGTTGTAAGAGAAACTCGTTGCTTTGAATTGACAAACAAATCTTTGAGTTTGTTTTTCTCAAATGTATACAATTCAAAGAAATCTTTTTTTATGGTTGTTCATGAGACAAGCTTGAATTTTGGTTGAAGAACTCTACAAAATCGACAAAACCCATCACACTCAAGAAAATTAAATGGCAATTCTTCAGTAATAATCATGCAAGAAAGCTCCTTCCTACACAACTCTGGATCAAACTTCCAATTGGAAATTATAGCTTCACCATCTTGAGTAGACGAAGAGAATTTCAATACTTGTGTTTTATCCTTGTTACTATATGAATATTTCTGGCACTTCTCCAAATGGCGCTTAAGTGTGCTAGTTCTTTGCCTACTATCACATTCATATTCTTGACCATAATGATTGCATGCACATTTGTTAGGTTTACTACAATCACCCTTTTTTTCCTGTGAGTGTTTCCAAACTTCAGAGGATATTCTATAACTCTTTTTTCTTTTAGAAGTTACCTCTGATGCCGCTGCAATAGTAGAATCGGGTGAGGGTGCAGTGCAGTGGCTTGATTGGCATTCTCGTTAACAATTCATAGAGCATTTGCATTTGGATGAGAATCAATTGAAATATAATTTAAAAAGTTAATTAATCATCAATTTATCAATTGTAATATCTAATAAAATTGAGGATCATTTTATAATTTTAACTTATTCCAAAAATTACCTCAACAAGTGGTTTTGATGTAGCTTGAGATTGAGATATGCTATAGGCTGAAAAATATAGATAGAGCTGCAAAACACAGACCAAATCACAATTAAAATAAAATTACATACCAAACAATAACACAGACCAAATTAAAATTAAACTAAAATTACATACCAAACAATAACATAGACCAAATATAGAATCACAATCAAACTATAAATACATACAAAAAATATAGAATGCTTTATAGATTTGATTTTTGGAATATAATACCATGCCCAAACGTAGACCAAATCACAATCAAACTAAAAACAATTACCTCTTTTTGGATGCCTCAATGAGTGGTTGATGATCTTCTTTGTATATATTCTCTTAATAAATCTGAATAAAAACTTATCCAAAATCAGAAATCAAAAGAGTCATATGTCTCCCACAACCCACAGATATTTTAATGTAAAAAAGAAAAAAAGAAGACCTTGCTGTAAATTGTCAAAGGATCAAAGTCGAATTGTGCATTGCCCGAAGGATCTGTTGAAGGACTGCCAAAAGGATTTGCTAAAGGACTGAAGCCAAAAGATCTGTCGATTGCCAAAGTGTCGAAGTGCCGAAGGATCTATTGAAGAACTGCCGAAAAGAACTACCAGACTGCCAAAGAATATGACGATCTATTGAAGGACTGCTGAAGTGCCAAATGTCGATTGCCGAAGGATCTACTGAGTGCCAAGTGTCGAAGAATCTGACGATTTGTTGAAGGACTGCCGAACTGCCAAAGGATCTGTTGCCGAGTGCCTAAGGATCTACTGACTGTCGAAGTGCTGAAGGGACTGTCAATTTTTGAAGTGCCGAAGGATCTGAAATAGGGATGAAGGGAGGAAGGAAGGGAGAGATAGAGAAGAGAAAAGGAAATGATGGCTAGGGTTGTGAAATGTCTCATGTAAGATTAGTTTGGTTTACCTAAATTTGAACGGCCCAGATTAGAAGTTACAAAATGAACGGCCGTAATCAGTTTTTCACGTTGGGTTCGGCTTTAATCCGACCCAAGTTGCAGCCCTATGTATAATGCTCCAGCCAATGGATTAGCGGAAGTGTTCAACAAGACCTTGTGCAAGCTACTACAAAAGGTAGTTTTCAAATCGAAAAAGGATTGGCACGAATGTATGGGTGAAGTCCATTGGGTAATCCTAACCTTTTTCACCTGTACAAGGATACCTCTCGCTGTGTCATGACCCAGAAGCGGCCGTCTTCCGAATCGTCACAAGAAAATTGATATACAGAAAATCATAATTCGAAATAGGCAGTTAGAAGACAAAGAACTCAGAACATGCAGCGGAAGCAAAACCTTTATATAAAGCCAAACTGGCCAATGATAACTATACAGATGTCAAAAGGTGCATACAACAACTATCTGTCCTGTGAGAGCCCTAGGACTTATGTACATAAGATCCATTTGTCAAAAATGAAATATACAACATGGACCTGAACAAAATATGGAAACTCCGACTCTGCTCTGCTGGTGGGACGGCGATGCACGACCCTAAGCTCCTCGTGTAGTACTGGACTCAGGAACGTCAGCCGGGGTGGTACCTAGATTCAAAAATCCATCCCAAGGAAAAGGGTGAGCACAAAGCCCAGTGAGAGAATCCCAATGAATTACTTCTTAACAATCACACACATATATTAACGTACTAATTCTTCTGTATTCTTAAACCTCGCTTCATAACTTTCTAGGAACTATATTAGGCGGCACTCAGCAGGCCTAAGAGTCAACAAAACTACACATAGAATATTATGTCACGTCATACCTCTTCGGAATCCATATTAGGCGGCACTCAGTGGCCTAAGAGTTAACGAAAGCTACACACAAGGTCCACAATAATCATATAACATCTTCGTGGACCCAGGGTCAGGAATGACAATAATGACATGCTCCACCTACCAAAAGATACCCGGACTAGTCCGTCCTCCCGTCCAACCGGCCCACCATACTATTCAAGCTTTCAACCATACCGGGAAGACTCTCCGCGGCCCCGGAACATTCGAGTTGTCCGTCATCCCTCTTATCTGTGAAGTAGCTTGCTTCGTGGCTGACATCGACACAAGGTACCCATTGATGTTAGGACGACCATGGTTAGACAGCATTCAAACTATCTGTTTCCCCCGGCACCAATGCCTTCGACTGCCTTCTTGAATCATATACTGACAATCTGGGGAGAGGCACGCCTCCAGTACGAGAACGAGAACAATTGGGTAATACATAATATGTTCACACTAGCCCTGCGACCGGGGAACGAGGATGAAGGTGGTAGCCCACCTGGGTCCCCTTATAACGACAACTATCCCTCGGAAGAAGCAGCTAGGACCCTGCATCCACCAAGCGATCTTACAGAGCCTAACTCGATCACCTTCCTCCCCCATGAAGTCGCAAAAGCCGGAGCACACTCCGCACCCCTCGCAATCACTGCCATACTTAGAGGGAGGGAATTCCGGCACATTCTAATCGATACGAGAGCAGAAACTAACGTTCTTACATATTTCGCCTACCAAAAGCTAGAAGGTAGGGTTCCAAGATTGGAGCCCTCGGACGAATACATTTACACCTTCGACAGCACGCGCAAGAACGCTTGCGGACTGGTCACGCTCCCACTAAAGATTGGCCCGGTCTCCACCATCGTCGACTGCATGGTAATGAACATTCGATCACCCCACCCTCTGATTGTTGGGAGGACATGGCTCAACAGCATTGAAGCCGTCTCATCCACCCAACACCAATGTCTTCGCTTCCCGTACCGCAGGGAAGTGGTATCCATATGGGGAGAAGCACGCTTTAACGAGACACGGGCCCGGAATTGGAGCGTCTGTGCCATGCGCATCCAGCTAGAGGTGCTTGCATGTTGGCAGCCAGGCTCCACCGACGAATATTTGCTCCATCAAGAAAGGCCCTTGAATAGGCTCAGGGAGGAGGAGTTCAGGAATAGGGGATCCCCACCAGACATCAGCCGACTGCCCAAACGAAGCCGACTCGAGGAAACAATATGAATCCAAGAACAAGGTATCGATCCCCCCGGGTGAGCTTTCAACATCCTGTACACATTTGTTTACAGTTTTTTCCAAAAAAAATCAAAAGATCAAAATATTTGTTTACCAGCTTTCGTTTTCAACATCCTGTACATATTTGTTTACAGCTTTTTTTTCAAATCAAAAGATCAAAATATTTGTTTACCAGCTTTCGTTTTCAACATCCTGTACATATTTGTTTACAGCTTTTTTCAAATCAAAAGATCAAAATATTTGTTTACCAGCTTTCGTTTTCAACATCCTGTACATATTTGTTTACAACTTTTTCCAAAAAAAATCAAAAGATCAAAATATTTGTTTACCGGCTTTAATTTTCAACATCCTGTACATATTTGTTTACAGCTTTTTCCAAATCAAAAGATCAAAATATTTGTTTACCAGCTTTCGTTTTCAACATCCTGTACATATTTGTTTACAGCTTTTTCCAAAATATCAAAAGATCAAAATATTTGTTTGCCAGCTTTCATTTTTAACATCATGTACATATTTGTTTACAGCTTTTTCCAAATCAAAAGATCAAAATATTTGTTTACCATCTTTCGTTTTCATCACCCTATACATATTTGTTTACCTGCCTTCCAAAAAGAAACCAAAATCCAAAAAAATACATGCTAATCAGCTCTCATTCCCCAACTCTGAACATACTTGTTTCCAGCTTTATTTCCACTCTTTTTCCAAAAAAAAAAACATGTTTTCCACACTCTCTTTCAAACAAAAGTTTTACAAAACCGTATTTCCATACTTCCAAACAAAATAAAGCATTTTCCCACACTTTCTTTACCTATTTACCAAAACAACGAAAATATTTGCAAACTGCATTTCCACTCTTCTTCAAAACAAGAATGTTTTCCCAATCTGCGCTTCTTCAAAACGAAAATGTTTTCCGCCAAAAAATGTTTACAAACTGTCTTCCCACACTTACCTTCTAAAGAACAAAATCATTTTTCAAACTTTCTTTTCCAAAAGTATATCTATTCGCCGACACGGGCCTTTTCAACACCGTAAGTATGCGTCTATCTTCACACTTTCGAAAATGAAAATATATATACCAAAAAGTGCGAACTACCAGACGAGAAAAGATTAAAAGCGGCAGACCATGCCTAGGCCTACCAAAGAAGGGTGGCAAGGGCATTTGAAAAGAAGGTAATAAAAGAAAATTTCAAATCGGGGAATTAGTACTTAAGCAAATCATGCCATCAAGACAGCCTCACCCAAGAGGGAAGTTGCAACCCACATGGGAGGGACCCTATGTGATCACCCATGCCTATTCCGGGAATGCCTACCGCTTGGTAGATGCCAAAGGAGTCGAGGTTTCAGGTTCATGGAACACACTTTATCTAAAGAAATTCCATGCATGAATAGCTTTCAATACTTGAGAACTATTATTCTTTCTTCTTGCAATTTCCAGCGTTTAGTACTTGATGATAGAATTACAAGACTCTCAAAGATTAACTCGTATCTATTTGAACACATCTACGAAATCATGCCACTTCATTCACACACGTATAACTGGACTAGATTTACCTGATAGAAGAGAAATTGCCTACCCCGTAGAGTGGGACAATTTAAAACCCCAAAGCAAACCTCCCTTATTTCCGCCCCACTCGTATTAACCCTAGGTCAAAATGAGGAGTTACCCGGACCTAGCATATGTTCCAAAACTTGCTCTAGCACTGTACAAACACTTCTAGAGGGGAAGAATGAAAAGAATCGGGATGAAAAACAGAAGAGCCCCCCCCCCAAATAAAAAAAAAACATCAGGCAATGAGAGGCCAACAAAAGCAAAATAACACCCCGGTGAATAGGTTAAACTCTCTATTTTAGCAGGCTTTCACGCCTTTACGCACAAGTATATGCCAAACAAATGGCTATACTAGTACAGGGTCCAAACAAAGGACTGCACTTTCCACCCAAAATAAAGAAGTGATAAAAAGAAGAAAGCTAGACTAGGACAATCCTAAAATATTGACCGAAAGGAAGATATTTCTCTTACCCCATTCCCCCCCCCCCTCCCTTTTTATTTTCGCAATGGGATTCAAAATTGAACTATGTGTACCGGGAAAGGCGAAATTTCGACCAAAGGTAGATCATTTCCAGGTTTACAACTACACACACTCACATGAGTTCACTTAGAAACTTGCCTATCCAAAGGAAGCTTATTTAACTTGACTCCTGGTCCACTCATGGATTTTTTAGCATGTTTAGAATAAAACAATCAAGCATTTGAGAACCATGAACCTAGAAAAACCGGCACCTAAGGCCTATACCTTTCAAATACGACCCTGGTTCGGACATAGGTGACCACAAGGGCTCCTCCACAGGGACTTGATGGTATCTTTTACTTAAGAAGGTCGAGAACATTGCCCTCTCACATAAAAGAAAACCGTTGAAGAATTAAAATGCCCACTTATGCCACTCATACTTACGCATAAGTTCGCATTTTTCTTTTCCAAAACACCTAGGCATCCGATTTTCTTGAAATGCTAAAATTGACCCCCCGTACCAATGATAAGATTACCCCCACCTACACCCATTCTACGCCATTCCGCACATGCTTGAGAAGAAATTGTCCCACTTACACACATACCTAAGAGTTTTCTTCGCTCACGCACTTGGAATCCCTCCCTTGCGTACTAAAGCATGGTTCCCTGCACTTTACTTTCTCGCATTATCTTTTCATTTACCTTAAGACGGATTATAGCCCTTGACAATTCAAGCAAGAAAGGGCTCGAAAGTCAGTGCAGGGGCACAATCCGGACAGATTTAACCCTTGGTCCATGGAAAGGATGTTTTTATAGGTCTCGAAAGTCGAAACGTTCACAAAGGCTTTCAGTAGCAGCAGGCAGGAGCAGCAAAACCAAAAGAATTGTCCCAGGCAAGGGGCGGCTAAATCCGACTAGCCGCCCCTCACCCGACGGCTAGACACCACTAGCCTCCCCAGCTTTGGTTTCAGGTAAGCATGTCCCAGGAAGGGGGCGGCTAAACCTATCTAGCCGCCCATCACTGGGCGGCTAGTTTGCACTAACCGCCCACTACCTGCTGCCCAAAAAACCTGCTGTCAGTCCCATCTTTTCAACTCTTCAACTCCTTTGGTACCTATAGAAAACATTCTCCCCCGAAACCTGTGCACACACATTTCATACATTCATACGCACATAATAACTATGAATCAAATAACAACCGAAACGAAAATCATACACCAAACCAGACACCCATCCACCCATACAACCTTATAAAAAACTATTCCACATACACAACCAAACTGAACCAATAAACCAAAAGGTTGGGTTGGATTTGATCGCCTATGTGGGGAGTTTGTGGGGTCTCCGCTCTGAGACACGGATATACCGTACACAGAGGTGAAAAATAGGTAATCTTATTCTGCTTCCGGGGCTTGACTAAAGGAGTCTTGGGACATAGGGATGCAAATGGGGTGTGGATAGGGGGCGGCTAGTGGGATCCAGCCGTCGGGTATGGGGCGGCTACTAGGGTTTAGCCATCCGGGGCCTGGTCTGGTTTGGGCAGAACTTCGGTAGGAAATGGGTTTGGTCTTGGATAGAGGCTAAGCTAGGTTTATCCCGGGTTTCTGGAGGGTGGGACAAGAGGGTGTTTTATGTAGGGAATGGGTATTTCTCTCACAAAAGGGGCTCTCTCTCTCTCTCTCTTTCTTGGGATTTCTAGGGGGGAGGGAGTATGGAATGGGAATGTGAAATTGTGGATGATTTGTAAGGATTGATTGATGTTTAAAGGCTTGGGACCTCCTCTATTTATAGTAAAAAAGAGGCAGGGGAATGTCCAGGGGGTAATGGAGTGGCTTGGCTAATAGTGTATGTGATTAGACCCCTCATTAATTCTCTGGTTCTTCTGTCAGGACCAGGTGAAGGGCGGCTAGTGCTAACTAGCCGCCCAGGATGGGGTGGCTACTTCCTAGTAGCCGCCCCTATCATAACCTGCCAAACGTCCCATCTCTGACAGGCGGTGGCTTGGGTCGGTTACTTGGGTTGATCCAGCCAAGGTAGGGCGGCTAAAGGTCATCACCCGCCGCAATGATCAGCATTTAATACTGCTTTATGTCCCATCCTGGGGACTGGTCCAAAGTCGGCCATGGGGGCGGCTAGTGCTAACTAGCCGCCTGGTATGGGGCGGTTAGTTAGGTCTAGCCACCCCTTGCCAGGGACTTAGGGTTTTTGGGTTTCCGGTTTAGGTTAGGGCTAGGGTTAGGGTTTCCGGTTTAGGTTAGGGCTAAGGGTTAGGGTTTCCGGTTTAGGTTAGGGCTAAGAGTTAGGGTTTTCGGTTTACTGAACTTTGGTTTTCTACTAGATGTCCAAATGTGGGATATTTCCGGGTGTTACTTGAAGTATTTCTGTCTTTCTGGACGGTCAAAATTGGGGTATCTACAAAGACGCCTCGGCCCATCCATCCCGCCACATATGTAGTGTAATTCCTCGGGAGGTTCGTGTCCCAAGGAATCCCAGCCACTGGAATCGAGGGGCGCCGCGGCAGAGGATCGGGCCCCCACTGATGATACCCAAGCTGGCGGATGACCCGGCTGATCGCGTGAAACACGACCTCATTAAAGCAGATCAACCAGACGTCTCACGCCAGGGCATCGGGAACCTCCTCCGGATAAGGTTTCCATGTCATCTAAAAGCATCAAAAGATAGGAAGAGCGCTTAGTCGAAAGAAAACCAAATACAAGCCAAGGAAATTCAAAGAAAAACTTATATCTCTTCCTCTGACAAGACGCGGAAGGCCTCTCTGAATTGGGCAAGGCGGTACAAGGGAGAGGATCCCCGGGGTTCCTATCTCATGGCCCAAGGGAGGGCATGATCAAACGGCACCAGAGTCGGGCGATCGATGGCGAAGTGCTCGTATCCGAAGATCTAGCAAAGCAAGAGGAAAATTATCATGATCAAAGTAAGCTAAACCAAGAATAGACATTTACCACTTACACACATACCTGAAGAAATGGCGCGAAGCCGCCAAGGTTCTTTCCCCCGGCCCTCTTAACTTTCTTCGAGAGCTCCCCGAAGAGATGGGCGAGCATCGTCGCTCCCCAGGCATAGCGTTCCATGGCCTCCAGATCCCTCATCAGCAAAAGAGAGTGAGAGGAAACCTTATCAGAAGCCGTCGAGAAGAGGACTCGGCCGAAGAAGTAAAGAAAGAATTCCCTCAACTCCCTCCATGCCCTCTGTGGGCACGCGGCCGCCTCTCTCGCCTGGATCATCGCCCGCCTTCTCTCGAAGCTAGCTGCAGCTTCACACTTCTGGCGCTCTATAAAGGAACCGAGGCCATACTGCCCCGAAAGCCTCCCTAAAGGAATCTGGTTCAGCGTCCACTCCCGCTCCACGAACTCCCATTCTCCGATCAACTCTCGAAACAGCCCCCTATAATCCACAAGGGTGGCCGCAATCACCGCTTCCCCCAAAACCGGAAGACCGGTGATCCGATGGACGTCCTCGAGGGTCGGCATAACGGCGCTAGTAGGGAGGATGAACGTACAACTCTCCGGGTCCCATCTCCCCGCCAATGCCTCCACATATGGGCGATGGACGTGGAACGGCTCAATCAGAAAGAAGGAACGCAAGCCCGCTCCATCCACTAAGTTCCTCTCCTCCTGCCCCAAGGCATCATACCACCTCTTCGTCCCGTGCCATAAAGCCCGGATACGATTCGGCCGCTGCAAAACAAACGAAGAAGAAATGGGTTAGTTAAAAAAAAAAGCAAGCAACCGAGAGGTAAGAATCCAAAGATCATTTAGAGATCATGCTTAGCAAAGTAAAATTCTCATATCAAACACAAAAGCATTCACGTAAAGGTTCACCTCCCATTATTCACAAGACACTCCTCATATGACCACGCATGCAAACAAAAATATGTCAAAATCCCACCATGGTCACCATTTACGCTCTTTCTTGCATCACGGCCTATCATGCTCATCTACTTTCCCTACACACCCAAACATATAGGAAGCACTTGAACCCATGAAATGCATGCATACAATCTCTCATGCTCTACTACGATCAAGCACATACGAAGACACGCCTTAAAATTATATACACATAAAAAGGTATCGCATGCAAGCATACTAAACATGTCATTTACTTCCTTCTAAAAATAGAACAAACATGGATATATATAAAAAAAATTACCCCTTTCCTAGAAACAAACCCATGTCAACATACAGCATGCTTACACATCCCACCGTGATTAGCTTATACACCAAGCATTCTTATTAAAAAAAAAAAAAAAAAAAAAAATACACATATACAAGTATTATAAGCTAAGTCACCTGTTCATACCACCAAAAGACATGCATATATACAAAATAAAAGCTAAAAGTAAAAAGGGGTCAAGAAATTACCACGGCCCGTGTGGACCCAGGAGCACCCACCTCGGCCTCGTCGGGATCGTCCATCCCGTCGTCATCCCCCTCCTCCTCATCCTCCTCAAACACGGCCTCCTCGGCCTCAGCCTCAACACCAACACCGACCACTGCAGCCCCGATGCCCATACCCTCGGCCTCCCCAGCCTCATCCCTAACCTCTCCTGTCCCCTCCACTCTCCCCGCGCCGGAGATAAACTCCGCAAAAGCCCCCATAGCCCTACTTTTTTCCTCCTCAGCCCTAGCCTCTGTGGCCTCCCTGTCCAACATCCCAACAAGGGCATCCAACGACGCCCTCACATCTTCACTGACTCCCTCAGCCCCTACTCCCTCGGTTGCACCCTCAACCGATCCCCCGACCCCCAAAACCACCTCCTCGATCACCTCCGGTCGATCCCCACGCCTCCTCTTGCATGTATATCCTATCATACTACTCCCAACCTCCGGGACAGCCCCCAAAGGCAAATCCCCAACCTCACCCGTGCCGATGTCCACCGCGGCACCTCCACCACACCCATAACTTCTCCCACGGCCTCTACCTCCGGCCTATCACTGTCCGATGATGACGAGCTCGGGCTACGCTCTCCACGAGCCACCCATGGTCGTTTCCCCCTCGAAGCAATTGCCTTCGACCTCGTCATCTTTCTCGGATTGAAAAGAAAAAGGAGAACCCAAAACTAGGGTTTCTAAATCAAGAAAGAAGGACAGATCTAGGTCGAAATGGAGGAAGAAAAGGCAAAGGAATCAAGGTCTCTCTGTTTAAAACAAAGAAGAAGGAGCAATGGAGGGAGAGAAACCGTTTTGAAACGTATGGAGAGAGAGAGAGGGTCTATTCGGTTACAAGGGACCCAGTTATGGGGCGGCTACCCGCGAGTAGCCGCCCCCTCTCGGGCGGCTAGTTACCACTAGCCGCCCCTCCCAGTTTCTCTGTTTTCACTTAAAACCCCTTTCCAATCTCTTTTCAGCCCTAAATTCCAAGGTTTTCCATACCAAACAGCCATGTATTGGCTTATTTCCAGACACTACTTGATCAAACACGACTTTTCCAAAATTTTGCCGCACTTTCAATACCATTCAAATTCGAATTTCTTCAGTTCTGGTTCTTTTCCAGAGTTCTTATCATTTGGATGATCCAATTCACCAAATCAACTTTCACTTGCTTTATGTCGGCGATATACCCTCCTTGCTGAGTTTTCCCAAGCACGGGTACGGTAGGCACGAGGAAACTGACGCTGGGCTGCTCCGCGCACGATAGCTAAGAACCCCGACCGCGGGTTGGATCACTCACCATTTACTTTTCTCCGCCTTCCACCTGGATCATCCTTTCGGTTAAAAATTTTAAGTCAAGACCTAGCCTCTGACGGTCTAAATCAACTCCCCGAATAGTACTATTCGTGTTGGCATAACTTCTTGAAGGTCGGGCCGGCCAAAATAGGGGTCTCTTTCCTTATCATCGGTCGAAGTCTTTCCTGCTTCGCACAAAGACTCCATCCGATGAGAGACAATTGTAGATACCCCAATTTTGACCGTCTAGAAAGACATAAATACTTCAAGTAACACCTAGAAATATCCCACATTTGGACATCTAGTAGAGAACCAAAGTTCAGAAAACCGGAAACCCGAACCCTAGCCCTAACCTAAACCAGAAACCCTAACCCTAGCCCTAACCTAAACCGGAAACCCTAAACCCTATCCCTAACCTAAACCGGAAACCCTAACCCTAACCCTAAACCCTACCCTAAACTAGACCCTGGCCCATACCAAAACCCCACCTAAGAAAAACTCTAAAACCCAAAAAAACATGAGTCCCTGGCAAGGGGCAGCTAGACCTAACTAGCCACCCCATACCAAGCGGCTAGTTAGCACTAGCCGCCCCCTGGCCGACCTTGAACCGCTTCCCTGGATGGGACATAAAGCAGCATTAAATGCTGATCATTGCGGCGGGTCATGACCTTTAGCCGCCCTATCTTGACCGGATCAACCCAAGTAACCGACCCAAGCCACCGCTTGTCAGAGATGGGATGTTTGGCAGGTCATGATAGGGGCGGCTACCAGGAAGTAGCCGCCCCATCCTGGGCGGCTAGTTATAACTAGCTGCCCTTCACCTGGTCCTAACAGAAGAACCAGAGAATTAATGAGGGGTCTAATCACATACACTATTAGCCAAGCCACTCCATTACCCCTGGATATTCCCCTGCCTCTCTTTTACTATAAATAGAGGGAGTCCCAAGCCGAAATCCATAATCCATCAATTCACATCAACCAAATCCCAACCTACTTGATATCCTTTCCCTTCCCCCACTAGAAATCCCAAGAGAGAGAGAAAGAGAGCCCCCTTTTGTGAGAGAAAAATCCATTCCCTACACAAAAACACCCTCTCATTCCACCATCCAGAAACCCAGGATTTTGACATATTTTGTTTGCATGCGTGGTCATATGAGCCGTGATGCAAGAAAGAGCGTGAGTGGTGACCACGGGATTTTGGCATGATGGGCCGTGATGCAAGAAAGAGCGTGAGTGGTGACCACGGTGGGAATTTGACATATTTTGTTTGCATGCGTGGTCATATGAGGAGCGTTTTGTAAATAATGGGAGGTGAACCTTTAAGTGAATGCTTTTGTATTAGATATGAGAATTTTACTTTGCTAAGCATGATCTCTAAATGATTTTTAGGTTTTAGATTTTTACCTCTCGATTGCTCTTTTAAACTAACCCATCTCTTCTTTGTTTGTTTGCAGTAGCCGAATTGTATCCGGGCTTTATGGCACGGGACAAAGAGGTGGTACGATGCCTTGGGGCAGGAGGAGAGGAGCTTAGTGGATGAAACGGGCTTCCGCTCCTTCTTTCTGATTAAGCCGTTCCACGTCCATCGCCCATATGTGGAGGCATTGGTGGAGAGATGGGATCCGGAGAGTTGTACGTTCATCCTCCCCACTGGCGCCGTTATGCGGACCCTTGAGGATGTCCATCGGATCACCGGTCTTCCGGTCTTGGGGGAAGCGGTGATTGCGGCCACCCTTGCGGATTATAGGGGGCTGTTTCGAGAGTTGATCGGAGAATGGGAGTTCGTGGAGCGGGAGCGGACGCTGAACCGGATTCCTTTAGGGAGGCTTTCGGGGCAGTATGGCCGCGGTTCCTTTATAGAGCGTTAGAAGGGTGAAGCTGCAGCTAGCTTCGAGAGGAGGCGGGCGATGATCGAGGTGAGAGAGGCGGCCGCGTGCCCACAGAGGGACCTGGAGGGCATGGGACGCTATGCCTGGGGAGCGGCGATGCTCGCCCATCTCTTTGCGGAGCTCTCGAAGAAAGTTAAGAGGGCCGGGGGAAAGAATCTTGGCGGCTTCGCACCATTTCTTCAGGTATGTGTAAGTGGTAAATGTCTTTTTCTTGGTTTAGCTCACTTTGATCATGATAATTTTCCTCTTGCTTTGCTAGATCTTCGGATATGAGCACTTCGCCATCGATCGCCGACTTAGGCACCGTTTGATCATGCCCTCCCTTGGGCTATGAGATGGGAACTCCGGGGATCCTCTCGCTTGTACCACCTCGCCCAATTCCGAGAGGCCTTCCGCATCTTGTCGGAGGAAGAGGTATAAATTTTCTTTAAATTTCTTTGGCTTGTATTTGGTTTTCTTTTGACTAAGTGCTCTTCCTATCTTTTGATGTTTTTAGATGACGTGGAGGCCTTACTCGGAGGAGGTTCCCGAGGCCTTGGCGCGAGACGTCTGGTTGATCTACTTTAATGAGGTCGTGTTTCACGCGATCAACCGGGTCGTCCGCCAGCTTGGGTATCATCAGTGGGTGCCCGATCCTCTGCCGCGGCGCCCCTCGACTCCGGTGGCTGGGATTCCTCGGGACACGAACCTCCCAAGGAATTACGCTACATATGTGGCGGGATGGATGGGCCAAGGCGTCTTGGTGGAGCGTCGTCCTGAGGTGACTTCGAGTGACGAATACCTGGCTTGGTATCGTCAGGAGTACGCGGGTATCCTCGGGACGATGGAGGAGGAGATCCCGGACGCTTACGTAAGTTGAAAAACCCTTTTTCTCTTCCTTGTTCTCCTTTGCTCGAACATCTTCTAAATAGTGCTTCCGTTTGTAGGTTGAGTTAAATGAGATGGAGAAGAAACTTAAGACCGTCAATGAGCATCTCCAAGTGCGGGCCAGGCAGATAGAGGTGTTGCGGGTACAACGGAGACGCTTGCAGGACCAGGTCCGGGTCCTCGAGGCTCAGGTGGATGCTCTGTCGAGAGCGAGAGCTGATGGTGCTTCTTCTTCTGCTCCTCCTCCTTCCATGGTTTCTGAGCGAGAGCTCAAGCTGACGAGGGAGTTAGACACGGACCAGAGCGAGTTGACGACCACACGGATGGAGCTGGGCCAGGCGAGGGGTTGGGCTTCCCGGGCTGAGGAGGAGACGGACCGGCTGAGGTCCATGATGGCTTCAAGAGAGGAGGGGTTCATCACCCTAAGCCGCGAGAGGGACTCCCTCCAGATGAGGGGTGTCGGAGTTGGAGGCTTCAACGGGTGTTCTTGGAGGTTTGATGGGAGACTTGGTTCGTTCTCTCCAGGCGGCCGGGGACAGGGATCGAGAGGCGCTCAGGGCATCAGAGGCGAGGGCACGGGAGTTGGAGGAGAGGTTGAGGGCTGTTGAGGATCGAGCTAGAGGGACAGAGAGTCGCCTCCGACAGAGATTGGAGAGGAGAGACAGAGATATGCAGCAGGTTCATCTCTGGGAGGCAACTATGAGGGGGAAATTGGTTGGAGGGGGCTCTATGATCGAGGCAGACCTCGACCTTCTCCCGCTTGAGCCTGACCATTCTCTCTCAGCTTCCTTGGCTACCGGTGCCACCTTCAGCCGTGCTTCTCGTCCTTCGGCGTCTCAGAGTCGTGGGATATATGCTAGGGCTGCGTCTCAGTTCGAGAGACTCCTGCCGCTCCTAATGTTCCAGAGGTTCAGTCCTCTCCTCAGCCGCCGCTCCCTTCTCAGCCAAGTCAGGATGTTCCTCCTACTCAGCCTCTAGCGGGTGACGATACGCCAAGGTATAGCTTCTTTGCGTCTTAGTTTTAGGTAGAAGAATGGTATATATGGATGGAATTCATGCTTTTCTTCCTTTCCTTTTGGTTTTAGGTGATTGTTTTGGTGATGCATAGCTGAAGACACATAGAGGGAAGCTTCAGACGGATCCTTACCTATTTTGATTTCAGTTCTAAGTGGGTTTATCTTTCTTTTCCCTAAATAATTTTTCCACATGGTCTGACATACCTGAATTAGGTGCAGGCAGGGGGCGGCTAGTGTAAACTAGCCGCCCAGTGAGGGGCGGCTAGTTAGGTTTAGCCACCCCCTGCCTGGGGCATGCTTATCTGAAACCAAAGGCTACACTAGCCGCCCAGTAAGAGGCGGCTAGTCGAGTTTAGCCGCCCCCTGCCTGGGACAATTCTTCTGGTTTTACTGCTCCTGTCTGCTGCTACTGAAAGCCTTTGTGACCGCTTCGACTCTTGAGACCTATAAAAACATCCTTTCCATGGACCAAGTGTTAAATCTGTCTGGATTGCGCCCCTGCACTGAATTTTGAGCCCTTCATGTTTGAATTGTCAAGGGCTACAACCCATCTTAAGGTAAAATGAAAATTGAATGCGAGAAAGGAAAGTGCGGGAAACCATGCTTTAGTACGCAAGGGAGGGATTCCAAGTGCGTGAGCGAAGAAACCTCTTAGGTACATGTGAATAGTGGGACAATTTCTTCTCAAGCATGTGCGGAAGGGCATAGAATGAGTGTAGATGGGGGTAATCTTATGATTGGTACGGGGGGTCAATTTTAGCATTTCGAGAAAATCGAATGCCTAGGTGTTTTGAAAAAGGAAAATGCGAACTTATGCGTAAGTATTGTGGCATAAGTGGGCATTTTAATTCTTCAATGGCTTTTTACGTGAGAGGTCAATGTTTTTGACTTTCTGAAGTAAAAGATACCATCAAGTCCCTGTGGAGGAGCCCTTGTGGTCACCTATGTCCGAACCAGGTTGTATTTGAAAGGCATAGGCCTTAGGTGTCGGTTTTTTCTAGGTTCATGGTTCTCAAATGCTTGATTGTATTATTCTAAACATGCTGAAAAATCCATGAGTGTACCAGGAGTCAAGTTAAATAAGCTTCCTTTGGATAGGCAAGTTTCTAAGTGAACTCATGTGAGTGTGTGTAGTTGTAAACCTGGAAATGATCTACCTTTGGTCGAAATTTTGCCTTTCCCGATAGACATAGTTCAATTTTGAATCCCATTGCAAAAATAAAAGGGGGGGAGAATAGGGTAAGAGAAATATCTTCCTTTCGGGCAATTATTTTAGAATTATCCCAGTCTAGCATATGTCCTACTTTCTAGGTCCTCTGACTTTCTTCTTTTTATCACTTCTTTATTTTGGGTGGAAAGTACAGTCCATTGTTTGGACCCTGTACTAGTATAGCCGTTTGTTTGGCATATACTTGTGCGTAAAGGCATGAAGGCCTGCTAAAATAGAGAGTTTAACCCATTCACTTGGGTGTTATTTTTCTTTTGTTGGCCTCTCATTGCCTGATTTTTTTTTATTTGAGGGGGGGGGGGCTTTTCTATTTTTCACCCCGATTCTTTTCATGCTTCCCCTCTAGAAGTGTTTGTATAGTGCCAGAGCCAGTTTTGGGACATATGCCGGGTCTAGGTAACTCCTCATTTTGACCTTGGGTTAATACGAGTAGGGCGAAAATAAGGGAGGTTTGCTTTGGGGTTTTAAATTGTCCCAGTCTACGAGATAGGTAATTTTTCTTCTATCAGGTAAATCTAGTCCAGTTATATGTGCGTGAAGGAAGCAGCATGATTTAGCGGAGATGTGTTCAAATAGATACGAGTTTATCTTTGAGAGTCTTATAATTCCATCATCAAGTACTAAATGCTGGAAATTGCAGGAAGAAAGAATAATAGTTCTCAAGTATTGAAAGCTATTCATGCATGGAATTTCTTTAGTAAAGTGCATTCCACGAACCTGAAACCTCGACTCCTTCGGCATCTACTAGGCGGTAGGCATTCCAGGAATAGGCATGGGTGATCACATAGGGTCCCTCCAATGTGGGTTGCAACTTCCCTCTTGGGTGAGGCTGCCTTGATGGCATGATTTGCTTAAGTACTAATTCTCCGATTTCAAATTTTCTTTTTATTACCTTCTTTTCTAATGCCCTTGTCACCCTTGATACAACGCTTAACGTACTTGTTGCAGTCCCCTTCAAGCGTGGGCCAATAGTAGCCCATTCTTAATACCTTTTTTGCTAGCATCTAAGCGTTGACGTGCCCTCCGCATACTCCAGAGTGAGCTTCTTCTACAATGGTATATGCTTCTTCGTCGTCCAAGCACCTGAGTAGTTCTCCATTGAAGGACGCCCGGAAGAGTATCCCCCCTCGGAGGCAGTATTTGACTGCCACCCTTTTAACTATGTTCTGGTCGTTGCTAGTAGCGTAGCTTGGGAATGAACAATTTTTAAGGTAATTTTTTATGTCAAAGTACCATGGATTTCCGTCGTCCATATCTCCTAGTTCAAGGGCTAGGATTTTCATGGTACTAGTATTTTTGTTGGTTTGGTTCCTTTTAAGGAGATCTCGAGTTTTATAGTCACAGAGTTCGGTGGCAGGTGTTTCCAGTCTCTGGATAGTGACTGTTTCAGATGTCTTAGATAAGGGGAAGGTGAGCGATGAGGCTAGAGAGGCTAGAGAGTCTGCAAGAATATTGCCGGTCCGGGGTATGAAAATGTGAGTAACCTCACGGAATTGTTTTAGCAGGACTATGGCTAGTTCTCAGTACGGCTTCAGTTTTGGGTCTCTAGTCTGATATTTTTTAAGTTTGGCGGATCACTAAGAGGGAGTCCACAATAATGTCTAAACTTTTAGCTTCTAGGGCTAGGGCTGCCTCCAAACCTGCTATCAGGGCCTCATATTCGGCAATATTGTTGGTGGCGTTAAACGTGAGCTGGAACGCTCGTGGGATAATGATGCCTTCGGGGGAGATTAGTGCAATCCCTATTCCCTTTCCCTTTTGGTTGACTGCTCCGTCGAAGTATAGCGTCCATGTCTCTCTATTTTTTTCTTCAATAAGCGCAAATATTTCTTCGTCCGGGAAGTCAGTTTTTACTGGTTCATAATCAGGGAGGGGTAGTTGAGCGAGGTGGTCGGCGATAGCTTGTCCTTCGATGGATTTTTGAGTGGTGCACGTGATGTCAAACTCATTTACCTGTACTTGTCATCGGGCTAAACGTCCAGTTAATACAGCTTTCTCGAATAGGAACCTTACTGGATCCATTTTGGCAAAGTATTTGACTTTGTGGGCAAGAAAGTAATGTCGCAACTTTTGGGAAGCCCATACTAATGCTAGACAAGTTTTTTTTGTAGGAGGGTAGGCTTTTTCGTATTCAATCAGGGTTTTACTCAGGTAGTAAATGGCCTTTTCCTTTCTTCCCATGTCGTTGTGTTGTGCAAGCATTGCTCCAATGGCTTCCTTAGTTGTGGCTATATAGAGGAGCAGGGGTCGTCCGGGTACTGGAGCCGAAAGGACTGGGGAATTAAGAAGGTACCTTTTTAAATTATCAAAGGCCTTTTGGCATTCACTATCCCAATTAAATCTGACTCCCCCTTTTAGTAGTTTGTAAAAGGGGCGACATCTTTCAGCATGTTGCGAAATAAATCTCCTAATAAATTGCAACCTTCCTATGAGACCCCTTAATTCTTTTAGGTTCTTAGGTGGGGGCATTTGGGTGATGGCTTTTGCCTTGGTCAGATCTATTTCTATCCCCCGTTTACTCACCATGAATCCCAAGAGTTTCCCAGAGGAGACCCCAAAGCGACATTTCTTTGGATTCATTTTAAGTGAATACTCCCTGCATCTCTGTAGCACTTGCCTAAGTATGTCTGCGTGTCCTATTCGAGTCCTAGATTTAACTAAGATATCATCCACATATACTTCTACTAGTTTGTGCATCATATCATGGAATATTGAGGTCATAGCCCTTTGATATGTTGCACCCGAATTTTTGAGCCCGAAAGGCATCACTATGTAGCAGTAAGTTCCCCAGCGTGTGGTAAAGGAAGTCTTTTCTTGGTCTTTCTCTGCCAGCCAGATCTGGTTGTATCCAGAAAAGCCATCCATGAACGAGAGCATCTCATACCCTGCCGTGTTGTCGACAAGGAGGTCAATATGTGGGAGTGGGAAGTCATCCTTTGGGCACGCTCGATTGAGGTCCCTGAAGTTAATGCATATCCAGATCTTTCCATCCTTCTTGGACACTGGAACGATATTAGCTACCCATTTTGGGTATAAGACTACCCGAATAAATTTAGCCTGGTGGAGTTTGTCCACCTCATCTTTGATTTTTAAAGCCACCTCGGGATGAAGGCGCATCAGTTTTTGTTTTACCGGTTTTGCGTTTGGTTCTAAGATTAACTGATGTTTGACTAACGAGATATCGAGTCCAGGCATGTCCTTATAAGACCATGCAAAGACGTCTTTATACTCATGTAATATTTTAACCAAGCCCTCTCTCATCGTGTTTTAGTCCTTTGCTAATTGAAATGATTTTGGGGTCAGCCTTTGTCCCTAGGTTTAGCTCCTCTATCTTCTCATCTGCTTCTTCTGTCCTTTCATCGAACCTTTGAAGGCTCTGCTTGAATTCTTTAGATAGGTCCTCTTTTTCTTCATCGTCCTCATCACAGATTTCGAAGACTCCTAAACCATCGTCTAGGTTCCCTATGTTATCTAGGTCTGGTTCTTCTATAACTGCTATTGATTCAAAATTTTCTAAACCTAATATGGCCCTGCTATACCCTTCTAAGTTGCTAATGATCTGGTCAGGTATTTGACTCCTAGTAGGTTTGACTGTTTTGGACGAGATACTAGGGTTAGGACTTTTAGCTTGACTGGCTAGACGCTGTAGTTTATTCAGGAGATCCGAGTCATCACTAAAGGGGTGCCATGCCGGGGTGAAGTCATCCTTGTCGAACAGGGATCCTAGGGTTTTGGTTTCCCTTTTTTTTTTTGAACAGAAGACACTTATTATTTACAACCTACTGGATTGGTGGAAGTGTTTCAACTGACTTTCCTCCAGCAGCTGGCACTCCTTTGTTGCGATGCTTGAGCACTGCGAGAAAAGGAGGTTGGGTCAGCTGGAGTTTTAACGTCTGCCGGTGAGTGTGTGTTTAGGTGTTTATCAGGGTGTGGGAATAGCCATTCTAGGGAGCCAGAGAGATAGTCTGGCTCTCTTTCCTGGATAGGGTCCAGGGGGTAGGGGCATACGACCTCTTTGGTGGGCTCTACGATTATTCCTCTTACGAAATGTTCGTACAACCTCCAATTGTATTTTTCCTTTAGGTTAGGGTGATGCTTGGATGAGCCAATGCCCCTTTTATCTAGCCATGCTGGGAGTTCGATGGGGTCCAACATCCCATTTTTTTGTCCCAAGGTTCCCCCAGGGAGATAACCCATGGCCCCCATTATATGCCAGCCAGGTTTCTTAAGTCTAGGGTGGCTTGCCTCTGTGGTAGCGGAGAGAGTGTTCCGGGGATTTAGCCAATCGGCTAGGAAATCTAAGATGTGGATGGTGGCTTCTATGAGTTTTGAGTTACTGGTTTTCACAGCGATGGTTTCATTATCGGCGAACCTCGATTTAGGTCCTTTGATCGCGTCCCCTTGTATTTTGATTATCCGACCTCCCAAGGGGAATTTCAAACATTGATTCAGGGGAGAGGAGACCCCTTTTATGGATGCTAGCCATTTGCGTCCTAGGATCATATTATAATCTGAATCCATTTCTAGAACGTAAGCTTTAGCGCTAGTTTCTAGCGGCCCTACTTTTAATCGGAAGTCCTTAAAGTCTAGAACCGGACGAGCCATTTTGTCATAGGCAAATATACGGGTGTCTGTTTCAAAGAGTGTAGTTATACATCCGTCAATGTGCACGAAGGTTTGTAGCGATATGAGGTTTACCCCTGCTCCGGTGTCAATTAGAACTTTATCCACCGAGTATCCTTCTAGGTTAATCGTTATGCATAGGGTTGAGGTGCTAACGACCTTATCACGAACCTCTTCTTTAGGTCTGAAGGTTATGATGGGCCCTAGTCCTGCGGTGGCTAGAGCTATTGGTACGCCTAGGGTAGAGATTTGTGGGTCGATTTGGATTCTTTCTAGGAACATTCTTAGAGCTTGCTGGTGGTGTTCTGAGGTTTCGATTAGCTCTAAAATGAAAATTTTTGCGGGGATTTTTTGGAGTTGGTCTAGGATGTCGATCTTATCTCCGGCGCGGGGCTCCTCAGTTTCTGTTTCAGGCAGGGGGTGTCTATAAGAGGGTACAGCGTTGAAAATTCTGCCTGCTCTAGTAGTATGATGGTTCAGAGCGTCAATGGTGGTTCGGGGGTGTAACGCCCCGCATTTACCTAACCGCTTATCGGACGGTAAATGGGTCGCTACTAAACTTAATCCAAACACAAGACCAAAATTTGTACTTTTTTTTTAACAATACTAATATAATAAAAACTGAAAGTGATAAAATATGAAAACAATATCCAAAAGTTATAAACCACTAACGGTCTTACAGAATATCAGAGTCTGATATAAATAAAATACTAGAATGAAAAGACACACTAAACCACCCCTGTGGGAGCCATCTAAACTAAAGTAAATCCAAATAATTGACCGTGACTATTATTTATTCTCCAGTACTGCTACCTCGACGAGATCCCTGAAGCACATGAAAAGTTCAAGCTTTGTCTTGGTCCTCAGAAGATGAGCTACCTGGTTATGAAACAACCAGCCCATATCGAAAAGGGTGAGTGATTAACTCAGTGAATAAGCCACTGACAAATTACCTCACGTGACAGTATATATAAAAATAAAGTTTTATGAAAATCAGAATTTCATTTAATAAATCTTTTATTTTATTAAATCAATTTAAAATCATGAACTTTAAAAAATATTTTAATGCGCACGTGGCCCAATCCTTGGCCCACATTAGAGAAATCATGAGAGTTAAATGATACCAACATATATATATATATATATATATATATATATAAAGTTATATATAAAAACAAAACAAGAATTTTCTTTACTAAATCAATTTAAATGCATGAGCTTAATAAAATATAATTTTAATGCATCACGTGGCCCAATCCTTTGTCCACGTCATAGAAATCATGCAGCTTAAATGATATGACCGGGTAGGGTTCTCAATCGGAAGAACCGTTTCCCAAAACAGGTGTGCCAAGCCCCAAGCGACTAAATCGCCCAAAAAGCTCCCTCGAGGAGACGTCGGATCTAGAAGACGCTGATGGGTCGCCGCTGCCATCACTACGAGAACACCAGCACAGGATGCCCCGGTTGCTGCAGACTCCAAACAAATGAATCCACCGCTGCAAGGAATGCTTTACCACACCCCTCACCGATCTTGGGACTCTTCGAGTCCTAGACCTTCCTCCCCAAAGGCGAAATACTACGGGGGGATTTATTCCAGAAAATATGTCATGATATGCATCTTGATAAAATCTCCTAGGACTAGGTTGTCTCCACTAGTCCTAAATTTTTCCAAAACTCTCGAAATGAAAATCTTTAATCCAAATATTATTTCGAAAGCATAAGCATCAGAATAATATTATGTTAATTCTTGAAACATGAATAGCATAATTCATGCTATTTTAATGAAATGATGAATGAATAAATCATGCAACTTCATTCAACGAAAATGCAATTTGATCAATATGAAGAAAATATCCAAATCATGCAAATTTATCAAAATATAAATGCATGGATGACACATAATATCACACAAATATGATTGGCATATGAAATTCAATGTTATAGAGCAAAAGCTCACACGAAATAAATCGATAGGCCTACTCACCTTCGGTCCACGCAAGCATCAACAATACACACTCGCACGTTGATAACCTAGCATAACAATTATACAATAATAGATCAGAAACAATCAATCACGACCCAAACAACTGACAACCAACTTATAACAGCACTGTGTCCAATAATCCCAAAAGCCGATATCTTATAAACCTACAATCAACAACTCACTTCAAAGTCCTAATGAAAATCCCAACTTCCAATAAATATTAGAATACTCATATACTCACAATGATCCGATCCGATAATCAATATCCATTTATTCCATAAGACCCATATGATCGATCAATCCTCGAATAAATATTTGGACAAATCCAATAAGACTCAACTATAATTCCATGATCGAGTAACTCAAATCCAATCAATTTACATCCAAATAACAACAATATCCAATCAATATTCATTGATTCCACTAAACCAAATTATCGATTTAAGATTCTATTTAAGTTCTCAAGATCAATAAAATCATCAAAACCCGCAAAACAAACTATACTTCATTAAACATCAAATTTGGGATCATCTAAATCTCTAACATTCATCAAACTTGGTTATCAAGCTAAATATTTGAATTTCAATAAACTGCACAGAAATCTTTCAAAAACCATAACTTTCTATCCGTAACTCCGAATTGGACGATTAATGATTCGTTGGAAAGCTCTTTTCAAAACCTATTTCTGTTTGTCAAATACATTTTTTCCAGAAACGACTCTATCATAGTCAAAAACACGATTTACCTCCAAGCATAAAATCAACCCGAAAATTGCCATTAAATCCCCAAAACTAATAAATCTAATTTGATCTTAAGAATTCCTTTGAGATCCATAAAAATCAAATCAAATAATCATTAAATTAAATCAATCAAACCATAACCCTAATCCATCAATCTTCTTCCCCAAACAATTACTTGACGTAATCATATCCTAACAAAAATAAATTAAAACTAACAAAATCAATAGGGAATGATATCTCACCTTAGATCCGATTACACCACCCACCATCTCCATCTAGGGTTAGGTCATCACAACCCTTCATAACTTCTGAGATTTGGATGAAAAACCCTAACCCAAACATGTTATTTAAAGGGGTTTACCGAAATTACAAAACGACCCCTGAAGTGTTTCCAGTTTACAATGACATCCCTACCCGATTTACAAACAGATCCCTATCCGATTTACAGAAATGTCCCAGAAGGCTATAAAAATGTATTCTGGATTCGCAACTAGATCCCTAGGCCAATAACTTGACACTAAGCCTAAAAATCAAATTTTCTGAACTCTGAATCTCACCAAATTTCAACCAAAGTATCTTAACACTATAAAAATCTACAGAAAAATATAAAATAATTATTTCAACATCAATTTATAATTATCATAATTATAAATCAAATTGGACCCATTTGGGCCCACCGCCAAATCTGAAAAAATGAAATATAAAAAATCAAATTTTAAAATTTCCATTATATATTTAAAATAAATATATTAGGCTGAAAAATACCGAAACGTTACAGGGGGTTTTGTTTTGATAGGTATAGGCCTTCGTTAATTGGTGAGGGAGATAACGGTTGGAGTTTTTTAGGGAGGGAGAGCTTTGCGGGTCTGGGGAGAATGGAGGAGGGGACAGGTAGGACGGGGGAAGAGGCTGGTAGGATTAAGCCACCCGGGATGATTATGGGTGACTCTTCATGGTCAGCAGCTTTTATGGTGTAGAAACTTTCACAGCTTAGGCTCTCTGGTTCTTCTAAGAGAGCCTTAGTGGCTGGCCTTGGGTCTTGGGTTTTGGCTCCTACAGGGCTGGGGGTTTCTGGGGCTGGCTTGACTTCTAGTGATTTTGTAACTAGGTTGTTTTCGAGTCCCCTGATGGTGGCCCAGTCTAAGCGCCTCTCCTCATCAAGGTTGTAGACAATGTCTCTAAACGAGGAGCATTGTTCGATGGTGTGGCCGTGATGTCGGTGATACTACAAAAACGTGTGGGGTCGGCACCGATAGGCGAAGGTCTAGCCATAGGTAAGGAAATGCTATTGACCTTTAATAAGGCTCTGAAGATGCTCCCTAGGGTTTCCGGAAGGGGAGGATAGCTATCCCTTCTGTTTGACCATCTCGGGCCGTAGAAGGAGAAAGGTGCAGCTTTATCACGGGGGCTGCGCGCGGGTTCTCTAGGGGTTATGCCTTGCGTTCTTGGGGGGGTAGGATAGAAGGGTCTCCTGTTTTGGTCCTGGTTCTCGATTGAGGGGGCCGAGAATTGGGGAATCATGGGTTGCGGGGTTTTGTTGTATCGGCACGGGGATGGGTATTGATCGAGTAGCGAAATTCTGGTGGATTGGCCGAGGCGGCGCATACCCGGATGAACCGGACGTGTACTGTCTCAGAGCCGTTCCTCGATCAGGAACTCGTGCTCCGTTCGGGTAGAGTGCCGATACTTGGGTAATAATCCCCTCTACCGTGGGGTTTGTGCCTTACGAGGCGGTTGTCCAACCCTATGGCTGATAGGTGGGGACTGGGTTTGGACTACTAGGGCTGCACAACGGGAAATCCTATTGTGGCGGTCAATTAGAAGCTGATATGTAGTACAGTCTCGGTATGAAAGGCTCGTACGAAGCTCTGGACTCATGCTCTGTAACATCATATCAATTTCTTGACATTCTGTGAGTTGCAGGCCGGTTCGGTGGACAAGTGTGCGTCACCGAGACACGTATTGTTCAAATTCCTCCCTAGGCCTCATTCTCTCTACGGTTAAATCTGAAATAGAGGGGCTCTGGTCCTCTGGTAACCGTAGCGGCCTAAGAACTTCTGGCTTACAGCCGAGAAATTCGACAAGTGATCTACAGGGAGGGTGGAGAACCATTGTAGTGCTTCTCCTTCCAATGATTTCTGGAAGAGAAAGACTAGCAAAGGTTTATTATCTAGAAAGGGGCGGACGTCTAGATAAAAGGCAGTTAAATGGATGTCTGGATCTCCACGACCGTTATACCGGTGGAATTTGGGGATTTTGAATCCCTCCGGTAGGTGGGGATTTGTCTCAGGTTATGTAGAGACGTATGCTTGGGGGCTGAGGGACCAGTCTCGGAGAGGATTCTCCGGATGGTTTCATCCAGTGTTTCTCCACTGGGAGGGCTGCCTAGCAGTCCCGGGTTTGGGGTGGTCTGGTAGGGGCCTGGGGTGGAAACGGTTGGGAACATTGGATTCGTGGGGGAAAGGGGGGTGAACGAAAAAAGGCTCAGATTGACTGAGTGGCTGGGTGTGGGCAGGGTTTTGGGAATGGCCTTAGGGGTTTCGACAGGGGCCTCCTGTCTCGCGGTTTTGACCTGACGGTAGTCGGCGAGGTCATGAAACATATCCTCTATGGATTGGTATCCTAGACTGGCCATCGTTTCCTCTAGATGGGTCAGGAATTGCGTGGCCTGACCCTCTTGGTGGATTCTTTCCTCTAGTATCTCCTCCTCTATGCGGGATTCCATGATGTGTGTGAAATGGTTCAAGGGAATGAATGTAGAAATAAAGCAGTAAATAAAGCGGTAAAGGATTGCACAGCGGTGTGCGGCTTACAAAGCAGTAAAGGATTGCACAGCGGTGTGCGGCTTACAAAGCAGTAAAGGATTGCGCAGCGGTGTGCGGCTTACAAAGCAATAAATGATGCAGTGATGCGAAGTAAAGGAGGATCTGATTCGAGGGGTGGGAAACTCTAACCTTCCAAAAGGGTTGATAGCGTTCTAGTCAAGCTTGTAAAGGGGGCAGAAGAGGATTACCTTTTGTTGTTTTTCACGAGGGAGGTCCCACCGTGATCGCCAGATTTGTCAGCGTCGGATTCCGTCAGTGTCGGGAAGGATCCGGCGGTGGGGGGTGCGTGCGTGTGTGGGGGTTCTTCGGGGATTCGGATCGGATGCGTGCCCTGGCGGGCTCAGTCGGATCGTCTTATCGGAAGGGTGAGGTGTCGTTCCTGGTTGAGGCGCCCGACAGCGGCTCAAGAGGATTCCAGGGTTTGTGTGATCGCCACCTGCTTTTTCTAAAAGCAGGAAAAGGTTGGGCTGGATTTGATCGCCTATGTGGGGAGTTTGTGGGGTCTCCGCTATGAGACACGGATATACCGTACACAGAGGTGAAAAATAGATAATCATATTCTGCTTCCGGGGCTTGACTAAAGGAGTCTTGGGACATAGGGGTGTAAATGGGGCGTGGATAGGGGGGCGGCTAGTGGGATCAAGATGTCTGGTGAGGGGCGGCTACTAGGGTTTATCCGTCTGGGGCCTGGTCTGGTTTAGGCAGAACTTCGGTAGGAAATGGGTTTGGTTTTGGACAAAGGCTAAGCTAGGCTTAGCCCGGGTTTCTGGAGGGTGGAATGAGAAGGTATTTTATGTAGGGAATGGGTATTTCTCTCACAAAAGGGACTCTCTCTCTCTCTCTCTCTCTCTCTCTCTCTCTCTCTCTCTCTCTCTCTCTCTCTTAGGATTTCTAGTGGGGAAAGGGAGTGAATTTTGATTGTGAATTGGGAATGTGAAATTGTGGATTGTGGATGTTGTTTAAAGGCTTGGGACCTCCTCTATTTATAGTAAAAGAGAGGCAGGGGAATATCGAGGGGGTAAAAGAATGGCTTGCCTAATAGTGTGTGTGATTAGACCCCTCATTAATTCTCTGGTTCTTCTGTCAGGACCAGGTGAAGGGCGGCTAGTTAGAACTAGCCGCCCATGATGGGGCGGCTACTTCCTGGTAGCTACTCCTATCATGACCTGTCGGTTACTTGGGTTGGGTCGGTTACTTGGGTTGATCCGGCCAAGATGGGGCGACAAAATGTCACAACCCGCCGCAATGATCAACATTTAATGTTGCTTTATGTCCCATCCAGGGAAGCGGTTCAAGGTCGGCCATGGGGGCGGCTAGTGCTAACTAGCCACCTCGTATGGGGCGGCTAGTTAGGTCTAGCCGCCCCTTGCCAGGGACTCAGGGTTTTTTTGGGTTTTTTGGAGATTCTCTTAGGTGGGGTTCTGGTTTGAGCCAGGGTCTGGCTAGGGTTAGGTTTAGGGGTAGGGTTAGGGTTTAGGTCAGGGTTTGGGGCTAGGGTTAGGGCTTAGGTTTAGGTCAGGATTTAGGGTTTCCGGTTTAGGTTAGGGCAAGGTTAGGGTTTCCGGTTTAGGTTAGGGCTAGGGTTAGGGTTTCCGGTTTCTTGGACTTTGGTTCTCTACTAGATGTCCAAATGTGGGATATTTCTAGGTGTTACTTGAAGTATTTCTGTCTTTCTAGACGGTCAAAATTGGGGTATCTACAGCCTGGCCCAGCTCCATCCGTGTGGCCGTCAATTCACTCCGAGCCGCATCCAACTCCCTCGTCAGCTCGAGCTCTCGCTCGGAAACCATGGAAGGAGGAGGGGCGGAAGAAGAGGAAGCGCCGTCAACTCTCGCTCTCGACAGAGCATCCACCTGAGCCTCGAGGGCCCGGACCTTGGTCCTGCAAGCGTCTCCTTTGTACCCACAGCGCCACTATCTGCCTGTTCTGCGCTTGGAGGTGCTCATTGGCGGTCTTGAGCCTCTTCTCCATCTCATTCAACTCAACCTACAAGAGAAACACTATTCAGAAAATATTCAAGCAAGAGAGAACGAGGAAGAGGTGAAGGGTTTCCAACTTACGTAAGCATCCGGGATCTCCTCCTCCATCGTCCCGAGGATACCCGCGTACTCCTGATGATACCAAGCCAGCTATTCATCATTCGAAGTCACCTCAGGACGACGCTCCACCAAGACACCTCGGCCATCCATCCCGCCACATACGTAGCGTAATTCCTCGGGAGGTTCGTGTCCCGAGGAATCCCAGCCATCGGGATTGAGGGGCGCCGCGGTAGAGGATCGGGCACCCACTGGTGATACCCAAGCTGGCGGACGACCCGGCTGATCGCATAAAACACGACCTCATTAAAGTAGATCAACCAGACGTCTCGCGCCAGGGCCTCGGGAACCTCCTCCGAATAAGGCCTCCACGTCATCTAAAAACAACAAAAGATAGGAAGATCGCTTAGTCAAAAGAAAACCAAATACAAGCCAAAGAAATTCGAAGAAAAACTTATACCTCTTCCTCTAACAAGACGCGGAAGGCCTTTCAGAATTGGGCAAGGCGGTACAAGCGAGAGGATCCCCGGGGTTCCCATCTCATGGCCCAAGGGAGGGCACGATCAAACAGCGCCAGAGTCGGGCGATCAATGGCGAAGTGCTCGTACCCGAAAATCTAGCAAAGCAAGAGGAAAATTATCATAATCAAAGTGAACTAAACCAAGAAAAGGACATTTACCATTTACACATACCTGAAGAAATGGCGCGAAGCCACCAAGGTTCTTTCCCTCGGCCCTCTTGACTTTCTTCGAGAGCTCCGTGAAGAGATGGGCGAGCATCACCGCTCCCCAGGTGTAGCGTCGCATGCCCTCCAGGTCCCTCATCAGCAAAAGGGAATGCGAGGAAACCTTATCAGAGGCCGTCGAAAAGAGAACCCGGCCAAAGAAGAAAAGGAAGAACGCCCTCAACTCCCTCCGTGCCCTCTGTGGGCATGTGGCCGCCTCTCTCGCCTCGTGCATCGCCCGCCTCCTCTCGAAGCTAGCTGCAGCTTCGCCCTTCTGGCGCTCTGTAAAGGAACCGAGGCCATACTACCCCGATAGCCTCCCTAAAGGGATCTGGTTCAGCATCCGCTCCCGCTCCACAAACTCTCATTCCCCGATCAACTCTCGAAACAGCCCCCTATAGTTCGCAAGGGTGGCCGCAATCACCGCTTCCCCTAAGACCGGAAGGCCAGTAATCCGGTGGACGTCCTCAAGGGTCGGCATAACGGCGCCTGTAGGGAGGATGAACGTACAACTCTCCGGGTCCCATCTCTCCGCCAATGCCTCCACATAAGGGCGATGGACGTGGAACAGCTCAATCAGAAAGAAGGAACGGAAGCCCGCTCCATCCACTAAACTTCTCTCCTCCTGCCCCAAGGCATCGTACCACCTCTTCGTCCCGTGCCATAAAGCCCGGATACGGTTCGGCCGCTACAAGCAAAAGAAGAAGACATGGATTAGTTTAGAGAGCAATCGAGAGATAAGAATCCAAAAGCCTGAGATTCGTTTTTAAAAAAAATCATGCTTAGCAAAATAAAACTTCCATATACTAAATCAAAGACGAAAGCATGAAAATAAGAAGCTTAAAGGTTCCCCTCCCATTATTTACAAAACACTCTTCATATGATCACACATGCTAAAAACATTAAAATCCCACCGTGGTCACCACTTACTCTCTCTCTTGCATCACGGCCTATCATGCTTATATACTTTCCCTAAACACACCTAGGCATATGGAAAACACTTGGACCCGTGAAATACAAGCATATACTCCCTCATGCTCTACCACGATCAAACACATGCGAAGTCACACCCTAAAAACTATATGCACACAAAAATGTATCGCATGCAAGTATACTAGCCATATCATTCCTCTCTCCTTTCTATGCATATAACAAACATGGATATATATATAAAAGTGCCCCCTTCCTAAAGACAAACCCATGTCAAACATACAGCATGCTTACACATCCCACCGTGATTAACTTATACACCAAGCATGCCTATTAAAAAACACACATATATAAGTATTATACGCTAAGTCACCATGTTCATACCATCAAAAGACATGCATATATACCAAATAAAAAGCTAAGAGTAAAAGGGGTCAAGAAACTACCACGACCCGTGTGGACCCAGGAGCGCCCATATCGGCCTCGTCGGGATCGTCCATCCCATCGTCATCCCCCTCCTCCTCATCTTCCTCGAACACGGCCTCCTCGGCCTCAGCCTCAATACCAACACCGGCCTCTACAGCCCCGGTGCCCATACCCTCAACCTCCCCGGCCTCGTCCCTATCCTCTCCAGTCCCCTCCACCCTCCCCGCGCCAGAGACAAACTCCGCAAAGGCCCCCATAGCCCTGCTTTCCTCCTCCTCAGCCCTGGCCTCTGTGGCCTCCCTATCCAACATCCCAACAAGGGCATCCAACGATGCCCTCACATCTTCACTAACTCCCTCAACCCCTACCCCCTCGATTGCACCCTCAACCGGTCCTCCAACCCCTGAAACTACCTCCTCGACCACCACCGGTCGATCCCCACGCCTCCTCTTACGTGTGTAACCTATCGTACTCCCCCCTACCTCTGGGACAGCCCCCGAAGGTAAATCCTAGACCTCACTCGCGCCGATACCCACCGGCGGCACCTCCGCTGTACCCACAACCTCCCTCACTACCTCCCCTTCCACCTGATCACTCCCCGATGAACTAGACCCCGAGACAGCCCCTCTCTGCTCTCGGGAAGACCTAAGGCGCTTCATCATCGAAGCCGTCTTCTTCTCCTTCGTCATCTCCTCCGATTTCGCACAAAAGAAGAACCCCAAAGAAAATCTAGGGCTTCGAAATCAAGAAGAAAGGAATGATGGAAGGCAAAAACAAAGGATTCAAGGTGTTTTAAAATCAAGGTTTTCGGTTTAAAATGAAGAAGAAGAAGAGAGGAGGAAAGAGTAACCGTTTTAAAATGTATGGGGAGAGGGACGGGGTCCCTTTTCGGTTATAAGGGACCCAGTCGGGAGGTGGCTACTCACGTGTAGCCGCCCCCTCTCTGTTTTCTCGTTTCCACTTGAAACCCCTTTCCAAACTCTTTTCAGCCCTAGTTCCAAGGTTTTCCATACCAAACAACCATGTATTGGCTTATTTCCAGGCACTACTTGATCAAACACGACTTTCCCGAAGTTGTTCCGCACTTTAAGTACCATTCAAACTCGAATGTCTTCAGTTCTGGTTCTTTTCCAGAGTTCTTATCCTTCGAATGATCCAATTCACCAAATCAACTTTTACTTGCTTTCTGTCGGTGATATCCCCTCCTTGCTAAGTTTTCCCAAGCACGGGAATGGAAGGCACGAGGAAACTAACGCTGGGCTGCTCCGTGCACGATAGCTAAGAACCCCGACCGCAGGTTGGATCACTCACCATTTACTTTTCCCGCCTTCAACCTGGATCATCCTTTCGGTTAAAAATTCTAAGTCAAGACCTAGCCTCTGATGGTCTAAATCAACTCCCCGAATAGTACTGTTTGTGTTGGCATAACTTCTTAAAGGTCGGGCCGGCCAAAATAGGGGTCTCTTTCCTTATCATTAGTCAAAGTCTTTCCTTCTTCGCACAAAGACTCCGTCCGATGAGGGAAAATTGTAGATACCCCAATTTTGACCGTCCAGAAAGACAGAAATACTTCAAGTAACACCCGAAAATATCCCACATTTGGACATCTAATAGACAACCGAAGGTTCAGGAAATCGGAAACCCTAAACCCTAATCTTGAAACCCTAGCCTGACCGGAAACCCTAATCAAAACCAGAAACCATAACTCTAACCCTAAACCAGACCCTAGCCCAAACCAGGAACCCCCGCCTAGAGAAACTCTAAAACCCAAAACCCCAAGTCCCTAGCAAGGGGCGGCTAGCCCTAACTAGCCACCCCATACCAGGCAGCTAATTAGCACTAGCCGCCCCCCTGACCGACCTTGAACCGTTTCTCTGGATGGGACATAAAGCAGCATTAAATGCTGATCATTGCGGCAGGTTGTGACCTTTAGCCGCCCCATCTTGGTCGGATCAATCCAAGTAACCGACTCAAGCCACCGCTTGTCAGAGATGGGACGTTTGGCAGGTCATGATAGAAGCAGCTACCAGGAAGTAGCCGCCCCATCCTGGGAGGCTAGTTAGGACTAGCCGCCCTTCACCTGGTCCTGACAGAAGAACCAGAGGATTAAATGAGGGGTCTAATCAAACACACTATTAACCAAAACACCCTATTACCCCCTAGACATTCCCCTGCCTCTCTTTTACTATAAATAGAGGAGGTCCCAAGCCTTCAAACAACATCCACAATTCACATCCACCAAATCCAAATCCACTTGATATCCATTCCCTTCCCCCACTAGAAATCCCAAGAGAGAGAGAAAGAGAGCCCCCTTTTGTGAGAGAAAAATCCATTCCCTACACAAAAACACCTTCTCATTCCACCCTCCAAAACCCGAGCTAAGCCTAGCTTAGCCTCTGTCCAAGACCAAACCCATTTCCTACCAAAATTCTGCCCAAACAAACCCAGGTCCCGGACGACTAAACCCAACTAGCCGCCCCATACCCGACGGCTGGATCCCACTAGCCGCCCCATATCCACACCCCATTTGCACCCCTTTGTCCCAAGACTCCTTTAGTCAAGCCCCGGAAGCAAAATAGGATTACCGGTTTTTCACCTCTGTGTACGGTATATCCGTATCTCAGAGCGGAGACCCCACAAACTCCCCCCGCGAGGCGATCAAATCCAATCCAACCTTTTTCCTGCTTTTAAAAGAAAAAGCAGGTGGCGAACAACCAAACCCCCTTGAATCCTCTTGAGCCACTGTCGGGCCCCTCGACCAGGAACGACACCACCCTTCCGAGAAGACGATCCGACCGAGCCCGCCAGGGCACGCATCCGATCCGAATCCCCAAAGAACTCCCACACACGCACCGCCACGCGGATTCTTTCCGACACCGACGGAATTCGACACCGACAGACTCTACTTACTCAGTACACACGAAGAGAGAGGGCGAGAGAGAGCTCATCATCTCTAGAAGTTGGTCATAGCCTTGCCCCAACAATATGGGTGCAACTATACCACGCTCTCAAGTCTTATAACTAGAGAATATTAAGTATGTACCCTATTATTAACCAATGATTAATCATGCTATATATTATTAATATAGTGGGGGTAATATTACAATACTACCTAAAGCATGTCATATTCTATAAATTCATACACAATACAGAAATACATGCCCATATTAGAGGGGCGCATGCGACACAGTCATTGATACATGAATACAATACATGTAATATAAGCCTAGCATGCAACATATCTAACATATTATGGCATAATTATGGCCATACTACTTATCTGCACAAGTAGTATAGCCAGGGTGCCCCATCGAAGCGCGACGCACGACTACGCACGTTGAGCGCATCCCGAGGGGTTGGATCAAACCACTCACCGATACCCGGATTGTCGCGCATCCCATCCGACGAGATCTGCAAGGCAAGGGTATCAAAAGGGGTGAGTATAACCACTTAACAAACTCAATAAACTGATAAATAGGCAAAGGGATTAGACATGCATGCATATGAGCTCGCACGCATGCAAGCATGCATGCACGCACGCATGCCCGAGCCCCCCGAACACACACCCAAGCATGCCGACCCTCAGCACACCCATACCGGCCTCGAGCAGCTCACACGCACCCCCGGGCAGCCCCACGCGCGCTCGCGCGTGCAGACTCGTGCGCCCAGACTTCCAAACCCTCCCCCAAGCCCCCCACATGCACCCCAAACCCAAATACATGGCATGCACAACTCCAAACACATCCATACATGCTTAAAAATCAGTTAAAAAAGAGGAAAAACTCACCAAAAGAGAGGGGGAGGGAAGGAGGAGGCGTAGGGACTCGCAATCACACCGACCACCTTGACCGCCACCACCACTACCACCACCTCGATCTTTGTTTCTCTTCTACTTGGCTGACCGGAGGGAGAGGGAGGGGGAGCTAGAGGAGGAGGAGAAAGAAGAAACAACAACAACAACAAAGGCACACACACCTCGCCTTTGATTTCCTCTTCTACTTCTTCCATGCATAAACACAAACACATGGGGGCTAAAAACAGGGGAACCATGAGGGGAAGCTTGAGGAGGAGAAGGGGGAGGAGGCAACATCAATAACACATGCACACACACCTTCTCCTTCCATACTTGATCTCCCCTTGAACTCCCACCTCTTCTTCTCCTTGATCTCTATCATTTCCAATAAATACACACAAAAGAGAGGGAGAGGAGAAAAGAAAGCCTCGGATGGCTTGAGAGGGAAGAGAGAGAGATATTTCATTTAGTGGGGGGGGGGGTTTAATAGAAAAAAGTGCTTTGGTGGGGCTGACAAGTCAACCCAACCACAAATACAAACAACCCCCCCCCCCATTTACTTGTCAAAGCCATCCCACCTAGTCGTGAGCAATTGAAAACTCACATCCCAATCCAGTAATGATCAAACCCGGATGCGATTCAGAACTGCATATTTTTCTCAAATGATACCGGAATTCGATGAAATTTTTATGGGTAGTACAAAACAATACCAGGACCCATAATATACAGTCGAATTTTCAATCAGAGTACTCAAACTCATGCAGATAGTTAAAAACTAAAATTTTAACGACTCCGGTTAAAAAAATAAGACTCCAAATGACACATGCATATCACCTCTCACTTTTCTTTTCCATTGTTTTGGAACTCCCTAGTTAAGATCTCAAGGAAGGAGTTGGGTAAGTCAATTCTGATCTCATTTCATGTTATATTTTGTTGTTTGTATTGGCATAGGATGATCTTATGTATGTACTTTCAGATTCATTGATTTCTAGAGTTTGCTTCTTGAATTTTTCATGGATTTTGATGTATTTCATATGATTTTTGGACCATTGTGTTATAGTCATGAAATCATGAAGTTTTCAAAATGTTTTACAAATCATTCATGTCAAAAGGAAGGGGATATGTATATATCATATCTAGGTTTGTTTATTAAAAGTAGAAAGCATGTTTATAATCGTTTAAAGTCTTGTTTTGACCATTATATGCATAGATCCGAACCTATACAAGTTTTCATGATTATTTTGGAGTTTTATCATAGATCCATATTAGTTGTTTTCTATATACAATAGATCCTTGAGTTTCAAAGATTTTGAGTGTTCATCAATATATTCTCGTTTTTCCCAAAGTTAGGGTTTCAAACCGATTTTTTTTCTTATATACAATCTCTGATCTATCTCCTAAATGTTTTATATCATTTTACATATTATATATTGATTTTTGATAATATGAATAGATCTAAGTTTTTTTCGTGTTGTTCTGTTAAAGAACTCTATAAGAAAGGGTTTTTGCTTTCTCATTCTGAACGGCCCTTACTGGGGCCATCGGTTCTACTGCTGGACGGTCCTCATAGGGGCCGTCGGTTATGGACGGCCCCTTTAAGGGCCGTCTGTTTCAGTATAGTACGGTACCACCAGGTCCCATACTGTTTGTGTACTTTGTGATATAAACCATACTATTTTAGGTCTGGTTAGGTTGATATAGATTTTACTGGTTTGGTTGCATATCGTTGGACCGAAGGTGAGTGGGTCTAGTCTTCTACGTAGTTTTGAAATTATCTATATCTGTATATCATATCTGCATCATGATTAATTTAGAATTACAACTGTTATTTTGTGTATGGAGTACTTGAACATATCATCATGATAAGTATGAGGCATTTATTTTATATGTATAACTCATATGCTTTGGAGACTATATTATTCTTATTGCATGTATGTTATGGAGTAATGAGTTGATCATGCATGCATATCATTGTTATGTTTGACACCTTCTGTGTGACATCGTCTGCGTGACACCAGTTTGCGTGACCACGGTCCAGTGGGACCTTGTCTGCGTGACCAGGCTCTAAATGGACCCCCCTGTGGCTGCAATTCCTCTAGGAAGATGCATTGTATTTTCTTATAATGTTACTATTACATCTTATGCTGATATATATTATATTCTGCATGATTCAGGTTTAATAAAATTATTCTTTTGAAATTATTATTATATCAGGACACCTTAGGTCTATTTACTGAGTGTGTGGTTGCTCACCCCTTCTTTTTCCATCTTTCAGAGTAGTTTGATAAGGAGTTTCGATCTCACTGTGGTGCCAGATATCGCCGTTCATGTTTTTTTTATTTGGACAAAGGTAGACTATCTACCATGATTTCAATAATAGAAGTGTCATAGTACATGTCCGAATATAAGAGTAAAACAAAGGGAATGAGAGAAATTACATAAAGTGAAAAAGTAGATAAGGAAAAAGAAGGTTATTTGGTTCGGCAGAAGAGGTATCTACCCAACCCTTGTCGCAGTGCTGTATCACCCGATGCTAAGCGCTCCCCCCTGAAAGCTCACCGAAGTGGCTCCGGCAATCCCCCAGCCCCATGCCTTTAAGAGACTGACTATCTCTTCCCATACATTTTTCACGTAAGCGAGCTGTCCTCTAAATACCACGGTGTTGCCGGTGAGCCACACCGCCCAAACCACCGTCGGGACAACTTCCATTGCTACATTCCCTCCGACCCCCCCCCCCCACCCACCTGGTGTTGGAGTGCCACCCCTGCCTCCCACAAACCCTCCATGGATGTGAATCGATTGTCCAGGCCCATTTCTACTACCACTTTATCCCACACTTGCCTCGTGAATAGACAAACACAGAATAGATGCTCAATTGTTTCTCTCTCCGCACCATAGAGCACACAGGTTTCTGATTCATTTGGCTGCCATTTCGCACGGTAGGCTTTCGTGAGCAAACGTCCCTGTAGGGCCAACCATACGAATCCCCTGATTTTCAACAGAGCTTTTAGCTTCCAGAGCACGGTCGTTTTCCCTTGTAACTCTGGTACTGTGTTGGTCCCCCGTGTCCACCAGTCATACGCTTTACGGACAGAGAACCCCTGCTCGGCAAATGGCACCCATGTCAGCCTATCGGCCCGCCCATGTTGTGGTTGCTTACTGTCAATGAACCTGAGTAAAGAATCCATATCCGTTCATTGCTCCACCGTGCACAAGCTGTCATAAGGCACAAACCAACATCTCGGTCCCGGCTGCCAAAAATTGCACACTGGCCCCTCTTTTCTAGTGGCGCATTGGAATGCAAGTGGAAAACATACCCTCAAAGGTATCTCCCCCACCCAAACATCCTCCCAAAAGCTTATCTCCTCTCCCTCGCCTAATGTCCATGACATAGCCGTGTTGATGAAGGGACTTAGATTAAAGATCCCCTTGGCTAGGTGATTCATCTGCCGCGAAGGTCGCGGAATACTCCCATTTTGACTGATTAGGTGACCATATCTCTCCATAGGAGCCCGTGCCATGCCGAATCGTTCTCGTTCCCCCATCTCCAAATCCATTTGGATATTAGTGCCCTGATCATCGAATCCAAATCAAGAATCCCTAATCCCCCAATTTCCTCCTTCGGCATTTCACATCCCATTTCACAAGATGTGGCCTACGTGTGTCTGCTTTAGTTCCATTCCATAGGAAATCCCTCCGAATGGAATCAGTCATCTGACCCACACCCTTTGACATTCGATATATGGATAGGTAGAAGGTTGGAATGTTGGTCATCACTGTCTGCAGCAAGATCAAGTGCCTTTCAAAGCTGAGATGCTGCCTTTTCCACCCGGACAACCTCTTGCATATGCGATCCACCAGCGCCATCCAATCATCCTTTCGAAGTCGTCCGTATGATAAGGGTAGCCCTAGATGCTTGCACGGTAAGGATGTTACTGCACATCCAAGTATACTCACCAGGCGGCTGGCCTCGTCCTCTTGCACATTGATCGGGATAAGAACGCTCTTGTTGTAGTTGATCTTTAGTCCCGACAGCTGTTCAAAACATTTTAGAATAAAGTGGAAACCCCGAACATTTTCCTCTTTCGCCTCCCCCAACAAAACGGTGTCGTCAACGTATTGGATTATGCTGAATCTTGTTCCCCCCGTTGCGCTTCCTATCCCCTCAATCCACCCATCCCTAGACGCTGACGCGCACATCCTAGTTAATGTGTTGGCGATCACCAAAAACAGAAAGGGGGATAGGGGGTCTCCCTGGCGGAGGCCCCTATTGATTGGGAAGTAGCCGTGTGAGATCCCGTTGATGCATACTGATGCGTGCGCAATGGATATACAGACCCGAATCATCTGAATCCAATTCTCACTGAATCCATGCAAACCGAGTACATGTAAAAGAAACTCCCAATCAACACTGTCGTATGCCTTCTCGAAATCAAGCTTCAAAGCCACCCTCGCTCCGTTTTTCCTTGTGTATCGCCGCCACCAATACCTGTGTGACTAGGAAACTCTCTTGTAGCGACCTCCCCGGTATGAAAGCCGTCTGCTCGGCTTCAAATATCCCGTCACCTATCCCTCTGAATCGGGCTGCCAATGCCTTAGAAAGGATCATGTAGCAAGTGTTCACAAGGCATATTGGCCGGTAATCCCCAACTCTAGAGGCACATTCCTTCTTTGGAATAAGCACAAACATGCACGAGTTTATCTGCCCAATTGATGACCCCCTGCATAGAAGTCATTTATCATCTCCAGAATGTCGGCTCCGACGATGGACCAGAACCGCTGATAGAACCGCATCTCCGAAGTCATTTATCCTTCTTCAACATCGTCGTTCATGTTGCGTAGGATTTGCTGCATTCGTAGGCTTCAATAAGCTTTCTTATTGGCATGTGGTGGACTTCCTTAGCCTTATAAGCAAAACCATAGGAATTATTTTTGGGTGTTGAATAAAAAACTTGTATGTTTTCATTCAAACTTGTAATGAATTATTTTGAAATCCTGTGGTTGTTTTAAGTTTAAAAATTTCTGGTTAACTAATTTAATTCGGTTGATTATGATATGTTGGATTGTTATGTATTTATATTTATCTCTAACTTGAGGATTTAGTATAGTAACGCACCGTATCGCATACCCTATTCAATGGTAATGGGTACGGGGGCGTCATAATTATACTAACCCAGGTAACAAAAAATAATACAAAATGCCCCTGCAAATTACGATTTTATATCTCCTCTTTAATATACCCGTCCATCTTCTGATCCCCACCCGACCGAATGACTGGACACCCTCCACCTCCCGATTATGACCATTAGGTCTCAAGGTCCTTGCACAGTCCATTTTTGGGTACTGTTTGTTCACTTTTCTTTTTCTTTTTCTAAATTTTATTTGAGATTCCTCATGTCCATATATTTGGATTTTGGAGTAATCATATTTCAAGTGGTGCTCCCAACATTGTATAAATAAAAAAGGATTAAATGAAATATCAATTTTTAGGGAAACTTACTCTTTGACATCATGCAAAGATAATTAGTTTATGATCACACAACACTTTTCTTTTTCTTTTTTGCTTGCAAATAATTCCTTCATGCAATGGGCCTCTACAAAATGTACGTACGGAAGATGAGAAATTAAAAAAATGAAAGAGATGAAAACAAAGTTGGGTCATAAGAGAATCCAAATAAAGAGAGAGACACAGATGCACTAGAATAAAAAGGACAAAGAACTCGATATCAAAGGGATTGATTCAACCCTCTGTTTTTGTCAAAACAAAGCACACAACACTTTTGTTGAATACCAGACAACAAAGAGATGATGGGGGGGGGATGCCATCAGCGGTGGCGAGGGTGAAGATCGGTAGAGGAGTAACAATGGAGGGAAATGTTAGCGTTGTGTTGTTTTAGATAGTGATAGATTGAAGAAGGGCATGGTTGTAATTTTACACATATGGTTAAGCTCAGGTTAATGAGTATCTTTTAAGTATAATGATTCACAGGCCCCATTTCATAGACCTCATATAAGCCACATGACATAACACAAGTGTTAATACCTATTTCACAATTTCTGCTTTTTTTTTTTATAATCACTCCCCATAATCAAGGAGTAGGTTGATGTGGCTTGAATTTTTTTAAATGATCAAATCCATGATTTATGGTAGCTTCTCTCTTTTGTTTTATAAACTAAAAAAAATAGAATTTGTATTAAATTTATGTCTTCTTTCTCTTCTCCACTTGCATCTTCTTTTTCCTTCTCCACCTAAAATAAAATTTGTATTTAGGTTACATTTCTTGTTTTGCATTTGTTTTAATTTTTTATTATTGAATTTGATGTTAAATGTTAAATCCATTTTTGATCCATTTAATTTGTATTATTTTAAGTATTTATTACTTGTTTGTTGCACAAAAACTTTTTGATTGTCCCATGGGATTTAGTTCTAAAAAGATTTTATCATGGTAAAATATCCCTTTTTCTTTCAAAAAAAGTTACGAATTCATTTTTTTAATATAAGAGCACGTTTTTTTGGAACTGCCATTAAAAAATAAATAAGCAACATTTGGTCCGGCGTTTATTACAATTTGTTCTTCAATATGACGTTTGATCTTAATTATTTTACATTGGCTTGGGTTGTGTAATATTCAAAAGTTAGTTACATTTCAAACTATTATTTTAAACTTATATACATTGTTTTTCAAAATTTGTGACATGTTATTTCTAATATAAATATGTATTATATCTGAAAGTCAGTTACATGTGTAGAATGTAACTGACTTTTAATTAATATATATAACAAATGTCAGTTACATTTACAAATGTAACTGACTTTTATTCTGAACTCATGTTTTATATCATGATTTGTGTTTTATTTCTGCATTCATCAAAAAAATTTGCATCCATCGCAAATACTTTGTCTGATTATTGTAATTAAATAATCATCAAATTAACAGCAATATTTTTTAAAAAATGTTGATCATTCCTTATTTCTAATTGAATAAGAGGTTGCAAATAAAAATTCCATTTTTTAAGTGTTTTTGAATAAATGGGGTTTTTTTTATAATGAATTCATTTTTCAGTTTCTTTTAAGAATTCAGAGAATGGTTTTTTTTTTAATATATATATTTTGAATTGGTTTTAAAAAAATGGATTTTCAAATAGAATAGGTTGATTTTTTTTCAAAAAATTTGAGGATGAGTTTAATGAGAGGAAAATGTGGAATTTGAATTAGGGTAATATTGTATTGTATTTTGCATTTTTAACATTTTTTTTAACTGTCAAGCAAACAATCAATGAGGGAGTGACACCTCATGAAGCTTGTCAATGGAGCTTAAATAATGGGCCTGTGTAACCAGACTCTTTTAATAATATTTACAAGGGTTATTTGGATTTAAAGAAAAGACATTTATATATTACACATTTTACTTTTTTTTTTGTAAAGGCTATATATTTTTAAAAGGGAAAAATCCCTATAGCCCCCTTTGAAAACATATTAAAATCCAAAATACCCCCTGCATTTTCCGAAAATCCAAATTACCCCCCCCCCCTCGAGTTGATTAACCACTAAGCCCCCATTTGTGTAACGGAATAAGGGAGTATAAGGGTGGTATAAGTGTAGTATAAGAATAGATAGGAAAAATAGTTGTTTGTTTGAAGGGTATAACTTGATATTACTAAGCCAGTTTAAACGAGTATAAAAGAGTATAACAATTCTAAGCAACCCCTAGGATAAGCTATACTCACCTTATCTATTCCCATGGGCCCACATGTCAAATCAACTTTTTACACCTCATCACATCAAATCACCTATCAATACCTCTTATACATCAATGGGCCCACATGTCAAATCAACTTTTTTACACTTTATTTATATTTTATTCTTTATCAAACAAACAACTCAACATTTATTCTTACGTTTTCCAATGAGAATAAAAAAAATACAACCAAACAGAAAATCTTTTATTCTTGTAGATTTGTTATCTATACTGGCATAATTATCTATTCAGAATAACTCAATTCCGCTATCCAAACGGGGGTAATAGAATTGGCATATTCCTCGAATATTCCATCAACCTAACTCAGACAAAATGCAAAAATGCAATTAGGTCCCTGTAAACAACCAAAAATCCCAAATAACCCCCTACCAATTACTTTCTTACCCCTCCCTCCATTTCAATAGTTCTTCTTCCTCGAGCTTCCCATGATCAGCCCCCCACCTCCATTTCAATAAATCCACACAATATTCTCAATACGAGGCTCCAAGTCCTCGACTGACTCCCTCAAACGACCATCCATTCCAGGGAGGCTCCCTGCACGCCTGAGCGAGCCTTGCGTATTCGATACCGTCGATCATCGCATTGTATACCTCTAAGTCAGGCCTAAGCCCGCTCTCCTCCGTGGTGTTTTATGTTGGGAATACGAAAAACCCCATTGACGTTTTAGGCTGCTACTATCAGAAAAAAAAAACTCTAACTACATATGATAACTGACAATCTGTAAGCATAATTTCAAACAACTGACATGCATTTTATGAAAAAAATGTAGCATTCAAATCTTACAAAGACACATAATCGAAATAACATACATGCCATCCACATTTACAAATTTGCACACACATACCAACCCAAGTTCATGAAACTCAAAATGGCCAAATGTTAAACCTTCGAACATTTCCCCTCTTTGGTTTCGAAGGCCCAGTGATAGGAGGAGATTGTGGCACGTTCTTTCTAGAACGGCCACGTCCACGCCTAGGCGGAGATGGAGGAGGTGGGGGGTGGAGGCTCTACATTGTCACCTCCGTCGTCATCATCATTGTCACCATCGTCGCCATTGTCGCCTCCATCATCGCCATTGTCCCCTCCATCATCATCGTCGTCTCCTCCATCATCGCCATTGTCCCCTCCATGGTCCTCGTCGTCTCCCCCTTCGTCGCCATCGTCCCCTCCATGGTCCTCATCGTCTCCTCCATTGTCACCATCGTCCTCGTCATCTCCTCCATCCTCGCCATTGTCCCCTTCATCGTCATCTTGTTCTTCATCGCTCCGAGGAACATATTCATTCAGTAAGTCCCGTGGACGCACCTCGCGCATGAGATTTTGCATTTGAACTCTTATACTCTCAATAATATCATGTGCTTCCACAACATTTTGAATGGGAAATTTATAATCCCCTCAATGCTACTAAGGCATTGCCCCTAAAAAACAAAAGTTAAAGACGTATAAATCATAATTTTTCAAGTAAACTAGTTGACTAAATATGCATTACTTACCATGCGCTCTTCAATAAAAGTGGTTGGATGCCAAACTACTCCTCCAAAGATGATGGGTGGTATCAAATATCAAATCATAAACACCCAATACCAACTTAAATATTGGTCCAATGGGTATGCTTCTGTGGGAGCAATGACCATCCTCCTCCTTATGTTCCATCTCTCAATATGCACACGATGGAGAGCAGAGAAATCCTCGATCGATCTACCGTGCCTACTCTTGCGATCAATGCGTCGTACCTCCTGTGGTATGCGTTGTGGAAGTCCAAATTGTCTCATTACCCTGTCAGATACATGCATAGCTACGATTTCAAAGCAAATTATTGGAGTCCTCGATAGCTAGATCTCTTCTCCCGCACGACATATATCAGGTAGCTGTGCAATAACATCCGGTGTATAGGGCTCCCATATTACCTACCACATAATATGATTATAAAGTGTTCATAAATCATAAACGATGAAGAGAACACCAAAAAACGTAAGTGCCTGCGTCTCCTATTGTCGATTCAACTCTGCCCTATACAAACAGACACATCGAATTGGATTCTCTGTGGTAGCTCTAGGAACATTCCACCTATATATATGATATGACAACATTATTTGATGGCACATGATATTTCAAAGCAAAAATTTGAATAATATTGATACACACCTAGCACCGAGAGGTGAATCTTCTTGCAAAATGAGAACTCTGCGACTTGGGCGACCAACATGCAATCTCTCCCAAGCCCAAAGCTAATAATAACATCAAGTAACAATAATAAGAAAGTTGTGATTTCTTAATATAGATAAATTTTCAAAAGATGGGGGGGGGGGGGTACCTGTAAGAGGGATAAACATCTGGTGATGCTCTAAGCTTTTTTCATACATCCTCTAGTTAGGATTAAAATTAAAAACACGTGAACCTACAAGTGAGGTTGCATGAAATTGTCCCTGATATTATTATTTTTATAATTATTATCGTTTTATTTCTAACACCTTTATCAAACTAATTACACCGTACAAAACAAAAGAAATATGTCATTTGATCAATTGTTGAAGGAGACTCGAACCAAACCATCATATTAATTAGTTTACATATTTTTGTTTATTTTCAAATTTTAAAAAAAAAAGTAATTCCAAAATAAATCAAACAAAGTTAGTAGAAAGAATTCGTTGTATTTTTATTTTTGGGTGGGTAAGTATTTTCTGTTTTTCTTTAGGAAATTTTTTTAGAGATCTCTAGGGACACCTTTGTAATAATAATAGTTCCTTAAACTTTTTCTCATTTTCTTTAGGTCTCTAAAGTGGCTGAATTTTTTTTATGGGTCCCTAGCACTAACAACTGTTTCATTTTGTGTGCATTCTTCCCGTTATACCCCCAATGTGTACACTGTTACATTATGAACACTGTTATATACAATGTGTACACTCTTATACTTGTTACAGGTTCTATGGATTATACTGTTATGTGCAGTGTGTACACTCTTATACTTGTTACAGATTCTGTATGTTCTATTGTGTACACTGTTATCCACAGTTTGTACATCATCTGCATCATTTGAGCCCTTATGTGATAAACCATTTGTATTATTGGGAGGTTGCGGACTTCGAGTATCCATGAATTAAAAAACTCGACACAATTGGAATACAAATCCCCATATTTTCGGTTTCATTTTTTACCTTATTCCTGCATCTCCACCACATGTTTGTTCATCATTCAGAGCAACAAAGATCTCGACAACCATGGCTCCACACATCTTATGGACACCATACATCTTTTTTTCACACATGTACATTGTCTAATAAGCATAGAAAACACACAATGTAGTCAATGTACACTGTTCATTGTGCACACCGTTAATATTCACATTTTAAGAATTTCATAGTTCAAGAACATGCACAACTACATAAACAATGAAAATTTAAAAACTTCATCATTTTTATAACATGTACGACTACATAATACTAAATAGCGCCGCACACTATGCCATGTATTGTATGTGTACACTGAAAAGTGCACTGTGTACACCCTTAAACTTTCATATTTCTAAAAACTCCATAGTTGAGGAACATTCATACAAACATCCAAGATAAAACCAACACTACAATATGAGAAACAAAAAAATATTAACATTGTCTTCAACATTCCATAAAATCATGCATTAGATCCAGGGTGATATCCGTGAACAAGATCGGGGTTGGGATCATGAATGGGGTCATAGGAGGGGGTGGGGGCGGCGATGGGGTCGAGCTCCAGGGGGAGGCGGTCGAGAGGCGCTGGTGGAGGTGAGATCAGCACAATGGGAGGAGGGGGGGCTGGTGGAGATGGTCTCACCTTTTCATTTGTTTGTGTGATGGGGGAGGAGGAGAGAGGTTGAGGGAGTGAGGGAGAAAGAGCAAAACACAAGTTTGGAGGTAAAAGAGGAAGGAAAAAATTAGCTTGGATGAAAATTGGATAGAAAAATCTAAACATAGTACCACCACTAATCGAGGAACCTAAAGAAAATAAGAAAAAGTCCAGACCTATTGTTATTACATAGGTGTCCCAAGGGACCTCCCACAAACTAAGTGATTTGGTATCATTGTATTAATTTTGTCAGATTTATCGTTTTTTTTTTGTTCCACAATTTAAAAAACAAAAACTATGCATAGATTTATCTTACAAAGACAGGCACAAGTTTCCATCTAGCAGTGACTTAAAAAAAGAGACAAAGTAACCAGCATTATCATCATCTTAATATTAAGTCTATAAAACAACCAATAAAACCCTTTGAGAGATTAACTAGGCAAAGTCTGAAGGGGCTTCAAATCCATCCTCATTATCTTCTGCAGACATTTTTGGTTGGCATCTTTCCTGCAACAGTTCATAAAAATACATCTTCTAAGAAAATGCCAAGAAAAAAACAGAGGTATGTCATGACTCATGAGTGGATTAATTTCGTCTCCACAAGAGTTCATTTTGCGTCCACTACACTTGACAAATCCTCAACCATTCAATTTTTCTGTGAAGATACAACATGAAAAAGCATGATTTCTAGCTGAACATTTGGTGTGCTCTTTTTGTAAATATGTTAATGGCAGTCTGCCACAGACATGATTGTGATTTGCACATGTCCTCAACATAAATCATAGAGCTAATTCTTGTAAGTTGACCCACAAAGAAGAGAACTTAGTATAGCATTTACAACAAAAAGAAAATTCAACATTATTATAAATTCTGCAGCCGCCTGGCAACAAAAACATATTTGAGAATGGAAATATCACAGAATATGTCTCACCCATATGCATGATCCATTGAGCTCAATTTTTAATATATCTATGCAGATCATGTCTTGAAAGATTACATCTTTTTCTCAAACCACACATGCTCAAAGCCAAAAGGGTATAACATAGGCAAGATAGCATATGCATATTGAGAGTTGATAGAGTTGATACCTATGTCCTGTGCTGGTTCAAATTGTGCAGATTTTTTTACATTCTTGCTAACTGTTCCCAACATACGCCAGAGTGTCCTCTTCAAGAAATCTCCAAATACCTGCCATGATAACGTTTTTACATGCAACATTTAACACAATAAATCTCACAATTAATCCATGAAGTATCTAGTTTTTGCATTGATATGTAGTGTGGATGAAGTTTCTAAGATGAACAAAAACAGGCATTCAGATTCCATAATTACCACCTCACATCTTTATTTGACAACAAAAATCAAAGATGCAATACATAAAGCCTATTTCACTTTATTTATTTATGGCCAATTTACTTTATTATGGATTGAAATATATAACCTCAGTGTCAAGACATCACACATATTTAACCAAATTGCGGCCACACAATGACCAAGATATATCTGCATCTTTAAATCGCATTTGACCCCTCGTAGTCTCGTACATAAAAGAGAGATCATACTGTTTGTATCATAAAGAAAATTCCATCAGCAGGTGCCCATGTCCATGATCATTATATTTTATAAAGATCAATGACACAATGGATTTATAGTTATTAAGAGTTCGGGCATTGCACATACAAACAACAATTTCTCTGCATTTAGGTAAACCACAGTAGAGAATAACATATTAGCATTTACGGAAACCAACAAATAGGTTAAAGAACATTAGCACTCATGAAAATCAAACAATAATGTCCCTATCATGTACTAATGATTTTTATTATGATTACTATTTATCTTTATTTTACTTTTTTTTGGGTAAGGGGTTGAGATTAAGGTGGTAAAAAGGGCTAACCATGCCTCTTTTTGAACCATCAAGTTGGTGTACATATATGGCCAAGTTTCAATCAAAAAAGTATTTTGCTCCTGTCAACATATGCCACATTCATAAATGGAAGTTTAAAGAATGCATTAATTTCCAATTTATATGCTACAAGCCCATTAATGGTTGTCATGTCATATTAAGCTACCCAGTTACTGAACTGGATTCATGGATTTCACATACCCAATTAATGTTACAAGAAAAAATGATTTTAGAATTAAATATGGAACTCCCATTGAATCATGATGATATATATACCCTTCATATATGAAGTAATTCATGACTTACCTCATTAAAATGCATAGTCCTTTAAATCTGCCCTCGAGTCACTCATTTCTAGGTCAGACAAACATTCTTCCTGGGTAAGAGGTGGGAGCTGCCTTGTTTTGCGCCTCAAATTGTGCTTGTGCCAGTCACTTTTAAAGTGCTCCCGATATTGCTTGGAATCACCAACAACAGCATCACATGTATTGCATCTATTTTGCTTCGTTTCCTTCTCTTCTGGATTTCCATTTCCTGTGGAGATTGTCTGCTTCTGTATTCTCTCAGTTAGCTTGATCACAGAATCATTAGACTCTTTAATAGTACTTGATGAAATATCTTCAAAGTCATCAAAGTTGTCCACGTGGGCATCACCATCCATATGAACAGACATAGCCAGTATTTCCAACCTGCCTTGTAAATTCCTTACCAAGGTATCACATTCCCGGAAGAATCCAGGATCCATTTCAAAGACCTGCATCACAATTGTATAGTTTAAATAGAAAATTATTAAATAGTCCCAATAAAACAAAAATAAAAATCATTGAGCACGAGAAGCCGTTCGAATAAAAAATTATTAAATGGTCCCAATAAAACAAAAATAAGAAATCATTACACTCTTTTAGTTTAATGACTTTTGAGCTCTTGCAAACTCAAGGAAATATTTTTAAGGAAATATCTAGCAAACTCATTTCTCACAGCAATAAATAAATAAATAAATAAGACATCCAGAACAAAATTCTTAGCTTAGCAGTTATAATTTGTCTGAGAAAAATCATATAACACAGCAGATAAAATGACACTATTAGCCTACTACAGGATGAAAATAATATAGAATGCAGTCATAGAGGTTATTACTGTCAAATCTCAGCATACCACAGATGACTGATCTCCAGATTCATCTTTTGAAGTGATGACAGCATTCCAGGTATTGAGCTTTTCCATAAGAGAAGTGAAGTTCCTAATGGGAACGACGAGACGTAGTCTCATTGGAGAACGCTTTATAGGGAAGTGCTTTTGAAGTTCACGGATAACTTCCAGAGCCTGAAAGCAAGACAAAAAAAAGACAACAAAAAGTGTTCAACAAGTGTAATTAGGTGCAACTTATGCATAAACAATAGTGAAAACATCACCAGGAAGTTACCATATAAAACAAACTTTGTAGGTTGAATAATCAAAGAACAGAGAATGAAATGAATGTAACAAAAAGCTAGATAGAATTAGTAAAATTCTTACAGAAGTTCTCTGGAAATACTTTTATAAAAATAACAAAAAGTGAATAACAAGGAATTTCAAGTAAAGTAGATAGTAAACTAAAATGATAACCTTGAAATCCACAAAACATCGTTATGGAAAAGACAGCTGAAAAAGGAAACACAAAACACAAAAAATTAGCACAATTCTTCCAAACTCTCCTCATCAATAGATTTTTTTCATGTTGTTTGCCTTCACTTTTTTCCATTACATATACAAAATCTAGGAACACATATAAAACCCCATTTAAATGAAGGACCACACAGATCAGACTTACCTCCCCAAGTTTGGCTCATATCAATGAAGTCTTGTTAGGTAAGTGCTGAGACTCGAACCTATGACTTTATGATTACAAATTTTATTGTTCAAACCCCAAAGACGGAAATTCCATGCATAGTTTTTTAGGTGATTTATGGGCATATTTATTGATTTTCTGATGAAAAATATATTTAAACTGATACATGCCCTTCTCAAGCATTTTTTTTATACATTTTTTTTTTTTGAAACATCCATGATAACCCCTTTGGGGAAAATAGGTGATACAATTCCCAATTTTCACCCCATCAGCGTACTGCTGCTTGATAAACCATTACGATTCTACTTCATAATCTTCCATGCATATTCAAGTCACAAATATAAAATCAAACCATTTTATCATTTCTTTTTTTTCTTTTTTTTGAAATGTGACAGGCCTTCGCCCCTTATATTAATAATAAAAGAGAGAAATCCCAAAGCAGGGTCTCACAACAACAAAGACTGAAACAACACCAAGAAAGAAAAAAAAACATAGAGAATATATGGTGTACTCTCCGTAGAATAGAATTCTACGTGGAATACATCATTCAATCATTTTCATTGAAAGCAAGAGTAAAAAAATTGAAATAAACTCATTAAAACCTTTAAGAAACTGTAGGATGTACATAATGAGTAAAGTTTATCCTCAATATATCTTATTTTTCAAGCATGCTTAACTTGGAAGTGCTGATGGGATCCAATGTATTAGTAATGGTATGATTTCACCCAGAAAATCATTAATTGCATTTTTTTTTTCTATTATGTAAGTTGTGGGATTTGAACCCAAGACCCCATGGTTGTAAATTCTATTATCACCATTAAGCACCGGGATCAAGCCTTCGAAAAGTGATCAATGAGGTGAAAGAGGCACAAGATAGCCAACTGAGCCACCACCCCTTGTTTTGCATTCCTCGCGATCATAATGAATAAATAAAATCAAATCTTTAAATCTTTAATAAAAATATCACTTCCTTAAGATAAAGAACTAAATCTAACCTGCTTCTTCGAGCTATTATGAGGATCTACTGCAAAATGAATGTCATGCATGAGTCGCTCAATCATACTGATGGTGTAGGGACGTTGGGTATTTGGATTGATCGTCTTTTGCATAACTATGGTAGCAATATCTCGAAACTGACTTGAAAATTGAGACTCCCTCTCCTTCCCAGCAACTTGAAGCTCCCCTTTCTCCAATATCTGGTATCCATGAGCACAAATCAGTAAACAGGACAATACACTGAGTATTTTATGCCTTTGTTACTACGAATTTCATCAGCCAAAGAATATGTGGCTATAAGAGTAAACCTTACAACAAAAATTTTAAACTTCCAAGGTTTAAAAACTGCATATTTAACCTGAACTTCATTTCTTCAGCAGGAATATCTTTCCATAAACAAGCAAAAGCGCAGAACACAACTAATATGTTCCATTTTATCGAATTAAGCAAGAACAATCATATATATCACCCAATTAGCCTGATTTGTGGATGAAGGGTGGGATTAAACAGAGTAAGTACTAAATATTACTATATGCCTACAATTTAAAATGGATCAAGCAATGCCAGCTATGGATTGCTTTAAACTAGGTTAATACATCAGGTCACCTATGGAGGTGGCAAAGTTTGGGATTTGGCAAATCAAACAATTCAGAAACTGATAAGTTTCGACATAATTTGTTATATATATAAGGCACTACAAGCACAATCCATTCATAGCTCAGGGATGCTAAAATGTGATGTGGTTACCTATGCTATTCTATCATACCAGGGAAGTCAGCAATGCAAGTTAATCCTCAACTAGACAATTGAATAAGGATAAATAAAGAAGGATTTTCTTCTGCTTAAAAATAGCTCCTCTCATTCATCCCTAATGAAAGTACTGAGGAAAAAGTGTTTGCTTTTGAAAGAAGGTGATGCCCACAATGTTATATGATAGGTAAACAAGAGGTAAAGGAGTACAAGTGCAAGAAGGAGTTGGATTATGTTTGGATCCTCAAGACAAGTGTGAGGAAGCTATGATTATTCTGAGGGTTTTCGAAGAAAATATTCTGTAACATTTAATCTGTCTTTCAAAGAAATAATACCCAAGATACAGTTTCTTATTGTATCTTTATAACAAATGATAATTAATAAGTTTATGAGGCAAAATGTATTCCAAAACTGCAAATATAGCAAAAAAATCTGTATATTCTAATCCAACAAAGGCAGGTTGTTACATACAGATTTCAGTAGCAGCGTGTGGAGAAAAATTATTTAGCACGATGCAAAATACTTAAACTAAAGAGATGACATAAGTACCTTAAGTGCATATCAATGAGAATGTTTCTAAACGATGAGATATAATTGGATGAAATGTGCCATGGTATTTTGCAATTGATACATATCAGTAAGAATGTTTCTAATTGATGAGATATAATTGGATGAAATGTGCTATGGTATTTTGCAATTGGTTAGCATCGGATCAAGCTCAGGCAGATTACAAGAAGGCATTCATGATAGCTATGCTGTCCAGGTCATTATGTCAGGCAATCAAGAATCCAAATGTAAAAAATGGTGGCGAATGGATATCTGGAGGAATCTTAAAAATTAATATCAACAATAGAAACCACGCTTTCTATGACACAAGTTTGTGAAAGTTTGAACTCACAGTTATAGTAGTTGCTGAAAAGTATGAAAGTCCACAGATGTTACAGTAGACACTAGACAGAATTAGAAAAACCAACCAAAAAGATAGAGAATATATTAATTTCTCTCTTAAAATTCATGAACATTAATTCACATGAACATATAGAAACACGATATTGTAAGGCAAACATTGCTGCAGGCATTCTTTTCATGCTACAAACAATTCAACCAAAAAGATACAGAATATATTAATTTCTATCTTAAATTGATGAACCTTAATTCGCATGAACATATAGAAACTCGATATTGTAGGGCAAACATAGCTGCAAGCATTCTTTTCATGCTACAAACATTCTTTTAATATGTGACCATCTCACCATCATAAATCAGACATCATAATCAAATTCAGTCTATATTAACACTCTTGATTCATGTACTTTAAAGTTTAATCACTCAGTACAATACTTTTAATCAAGTTCAAGATCTGGCTACACACATGTCTAGATATCACAAAGAATCTTAAAATTGGAATTTCCCAAATGATATAACTTCTCCTATTTAAACATTTTAGTCATTAAATTGCTATAGTAACAAACAATTTGGCATGAGCATATGATATGATTCCAAACCCATGAAGCTGTAAAAGTAATCATTGCTGACCTCCAAGCATATCTTTGATTGATCATCAGTATCAAATGCAGTCTTCAACTCTTTTGTTTTGGCAAGAACTCCTTTTGAAACATTCGAATAGACTATCTGCGATTGTAGGACTTCATCGAGATCTTTTTCCCTGTCCAGAAATAACAGCGCAGGTTTCAATCTCCAATTTAGAACAGAACACTTGTTCCTTGCACCCAGATAAAAATGTTCACACAAATAATCAAACATGATATTGCTTTCAGGCTAAAAAAATGTAAACATTGAGATCGGCTGTTTCAATTCACTCCAGAAAAGAAGGTCAAAACTATTAACTTATATAGTTTACAGAAGCGAGAAGAATTATCACCTACTGAATTATGAGGGACATGCATCGTTAACAAAGAAAAAGACAATTCAATCAATATAATTGAATACAAAAAAAACACGAAGACAACAAAATATATATGGATATGAAACTCATATAGCTTTAGAAGACCCAAAACTAGGAACCCAAGAGAAACAAATAGAAACCCAAACAAACAAAAGAAAAAAAAAATCAAAATCTAGGGTTAGGGAAAAGAACTTACACGCCGGAACGCCAAGAGAGGACCTTATTCTTGTAGCAGGCGATCTCGAATCGGATCCCGCACTTCTTGAGGCGGACGACGGCGACGTTCGTCAGCCTCTTCTGCCCTATCGGCTGCGTTATCGACCGCGACATCCCCTCTTCTCTTCACCACCTCTGCAGATTCTGAAATCTGAAGGGACTTCGTAGGGGTTTAGACGGACCGGGTCGGCCCATCACAGCAAAGCTCCGGCCCAATGTGCATTGTCTCTATCTGCACACCTCCAACCTATAAGCCCCCTTTAGTCCTTACATAAACCATATATAAATCTAAACAATTAGAACCCCCTCTCCCCCTCACATCACAATCTGTCTCACTCTCTCGCAGCATATCCCTCAGTCGCCTGATCTCGCCGCTCGGTCTCCCTCGCTATCTAGTCTTCGTCGATGATTGTTCTACATTACCTCAAAGGTTTCGTTATTCCTGTCGACCAAAGGATTCATTGACGCATAGTGAGCGGTGATTCATTCTTTGCTGGCCTGATAGAGAAGAGTTAGATTTCTCTAAATGTATAAAATCATTTGAGAGGGGCAAAACTAAAGTTACGATTAATGGTCACCCTTTACCCACTCCTTTAATCAAGGAGACTGAAAAACAAGCTGGATCTATTCATCCTGGGGAGTGGGGGCTATTGTTCAAAGTTTTGTTTGAATAAATGTTCTTTTATTTTATTTATTATTATTATTATATATAACATAGAAAAAATAAAAATAAAATCTTATAAAAGTTAAAAATATTTAAATCAGTCATTTTTTAAAATTATAAAAAAAAGTCTTATTTTACTATTTGAAAACTCAAAAGACTAACATACCCTTATGTAATTGAATCTTTAACATGCCTCTAACTTTTATTAGGTTATTCTACACCAATTTCTTATAAAACAACTATTTCTCTTTCTATGTGACCCAAACCAATCATTTTTCTCTCTACCCTTTTTTAAAAAAGAAAAAAAGAAAAAAAAAACCCTAGTTGTGTGTTCCTTTGAATTGTGGCAATGAAGGTCGATCACATTGAGATAATCCTAAAATGATTCATAATTTTTCTTTAAATATCTCTCTATTTTTATTTGGGTCTTGATTTTGGAGGAATTTTTTAATGTCTATTATTCCCGGCCCTCTCCTAAATCTATTGGGTCCACATAGATATATATGATTCCTCAAATATTGTATCAAAAATACACCCATCAATATTGGGTCTACATTATCTTATAATTTTTGTATTGTTTCCCGTAATGCTATTTGCATAAAATCTTAATCATATGAAAAATGCAATCATAAACAAAATATTATTAAAAAATAAATAAATATCTTAATCGTGTAAAGTTTTTGTGAGAATGTGTGAAATATTTTAATAAAATTAAGAAGTGTGAATATTTAACAAAGTTAAGAGGTGTGGAATAACATAACAGTATTAGAGGAATGTTAAAAATTTAATTACATAAGGTATAAAGATATGTTAGTCTTTTAAGTTTTAAAAAATGTGAAATGAGATATTTTTTTAAATACAATTTTAAAAAATGACTAATTTAAGTATTTCTAATTTTTAGTAGATTTTTTTAATTGATAATTTTCCCTATAACATAAATGATTTCCACAATGCATAATTGTTATCTGTATCTTCTATACTATTTTTTTTTATACTTTAATTTGTCACAATAACGACAAACTTTTCACCCAGAGGTGCACGGTAATGCCAAATATTACAGGGGAACACTTTAATCGGGTATATTTGCATACGGGTATATTTTCATATAGGCTCCGAGATCTCTCACATTTATAACTAGATCCCTGAAAAAATCGGTTGCCTTTGTCCTTTTCTGTGGTTAATTTCAGATAGACCCCCGTTTCCCTCATATTGATTTCTAGGTCCCTCACAACTCTTTTATGGGGTTTTAACCAGGCATTTGCATATAGGCCCCTAGATCCCTCATATTTATAACTAGGTCCTGCAAAAATCAGCCACCTCTGTCTTTTTCTGTGGTTATTTGTAAATAGACCCTAGGTCCCTCATATTTATTACTAGATCCTTGATAACTTTTTTTCGTGAATTACATGGATGCATTTATAAAAAAATGTAAAAAAATTCTTTTGAGCCATATGTCTTGTTAGCGTGAGTATATAAATTGTTAATTTTTTTTATCGACGTATATAGGTTTAGAATTGAGACTAAAAATGGATCTGGGTGTAACAACGGCCTTTCTATTTTAGTTTCTTCTTTGTGTTTTTTTGGGTTTCGTTGATTTTGTTGGTTTTCGATATGTTTTTTTTTTATCCCCCGGAAGTTTGTTGATATCCATATCACTTGAAAAGTTCGTTGATATATATATAAAATTAGGATTAAAAAAATGGGCTAGAAAACCAATCACAACTAATGCTTGACTATCAATTTTTCTATAACTTTTTTCAATCATATATCATCATAATATTATTAGTTTTATATGATAAAAAGATATCTCTTAAACTTTTTTTTTTAATTTGGTTAACATTTTTTTGTCTCAGATGATATGTTGATGAAATTCATGTCAAAGTAGCCTACAATAAGCATTTTTATATGTATTTTTGTAAAAACAACTCTATGTAATATACATTCATATATGTGAATTGTGTTTTATTCTCTCATTGAATACAATCATTTTATTTACTAAATGTCTTTTAGTAAGAACTATTCATATTTAACATATATAGAGTTTTTGTTATATTTAGATTTAATATTCACTCAAGTTTATCAATATTTAAATATAATCAATAATACGCGTGTCTGCGTACGCCTATAGGCTAGTATCATTTGAAATGACATATATGTCACTGGTCATTTAGATACAGAGTTGTCAATACATGTCACAGTTCAACTTGGTCATCCATTTTCAATAATCTTGGTAAATAAAAACATGTACTGAGAAAATGTATATCAATTACATAAGATACATTTGTGAACCAAACTTTAATTAAATTCTCAAACACCTTTTATCTCTATGAAAGATGTCAACTGATCAAATCCTGAATAACACCATTTAAAAAAAAAAAAAAACATAAGATGCATATGTATAAGAGATTCTGCGCGTGTGTATGATTCTTAAAGATTTTATTTTCTCACCTCGTTGACCAGGCATTTTTATTTTTATTTTTATTATTTCTGATGTTTAATCTTTGTCGAGTAGGTATGATGACTATTGAGCTGTGTTGTGGCCTTGTGGGGAGCGTATTTGTTAGGGAGGCCTTTATTTCCACCCAATCAAGTATTTAACCCACCCCAAGTCCTCCTCCTGCATCTCCCTCACCCGTCAACAGTCCTCCCTCTCCTCTTGCATCTCCCTCACCCCCCCCCCCCCTTCCTCTTTGCCGTGGTTTTCGTCGTCACCTCCCTCTCTTCCATGGCCTCCGCCCAGGCCCCCGCCCCCAGCCCCACCTCCGACGCCGCCTCCGTTGTCCCCGCCGCCGCTTTCGCTTCTCTCGCCGCCCTCGGGTTTTGGTTCCTCTTCTGCTAATGGGGAAATGATGTGGGTTTTTCTTTTTTTTAATCATTCTTTGATGTGTTTGTTGTTGTTGGGTGTTTGTTTGGGGGGATTGTATTGATGTTTAGGATTTTTTTAGTAGATTTAGTGAAGAGAAATAAAAGAGGGATTGGTTGGAGAGGGCCAGGCGGAAGAGAAGACAAGTGAGCCAGAGGAGAAGGCTCGGGGTGGGTTTGACTCAATAAAAATAAATAAAAATTTTAATCATTTGGGGGTGGGTTGAATACCTGATGGGGTGGAAGTAAAGCCCCCATTTGTTAGGCAGATCTAAATGGATCTTTTGCAGCACAGTCCATATAAAGTGGGTTTATTTACCATATTTGAGGGGCGCAAATAGCGTCGCCCTTGTCTATATACACAAGATATACGAACCCGAGCGGATTCACTGATTTCCACGAATGACCATCTATTGTGACGCGTGCGGCGGATCGGAGCTCGACAGCGGCGGCGACGGCTTCTACTACTGCCGCCTCTGCGGCTCCCAGAGCCAAGACATCGTCGACACCGCCCCCGACGACACCAACATCCTCGCCGGCGGCGGCGGCATCTACTCCCTTTCCCAGCGCCGCCATCCCCCCGCCGTCGCCTCCGCCGTCCCCTCACAAACACCAGCTCCACCGCTCCCGGTTAACCGAGGCGCCGTCGACACCCCGTACGGCTTCGAGGACAGGCCGTCCGTGCCGCTCGATTTCGGCGACGGCGGCGGCGGTTCGGTTCTCGAACCGGAGGTAATTGCCGATGGGATTCGGACGAGGTACGTGCGGGGGCTGCAGTTGATGATCCAGCTCCAGTGCGAGGCTCTCGTTGATCGGCACGGCGTCAGCCCTTCGATCTGTGGGATCACCGGGACTGTGTGGTTGAGGTTCCTCGCTGAGACTAAGGTCCTCAGCGACGATTGGTCCAATGAGGCTTTTGAATCTTCTGAGGTGGTCGGGCTTCGGTACTACTCGCAAGAACAGAGTGAGTGATGTAAATTTTTTTTTTTGAATTTCAAGATTTCATTAGGTTATGATCGTAGTCACAAAGTACTTGGATGTTTTAAAAAATTCAGCGATTGGATTGGAATATTGGTTACCTCACGTGCTTATCACCTGAATATGCTTTGTTTTTTAATATATTAGAGTAGTCTAGTATTTACTATAGTTATGATTTTTGAATATGTGTATTGTTTGTAGAGGAACAGAAGGTATCAAAACGGCGGCGAAGCAGAAAACACAGGAGCATCCCTCGTAACCTTTATGGGAGGAGGGCGGCAGATATTTGGTTAGAGTCACTTAAAAAGACGGTACCTCTTTCAACATCCCTCGCGGTATGCTTTTTGGCTTGTCACGTTGCAAGGGGGCCGGTGCTTGCAACAGATTTCTCCAAATGGGTCTTGGAGGAGAAACTCCCTTACTTGTCTCTGTTTATTGAATTTGATAAAGATAGATATCTCGGGCGGCCCTCAAAGGCTTGCCCGTTTAGCACCTCCCGCATGTTTAGGCCTAAAACTGGCGTCGGGTCATGGAAGCTGGAGGCAACTGCAGGGTCAATTGCCAGGCGCATTGGGTTGCGCCTCCCTCCCGTGAATTTCCATGGGATTGCTCGTAGGTATCTTGAGAGGCTTCCCGTACCGGTTGAAAAGGTGCTCGCTTACGCATGTGGGATTTATGAGTGGTCAATGCCGCCAGACCTTTGGTTGTCGGCCAATGAATGTAGACTCCCAACATGGGTTGGCGTGATGTCAGTGATTATTGTTGCCATTCGGATTTTGTACAAGATACATGGACAAGGCATTTGGGAGAAGAGCTTTGCTTGTTCCAGCGGTTTAAAGAAATCAAAACCTGCGAGTAAGGTTGAGGAGGTTGATGGTAATGATAAAGAATGTCGTTTGGAGTTTGACACGGTGGAGTTGTTCCACAATCTTGAAGCTTTATACGAGAAGACAGATGACTTGCCTGGTAAAAATTTCAAAAATGATGATTCACATATGTAATTCTATAGCTCTTATATTATATTTGTTGCTTTGCTAAATTAGAATATGTTATATGTGTTGTGGAAATTGGTTAAAAGCTTTGAGGTTTCATAATCTTTGAACTGAACGATTGCCCATGCTAGAAATCAGGAACTTTAGTTAGGATTGGTTGAATTGGTTATACTATTACATGTAGCCTAAAAGTGTCAAGGTATATGAAAATGTATTATAAAATACAAGTTATTTTGGGTGACATAAATTAATGATTTTTTGGGAAAAAATGTTTAAGTTGAGCGACTCTAATGCATTGATAATGACACTTTTACTGTGTTAAAATTATAAAATTTTAGAATGTTCATATTTCTAACTTCTTGTATGGTGACAAATCATTATATTTGACTTGCCTTTGAGTCGGTAACTATTATTAGCCTGAATGATAGGTGTGAAGTTTTATGCTTGTAGGAGAAACAATTAGTTGTAGGTCAATTAGGAAAGGGATCTAGTTTTAAGCTTGAAAATCTTGTTGGATTGAACACCAGGATCTAGTTTAAGAAGATAGGAGGCAATTTGATTGTGAAGTAATCCTTTTGAAAAAAAAATTCTCTCATCTGGAGTTGTACCCCGATTTAATCTTTAGAGGAAGTGGTGGTAGATTCCCTATCAAGCTACCAGTTGTTCAAAATAATAAAAAAATAAAAAATCTGATTGTGAAGCTTTCATCCATTTTTTAAGAATTTTGTATGACTGTCATTTTGAATTTTGTAAGATTGTTAGTGCTTTACCTGAAACATGGCTAAAGGTGCTCCTGCATCTCATTTAATGAAAGTTAGCTCTTTATTTTTTGAAATTGTACAATGATCTTGTGTGTGTGTGTGTGTGTAATTGCAATCTATGTTATTCAAAAATATTGATTAGGGTCACTTCTTAAAAACTCACCAGGATGTGAGCTAATATTTTGTCTTACTTGTCTAATCAGATTTTTCCAGGGACCTGGCATCATACCTTAAATATTGCAAAGATGTTATTTTTGCTGGAATGACTACATCATTTGAGGAAGAGGAACTGATAAGAACACTAAGGACTATATATGAGAAACATGAGGTAAATGCAATCCTTAGTTACATTAGATGACCTTCATATTTTTGTAAACGTGCTCGCTGACTGTCAATGGTTTTGTGCCACAGGCACAGTGTATGTATAGTGATGTTCTTTTCACCTTTCTCTGGTAAAATAGTTTTTTTTTTAGAGAGTACTGAGTCCTGAATTATCTTGTAGTTGTTCATTTAAACATTCAAGGTAACTTTTGGTTTCAGACTAATGAAGCCCTTATCCAAACCCCTTTTTTCAGTCTAAGAAAGTCAATAGTAGTTGTTCTACATTTGCATGAGAATGTCATTTCCAACCAATTGGTATTGGCAGAAGCGGTGGGATAGCCCTTTCTTGCTCACTAAATATTCCATGAGGAATTTAACATCATTGTAGAACGAGTTGATATTAGGTTGAGTGATAGTCACAAGAAGAAAAATACCAAACAATGATGGACCATATTTTTTTGAAATGTAAAGACAACCTCAAACAGATAGAACAAGGCTTGTTGGTATGACATCACATGGAACCAATGATCTCATGCTTCAATTCACCATGCCATACACGAAGTCCAAGTGAAACCTTGTTTACTTAATCTAAACTACCATAATTGTGTGCTAACTAAATCATACAGGGCCAAGTGCGCAGCAGGCAAATCCATTTTTTGCCCATTGTGGGTGTTTGAACATGAAACATTTCTGCTATTCTATGGCTGCCACCTTCTGCTATAAAATATGAATTAACTTGGGCCACATGCTGAATTTTAATGACACCTTCACCAACTTAGAGGAGCTATGGAGGCTGGAAATAGACTCAAGCAGAGAGGAGACAGAAGTATTGGGCCCATTGTTTGTTGGGTGGTGTTTTTGGCGCATGATGATGTGGTGTTCAAGAACATAAATCCAGATTTTGAATTATATAGGAAGGTGTCAAGACATTGGTCAATGAAATCAACCGCACAGGAGCATCCATGGTGGCTTTTGAGGAGGATACCATTATTTATATGACAAGGAACCCTAGCATTTTTTTAATAAAGTTTGGAAAAAAACTAACAAACCCTGTGCATTTGGTAACCCACTAACCCCTGGAGGATTTGAATTCGAGACTTATGGGGAGCAAATCCAATTCTCTAGCCAAAAGTGTCAACCCTGTGTGAGTTAGGAGGATAACTAGTAGGTCGAGTAGTCGTTTTACTTATTCTACTTCTCTGAAGCTGATTGCTTACAATAGAATTCTCATCTACTCTGTTGCGTTGTATTTTGAATTATCTTTTGTTTGTCCTTTGTAAATTTTGAGTTGTGCCACACTTGTATTATCTATATAATGATGATATATTCATACCATTCTCTCATAACAAAAATTATTACTCTAATTGTGTAAATATGCTAGCTCATATATTATTTTGAATGGGAGATCTCTCCTAATCGACCTTCTTTTTCATCTTTCTTTTTCGCTTTATAAGGAGATCTCTCGTCTCCGTTTTGTTCGGGGGCTCTTATCAATACAAGTTCTCACTACTTTTCAAAAAAAAAAAAAATGCTGACATCAATAGATTTGATTAGGTGACTTGCTCATACATTGGTCTGTTAACAAATATTGTGTTATGTCATATTAGCATGTGAATGAGTAAACACTATTACAGGGACGGATTTTATCCTATTGAAACTCAGTGTACAGTGACATATAAAGATAGTGTTGTTACTGCCACCTTAGCTCATAAATTTACGATGCGTTTTTATGCATTTTCCATCAATGCACACCCTTTCAAAGTTGGGTGTCTCCATGAGATATAAGGGTTTCAAATTCCTCATTGTAAATTTGTGGAAGTTTGTCATCTTTATTCATGATCTTTGAAGGGAACACAAACTTTAGAATCTAATTTACCATTTTGTTATTAGTTGAATAGATTGTTGATCATACAGAGATGAGAAAAACCTTGCCATTTGCATTAACATTTTTTTATATGTATGACAGTATGAGTTATCTTATTGTTAATTCTATTTGACTTTGTCAACCAAACCATGTGAATTAGTAATTCTCTCATATAGATTGGTTTGTTTTTGTATCCTGTTCTTTTTCATTTGTAGGACATATATTAATGTATTCATGTTTGATTGGTCAGCCGGAGAAGGAAAGTATAGATGGTGCTCTGAAAAGCAAGGGAATTGATGGCTCCATGAAATCACCAGAGGATGGGTGTGGCAACCTTGATCAAGTAAGGAGAATTAATGAACTCGAGAATGGAAGGAAATCAGGCAACGAGACACTTGATGGAGATCAACCCACTCTTGAAATGAACAGGGTTGACAACAATGATTTCGAAGTAGCTCAAGAAAAACCATCTTTTATGCCAGAAGCAGAAGAAAGCATTGCTCTGAAGCGGTTGAAGCTGGACATGGAGCAGAACATGTTCCAATACCTCCTCCCGAGGCGAGCCATGAAGAGTAAGGGATACCTCCACTATGAGAGGAAGGTCAAGAATTGTGAATTCACTTATGTCGCCCACGCCGATTATTATGTATTGCTCAGAGCCTGTGCGAAACTCGCGCATGTCGAGCCTAGGATTCAGCACATCAGTGTTTCGAAGCTCGAAAGGCGGCTTGACTGGATTGAGAGACGGATTCGTGGAAGCTTGGTTACATTGCGTGAGCCTCTCCACCAGCGTGGGGGCTGATGTTTTAGCGAGATTCAGGTATGTGACTAATCGAATTAGTATTTTCCTTCCTCAAATAGATTGTATATTTTATATGATCATCACATGAGTCTGTTCTCACTAAGCAATATTTTATTGTTTTGGAGTTGATATATGATTAGTTGGTATTACATATGATTTTTAAAATTTAATCTATAGAAGAAAACACCACTAAAATGTCGTAATTTCATCAATGAACATCAATCTTGAATATCGATGGTTTGCCTTTAAATATGAATACCTCTTTGATGTTTTTTACGATATGCTTCCTTTTTTGTGGATTTTGGATGAATTAAATCATTTTTATTTTTTATGATATAAAAAGTAAAATAGTTTTTGATGGTCCCTTTTCTTTGCTATCGGGGTTATCCTTAACTCTTCGAGGTAAGGACTAATCTTCCGGATGTCCGCACCGACCCACTTTCTACGGACACTTGGATAAGTCGAGGGTGAGAATCGAACATGCACCAATGTGGAGAAAACCCATGGTGCTAGCCAACTCACCGAGACCCTGGTGGTTAATAAATATAAAAAAATAGCAAATAAGGGTACATTGGTGTTCTCTCAAACTTAGTTGTATTAACATGTATATTTAGAAAATGAAATGTTACTCTTATTCCATTTTATAATCTAAAATGCAATTTGCCTAGTGAGATATATTTTATATATGCATTCATTTCATTCTAGTATTACATTTTATAAATTTATGTATTCTTGTAGACAAATATACTTTAAGCAAACACTAAATCTGAATTTAAACATGGTGGATTTTGATTAAACATGGTGTTCTTTCCCAATCATCAGCAGATCTAGCTTAAGTAGATCCAAATTTTTTTCTTGTTTTTATTGATAGATTTTTATTAAATATGGTGTACCCGAGTTTCATTTTGTGCCTGAGTCTTGTTGTGATGAGTTTTATTTTTGGTATCTTGTAGAATCTTATTGTGATGAGTCTTATTTTTTATATCTTGTAATGTTCTTGTTGAAGCATGTGTGCTATAAATTGGTTATCTATATTCAATGAGCTTTTTTATATAAAGTTTAGATTGTTGGTTGGTTGATTGGTTGATTTGGTCATGTTTTAAACAAGACCCAATAGACCAGTTTGTTTATAGATTATTGTTTCATCAAAATATAAATAATGGGTTTCAGATTCAAGAATCCAGTGAAGGGGTTTCAGATGTATGTAGGCCTGTTTGTTGTTGGTGATGACTGAAATTGTGGAAGATTGAAGTTTTAAAGTCTGTCTACAATTGTTTTTCACTGTTTCTGTCATGGATGCCAATTGACTTGTAGAATGAGTTTTTTTTTTCTTTGTATTTAGAGCTTTTGTATATATAGCTCTTGCTCTCTAGTTCAGTTATGTTTCTGTTCAGGGACATGTTTCTGTCATGGATGCCAATTTTTTTTCGCCACTATTGAGTATTTTTTGCTACTTCTATTAAGTATTTTTTTTTGCAGAACATTGGTGCTGGCCTTATGAAAAGATCATTCGATCACAGCAGAAGAGAGAAGCATAGATGCAGAACATTGTGTTGGCCTTCTTGTAAGATAACCCTCTTTCTCATCTTCCCCTGGTATGTGTATGGTTGTATTAATAAAAATTCGGCCAACAGTCCAATGCAAAGTATGAATAAATAGTTATAATTCTTTTGGAGCCCTCTGCAGCCTTTTTTATTTAACCTTTTCTTTGTTGTTTATGAAACCTATAATTTGCTCATCGAGCTCCATTGTTTAAATAAAGAATATGTCATTGAGCTCCATAGATTTGCTCATGTAACAATGATTTTGCAGGGTAACTGTGCTAGAGTGATGACAGATTCTTTCATTGTTTGATTTCTCTGACAATTCAGCCAACAAGCCATATGATTTCTCTGACAACTGCTATTACATGGGGCCAAGTTTGCCATTGCTGTTGAAGGGATACTTGTTTTTGTTATTGTACACAGAGTGAATGTATAGGCATTTTTTTGTTTTTCTTGTTTTCAATCCTCTATTGCTGCTTGAATTATTTTTTTATGAATGAATACACCTTCCTTGCAAAGACCAAGCTTGTTATTGTATTTTTTTTGCAATTTTTTTATATGAATAGATCTTCTTGTAGTGTTGTTGAATAGATTTTCCTCTGTAGAGACCAGATTTGTGATTTTGCGAAAATATGATACTTATTATTGAATTTGGTGGCTCTTTTGTTAGGTTGTGTTTGGTGGCACAATTGTTTAATGGCCTGTATGTTATTTCTTGTAATTCTTATTTGATATGTAGTAAAATCTCCAACACTCATATTATGATATGAATATACTGAAGAATTTGCATAACATGGTATGAAATAACTCCACTGCATTACATGAACATACCATTTTTTGGTTTGAGTATACTGGTTACATCAACCAAACAAATTGTCCTATATTGTGAATTGAACAACTATATAAACTGAACTACACAGAACCAACACATTACCAAATCTTGTTATTCAAACTGAATTGCATTGTATAAATTGAACATAAACTAAAGTATTGAACTGTATTACATTAACTGCCCTGTAGTAAATGAGTTGCACTATATAAATGCAGTACAGAATTATATTACATAAATTGCCCTGTAATACATAAACAAATGCAATATGCTCCAGTCTTCTTCTCCTCCAAACACAAGCCACCAAACAATCCTTTTTGGCTTTTCAGCTTCTTCTCCTCCAAAAACAATCTAAAAGATTGGATGACTTGCTAGCTTAACTTCAAATCTGCATCAATGGCTGAGAAACAAAAAAACTGCATCAATGGCCATTTAATTAATTAAAACATTTGGCCATTTGGAAGAAATGAATCAATTTAAGGCAGTAATCAAAATCAAGGGTAAATAAAATTAAAATCCATCAAAATGAAAAAATCTAGGATTTCAGATTCTATAAAAAAATCAAAATCCAAAAACTAATCAAATATAGGGTTTCAAAAATACATTCAATGTGCCTATAAAATGATGAAATCAAATTTGGAAGAAGACCCAAATCACGAAATTCAATAAACGCAAATGAATTAGACATTGTAGGTGTTATATTGTCCAATTCAAAAGGTTCAATCAATAAGGTGGGAATCAAAGAGCAAACAATGATAATGCCCTAAGTGGTGGTGTGGTTTATTTATTTACAAATAATGAAGTCCATTATGATTTATTTTTATTTTGGCATCAATACATGTATTAGTGGGACAGTACACTCGGTGACTATGCCAAGGGTTGTGTAACTATTCCCATTTTTGGGTGATCCATCATTCTCTGTTTTATCTGTTTGTGCTCTCATCCTGTCATCCATACTGGGACTTAAAAGTGAAAGTCCTCAGGTCCCCCTTTTTGTTATGTAAGGGGGCGTTTGGTTCAACTGAAATTCAGTACTTATTAAACTGAAACCGGAAATTTTCAGCACTTATGTATTCAAGTCTGTTTGGTTGAGACTCAATTAACTGCTGAAATTTATCTTCTTTTCGCATATAAACCCGGAATTTTTCAGCTCATTCAACGTCACTTTTTTTTTCCGCCTCCGCATTATGGTCTTTCATCCCGACGTAAAAAGACTATACTACCCCCACTACTTTGATTTATTTACTAGTAGTATATAATCCCATTTTCAGCCACCTCTTTCTCTCTCCTCGGACACTTTTTTTTCTCCTCTTCGAAACAAAAACCCCTCTCAAACCCTAATTGGCGGACGTCCTCCTCAGTCGCGGAACAGCCCCTCCTCCATCGCGGACCGGCCCCTCCACCGTCACGGCACCTCCTCCTGACGCCAAACAAACCCTAATCGGTGGAACCCCCCCCCCCTCCTCTGTTGCGGACCAACCCCTCCGACCTCCTCTGTTTCGACCTCCGACCAGAAGGTAAAGCTAGGGGTTCTTGATTTATGGATGTCTGTGTTACCGTTGGTGTTTTTTTTCCCTTTAAGGATGGGTGGTGTAATGTGAAGATGTTTGTTCTTGATTATGACAAGCTTTTGTTAAAGACGGTAAGAGGTTTGGTTTTGGATTGTCCAATGTCGAGATGTAGATGCAACTGAATTTTTTTGTGGCAGTTTTGCTAGATCATATATTCTTGGCTTCATTTTTTTCCAAAAAAAAAAAAAGAAGCTTGGCTTAATTATTTCATGCTTTCAAATTCTAGCTTGGATGTGGTTTCCTTTACCAAAATAACCAGATTTCATATGGCACATTTTTTTTTCTAAAGATTATTTGACCAAGGAAAGAAGTCATTAAACTGGGGAATTAATTTCAAAACACCTAACCTAAATAAATGTCCCTAAAAAAAGCACACAATCTGGTTGGAATTGGTAACAGAGGATTTAAATTGTTCTGTTCACCATAGATTTTAGGCTTTTGATATTCTATGTATAGCGTTTTAAAGTAGAATGTTAGCTAGTGTTCTTTTCCCCTGTTGTGCCTATCCATAGGTGGAATTCATACTTTTTAATCATTGTGTAAACATTTTGACAAGTATTTGAATTTTTTTTCCCTTTAGCACTTCACTTTACATGTTGTCATGTTTCTAATTGCCTCTTTTTTTTTAATAACACCCATTCTTAGTTGATAGCAATAGGAAAATTCATGGGAGGGGACCTTACAATTTTTTCTTTTACAGGGTTGCTTTATGATTTTGCACTGATTTATGAGTTATGAAGAGATGGGAGGAGTGTTTTCTTTTTATAATTTTTTCATGATGACATATAAACTGATTGGGTTCATTCCTTCTTCCCCCTTTCAACCTTTTGTTATCTTGGCGATGCAGAATTTTTTTTGTTCGTGTTGGAACTCACAGTTTCAAGTGTCTTGTAGTCCCTATATGCTCAAAACACTTGGGATTCTTGAGTTATATGGGTTGATGATACAGTTGCTGTTGTGGTGAATCAGGCTAAACTTACATGCAAATCATATGAAAAACTGTGTTTTTATGGCATGATATAATGCTATTGTGATTTCTTTCACAATCCAATGAATATTGTATTTTAGTTTATTGACATGTATAATGGAGACCAGTGGTGTGCAGCTTTTGTTATTCTCAAGTTGGATTCTCTTTGTTCTGCTACAAAAATAACAATTATGCTTGTTTGATTAAAAATGTTTCTATTCCTCCACATTTTTAACTCTCATGATTTTTTGAACCAATGGAATAATAAAATGTTGGGAAATCAACTCTATTGTCTACTTCCACTTGGATTTTAGATTATTTTGAATGTTATATATCGATCTGTGTTTGCAATTCTCTATAATAAAGCTATATGATAGGCTTTTTCTGTTAGAATGTATATCTAGATGCATTTGTTTCTCTGAAAAATCTCTAGGTGCATAATTGTAAGCAGTTTTTTTTTTAATGCTCTGAAACGACTATTGCTATTCACCTATAAATTTTTTCATTTCATTCATTTAGTCAGTTATTTTGGAGTTGTTGCATAAAGGATTTGCACTTTTAATAAAGTCATCAACAGAGTTAGCAGATATAGAGAAGGTCTCAAGAATCATGATTGCTATGTCTGTTAATGAATCCATTCGAATAGGTGGTCATTTGTATTATTAGGTAGTATTAGAGTATGCAGTTCGTTAGATTTGCTAACTAATTCTTTGTATAGACATCAATAAAATTTACTTACCAAAATCATCAACAACTAACAACTCCATGTATCTGACCATTAGACACATTGTTGGTGATAATATAGATTTTGCAAGAATGATCTGGGACCATGAAGGCTTGAAAATTATATGGATTTGAACTCTGAGATAGGACACTAGCTTTTCAATGGTTCTTCATAGTTGGCCGCTTCTAATATAAAGGGGATAAGTGGAAGCTAAGAATGTGTGCTTCTGCAGTTTTATAAAAGGGCTCCACCGATAATGTATACTTCTATGCACAACCTATCAAGTATAACATTTCCTATATCTTTAATAAAAACCATAAGCTAGGCAAAATATTAGCCATCTATTTCTGAAAATATAGATGGCTGGGAAAGGCATGAAAGGAGATGCAATTATCATATGATGACTTTAAGCATTCCCCTGACTAGGTAAGCAGGAAATTATTCCTTTGCAATATCTTTCAAGAAGGATTCATTATTATTTTTTTCTCCTACACACTTGTATGAAACTCTGCTATCATCTGTTTGTATATTTTAATTGGGTAGTAGTAATTCTATATCCTCGAATTGAAACATTGTTCTTAGATAACATGGATTTTACAGTTCCACAAAATTGAATTGATTCTCAATGCTTCATACTGGAGAGTTCTCTATGAGTGGGAATTGGAATTATATGAAATGTTTATTGTTGTTTCTTTTCCCAGGTTGATAGTGGACAAGCAGCCTGGTGTTTGTACTTTCTGTATGAGTGTAGGACATATTATATGATCCATCACTACTGCACCATTTGAATTTAATTGTTTTCTAATTTTCCACAAGTTCATATTTTCTAGCCTGGTGATATTTTGTATATACTGAATGATTTCTAGCACTTTCATATTTAACATATGTGCTTAATTCTATCCTATCTTTTCATGTGTTTGAATTAGTGTTTACATCTCAAAGACACCATCTATATGATCCAAACAAATATTATGGGAAAATATGTCATATAAGCTCAAGTATATATAATAATGGTTTTTCTTTTGTGCTTCGGGCATTAGCTAGCTTTGGTTTTTTAACACCATGTGAAATAATGTGATTCTGATAGCATTGTTTTTCTTGGTGTATTTGCTCATATACTATATGTTCAGAGAAGATATTCTAGGAACACTGCATGACAATGATTTCTGGCATTACAATTGAAAAGATGATGCTCGTGGGATTGATAAATTTTGTTGTAGCGTTTTGAAATCTTTAGTTCTCTTCTGTTAATGCAACTCTTGAACACCAGAAATGATGATAACATGATACTGTTGTTGGAGGCATTATTGTTTTGTGACAATTGGAAGACTTTCCAAATTATTTAATTTTGGTGATTTATGATTTAGGATATCAAATTCAATTTTCATTATATGGGTTGAAATTTTTATTAATGTTTGGATATAATATGATGAAGTGTATTTCCATGTTTACCAATAGGGAAAAAAGGCATGATCAGTGCTTGAATTGTAGAATGAAATGATTTGCAGTTATATGAATACTATTGGGTTTATTATTCACTCTCTAAAGTGGGACATATATTTCGGGGAACAAATCCGTATTTTAAAAATAGTTAAAAAATAAGCACATTTTTTAAATATTCAAGTTTGTGAAATATTCTCTCCAAAGTGAGACATATATTTCGGAGAACAAATCTATACTTTTAAAATAGCTAAAAAATAAGCACGTTTTTTAAATATTCAACCAAACATCAAAATAACATTCAGTATTTACTAAATAGACTAAAATACCCTTCTAATAAGTATTACTGTTAAGTGGTGAATCAAACACACTTATTAGAATAAGTGCTTATATTTTCCGCTGAACCAAACAGTTTTTTAAACTGAACTGTATAAAACAATCAGTATGAAACAATCAGATGAGACTGAACTGTATGAAACTGAACTGATCTGCTGATGATAGGGTTTTGGGGTTTGGTATCACCATTTGAGAGAGACAATAAGTAAGCACTTCAAAACCGTTCTCAAAGCCATGGTATCACTCAGATGAGAGTACATCAACCTTCCACAAGATGATGTGCAAGTGCATCCTCATACGAGGCACAACAAATTGTTTTACCCTTTCTTTAAGGTAAGTCCACACTAAAATTTACATGTTCAATTCATTCTCATTTGCTGTTCATTTGGTATTTACTGATGTCCATGCATTGGTTGAACAACTTATAGAATGTGATTGGGGCAATTGATGGGACACACATCCTTGCGCTTGTTAGAAAAAGTAAGACTACACGTTATCGCAATCGGAAGGGATGGATATCACAAAATATGATGGTTGCTGCTTGTTCAACTTATAATTTCAGTACTTCGCCATTGGTTGGGAATGTTCAGCGGCCGACATGAAAGTCCTTAAATGAGCACTAGAGAGGGGGTTTTAATATACCGGCAGATATATTAATCCATATTTTATTTACTAGAGGAGGAATTATGTTCCTTTTTTATTAGTTGAATTGAACTAATACGAATCATTTGTACCAGGAAAAATTATTTGATTGACTCAGGCTACGCGAACACTGAAAAGTTTCTAGCACCCTACCGTTCTCATAGATAACATTTGTCTGAGTTTGCGAATTGGTGAGCTAATAGATATAGTGGTTCAAATAAATTGTTCAACAACATGCATACGCAATTGAGGAATGTCATTGAACGTGCAATCGGTGTTCTTAAAATGCGTTTCAAATGTCATAGATTCACTCCATATTATCCCTTGAAAACCCAGATTAGAATTGCACTTGCATGTTTCATCCTTCATAACTTCATACGTAGAGAGGAAGGGTGAGACATTTTTTCAATATGGGTCAAGATGAAGTACAAGAGGATGGGGATGCTAGCAATGATGAACATGCCAATGCGGATAATAAGGATAACGTTGGAGGGGCTCAGTTGTGTAGTTTGATTACCGAACAATTGTGGGGGAGTAGGCAAATAAGTTGGTTGACCAGTAATTTTAAATTACGTGATCTGAAATTTAGCTGTCCTTGACGTGTAATGAAAATTTGACTTTGTAATTGCAAAGGCAGTGAGTTGGTGGCGTTCTAATTGTATGGTTTGTCAATGTATTGAACTCCTATTTCCCTTTTCCCTCTTTTACTTATTATTTAGTTAAGTGCAACATAAAACTCTTGGACGCATCAGATTTATACTTATGTTACTCATTATTATTTTTTCGTATGTAACAGGATTATTTCGTGAATATGTCAAAGTATCCTTTTTATGCTGCAGTGAAGGGAAGGAGGCCTGGGTGTACAGTTCATGGGCAACCTGTCAGGCACGCGTGCATGGGTTCAATGGAGTTGCGTTCGTGGGTGTGCATGAGATCGAGGAGGGGTACGAATTCATTGTTTAGCTTACATCAGACCCACAACCGCATGCACCTATCACCATAACAGATACCACTCCCACTCCATCAGATGAGATCGATGGCATTGACATACCACTGTTACCAAGCGCTACACCATCTACTGCACAAAATTGTTCAACCGAGATATTGCCAAGTCCTCACATCCGGTGTACAACCTGTCGTCATACACTCCAGACTACACACGACCCATTCCAGGTGAAGTTTGTGCCACTATATCCATGTTTGAGGTTATAGTGCATGGTATTCCTGTTATGCCACTATTTCTTGGTATGTTTGCAGCACTTGTGGTGTTTGTTGGATTTATTTTCGTACTTATGTTAGTTTTGCATCTGCATTACTAATCGAATGCAGGTGTGGATCCTTAGTCCAAACTCAAAACTGTTATTTTGTGCTGCCCACTAGTTCTGGGCCTTTTTTGTGGATTGTTCGATTTGTATAAATTTTTAAATTACCACTTTCTGTTCATCCAGTATTCTAATTTTGTCATATCCTCAATTGTAGAGGTTGTGAATGTGAATATGAACCTATGCATGTATATTTGGTTGTTGATTTTTGTTATCCAGGAGTCACTTTTTGAACCTTGTTCACAGGTGATGTGTGTGTTGATATGTGTTTCATTAAGAAATTTATATATCTGTTAAACTCTCATAATTGTGGCTTTTCATTGTTTAGGTTAATTTTTCATCTAAACCCGCCTTCATGTTGTGTCATTGTGTGATTCGGATTATTGATGTTAGCAGGTTCAGAGGTTCAGTAATTTTAAATATAATATGATTTGGTATGGTGACTTCAAAAGCTTATGATCTTGCTCATTTTGTCAATTATTACTAACTTATTAGGTTAGTTGTGTACATCAAATAGTAATTTATACAATTAGTCGGTGTATTTAACTATAAAATACACATGTATTCATATATTTTTATAATGGACTCTATTATAAATTACATGCAAATTTATAAGCACTATAAATGAAGCAATGTCTAGCACGGCTAGGAATATTTGGTACAAGTATACGACTGCCAATGTACATGATTTGTTAAAATTGTTATATTTTATAATCAATCTATGGTAGATTTCATTAATTTATTAGTATTTATAACTAATGGAATGTGTGGATTTAATTAAATTGAACAATAATTTCAATCTCCATTAACCATATATAGGCTTAGTTTAATTGATTAGTTGTATAAAATATTTCAAGGCTCACCATAAATTAATATATGTAATGGACGGTCAGATTTAATTACACACATCATGGATTAATTTATATCAATCAAATATACCAAACACAAACTTATTTTTCAGGGGCAAATTGATATTTTGAAAATAATAATTCATTATCTACTCATTATCAACTATTTATCCACAGTTTATTCAAGGTGAACCAAACAACAAAAATTTATATTTTATGTTTTTTAATGAGAATAACAATAATGTTAACTAAACAGAAATTTATTTATTCTGTATGGATTGTTATCTATCCTAATATAATTATCATGATTGAATAATCCTACGTCACTTCTCAGACAGGCCAATGGAAATAAGAATCCAAACCTTCTATTCGTGGGGTGTGTGCATTGTTCTCTTAAGAAAAACAAGAAAAAAAAAACAAAAGAAAATAAAAGGGGAGCATTGCATCTTTTATAGCGAAGAGTGAGTCCAAATCCGAGTGAGATCCGAATCCCCATATTGACTCAACAGCCATAGAAGTCAAAAACAATAAATCATGCTCAGAATCTTAAGCCTAGAGTTGACTTTATCATAATAAATGCCTTCCAATTCCGGCGTATTTTTGAGAGAGAGTAGCATTTGCTGTCTTTTTTTTTTCTTTTTCTTTTTGTTGTCGGTAACTGTAAGGAGCATTTGCTGCCGTTGTTGACTCTTCGAGCAACTTCATTGAAGGTTCAAGAAAAGTTGATTCATTTATATAATATTTTAATTAAGCAGTCCAAGTTAGGTTGAGTTTTTGTTTTATACAAGCAAAGTCTCAAATTTTCAGTTCAATTACGATGGGATACTATTGTTTGTTGATAAATGGTTGCCTTACTTGAATAGAAAGTGTGCAAAAGGTTACAAGTACATGTATTGGGAAGCATTTTTTTTTTTTTTTAAAAGGGTGGACAAATGTCACCACGATTTTATAGATAGATCGAAGTTACATAGTCCAAATGAAGTAGGATAAGAAGATAAAAGGCAAAGCAAAACGGGAAGCATATTTTTTGAAGATAATGGTAGGCATTCAATCTTAATTAATGCATTGGAAAGCATTAAAACTAGATAGAATTAAGAATATTAATAAGCATCAAATTATGGAAATTAGTATTGTGGTCATGATTATATAAATGTATATATCCAATGTTACAATGATAAGGTAGGATAGGAATAACTTAACAGGAAAAATTATACTAGGGACCCATTGCATTGGAGAGATGATCCAATCAATGGCTGGATCTCATATGTTAGTCAATCACTAGTTAAGGATTGATATATGTTCAATTTTTACATTTAAAATTTGAACATAGGTGACACATATTAATATCTCATTAGACCTTAAAAATTTGATGTGATATAGTACTAATTAGATCCCATCCCTTCTAATACTCATAAATCTAACTCATTTTGATCTATGAAAACTTTATTATTTAATCTATTAGATAAATTATTTTTATCTATGACTGGTTTTTTATATAATTTGTACATTTTAAAAGAAGAAAAATAGTTTTACAAATGAAATGTGTGGTAATGATAAATGATGTGTCATTTTTCATTAATATATACTTCAAATAAGAGTATTTACTTTATGATAAAAAAATTAAAATAAATAGTCATACATCTTTTAGGTGGATTATATAACCACAAGGATAAAAAAGATTATATTATAATCAAAAAGATATTTTCAACAATTTTATTATCAAATAATGTAAGAATCATCGTAATTTTACATCCTAATTTCAAGAATCATTTCTTTCAATGAAAAAAAAGGCGTTATCAAACTGAATTATGCTTCACACAACGCATATGCCCAACAGCCCAAGGAGCAATGGTAAAAAGGACAATGCCCTTGTGAGGGATATATAAAAAAAATTTAGTACTGTATATGTGTTGAATTGCTCATTAAAAAGGTTAGTTTGAAAAAGTTAAGATTCTGAAGATAAATTTCTAATTTTAGTGAGCATATCTTTAACTAAGTCGGTAAACATCTCATTTTCTTAAAAGATATCAAATGATCAAATCTTGGAGGTTGATAAAAGGTTCATCAAACTGTCCATATTTTATCCATATTATTTTTTATACCAAACAGAATAAATTGTTCTTTTTACTTATCTCTACAATTATCATTTATTTAAATATTTATCTTCTTGCAAAACCTGCCCTTAAAATTTTTTTTACCATGAAAATAAAAAAACATTGTCCATTATTTTTCCACGTCATTATACCGAACTAGAGTTGACTACTCCATGTACTTAAAAAATACAGTCATGATACCCAGACCCCACAATATAAGCCCACTCACAAGCCCATGAGGTGTCATCATCTCATTGGTTGGTTTGTTGACTTTTTTCAAAAAATGGTAAAATGACAAAATACAAATTTGCCTTTCATTAAAAATTTGTCTCATTAACCCAAATCCCCCCATTTTCTCTATTCGGTTATGACTCTTCATGTGAATCTTAAAATCCATTTACTTATTTCAAATTTTGAATTTTGAAATCATTACTAAATTATAACTGAACCTAGATCACACCAAAAATTACTTAAATTATTTTAATCAAAATCCTTCAAACATCCCATTTTCTCTAGGTATTTATTGTATTCAAATTTAAATTAAAACACATATAGTTAACATATGAAGTAGTTACATTTTATATTGGCAATTACAAATACATTCCTTAAATGTTTACATCTCTCACAATGATTTGTTACATTTATATAAAAAACTGATACATTTACATAGATGGAACAAACAATTACATTTACCTAAATGTCAAACAGTTACATTTACTCTTTGAAATCATCTATTTCAATTTTTGGTGCACTGCCTTCCAAAGAAAATGTATCATAATCCTCTGTAAAAATATGTACTTCATTGTTGCATTTATACATCATTTCTATTTGCATTGTTGAAAGAAATGCACAACATGAGAAAATGTTATATTTTAGAGTATTACATTTATGAATGTAACAAAATTGTGTAAATGAGTATCCGAGTTCGGGAGTCTAATATAAATATCACACGAACCATTAACAATTAAATATAACAATATTAAAAGTTATATTTATGAAATTATAACGAAACAAATATAAAAAAAGTATGAAATAGTGATCAAAACATATAAAAAAATTCATTTTCTGAATTGAAACATGTAACATAGATTGAATATTTTATCATAAAAAATTTAATGTCAAATTCGATGTGACTTTCATTAAATAAGATCACAAAATGTTAAAAAAAATTTGACAAACCTGATCCAGACGACATTGTTGGAGATCCAACTTGATAAAGAATAATTACTTTTTCAAATTTCTCGGTATTAAAATTTCGGGACTGCTATGAATATGTTCATTGTAAATTATTAGGTTATTGTTACCTACATAAAATAGGGATCAATGATTTTATACGATGCAAGGAAAAAAAATACAGTAATTAATGAAATTTTCATAATCCCAGGAATAAATCAAAACTGTTTTATTTGTTTAGAGGTGGTTATCAATTATAGGGTATAATAGGTAATGTTCTATTGTCACATTTGGGGTCTGTGATGAGGCCTGGGAAGTTGGGGCTTGTGAATCATTATTGTAAAAAATTCTATGCTAAAACACTTTATATTAATCTTAAAAGGGTTAATTGCCCAAATACCTCTGCAGCCCAACCCTAATATTTTCCGTGTCCCCACCTTTAAAAAAAAAAAATTTACTCCTGCAGCAAACACAATTTTTTTTTCTATGCTCCTCCCTTTAATTCCCCTTGCATCACAAAATCGTAGATTTTCCTTGTAAGTGCATGTATGTTTTATGTAACTTATAGAACACAAAATGTAATTTATGTAAATATTATATATAAGTGCATTATTATGCATGTTATGTAAAAATGGTAACTTGCAAAATACTATAGAAACATATATACATATAACACCTCAAAATATTTTATCACAATAAGTACATCAAAGTATTTAAATTCATCGAATGTTTGCATTCCGACGTTCTTTTCCTACCCTAATGAACTAAGATATTGCATTTCCTCTTATCATCTTTATGTTATTTTGGCTGAAATCGAATCTATTGTTACACATTCGAGTTAACAAGCGTACATCATTAGGAAGAAAACGCAATTTAAATTATATTAGAGATACAATAATTAGTCAAACACTCAAATAAATCAAACATCAATAAGTGTTTACTTCATGACAATATAAGAACCACATATATATTAATGTAATGCATTAATGTATGTTTCTCTAGTGTTTTGTAAGTTATAATTTTTACATAACATAATAATGCATTTACAAATAATATTTACATAAATTACATTTTGTGTTCTCCAAGTTACAGAAAACATATATGCACTTACAGGGTGAAATTGCGATTTTGTGCGGTTGAGGGAATTAATGGGATGAGAGTAGAAAAAAAATTAAGTGTTTGCTGCAGGGCTACAGAAAAAATTGGATGTTTGCTGTAGGAGTAGAGAAATTTTTTTTCAAAAGTTGGGGGTACAAAAAATATTAGGGTTGAGCCGTAGGGGTATTTGAGCAATTGACCCCTCTTAAAAACAACCATTAAAAGTCTCCAAGAGACGCAACCATCCCCGTTTCGTGCTACACAACCTTAATTTACACGTCTCCGCCACTACATCCGACTATTCGCTCGTGTTTGACCCGTCCTCGAACGTATAAAATGGCGGGTTGTACTGCACCTGTATAAATTTATATATTAAAGAAAAAAAATTAAATAAATCGAATGTTAGGTCCTATAGAGTTTTTTGTTTAACTAAAGCAACCGATTTTAAAAAACCAAAAAAATAAATCCCATCAAAACCTCCCCAGACAATGCCAACTAAAAGAATGAAAAAAGTATTGTTAGGTTAAAGGAGTGTTTGATAACACGTTTAAATGTATTTATTTTTTAATAAAGTAAAAAATACTAAAATAGTCAAAAGCAGCCCAAAACTAATTGAATTTAAAAAGTAATTACAATTTTTAATATAAATATATTATTTTTTTGAAGATGTTATTTAAATTATTTTATTCAAAATCAGTATAACCTATTAAGAACACCAAACCCAATACCGGTTTTTTCTCCCCCAGTAAAAACTCCTCCATTGAAGGCATCAAGAGACGCCCATTTCAAACTTTTCAATATCAAAATAAAAAACCTATCTCCAATTCTGCAACAAAAGTCCTCCATTGAAGAGATTCAGAGATACTCATTGAAGTTAGAGTAGGGTTGACAACGGGACAGATTGGAATGAGTTTGGTCAATTCCAATCTTAAACTCACTAATAAAATTTTACCACAAATTCGTCTCAAAATTGTGATGAGTTTTATTATGTCATCTCAAACCCGTTCCAACGAGTTTTTAAAAATCAAACCCGTCTCATACCATCCTATTGAAGGGTTACGAATTTAAAAATTTCAATTTTTAAATATTTTTAATATTTTTTATTCTTTCTTATATTAAAAATTAAATAATTATTTTTATTTGTCATGTTATATAATATTACTTAATGCATGTTTAAATATTTTATAAATAATAATAATATATGATATTTTAGTTTAATTTATCTATCCTATCATTTGAAATGATTTAAATGAGGTATATCAGGACGGGGTGAGTTTTACACTTGAATTCCAAACATGTTGATTGAGACGAGTCAGGTTTGAGTTTGATATTTAGAGGATCAAGCATGTTCCAATAGCGTCAGCTCATGACGATTTCCGTTTACCCCGTCCCACATAAATAAACCTCTTTTTTTTTTTCTTTTCTTTTCCCTTCCATATTAACCTCTTCAACCCATCAAAATTCCTCCACTGGAAGAGCTACAGAGACACCCATTTCATAATTTCATATCACAAGGAAAACCCATCTCCATTTCTCCTCCATTGAAGATATTCAAAGACACCCATCTTCGCAAATCCATCAGAAAAACATATACCTCCATTTTTTCTCCCATATAAACCTCTTCAACCCATCAAAACCCCACCATTGAAGGGCTCCAGAGACACCCATTTTAAAATTTCACATAAAACCCAACACCATTTCTCCAACAAAACTCCTCCATTGAAGAGATTCAGAGAGACCCATATTCAGAATCCATAAAAAAGCAGAGACCCATTCGAGTTAGAGCGAGAGAGAGAGAGCTCCATTGTTTCTCCATTGAACAGATTCAGAGACACCCATCTTCACAAATCCATAAAAAAACAAAGACCCGTTACAGCTAGAGACAGATGGGGATCATAGAAGGCTCTCCTTCCCGTAAGACATCATCGTCATCATCATTGGAGACTAGCCCATCAAAATCCATGTTAAAGGTACTCCTTTTAATAGTCTGCACAAACATACTCACAGTCTTCCTCCTCTCTTCCCCCTCTCACTCATCCCTCAACCTCTTCTCCAACTTATCCACCCCCACCCCCAGCCTCACCACAACCACCTCCCTCCTCCGCGAACTCAACTCCACCCTCCACTTCCTCTCCGCCGCCCAATCCCAAATCTTCTCCCTCTCCCGCCGCCTCAAAGTCTCCAACTCCCTCTCCGAGTCCCTCCTCGTCGAGCTCGGCCGCTTCAACCTCGCCAACAACAACAACCCCTCCGAACCAGACCCAAACTCCGGCTGGCGCGACGAGCTCTTTGGCGAGCTCAAACTCGCCGTCGGCCCACACGACCTCCCCCTCGGCCACTCCCCGAACATTGGCTCCGACAAGCTCTACCCCCCACTCGGCCACGCGTGCCTCCACCACCAAGAGGACCTCATCCAATACATGACATACGACATCGGCGGCGAGTGCCCGTCCGACAAGCTCTTCGCACAGCGCCTCATGCTCAAAGGCTGCGAGCCCCTCCCGCGCCGCCGCTGCCACCCTAAGTCCCCAAAAGGCTACATAGACCCCGCGCCACATCCGGAGAACCTCTGGTCGGTCCCGCCGGACACGAGCATCGTATGGGACGCGTACACCTGCAAGAACTACTCATGCCTGGTCAACCGCGCGCGCGTGCCGGGCTCGTACGACTGCAAGGACTGCTTCGACATCCGCGCGGGGGCGCGCGAGAGCGCGCGGTGGCTGCGCGACGACGGCGCGCTCGACTACAGCATCAACGAAGTGCTCCGCTCGGCGGGGACAGTCAGGGTCGGACTGGACATCGGAGGGGGGACGGGGACGTTCGCGGCGCGGATGAAGGAGAGGGGGGTGACGATCGTGACGAGCACGATGAACTTCGATGGGCCGTTTGGGCCATTCATCGCCTCGCGCGGGCTCGTCGCGATGCAATTGAGTGTTGCACATCGGTTGCCGTTCTTTGAGAATACATTGGATATCGTGCATTCAATGCATGTGTTGAGTAACTGGATTCCTGATGTTGTGCTTGAGTTTGCATTGTTTGATATATATCGGGTTCTGAGGCCTGGTGGGGTGTTTTGGGTTGATCACTTCTTCTGTGTTGGGGGACAGTTGAATGAGACTTATGTGCCGATGTTTGGGCGGATTGGATTTAGGAAATTGAGGTGGAATGAGGGGCGGAAGCTCGACCGTGGGATTGAGAAGGATGAGTGGTACCTGTCTGCTTTACTGGAGAAGCCCAGGACTTGATGAGTCAGGTTGTTTCTGGAAGTGGTACTGATTAGTGTTTGGTGTGTGGTTTGTTTTTGTTTCGGATACAATAGAACAATAAAAGGTTTTCGGGTTTGAATTTTTTTTTTTAAGATCATGATTTATGAGAAAGAAAGATTTGAATTGTTCGAATGTTATGGGTATTTGTAATTTATCAATCTTTTCAGGTTAAGATATAGAAAACCATACAAGCAAATGCAGACATTTTCCATGTTAAAACATTGGGTTCAAACTGACGCATGAATATCTCATGTGTTAGGTGCTAGAGGCATTCTTTGATCGTGGAACATTTGCATTAAACCGAGTAATTTATTAATCAAAATGAAAGACTCATTAATCCAACTAAACTAACTCATGAATTGAACAAAGCAATGTGACGAAAGGAATGAATTTAGTCTTTGTAATATTGAATTAAATTGAACAACTTTTACATTGAACTAAAGAGTTGTGTACTGAATTGAGTTTGATTCATATAAACCTTAAATCAAACTGAACAACCCATGAGTTGAGTTGAACAATATTGTGGGCGCCAAATTTTCCAGTTGCATATGTCGGCCATAAAGCCCATCTGGTCCGACCTGACAAAATGATGACCCGTTGAGTTCAAGCCCACTTTGGCGGGTTGGGTTATTAGTCCTGCCCGATAACGCGGTAGCCCAACTGGCCCTAATCCGAACGGGTCCGACCCGAAGATCCAGATCCAACCAATGACGGTAGACCAAGTCAGTATCTTATCCATCTAATTATTGCACTGATTCACATCAATATATGGCACTAAATGATCATTATTGGCATTTAATCCCCATCAATACCAAATGAGTCACAGAATCAGGTCATTATTGATTGTATCTACAAAATCTCCATCAAATATGGATTTACATAATTGACTAAATCTGATAATTTTATCTGTTGTCTCCTCATTGATGGCTAAGGAGCTCTTGACCATCCGATCGGATGGGGGCGATTAGAAACCCTAAACCAATTTTCTCCTCTATAAATAGGGGGCAAAAGCAGACACAAGAGGTATGCACAATTTCTTTTTGCTAAAACCCTTTTTTGGCCACTTTAATTGACTTGAGCATCGAAGGGTCTTTCGCAGGACCCCCACCTCTCAGTGTTAGAGACGTTCGAGAGCTGCTGACCGGCGGAATAAGACTTATTCGGGCAGCGGAGAATGGGAGAGGCCGAATCTACTTGCCCGAATCCGGTAAGGAGAATTTTTACCCTTCCAAATATTTTAATCAACCAAATCAGTCACAAGTTCTCTCTCATAAAAAAATGTGTCCACAAGTTAGTGTCATATTGAGAGCTGACCGGCCCTCATGGATCCAATACTCACTAGTCACTACATCCTTCCATTGCTTTCCTCTCTCTCTCTCTCTCTCTCTCTCTCTCTCCCTCTTCACCCTTCCCCTATTGTCCTTACCCCGTCAAAAAAATGTGGTGGTGGGGATGGAGAAATGGGGGTTGGGAATGAATGCTCTTTGTTATCTAACTTGGTATAACTATCTATCACGAATGGTACTACAACGAATCAAACTGGGGCCAAGTATCATCAACCACAAGAAACTTCCACTTCCACATACTCAGCCCACCTGAAAGAATCATATAAACCAGACTGCACAAGTGGCACCTACATGTTCTAAAAATATACTTACAAGTTCATAACAACGTTCCCTTCTTTTTAATATTTCAAACTCTTCCTCTCAGTATTCAAATATTGGGATCATCAGTCATCACAAACTCTCAAAACCATTACAGAAACTGAGAATGAAATGCATTGCATGCTCATTCTACTTAGGTTCTACATGAGATGGCATCGAACTCCCACTATAATTGAAGAATGAATCATTGCTATACGGAGGTTGGGAAGCTCCGCTGCCACCATCAAAGCTCAAAGAATCAGAGAAAGAGTCCACGTTCAGGTTTGCCCCTGCCTGTTGCATGACGCATTCAATCTCCTTCACAACCTCACTCATGGCGGGTCTGTCGACCCCCGAGTCCTCCACGCACTTCAAGGCGAGATCCACGAATTTCTCGAACCCTCCGAGGGAGGTTCCCAGTCCAATCCTCGGATCGAGGAGGCCATGGAGGTCGTAGAGGTTCTTGGTTTTGTCCATTGTCAGCTTCACCTCTCTGACTATGTATCTACCTTTGTCTATTGGCTTCTTTCCAGTTAACAACTCGAATAACAGAACGCCAAAGCTGTACACATCACTTTTCTCTGTCAATTGTTGGGTCAAGTAGTACTCAGGATCTAAGTAGCCCTGCCAGAAATGAAATCTAGACATGTTCACAATTGATGGAAATCTTTAAAAAATCTCAAGAAATGAACTGCATAAAATGACTACTAGGTAAGAACTGAGTGCAATGAATTTTAATTTTATTTCATATTTCATGTACTCATGCCCAACTAATACAATTCTACAAACTTTAATCTAATAATTAATTAAGGCTAACAATATCAATATTCGTTATGGTTGGTTTTTTGAAGCCCATGCAACTCTACATGATCTTCTAATGTGATATGTTAGTCTACTATATTGGTCAATTCAATTTGTGTGAAGACAAAAATAAACTCGAATATTGGAATAGTGGACTTCTGAAAACATTTTGATCAATTATACTTTTACATGAATCAACTATATCCAGACATATTTCCAAGCGCTCCAAATGTTCACAAATTTTAAAAAAAGTAAGAAACAAAACAACTTTCCACTTAGAAATAGTAAAATAGATCTTTTCAGGAATCCAACAGATTTATGTTTCCTGGAATCTAATTTCAAAAGCAACTTTAAGTGTAAATTTGTTATTTAAATGGGTTTCCAATCGCTAGCTCAGAATAAATAATGAATGGAGTCAAAACCTGTAACTATCTGTTTTATGCTTTTTCTAATGATATGAAACAATGACAGAAACAACAACCCATATACTGTCAAAATATACCAATGCAGGGCATTATGATCCATACAAGATTATGTAGTCTTGGTAGTCGACATCTACAGATAATTCCAATTTTCTTAATGGATATAGTGGCTGAGACCAGTCATCGGGCAGGTAAACCTATGGTATTGATCATACGGCTTAAGCTCAATTTAACTTCCTAGGCTTGGAAATCGTCTTATGAGGTGATTCATCGCCAACTAGACAAATTGAAATCCAATTGTATAGAAATCTAAATCCAACATATTTCTTTACAATGAAAATTTAGACCCAATATAAATCTTTACTCACCATTGTTCCTTTGACTTCAGTGATCTCTTGGTCCTTCTGGCTTTTGTCCATGGGCTTGGATAGACCAAAATCAGCAACTTTTGCATTTAATTGTTCATCCAAAAGAATGTTGTTCGACTTGATGTCCCGGTGGATGATGGGAGGGTTGGCAAGTTCATGGAGATAAGTGAGACCCTTTGCAGCACCAAGTGCAACTCGAAGTCTCCTTTTCCAGTCCAGGTGTACCCCTGATTCCCCTGAATTCAAATTGCCATTAAGAAATAAGACCAATGACTATGAAATTCAATCTCCAATCTGAATTTGAGAATCATGAGAGAGACAATTAGATCGACAAAGGCATTAAATATCATTAAAGTATATAAATTTTGATTTGCTAGACGCAGAACTCCAGTCCTCGTAACCAAGTTATTATATCTGACAGTCTTGTGATTGTAACAACCCTTAGCCATGAGCTGGGGGGGCATTCTAATGAAAAATATATACATATTTTGGAAGCGCCTTTTAATGAGGAAAATGAGAATGGGTGATTCCATTAGTTCTTGAATTGAACAATTAATGCTAGCTTGGGCAAATATTCTCAACTTGGATAAGAAACTAGCAAAAAGTGTTCTAACAGCATAGTAATAGTATCTCTAATCCAAAATACTATCAGTAAATAGTACTAGCAAGGAGGAACACGCATGTGATGAACAAGAACACAACCTACAAGGAAAAAAATACCTGTGAGACACTGCTTTAAGGAACCATTTGGGACATATTCGTAGACCAAAATCAGTTCACCTTGATCAAAACAGAATCCAAGAAGTCTCACGAGGTTTCTATGATGAACTCTGGAGAGCAGCTCTATCTCAGTCTTGAATTCCAGCTCACCTTGTAATGATCCCTGCTGAGCTCTTTTGATGGCAACCACTTGCCCAGTGTCGAATGTTCCCTTATAAACCTGTAAAAGATAACCATTAAACTTCTGTCAGTAAAGTTCATACTTCATCATATAGGATTTTGGTAATCAATCAATTCAAATGGACAAACTCAGCAGGCAAGAGTTAGTTTCCTGAAAGCAAGAGAACAGTAAGTTCATACAATCTATACCCACATTAGAGTCAGAGGTCTATAATCCACAATTTATGTAATATAGGAATATACAGGTTGGAGATTTTGTATAGGTTATGTCAAATAGAATCCAGAGTTACATGTCCGTTAGTTGCATAGAATTAACTGTTCTTGTTTATCAGGAGCCTTGCTACCCATTATTAGTACCCAATGTGGATTGATTCACATGTTAAACGCGTCCTTTTCATTAAAAGATCAATTCTCCTAAATTAATTATGTAATAAATGCATAACACATATTTTGCTTGTGAAACGGATTTAAAACTAAACAGGAAAAATAAATGTTAGACTAGGTTTACTGTCTGCTAGATTTTAAAATTGATTTCTGATAGTTTTGCTCAAATTCAAATATTATAACTTGAACTTGGAAGCTTTTGTAGTGCTTTGATATTATAAAATCATTGAGGGATCATGGACTTGATTTAATAGTGGTGATTTAAGCTGCCATAAGTTTTTTTTTTTTTTAAAAAATTCTTTTTTCATAAAAATTATATATTTTTTCCTCACTTTTTCCTTAATTTTTCTCAAACTTAACCTGAATTATATTGGATCCTTATCCCCGAATTCCAAACTGGTGACAAGGATCAGGAGTGTTACATGTCCAAGAGTTAATGCTTAAAGATAGGCTACTTGATCCTGTACTGCAATAACTCCATATATGCAAAGATTTCTTAACAAGGCAAGTATAATAATAACCATGCCTAACCTTTCCGTATCCTCCACATCCGATATAATTTGATTCCGAGAATTTGTTGGTGCTATAATTTAGTTCGTCATAAGTAAACGATCTTGGTCCATTTAACTGCGGAAGGCTTATGCTTCCAGTACTTTTGCTCGAGTACCATGTAGCTGTTAAAGAATGGCATAAAAAAAGAAAGAAAAACAAAAACGAAAAATGATGTAAAATTTTTTTGTACAGAAACATTTACAGAAGTTCTTATATTTCAAAAGTCATACCAAAAGGCTTGCTTTGTTCCACGAGTCTTTCGACTCTTCTCCTCTCTCGAATGGCATAAACACATGCACCTATTATTAGCAATGCAGCAACAAATCCAGCCATCAATGCTCCAATGATCGCTGGACGGTTTGACGATTTTGACGATGATGGTGTTAACTCTGTGAGAATTATAAATGCAAAACATGATTTCTTCCTAAGACAATTTGAAACATGTTGTATTTTATCAAATGAAATTCTACTACCTGCGAAGGCAGCATATTCAGAAGCAATGAAAAAGTATGGCCCAAATCCGTCAGGAGGTGGTCGATTCTGATTGCTGAGCAGAAACCCAAGAATAGAGATCTCTGACTGGTTGAATTGAATTTTTTCAGATGGAAAGACTTGCAGATTCACTTCAAGATAGTTGTATTCATCCATATGTACATTATTGAGAGAAACAGAATCGACGGGAAGTCCAGAAAATACATTTAAGAGATATGATTCTAAGGTATGGAAGTACAATCGTTTTCCTAAGGTTGAAAAGGAAGGAGCATAGAAGTTTATGGTGCCTGAATATGGGAACGCGCATTTGCAGTTGGGACTGAGATCTTGATTTGAAGGACAATGGATGGGCACACAATTTCTTGTGCCTGTGGAATATGGAGCAATCGTCTGATTCTGAGCTGAGCAGTATATGCCCTTGGCACCTGGTTGTTGGCAAAATGGATTGCCCATGAGCCTGCAAATGTAGAGAAAATTTGTTAAACAAAAAGTTATGGAATGTTCCAATGAGAACAACAACATAGTTCTCTGAGAACTTTCTTCAAATGTGATATGTTAACCCCATTTGTTTCACGAATAAACAAGTGGATGAGGGAAGAATAGGCTTAATCATAAATTACAAAAAACTCGTTTGTTAGCAGGGATAAAATGTGATAATTATGCTTTAATAAGTTAGAATAAGCTCTGATAAGTACACCTACGGAGGCAAGTATAGTTTATTTCTACTTATCCATCCAAAACTGTAGTTACATTCTAATAAGTCAAACACAAAAGATAAAAATTTAAATGAGACACTAATAATCAAATAGAATATCATTTAATTCTCCTCTATCACCGTACAACTATTTTAATCTGGATCAGCTATCAGCGAATCAGACGGGGGTTTGACTTTCAGGTAAATTTGAGAAAGTGTTCAGAGTGTCTTACATTATTATTCCATTGTATCCTGAAACCTCAGAATTCTGAATACTGTTATTCTGCACATCAACTATCTGGAGCTGACTGCTATAGCCTGTTATGAGGTATAGAGTTCCAGTCAAACGGTTGTTTTGTAGGCTCCTGCCAGAACCATTTTAGAAAAATAAGTCTGTTATGTTTATGGAAGATATCAGTTATGTCACTGGACATGCAGAATCCTTTCAAAAAAAATTCTTTCAAAAAATGGTCTCCAAGATGTAATTCATACACTGTCTGCAGCTCTGGCAAGCTGAACAGGCTCTCAGGTAGTTCTCCTCCAATTCTACAATTGTCTACCATCCTGGATTTTAACAGGTTATTGAACAAATTGTCATAGACAAAACACAAATCTATACAAATATGTTCTGTCATATGAGCAATGCAAAAGCATAAGAAATCCATGCATGCAAATACAAGCAAACAACCCCCATGCGAGAGAGAGAGAGAGATACAGTGTTGTTAAGGACTTCAAGGTTGAGAACCATGGTGGGATCTCCGAAGCATCAAAAATGTTATTGCTCATGTCCCTGTCGACATCATCCTTGGTTAATAAAGTGAGACACTCATATTATAAAGATGATTGAGATCTGAAAATTTATTAAAGAAATGTTTTGATATACATCATAAAATTTCATTCTAGCAACATAATTGAAGAGGATCAAACTACTTTGAAGTAGAACTCTTCCAAAATTCTTGAATTTGCTAACTCTTTTAGAAAAATTAGTGGCCGACCAGATTATCTGTATAAAGAGGATCTACCTACCAGATTATCTTGTTTGTAGATAAAATCTATCTTTTAAAGCATATGTCCTTCATAGAATGATTTAACAAAACAGTGCAATTACTGGGACTAAAACTAAGCAAATCTACATGCAGTTGCATAGCGTGAATGTGAGAGAAAAAGTGTGTAGTACCCCTGTAATTTTAATGAATGTGAAATTTAGTCCGAATTCATCAATATGTGTACAACATATGGTGTTTATGATTTCACTTTGATTCCCCATGAATCGTAACTCATAAACTGTTGGGTTTGGAAAATATATTCATTTCCGTCGCAAAATGGATAATATGAGATGATATTAAACCATGTCCAAATAGATGGCTCATGAGACATCCAGTCATGTCATAATGTATGTCACCTCAGATTTGGTATGCCAAACATGGAAGGTACAGAAAATAAAAATATTATATATTATTGCATAATATTTGATGATTGCCACTTACACAAAGTTGAGGTTGCTCATCCCAGTTAAGTTTGGGAGAGGCCCAGTCAATTTATTGTGAGAAAGATGCCTGAAACAGAAATATAAGGATCATAAGAACTAGTACAAAACGGTTGTACTACTTCTATGGATAGAAAAAGATTGCAGTGAAAAAAAAAAAAATCATACTCACAGCTCGCCTACTTTTGTAAGATTGTTGAGATTCACAGGAACAGGCCCTGTCAATGAATTCCTATCCAAGCGACTGTCGAAAATTGTTTTAGTATTGACTTACAGGTTCAAGAATATTTGTGATGAATCCTGGAGTGGAAATTCAGTGGCAGGAGTACTCACAGAACTTCCAGTGAGGTTACGAGACACAATGTGGAGGGAATGCTTCCTGTGAGATTGTTATCATTAAGCAGCCTGTGCATTTTAAATGATCAGCACTTGAGAACAAATGTAACTATTATACAGTTACATGTGCAAATGATTTTTTTTTTGAAGAAGTACATGTGCAAATGATAGGATTGTATTCATTAGTCTAAACAACCCAAGGTTAACTACTCGGTAGTTGGGTGTCTTTTGAAATGCATGGAGCTACTAATTTTCCGATTAAATAGCAATAGAATTTGGCATGTGTGATGCTTGTAATCAAAGAGAGAAAATGTAAACTATGAGCACCAGCCGCTTCAAATGAAGATTTTTGCTACAGGATTTTTATGATCACTCATTTGATCTCCCATCAATTCCATCGTCCACACCTATAATGTTTTCCCATTAATTACTATTCTATTTAATAGATATGAGACTAAACAAAAAGTATATTCTTTGAATGCAGTGGATACGCATAACAGCATTGCAAATAAAAAAATGTATTGGGTCAGAAATATTAAGTTTGTGCAAGTGTGTGAGAAGGGCAGAGGAGGAGTGTGACATCTATTTCACTTTTCTTGAATTTAAAAGAACAAAGTATTACATCCAGAAGAATGCATCTTAACAAAATGGAGAGCAATAGAAATAAATATAGGTTAAAGGTATGTCAATCATCAAATTTTTTACTTAATAAAATTACTCTAACTTGTTGACATTTCTATAGTTTTCTACTCTCTTTCTTTTTAATTATTGGTAAAAGGAGTTTTACTAGTGCATAATGCTTAGTAAAATTTTGAACCCAGTAGCAGAATAAGTTCAAGAGAGCTCTACCAAAGAATTGGTAGCCCTTCCCTGAACTTCCTTTTCCCCTGAGTCCAAAAAAAAAAAAAAAAAAAAAAAAACAGAGCATCACCCCGTTTCTTCATATCAGTGCCAACTAACTCTTGCAAAGATACCCTTTCATTAGTTGATCTTGTTCAATGTCTGCCCTGATTTCCTCCCATAGCTTATCCGGATGTAGAAGAAGCTCACCCTTTAAACCCAACTGCTTTTATAAAAAAGGTCAAATCCAACTGCTTCTCAGCACCCTTTAAACCCGAAGATGCCAGAAAATACTGTCCATGTAAAACAATGGGGGTGTAGGGAGAAGAGATTACATTAGGAAGAAGCCTGCTCAGTCCTATGCAAGGCGGGACTGGCTGGCATGGTTGCTTTGACATTACTTTTTAATTCCTCAGTCACATCCTCCAAGTCCCGGAAAAAAATCCTTAATAGGAGCACTTGTATGAGTCTTTCCTGTCTTAGAACCAGCTCCATTTTTCTTATTAAAGGTTACTTGTTTAGTCTTTCTAATTCCCCCCATCTTCCGCATATCAGCTTTGGCAGGTAAGTTTCCCACTTGAATTTTTTTAGTAGGGGGATCTGGGGAGATGCTCACCCGTGCTGCTGCACTGCGAGGTCTTAAATCAATGATGATACTTTTCCCAACAGATTTCTGACATTCATGAGAGGGCCGATCCAGGATGTCTCCTGTTATACCAAGGTCCAGGGGAGCAAGTGAGGTAGCATGCTCGAGAAGAGCAGGAGTACGATCATTTGCTTCCCTAATGTCCACCTGGCCAGAGCCATCTTGAACATATTGGATGCACTGAGTTCTCTGCATGGCATCCGAGGCTACCTTCCATGTCAGCACACCTTGCGGACCACCAACAGATTGAGAGGATGATCCCTTCAACAGGGGAATAGACAACCTCATCGATAGAAACCTCCTATATTGAATCGAGACTCTTTGGGGCATGTTGGGATGGTATCTGTCCCGAGTTCATTGCATCAGCTAACAACTTGCCTTTGTTTTGGTGGAGGATTTATGAACTTCTTGTCATTGTTCCGTAACCTTTCCCTTACCTTTCTCCAGGCCCAGGGTGACCTTATTTACTTATTTGATTCCTTTTGCTTCAGATGGTTTTGCTGAGGGGGCTCACAGAACAGCAGGCTTCATCATGACCAAATGTCTGGAAAAATTTGCAAGCTATGGGCTTTCAGTCATACATAGTTGGCCTTGAATGATTCTCTAATTCCCGGGCGAAACATCAACCAACACAAAGTCCGATAAGACCATTGTTGCCTCTACTTCCACACAAATATGAGCATAAAATGGTCCACTGCATCTCAATGTGGTTGAATCAGTGTACAATGGGATGCCAATGATATTGCCAGTACGACTTAGACAGCCTTCCTCCCAAAGATGGAGGGGGAGAATCAGCGGCCGAATCCATATTGGCATAGAGGTCAAGCACTCTTGCTCCATATGAACGTCAGCGCTCAACTTACTGAGAATGAATGGTTGATGATTTCTGTTAAATATGTATATATGTTAGGGCTAAGGATAGAATAGTTTTTTCCTCCTTTCTCTTTTGCACTATAAATATTGAGTACAGACCCTAATAATATTTTTTGTTCATTTTCTTCAATTTTTTTTATTCTAACATGGTATCAAAGTTTGAATCCAATTTTTTCTTTTTCTTTGATTTTTGGTTGACATTATTCTCCGTTCACGAGATCGTCGACGCTCCGCCGTCCTTTTGCTCCGTTCGAGCCCCGCAGTGCCCTCGCGCGCAAATCCTCTACCCCGCGTGGCCCCGCTACTGTCTCCATGGAGATCTGTTCCCCCGCAGCAACCCAGTTGCGCCCGAGCAGCCCAGTCGCCCACGCACGCTCCCTGCCGCACCCACCGCACCTAGTAGCCCTATCACACCCAGCCGCGCCCGTGCCCTGTGCCTGCCCTGTCTGCTCGCTCACCATTAGTGCGGTGCCTGATCACCCGTCTACACGCGTCCGCAATCGTGTCCAGATTTTTCGGGATCTGCCATGTCAACAAATTTCACCCGAGCATATTTTCCAGGACAGCTCTTGCCAGCCTGATTGCACAACTCGCCCGTTCCAGATCCGTTCGCTCTTTACCCAGCACCCGCTCGCTCACAAACCGTCCAGCTGCCCGACCCGGGTCTGTGAACCTGACCCAACACCCATGAGCCCGATCCAGAACCCAACCCAAATCCACCAGCCGATGTTTGCCACCCCATCGTCAATTTTTTGGTACTTTTCTTTATTCGACCACTATGGTCTCATTCGGACTTCAAATATAGTCAAATTAGTACTCGTTTTGCTCTGTTTTTCGTTTTGCATGCATTTGTGCAATGTCTAGCCACCTCGTGCTCGTCAACCTCCTCAATGACTTATCTTGATTGCATATGATTCATCTTCCTCTCCTGTTCTTGAGCCCTCCATTCCCTCTGTATCTGACATCTCTTCACCGTTAGTCTACTCTTCACCCTTGCCACCTTCGCCACACTTCAATCAAGATGATTCACGTGGGCCATTCTCGTCTACTACTACACCTAGTCCCGATGTTGCTCACCCAGAAGATGATTTTGCTTCAGCACCTATCTCCTTGTCACAATCCACCTCATGTTTGTCGACCTCCTCAATTATTTATCTTGATTGCATCTGCTTCATTTTCTTCTAGTTTTTAATATTTCCTTTCAACTGTTTTTACTCATTAGGAGCCCCAGTCATATCGTGAAGCTATCAAGATTCTAGAATGGGAAGTTATTATGGTAGAGGAGCTTAGTGCATTACAACACACTCATACGTGGGACATTACACCACTTCCTTGAAGGAAGACTCATGTCAACTGTAAGTGGGTCAATAAGATAAAGACCAACTCTGATGGTTCGATTGAGCATTACAAGGCTTGGTTGTTTGCCCGTGGTTTCACTCAACAACATGATATTGATTAGAATAAGATATTTTCTCCTGTAGCACAGATGACGACTATTCGCATTTTGATTTATGTTGCTTCTATTCATCAATGGCCTATTTATCAATTCAATGTCAAGACCAAATCACAACAGGCAAGAACGATGGCTAAATCTTCGTCCAGTCGGATCTATGCCCTTTTGTACCTTTTTGATGCTTTCTCAACTTCTTTTCTGCATCCTACAACTCCTCCAATGATGTGATCCTGACTAGGTTGGGGGGAACCTAATAACATACCCTACCCACTTTTGTAGCCTTTTTTGAGGCAAATCGTCAATCCAAGGTCGTTTATCTCTATTTTCTCCCCAAGAACTTGTTGATGCTGTAAAAGTATATATGATCATAGGGGATGACATTCACAAGTTAATTCTAGAAAGCCAAAAGTTTCAGAGGAATTTTGGGGGGTTGTCCAAGACACTAATTAAAAAAGTGACAGGATTTGCAACCTCCTTTGAGAAAAATGTATAAATGCTAATTATTCCTTCACAAATTAAGTTTGTGAAGGAAATACATGGCATATAAGATAACTCAACTTTGGACAATACACTCCCTTTGCAAAAGAGATCATCATCGTTGATGATCATGTCATCGACAAAAAGTAGTCGGATAGTATGATGATGATCTAAGATGTGAACAAATAGAGCTGGATTAGAAGCACTCAGAGCAAACCCAGCAACACAAATAGTATAAGTGAATTGAGCAAACCAAGTACGAGGAGCCTACTTGAGATCATAGAGAGCGCGGCGAAGATGACATATATGACCAGAAGGATGAGTAAGGCCCGGAGGAGGACTCATATAAACCTCCTCTAATAAATCACCATGAATAACAATGTATATTATTCTGTCATAGTATATACTATAATAAGTTGAAATTGTGAATCTAGGTGAAGGATTACAAGTCATTCAAAGATCAACTTATGAATCTAGTTTATGATTGTCTCACCGTAAATGAATTCGAGGAGAGATGGAATAAAGTGATGGATTTACATGGTCTTCAAAAAAAATACATGGTTGTCTTCTTTGTACGAGGACCGAGAACGTTGGGTGCCAGTTTACATTAGAGATACATTTTGGGTGGGGATGTCCACCACCCAACGTAGCGACTCACATACTGTTAGGCCTGTGTCATTTGGAGGGTTATTTTTTTATCAGACTCGCTAAAATTTTAGTTTTTAGCTACCTACATGAGTTAGAGTGCTCTGATTGAAAATCTGATTGCATAATTGTTCTCTTGATATTGACATTGGCCTACCAGTAAATTCACGTTGCATTCTGACGTTTTTGTAGAAGTTATGCATTTCGATTGATATTCGGATTTAATTTTGTTAATATCCAAGATGAAGAGGTTTAAATATGATTTTATCATGAGATGCTCAGTTCTGAGTTAGCTTTCATACAAAAGTAGAATTAGATCAACTGGATTCATGTAATAAAAGTTATAGATATTTTTTCAAGTATATCCCGGGGATGAGAAAATCCTAGCAACAGCCCTGTTCGATGTTTAGCTCACATTTTGGAATAGCTGGATGAGTTATTTGATCTGAGCATAAACATAAAAGTTGTAGATGATCTTCTTGATTTTCCATGGATTTTGAATTGTGCAATTCGAAGCTATATTGTGCAAATTATGGCTGTTCTACAGAAGCCTGTCCAAAATTTCAGGTGAAGGACGATTTGGTCATTTGGACCCCTCTTTTGGCTATATAATGCCCAAATGTCTCTCCTCTCTTTCCCTCTGGTCCAGCCCTTTGTGTGGGTATATTTGGTGAAGTAGATGATGGAGTGCATGGAAGAGGTGGTACAAGAAGAGGATGATTAAGGTGTGCATGTTTGGTGGTTGTTGCCTCCTCCCTCTCTTCCTTCTCCAGCCCCTCTCATTGTTCCCCTCCCCTGTTTCCAGCCAAGGAGAAGAGAAATGAAGGTTGAAGTGGTGGTAGTGGTGGTTGAGGTGGTCGTGGGTGTGCTTGCAAGCCCCCACACCTCCCCCTTCCCTCCCCCTCTTGGTAAGCTTTCCCCTCTTCTTTTTCTAATTTTTTTAGCACATTTGGTGTGTTGGGAGGTGGTACATGCCATGTGTTTGTGTTTATGTTTTTGTGGTGTGTGTGTGCTTGGTTGCTTGGATGTAGGGGTGTCGGCGTGCCCATGTGCATGCTGCTCTATGTGAGCTGCCCAGCATGCCATGCGTGCTGCCCTGCCAGCACCAACACTTGTACCTAGCATGCCCTGCGCCTCTGCCCTTCCAGTGACAGCGTCTGTGCCGAACATGCCCTGTCTGCTGCCCTGCCTACACCAGCACCTGTGTCCAGCGTGCCCAGTGCCTGTTCCCAGCGTGCCCTACAGTGTTATGCATGCGTCATTTGGAGCCTTATTTTTTCGATTTGAGTCACTAAAATTTTAGTTTTTAACTATCTGCGTGAGTTTGAGTACTCTGATTGGAGATCTGACTGCATATTATGGGTCCTGATATCGATTTGTACTACCCATAAAAATTTCATCGAATTCTGATATCGTTTTAAAAAATATGCAGTTCTGTTTGGTATCCGGGTTTTTGTTTAATGGGTTTTTCAGTGAGATTTGCTCAGCTGGCTAAGTGGTGCATGATAACCTCTCAAATATCTTTGGTATTAGTGGTGAGTGGAGCTTAAACTCACTCCATCCCTCACACAACCCACCTACCACCCTTTTTAGCTTTAATTGCTCTCATCTCTCCCGTTGGGTTTCTTTTGGTCGATGCATCCATCGAAGAGTAACAGAGGAGGTGAAGGAGAGGTGTAGAAGGGAAAGCAAAAGAAGGTGTCAAGGAAGTGAAGGTGGTGTTGGTGAGAATGTTGTGTGTGTTGTTTGCATTCTCTCCCTTTCAATCTCTCTCTCTCTCTCTCTCTCTCTCTCTCTCTCGCATGTCTCTCTCGACCAGTCCTTCTTGTATGAAATGAAGAAGAGAAATAGGAGGTGGTGATGAAGTCCCCTGTTCTAATGGCATATTGATATGTTGTTAAAGGGGGTGTGGGGCGTGGGTGGTGGCAGCAGTGGAGTTGGGCCGTGGGTGTGTGTCGAAGCCACGTATGGACTACCCGCTCTCTTTGTTTGGGTTCAGCCATGTCTGTTATGGTTGTTGAAAAGGAGTGGAGGCTCCATTGCTTTATGTTGTTGTTATGTGTGCATGAAAGTGAAGCAGATGTGGAAGAGAAGCCCATGTTTATGTGTTGTGTATGTGTGCACGCCACCCATTTGTGAGTATGTGTGAGTGAACCTTGTATGCCCATCTTCTACTCTTTCCAATGGTTTTCCTCATGCATCACTTGAACTTGTGTTTATGTACTAAAGGGGCGTAGGGTTGACACATCGGTATGCTCGAGATCGCATGAATGGCTTGCGGGGCTACGAGTGTGTGCTCGGCATTCTCGCATGCATGCAAAGCATGTGGACAGTGTGCATGGGGTGCTCGAGTGCATGCTTGGCGTTCTCGCATGCGTGCGGAGTGTGTGGACAGCGTGCATGGGGTGCTTGAGCACATGCTTTGTGTTCTTGGATGCGTGCGGAGCGTGTGGACCGCATGCATGGGTTGCTTGAGGCGTGCTCGTGGTGCTTGAACACGTGTGGAGTGTGTCTTGGGGGTATTGAGCACTTTGTTGCAGCCTAATACAAACCATTGGTCAATTTCAAATTGGACGATTCTTGGCGGATTAGTTCATGCTTCCAATTCAAGTTGCCACCCTCTTGCGTTTCGCCGGTTCGATCCAACCCCTCAGGATGCGCTCGATGCACGTAGTCATGCATCGCGCATCGATAGGGCACCTAGGCTATACCTACTTGTGTAAATAAGTAGTATAGCCACACTTAACCCTTAAATATGCTAGATCTCTTGCATGCTATGTTGTATAGCTTATATATTGCGTAGAACCCCCTTTTCTACCATATACGTGCCTATGTATCATATTCATGCGTGTATTATTATGTTTAATGCACCCTTCTTGTATGGGCATGTATGATGTGTGTTTATATGAATGTATAGAATATACATGCCTTAAGTAGTCCCTATTTATAGTACTACCTCCATATATTAGTAAGATCTAGCATGATTAAGCCTAGATTAATAACCGGGTGCATAACTAATATTCCCTGGTTATAAAACTGGAGGAAGTGGTATAAGTGTTACACCCATCTGTTGGGACAAAGCTATGACCAACTTCCAGAGAGGATGAGACTTTCTCTCTCTCTCGCCCTCCCTTTTTACGTAAACTGAGTAAGTAGATGTGGTTCCTACTAGACTCAGGTTCGTTCGAGAATATTGGCATGCACCTGTTACTGCGCGGGATCACGTTTGATCCTTCCCTTTTCAAGTTGGTGATATCCAACGTATGTTAGGTTGTATCTTGTGTGGTTGCATGTTTAATGCCTTAAGTATGCATGTGTAGTTAGGCAATGCTTTGTATGTATGTTGCATGATAGGTTGTTATGGTGTATATTCATGTTAGGGAGAACCCCTATAGCTAATTAATATGTTATTGAGCATAACTGTGATAGAATTCTCCTCCATATTAATGCGCATGTTAAAAATGATTAGGCCTATCCAAAATAGGCGTGGGTATGACCCACTGACGGGTTGTACCTTATTAGTTAAGCGTTAGCGGAAATCGCCCCTTCTTGCATTCAAGTGATGCACTCGATGGAATTCAGAAAAATTCATTGTTGTATCGGTTTTGCTAAACCGGTGGCTGACATTAAGCTAGGCCTACCCGTGATAGGCGTGTGTATGAACCGCTTATTAGGTAATGGCTTGGGTTTATTTCTGCATGAGAGCAGAGGTAACCCCTCGCGTCCGAGCGACGCACCCGTGTGGGAGAACAAGAATATTCAATATGTGGTTACCGAGTGATATTGCAAGGTTGAAGTCGTTCTCTCCTTCGTTGGCTCTATGTCGAAGCTGCCCGGAGTGTAGCTGTCCTGTGGAGTACTCCCAGGCGCTATTCATGATACCTGTTGGTACGCCCACATGGTAGAGATAGCAGTCATGGAGAGACTACCAGGTAGAGGCTCCACGGGAGAGGGTTACTGGATGACGAATGGTATAGACCAATCGCCCCTTTCTTCCCCTTCGTTGGCTCCGTGTCGAAGCTGCCCGGAGAGTAGCTATCCTGCAGGGTGCTCCCAAACGCTATTCATGACACATGTTAGTGCGCCCATATGGTAGAGATAGCAGTCGTGGAGAGGCTACCAGGTAGAGGCTCCTCGGGAGAGGGCTACTGGATGACGAAGGTTGCAGAGCAAAAGAGTTTGTCCCAAAAGTCCCTAGGGTCATCCCTCCGGAGGCTAGGGTGAGGATGAGTTGAACTAACGTTGCTACGTGACCCGTTCGTTTGTTCGTCCGTTTCCATAGTTGTTGGGTCCGGGTAGGTATCGATGTTGAGTGACATCGATGGACAGTTATCTCTATGTAGATAATCCAGTAGTGTTGTGTTGACCAGTAATTCCGCGTCTCTTAGATAGACAGTATGGTCTCTCCCCAAGACTCTCCCTCCGGGAGGGAGGGTGAGGATGAGGTTGGTTGCGCCGCCGCGTGACCCTGTTATTCATTGGGTTCCCACCGATGTTTTCCTTAACATTAAATTGTTGAAATGATGTTTGGTTTACAGCCACTACTGAGCTTGTAGCTCACCCCTCGCGTACTGTTTCTTTTACAGGAGCGTTGTTGGGCGTGGAGCTGGAGCTTCCCTGTGGTGGGGTCTTGCGTGCGTGGAGCATTCCGTCGGGTGATTGGCGAGTGTGAGGCTGTCAGCAGTTCTATATTCATGTAATTGTAAATCGTGCGTGTTGCATATGATGTATTTTATTTTGCTAGACTTGGCTCTCACAGGAAAGTGATTGTGTATTTGAGTCTGTAATAATATTTTTGGTTTACAGACTTATTTATATTTTTATACTTCCGCATTTCGGTTGAGTTATCAGTTATCATTGCTTGTTAGCCTTGTATATTATTTATTGGAATCATTGTTGACCTCTTGTATTGATAGCTGATGCTTTATATTATTACCACGTCTTGGGGACGGCCGCCTTGGGGTGTGACATGTAGCGTGCCCAGCGGCATGCTCAGCATGCCCTGCTCTGCATGCGCATCTCGGGTTCTGCATCGTGTGTGCGTGCATGCTGTCCCGCTTGCCCTCACCCGTGCAGCCTCGTGCACGCCCTGTTGCCCTTCTTGTTAACTCGATGTGCAACAGCCTGGGTATCGATGAGTGGTTCGATCCAACCCTTTGGGATTCCCTCGATGCACGTAGTCATGCATCGCGCATCCATGGGGCATCTTTGCACCCTAAATATGTTAGATATTGCATGTTAGAACTCTATGGCTCGTATATTGTGTAGAACGCCCTATTCTACCATGTACTTGCCTACGTATCGTATTCATCTTTGAATGATCATATTTGCATGTGTCTTGTGTGTTAATATGGATGTATAAAATATGCATGCCTTAGGTAGTCCCTATTTATAGTACTACCTCCCTATGTTAGTAAGATCTAGCATGATTAAGCGTGGGTTAATAACCGGTGCATAACTAATATTCCATGATCATAAGACTGGAGGATGTGGTATAGTTGTTGCACCCATCTGTTGGGGAAAAGCTATGATCAGCTTTCGGAGAGGATGAGACTTTCCCTCTCTCTCGCCCTCCCTCTTTGTGTAAACTGAGTAAGTAGATGTGGTTCCTACTAGACTCAGGTTCGTTTGGGAATATTGGCACGCACCTGTTAGTGCGCGAAATTGCGCTTGACCCTTCCCTCTTAACTTGGTGATATCCAACGCATGTTAGGATATATTTTGTATGATTATATGACTAATGGTTTTGTATGCATGTTTAAGTAGGCCGTACCTTGTATGCATGTTGTAAGATTTGTTTTTATAATATAAATCCATGTTAGAGAGTACCCTATAGTCAAGTATTAGATTATCTTGCATATGGTTCATGCACATAACTCCGATATCATTCTCCTTTAATATATATGCGTATGTTAAAACTATTGAGCCCATCTGTAATAGGCGTGGGTATGACCCGCTATCGGGTTGTACCCTATTAGTTAAAGCGCTAGCGATGTAATCCCCTCTTGCATCCGAGCAATGCATTCGATTGGAATTCATGAGAATTTATTGTCATATCGGTTTTGTTAAGCCGGTGGTTATGGCATTAAGCTACGCTTACCCATGCTAGGCGTGTGTATGAACTGCATGTTGGGTTATGCCCTTGTCTTATTTCTGCATGAGTGTAGAGTTAACTCCTCGCGTCCAAGCGATGCATCTGCATGGGAGTTCAAGGGTATTCGATATCATCGGTGACTATTGAGAGTAGTTGACTTTTTCATAAGGTTCGCTTTGCGAACGTGGGGTGCTTCCTCCCAACATCATCATGCGTCGAAGCTGTCCTATATTATGCCATCACTTGTAGGTGCCGTGCGGAAGAGGGTTACTGAGTACCGATTGTGGAAGGCCGACAGGTAGAGGCTGTACGAGAGAGGGCTATCGAGTGATATTGCGAGCGTGAAGTCGTTCTCCCTTGCATCAGATCCGTGTTGAAGCTGCCTGACGTTGATGCTATCCTGACAGAGGGCTCCCACCTGTAGGTACTACCGATGCGTTTTGTAGATATATTGATCATGGGAGTATACCAGGTATAGGCTACCCGGGAGAGGGCTACCAGATGATGAAGGGTGTAGTGCAACAGAGTTTGTCCAAAAAATCCCTAGGGTCACCCCTCCGAGAGCTAGGGTGAGGATGAGTTGAAGTCATGTTGCTACGTGACCTGTTCGTTTGTTCGTTCATTCCCATAAGTTGTTGGATTCAGTTAGGTGTTGATGTTGAGAGACGTCAGTGGGCAGTTATCTCTATGAGATAATCCAATAGTGTTGTGTGGATCAGTAATTCCGCGTCCATTTGACAAACGGTATGATCTCTACTCAAGAGTCCCAAGAGTCTCCCTCTGGGATTGAGGGTGAGGACGAGGTCGGTCGCGCCGCTGCGCGACCTTGTTATCCATTGGGTTTCCACCCATGTATTTCCTTAAAAGGAAATTGCCTTAATATCAGATTGTTGTAATGGTGTTTGGTTTCCAGCCACTCACGAGCTTGTAGCTCACCCCTCACGTATTGTTTCTTTTATAGGAGCGTTGTTGGGCGTGGAGTTGGAGCTTCCCTGTGGCGTGGTCTTGCGTGCGTGGAGCGTTTCGTCCGCCAATTGGCGAGTGCGAGGCTGTCAGCAGACCTAGAGTCATGTATTTGTAAATCGTGCGTGTTGAACATGAGATATTTTATTTGGACTAGACTTGGCTCTCACAGGACAATAATTGTGTATTCGGATCTGTAATAATATTTTGAGTTACAAACATTGTTGATATTTTTATGCTTCCGCTTTTCAGTTGAGTTATCAGTTATCATTATTTGCTAGCTTGTGTGTTATTTATTGGAGTCACTGTTAACTTCTTGTACTTGATAGCTGATATTATATATTGTTGATATTATATATTACTCATAACATACAGTTGGTTAGAAGTCTCGTATATCTCAATGTCACTCGCACTAACATTGCCTATGTTGTGCATATTGTCAGCTAGTTTGTTGACGTCCCCCGTATAGTTCGTTATGCGGTATTTCTTTAGATTATTCGATATCTTCGTGGTACTATATCTCGCGCTTTATTGTTATCATCTTCTTCAGCTCTTGAACTCTGAGCTTATACTGATGCTGATTGGGAAGGAGATGTCACAGATCAAAAATCCACGACCAGTCTTTGTGTGTTTCTTGGTGACTCTTATCTTGGAAGGCCAAGAAACATGACATTGTTTATCGTTCAAGTGCTAAAGCCAAATATCGTGCTATGGCGTCTACTACTGTTGAGATTGTTTGGCTTCGACGCCTTCTCTATGACATGGGTGTCATTCTCTCTGCGTCCACTCCTCTATTTTGTGACAACAAGAGCGTCATTTAGATTGCTAGCAATCCTGTTTTTCACAAAAGTATAAAGCACATCAAGATTGACTGTCACTTCGTCCGTCATCATTTTATTGCGGACATTATCTCACTCCCATATACTTCTTATTCTCTTCAGTTATCTTACTTTTTTCACAAAGTAGCATACACTTTAGTGGAATGGTTTCTTGTTGAGCAAACTCTTGGTGTATGATTCACCATGAGTGGGGAGACGTTAAAAGTGTACACATGTTAGGGTTAAAGATATATTATTCTTATCCTTTCCCTTTTGTACTATAAATATTTGATACCAATCCTAATAATATTTTTGTTAATTCTCTTCAATTGCTTATTCAAACAGATGGACCCCCCTTCAAGGACAGCGGTGACATCCTCCAGTTTGTCGAATTTTGACAGTGAAGAAGCCATTTATTTCCCCTTTTGGTTTCCAAAGTTTCTTCAAAAATAGTAAAAAGGGAGTGTAAACAGGGATTTTACCAATAACAACAACATATTTCATTGTTAAACATTTTTATGCTTATGACTCCGGCTGAAGCGACGCCTCGACAGACAATCGGCTCTATGAACCTCAAGGAGCCCGACAATGCGGGAAGAGGATCCTTTGGATATAGTGATCCCCAACTCTTGACTTGTTGTGCAGAAGGAGGGGGAACGGCTACAGTCCTCCGCAATTTAGAGAACACAGTACCACGAACAGATGAAACCCTTTGCAAAGGAAGGGTTAGGTGAAATAGCTTTTGTTGAAGAAGAAGGGTGGGATTTAAGGATGTGGAGGCAGGGGAGGTGATGGAAGGAAGGGTGCTAGGGAAGTGGAGGGATAGAAGGGAGGGGGTTTGGTGTAATAGTCTTCTACTCTATTTTTTTCTTATAAAATTTTTAAACAGTTAAAATATATATAAGTGAAAGGTTCTTTAGCCATCAACTTATATAAAAGTCAATGATTTTTATTAAGTTACAAGTTTCACTAATACAAACTCGGAATGCTTCTCATTTTAATCAGAGGTCAACCATGGATATTGTATGTTTTTGGGTGGTCATATGGTTTCTTGGAAAAGCAAGAAAAAGTTGTGATGAGGTCTATTGTAGAAGCAGAATCTAGAGTTATATTACATACTTCCTATGAGTATACATGCCTATGAAGATGCTTTGTGATAATCAGGCACCTATTCATATTGCTTCCCATCATATATTTCATGAAAAGTCCAAGCACATTGAAGTTATCATTTTGGGAAAAGCAAGGTTATGTGGTGATATCTCAACTCTGTTTTTAAACATCCAGAAAACAATTCGCATATTTGTTCACTAAGCTACTCACGTAAAGGGAGGGGTTGATTTTATCTGTAACAACCTGAAACTCCATGATATTATCAATATTTACAATATCTAATGTCATATAGTAAATATATTTGTTTCAAACTAGATACTGGAGGCACAAATACCATCATGAATCAGATTGTGCACTCTATGCTATTATCTCTATCTCTAGTTGTAGTCTTCTGGTCAAAATTATTGCTTTTCCCTTGGTTGAGTAGCGGCTATGAATAAAAATGATAAAGAAGTACTGCAAGGATTAGCATGACCATGTGATTTCACTCACTTTTATTCTTCTTCTATCTCAATATTTTTGTCATGATTGCAGAAAAAGCAAGCAAAACAGGCCTACATACTAGTTAGCAAAAGTGAATGCAACATTATATAATTATGAAGAAAAGGAATGTCAAGAACCATAGTTAAAATAAAGAGAAATATTTCAGAAGGTTGTGTATCATCAATAAAGAGATATCATCTCACTGAAATGAAATTTAACTGACTGGAGCAAGAGTACCTACAGATGTTTCAATCTCATGCTTGAGCTGAAAAGTTGATCTGGAATGCTACCTGACAGCATGTTCATGCCTAAGTGGCTGCACATCAGAGGAAAAAAAATTCTTAAATGAGACTTGGGACTTTATTGAATGACCAAAAAGACTTATAATTTTATAAATATACGTGAATAAGAGTGTACAAGTGCTGGGTATTGATCAATGAGTCTAGTCCAAATGTGGTAGCACTAGAAACCGGAATCGTTCCGGTGAGTTTGTTATTAGAAAGATCCAACCAATACAGCTTTGATAGTTTTCCGATCGTGCTAGGAATTTGTCCGGTGAAACTGTTAGAGTTCAAGGATCTGCAAAAACGGTGATTATTCAGACAATACAAAATTGATTGCATTTTCTTCCAGTGGAAGTAGGGGATCAAGATTTGTGCCCCTTGATTAATACAACAAAGGTATCTCATATGGGGTTGCCCAATGTTGTTTTAGTACAAATTAATATAAAAAATCATAATTTTCAATTATCAGTTCTGATAAGGTATAAACTTTAGACATCATAATTTGTGCATAAGATTTGGCTTACTCTTCCATAATAAACAAAAAAAGATCATTCTTGATAACTTCAAAGACACGAAAACTACTGAAACACTTTTTATCAAGTTGGCAAAGGTACCTCTCTTCGCCAAGGTGTCCTAAATTTGGGTCTTACTACTAACAGGTGAAGTTTTAAAAACAAGAAAATTAAAAAAATCACTTACCAAATAAAAGACAAGGAAACTAAATTAGTTTTCTATAACACTCTAAGAAGAAACACATATTGAACCTATCCATAGGATGGAACCTACAAATATTTAAAATGCAATGCGTGACATATTTTTCTTATACAAGCGCTACCGGATGATCATGTTCGAAAATGTTTAGAGACATACAACAACATGACAACTTGAACTTTCAGTTTTCTCACTTTCATATTATTTGATGTTTTTTATCATATAATTAAAAATGCAATGCTTTAAAAAAACATAATATTTTACTAGAAATAAAGCCAAATGATGCTTTTATGGTACTTGATAATAATATACTGAGCAAGTTCTTAATCTTACAAATACACTAGCTCCTTCAAAGAACCTATTTGACCTGGGATCTCACCAGAGAAACCACACCCAATGAGGTACCTATAATAGAAAAACTAGGGAAACTTAGTTGATCCAACATGAATGAAATAAATTTTGTTACAATGAACAACAATGTTTCACTTACAAAATTTTAGCTTGTTCAAACCCTCAATTGATGGTGGAATCGTTCCAGTCATACCCGCATTGTAAGATAGATCCCTGCATTAATCAATATAACTAAAAAATTGTATGTACTATTAATAATGGGTGGTGATACACTCAAACATTCTTAGAGATGTCACATCACCCAACACAGTATACGATATCTTTATGGAGTATATATACTCCACTATTACAGGTATATACTTTATTACAAAAATTGTAAAAATGTATGGATTCAGTTCACTCTGGTATGTAACTCATTTAAAAGTATATACTTCATTAGATAAGTATCTAATCCAAAAAACGTGCAAATGGAAGTGTTTGGTCTGTGAAAGTCACTAGAATGACTAGGTGTAACATTTTCCTTTAAAAACATGCAAATGGAAAGAACATTTGATATAGTAAGTTTGAAAAATCTCACAGAGTGGTCAGCTCAGTCAATTGTTGCAGATCGCCAGTCAGAGTCCCCTTCAGCCCCACACTCGTCAATACTCTGGTTGCAAAGAATTAGTGAGCATATTTTGAGAATATATTTGAATGAATGTGATGATCATACTTGAAATACTAATTTTTCGTGATTGTACTTGACATGAATTTATACTCATTGCATGTGTTGATCATTTTGAGAATATTTGAGAATGTTGAATGAACAGATATATTTTATATTCTCAAGAATGAATGGATTTACTATTCACTAAACTCAAGTTAAGTCTTTGAAAAAAATCCTCAAAAGAAAAGAGATTTTCTTTGGATTATTCACATGATGACTATATGCTAGTTGAATAAATGAATGTGATTGTTATACTTGAATTAATGATTTTTCTTGACTGTACTTGACATGTATTCATATATTCTAGCATGTGTTGGTCATTTTGAGAATATTTGAGAATGTTGAATGAACCAATTTACTTTATATTCTCGTGAATGAATGGAATTACTATTCAATAAACTCAAGAGAAAATCTTCAAAGAAAATCCAGAAAACAAAAAATTGCAGGTCACTTACATGGTGACTATATGTGAGTTGCTGCAATTGATTCCGGTCCAGTGGCTACCACAAGGATCCGTTCCTACCCAATCCGGAGGCACATTTTGCCACTCATTGGTCAGTGCGGTGAGAACCACAACTATAAGAATTGAAGCGAAACACCATCAGATAGAGCAAGTTAAATTTAATTTTGCATGCTTAAAATTATAACATCTCTCATTTAATTTACACTAAAAGAATAACAAGTTCAGATCTTGATAGAGTCAGGTTGTGTATATCAAGCTGGGTAGTATTTTCATGACTCTTGCAGAATAAAAAGTCACATGTGCATGACAGGGATTCATTAAGAGCGCTAATACACTCAATCTTTTTTGCAGTCACTTTTGTAGATGTCATATCACTATTGCAGATGTCATGCCACTAATGTGTATATGAAATCATTTCTTCCCATTAGAAACATTTGTAATGGCTAACTCTTAATCTATTTTAGGACTTCAAAAGTCTATTTCATGTCCATAAAAGGTCATTCTCAAAATGGTTAAGTAATCATATTTTCCATCATCTTTATTCTCAAGAATCAAATTCATGCGAATATCTATCTAACCCATGCATTGGCATTACAAGGATTCAATTCAAGAACTCTATTTGAATCTTACCTTGGAAGTCATCAAATCTCAAAGTTCGAGTTGTATCTCAGGAATGAATCATGTGGAGAAACTCTGTCCACATGGTGAGCGTATCATTTCAATGAAAACTCCTATGTGCCTCTCAACCAAACGATTTCAATTCTATCCTATTTTCTCTTTATTTATTTATGGTGTTTTTTACACTCTCATTTATAACCCTGCTTGCAGCCACACATACATCGATTGCTATCCAACAACGTATATATATCTTGATAGAAATTTTTCACATTTTTTTAAGTGTATCTATGCAATTCTTCGGAGTATATATTTAAAATTACATAGAAGTGTGTGTGTGTAGTCAGATGAGTTATATTATTATAAAAAATATCATAACTTGTGGAGATTACAGGCAGATTATAAACAGAGTTGTGTTTACTATTTTCCTTTTATTATATATAACTTTGATATTTTCATCAAGTATGAATCATTAAAAAAAATTATATATGAGATACACTATTTCATAAAATCCAAGAAAAAGTTCCAACAACATGTAATTCTAATTCATCCAAAGAAAAATTAACCAAATAATCGACAAAAAAAAGGCAAAAACCAAAAAGGGAAAATTGAACTGAAAGAAACAAGAACAGACCTTCCTGAGGATTTGTGTATGCTGAAGCAAGCAAAAGCTGAAGCAGAGAAGCCAACAGTGACACCCAAAACACCCCACCCATCATGACCAGAAGTTTCAACTAGACTTCCTCACAAACACCCACAGTTCATTTCATGCTCTCCATGTCAGTCTTATTTATTTCAAGAACAACACATTCGTCACTGCTGACCCAAGTGGGACCTTCAATTCCTTTTTATTCCATATTTTTTTGGCGTTGATTCACTTATTAGTCCATTTTGTAGCTCCATATGTCTTCAAGTCTAAAAGATTTATAGCTTACTATATACTATGTTATTAGAGTCTATAGTGTGATGGTGCAATGTATACTCCGCTAATGTAATAGATGAGTATATTTAAATAAAAAAGTAACAACTATAAATAAGGATGCAAACAAGGCTGGATGTATCTTTCCCTTTTATTTATTTATTTGGGGGGGGGGGGGGGTGTGCACATTCACTGAATGTTTGCTTCACCATCATCAACATATGGCTCATTTAAAGCTATCATAATCTAAGGTGGTCCTTGCAGAGTGTATGATTTGAGATATGTTTTGAGTAATCTAATTGTTTAGGTGTTTATGCAAGGATCACATGTCCATCACAGAGTATTAATGAGATTTTCATTGACAATTTTAAATTTTTATCAATATGATACACAAATTCTTCTCCCCAAGAACGTTGTTACACTCGAACACTTTTATAATCATTTTAAGAGATGCCGCATCACCTAACGCAATTTATGAATCATTATAAACAATACATATATTGATACACATACTATTACATAAAAATATACATATAATTCATTCAAGTATGTATTTTAGTTTTTTTGTTTGGTGTTAGACAAGTATATATTTCAAAAAATTTCAAGTCATGTACGACCCTACAATTATATTTGTCAATTTGGTGTTCATTTTTGCCATTCTCCTTCTATTGGAATGCCCCAGATAATTAAATTTTGAAATTCTTTATTCTCATAGTTATTATTCAATATAGAGGAAAATTTTCTTCGTTTCTCTTTTTTGTAGAATCTATTAAAATTAAATTTTCAGAAGAAAAAAAAATCGATCAGAGTTATCAAAAACAGTAATCCGAGAAGAACGTGTAGGATAGGCAAGACTATCCGAATGTGGGTCCCTTTATTGGACCGTTTGAAAGCAATTTTTCCTAACAATCTCTCACTTGTAAGTCCACTTTGATTGCAAATACTTATGTCACGTATTAATTTGTCATTAGAAACTAACTATTAAAAAAAGGGTAAAAGGCATTTGGACCCCCTGAAGTTTTTGAAACCTGTAAAAGCATCCCTTGAAGTTCAAAAACATGCACTTACACCATCTATCATTAGATTTTTCATTAAGATGATACAAAAATATTTTAAAATTACTATTTTAGCCCTTTAATTAATTTTGTAAATATCTCAAAAAGAGTCAAATTAACTTCGAATATGCTTTATAAATATTAATTACTACAATAATTAAATCTTCAAATACATTTGGATCAATTTATTGTGAGAATTAACTCACACAACAATTAATTAAAATGTGAAAAATACGATAGTGATTTAATTAAAATGGGTAAATTCGTACTTTTGTTCTATTTTAACGAAATATTTAAGGGCAGGGGGTGTAACTGCATGTTTTGAAACTTCAGGGAGTGATTTTGCAGTGTTCAAAGACTTTAAGGGGTCCAAACGTAATTTACCCTTAAAAAATGATGGGATACAGTGCTTATTGGACCATACATACTCATTCTTACTGTTACTTTATAATCTCAACACGTTTTGAATATTTTTCTTTTTTTAGAAGACATATTTATTTGATAAATATATATTTAGATAAAAAAATTTGTTATACTCGAATAAATCAAATGTGTACCTTTTTGTGTTTTCTCTAATAAAGCATATAATCATTGAATATGTATTTTATTAGAAATATCATACAAAATGTTAGAACTGTAAGAATGACTGAGTGCATGGTCGTCTTTTTTTATTAGGCAATTTATACAATTTTTTATGTGAATGATTAGCATTCGGCCTATTTTGTATTAAGAAAATGTCCAATGAAAATACATAAAGAAAGGGTATGAAGTAGAGGAGAAATCTACCTGACCCTTCTGAAATTACACCAGATTACTCCTCAATAGAGATAATCTCACCCTAGAATGACACTTTCTTTGCCCCAGTACAACAAATACTCCATTCATGGTTACAATTTACAACCATTGCCCAAACATTCTCAATATACACCGGTGTGCTCCTAAAGATCAAATGGTTGCGAGAGATCCATAGCGTTCATACCACTGTCGGGATGAAGGATTGCAAGATCTTGCCCGTGGCACTCTGTCACCCCTCTGTTTGAGCCTTCTCTCGGACTCCCAAAGGCCATCAAGGGAGGAGAGATCTAGAATAAAACCTGTGGCCGAGCAGATGAGGCTCCATGTTTGTCTCGCTATCCCACACTCGAGGATGATGTGTGCCGTTGTCTCCTCCACAACGCTACAAACCGGGCAGGAGCGGTCCAAATATTGACCTATAATTTATATAATTGCCTAAGGCCCCAGATATATAAAAACCTCTAAATTATTTTTTCTTAAAATAAGTCCAGATATTGACCTATAATAGTTTAATACATTGCAAAAAATATTTTATTTTTTAAAATAATTAATAGTTTTTTTGATATGGTTAAAAAATAACCAATAAAAATTTAACAACATTTTATGATATTTCGTTAAAGGAGAATGTGAAATGCCTAAAAAATAGCAAAAAAAATTTACATGATCAATAAAATTTAAAAGCATTTTTTTATTCCAAAAAAAAGGAGAATGTGAAATGCCTAAAAAAGTCTCTTCACACTATTTGTTATTTCAAAAAAACACTTCTTTTCACTTTATTTCTTCTTTATATATATAAAAAAAAATCTCTAGACTTCCCGTCTACTATGGACGAAAATAATTTTTGTGGTGTGGACAAATCAAATAAAAACTTGAATATAGAAACTTAATTAATAATTATGCATCCCAAAAAATACAAGAATGATTTTTAAGTACGAAAAATTCATAATTTAAAAATAAAATTAATATTAATAAATAAATAATTAAATATAAAAAATTATATTTAAAATTATTGAGCCGGCCTGCTTGAGCGTATCACTCAAAAATAATATTATTACATACACCTGCTGCAATTCCCTTGCAGTCAGTTCTTAGTGCTTAAAAAAAAATTTCTTGAAGTGTATCATGTAAACAAACATGTACTCATGTGAAAAAAAAAGTGTGAAATTCAATGAGCTGAATGGACATATTTACAAATAAGAATAAAAAATTACATGTTTTTTTCAACAGATAGTATATCTTATTGTTACTGGGAATAACACTGCACACGAGAAGGCAAAGAAGAATTATGTCAGCCACAAAAAAAAAATGATGTTGAGCGGTCATTCTAAAAATATAGACGGTATATCTGAAAATTTAGTTGAGGTTCTAGACAAAATTTTTAAATAGGGTCCTATGAAAAAATCTTGTTTAAATATAACTCAATAGACCGTCGGAATGTTGATATGATAAAAGCATAAAAGATCAAATACTTTGATATACTTTATATTTATTTTACATGCGAAAATTAAATATTTAAATAATGAATAAATAAATAAGAATTTTCAATATTTGTCATCTAAAAAAAATGAGATTTCATGTCTAAACTTTTAAATTTTATCTTTAATTAACCATAGCATGTGAATATAATTAAAAAAATATATCCAATAATAAAAAAGAAAAAAAAATTAAGCAAACCTAAGAAATATAACAATTGGATGGATTAAATTATATTTGGATGGATGAATTTGCTTACATTATTTTTCCATTTGGGGCTCAAATGGGTTAGAATAATAAGTGTTGTTACACAGTTTTTTTTTCAGCCCCAGTTTCAGTCCAATACACTTCTCACCGAGCATGTACTCACATTAACGAGGTATATGCTTTGATATAAAATTTTCACATTTTCTTTAAATTCATACATACAAGTCGTTGAAATATATGCTTCAATTTTTATAAAAACAAGTATCTCACTAAATAAGGTATACTATTTTTAAAATATTCAAAACATGTATAGACTGAAATTGGAGCTCAAAAAGGAATTATACATAACATTACCCTAAAATAACTGTATTTGACAGTGTGCTAGATTGCAACATGTAACACAAGCGGGCATTTGGAGCCCTTCCTTGGATGGGGCCCTAGGCAGCCACCTACTGGGCCTACATCCAGGGCCGGGCATGATTGTATGTAACTACTTGAAGGTGTTACATAAGTCTGAATTAGCTTCAAAAGCTTGATGGAGGGATGAGAAAGACATGTGAATGATAGAAAAAGAAAAAGAAAAGAGAAGAGATAACCACACAAGCAGTGTGGATAGTCCCTCATGAGATACATAAACATAACACAAAAAAAAAAAATAGGAAGAGAGTAGGACTGGAAGCTCAGGTGGACCGACTGGCTGTCTCACTGCCTAGCGATCAATGTGAAACATGCCGTCGGTGAAGCCAATGTGTCTAGCTCCCGCTAATGTGCAGCCCCAAGTGCAGATGAAGTGGAGAGTGTTGTCTCAAACGTTCTCTAAGTAGAACCACTGACTTGCGAAAACTTTCTTGTTCCTGCTCAACCAAATTGCCCATAATGCAGCTGGCATGATTAATTTGTTTATGCTCTTGTGAACGCGGGAGTTCCCCGGGGCGGTGCATCTGCGCATGCAAAGTCAAAGGTCTTCGGTGGTTGAGAGATTCACCGGGATGCCCGAGGCAGTCCCGATGAGGGGCCATAAAGTACATCAAGTGTTCGGCAAATTCTGGATGGAACTCGCATAGCTCGCAAGTCGTCGACCTGAGATTAAGAAATGAAATAAGGTATAAATTGAATTCAGTCAGATTATATAATCTATTTTTCTATAAATAAAAAAAATTGTATTTCATTAAATAAGTAAATACCTTTAAAATTTTCAAATATGTTGATGATCGTGAAAGGTAATGCAAGAATGGCAATCACGGAGGCCTATAAAAAGATAAATTTTTGGGATAAGTTAGTCTAATTTATGAGGATAAAAAAATTACTATTTTTATCCAGATTTACATTTGATAATGTTTTTATTATCCTTATTTTTTTGTGTTCTTATCCTCAATCTTGCATTTGGATCAAATATGGGATAATTTTTAATTTATTTAAAAAATATCAAATATGTCATTCCTATTAATGAAGTATTAATATTGTTTGGTGGAACACTACTTTTTTTTCTTTTTTTTAGAAGGGTTGTCATAAATGTTATCCTAATTTTATAAAATAAGGATAAAAAATTGAGACAAAGTCTATTCCACATTTTACCTAGAACAAACTATCCTCATTTTTTATCTCAAAATGCGGACAACTGCACATGTTTTATTTCAATTTTTTTTAATGTCATATGGGATAACAAGTAATTTAACCCAATTTTTTTGTTATCCCAACCTCTTATCCTCGTATCAAATTATGCCTGAAAGTTTTCCAAAAAAATGAGGGCACTTTATAAAATAAATGGATGAGTACTTTCAAACATATGATATTTAGGGACTCAGCCATCTTAAATTCTATGGAGGATCCTCATAAATCATCACATTGTTTATTGGGTGACCATTGCAGATGAGGCGGACTATGTGTATCAACACTTTCAATTTAGGTATCTGTACATACATGTATTAAATGCAGTGGTCCATGTGATATATATCCTAAAAAACTACCAACCAACTGCTATTAGATGCAAATTTCTTTTAGATGCTTTAAAAAGTTCATTTGATGGTGTAGAAATCTCCAAGTGGATTGGTTTGGAACCATTCTTTATAGTTTTGCATATAATGTCTTGTTCAATGGTGGTGGTCTATGGCAAATATTAGCAATGTCTAAGAACGAGCAGTTCATTGAATAAGAGATCCATCATAATATAATAAATACAATCATTGACAAAAAAATACAAAAATATGAAAAATTTAAAAGTACATTATCGATATTCTAAAGCCTTCCCTCCTTTAGGTAGAGAAATTAGGTTATTCAAAATAAATGTTCTATTTTTTTTTATTCTCGTTAAAAAATATAATAATAAAGTTTTTGTTGTATTGTTGATAATGAATAAGTTGTGCATAAAAATGAATAAGATGTAAATGATAATTTATAAAAATTAATTAAAATGATGACATGTGGGATGCATTTATACCAAATTAAAAGCTATCTCGAATCTTTAACTAATTGAACCGGTCTAATTCACTTTTTAAAACACTGCATATAAGAATTTCTGCATTCACAAAAAAAAAATGCTTATTTCCACCTATCCAGTTGCAGCTATCAAATCAAATGATCCATGTAATTTATACCCTGAACAACCAGTGAGACCAAGTTTGCACTCATTTAATGATGCAAACCTTTAATTAAGGTAGAAATTTTTTTTTTTGGGTGGGTAAGGGTGGGGGGGGGGGGGGGGGGGGGGGGGGGGGTGTTATATTGTTCATGATCACTTCGGCCTCACAATAATTTAGATGAACATATTTACTGAAGATGATAAACTTGCACTATCAAATGATGAAAACTCAAAATGGCAAATCTGAAGAAATTTCACCCAAATAAAAAAGTGATGATGAAATCAAATGAGGTTATAAAAAGGGTAAAGTTTTAAACCTTATGGATAACTTTAAAATGAAATCAATTTTGTCTACCCACAGCCAGGGACCCCGTCATTTTTATTTGCTATTATTAGTATATGTATCCTCTATTTTCATCAACCACAATTCAGACATGTACTAATTCATTTTCGTAATGAAATCAATTGATGGTGAGTGTATACCTTTTTTAAAAAAAAAAAATTAAATAAAATCAACATGAAATGTCTCTTGGCATAAAAATTCAAAAGCAACTAATTTGATCAAATTCCATTATATATTCAAACTGTACAAATATGAACACCAAAGCTAGTTCTGCTCATCACAATGGATCGATATAATTGGGGAAAGAAATGTAAAACCATTGCCAAGGCATTAAATCAGGCATTGTACAAAAACATACAATCATCTCTTGGTATGGTTCTTCAAAGCTCATGTCTTGTATGCCCAACCATGTTCATCAAGGAATGCCTGCACTGCTTCTTTAATGGCCAGGTTCGGCACGAGTTGGTCAGGTTCGAGTCGCTTCCTCGAAACTGGATCGAACTTCCCCACCTATTAAAGAACAGATACTCATTTGGAAACGGGTTTTTTTTATAAATAAATAAAAACTTTCACTTAGAGAAGCTTTTCAAAAAAGCTTTCTAAGCACATTTTTATTAGATTCTTGAAATACTGTTATTTCGCTTTTGTCAAAAGTTAGGACCATTGGGGGCATTTGGAAATGATCTTGGATTAAGTATGATTTTTGCAAATGTAAAAACTCTCAAAGTTGTCCAAACCTGTTTCCAAATGCTGCCTCAATAGAGAGAAACCAAAATTAAGGTTCAACATGAAATGTAACAAAAAAAAAACACATCAGCTCACATTATGAAGGTGATCAATTATCACAGCCCTCTCATATGTAACCCCACTTGGAGTGATCACAGGATCACGAAAGATGTCAAGTGTTAATTTGCAGCACAGATAATCTGGGACCTGAAAATTGTAACCCATTCAATGGATTAGGTTGATTGTTTCATTCCATGCATAATACATGAAAAATCATGAATTTCAAGATATAAAATGAAGCACACACATCCGCTGGTATGTCGTCTTTTAAAGCTGTATTGAACACTTGGTTCAGATGTTCCAACCTTTCTGAATGAGCATCAGCAACTTCTTCAGATATGGCTCCTCTGTCGAAGGTCTCAAGGAAATGATGTTGATTCAGGGCTTCCACACAGGTTTCTCTGTTCATAAAAAAAAATGATGGAGAGTGATGGAAAGGGAAAGTGATGGAAAGGAGTTCATATTTTTCTGCTGTTTATGCCTTCGATGGAAAGTGGTAGAAAATGATTCCACTACTTTCCCTCACATTTACTCCTATGGGGAATGAAAAAAGAAAGAAAAAAATTGTCTAATAAGACGAGGCAAAAGAAAATGAATGCAAGTTTTTCTCTCTCGTGTTTGGCATAAACAGCAGTTTTTTTAATAGAAAGGGAAAATTTTACTTTCCCCTCATTTTCCTTCAAATTATTACATGCACAAACACACCCCAAGGAATTTAATTACACTGTCAAAGCACTATCTTTGTCCATTAACAAAAAAATCACGAGGCCGTAAACTGAAAATAGTGTTAATCAATTCCCAGCATCAGAAGTTAAGGTCATTGATGCATTGAAATTAAGGCATTGGTACCTCAGTTCTTGTAATCTACACACTCGCTTACTAGATTCTTCCTCCCATCGTGCGTCATTTGCTTTAGCAAAATAGTGCCAAATTTCCTCCACCATGTATCCAACAGGATCTGCAACCCTTCCAAGATCCAAGGCCTGCATCAAATAAAAAATTTGAAGACATTCATGCTATACGTTCATAAAAACAGCAATGAAGTCTGCCATAATTGATGAACCTTTCAAAGAAATTATATGGGGAAAGTAAGCAAGCAAATTCAAGACAGTGATCCACCAATTTCAGAGGGAAAATATTACTGCATGGATGTTGCAAGATGTCTTGCATTTTAGCATAAGCGGGCCCGAGGGAATAAGCTCTTGCACCAATAAGAGAATAAACTTATTGGAATTTAGAGGACTTTAGTACCCCTATTTATTTAGTCTATTGTTTGGGAGGGCTATGAGATTAATTTCTCACGAGAAGCAGCTGTACGGGGTTGCATTGAGAGAGAGGGGTGGTAGTGAGGAGAGAGATTGAGAAACATTGTATTTTGATCACTAGTTGATAGTGAATCGATTCCTCCTCTCATACTTGGACGTAGACAAATTTGTTGAACCGTGAAAATGTGTGCTTTGCTTGAATTTTTTATCGTCGTTGTTCCACAGATGCTAAGATCTAACCCAAAGAGACATTGTTGCATCAATAATGAAAATATCAGGACACCTGTTGTCGTATATGGGGAAAGAGAGCAAGCTGATTTTGGAGAATAAAAATACCGATTTCAGGAAAAACGGAAAACCAGCTAAAGCATGAACAAAAATATCAAGCAAATAAACCACACAAAATTGACTCTACCAAAGAGTCATGGATTTGCTCCCCATTGATCTCGAGTTCGAACTCCAGAGCTTACTGGGGTGTGTTTGTGCACAATCTCAGAGGAAAAATGAAGGAAAGTGAAAGAATTTGTGTCAAAAGGAAAGTGATGAAAAGTAAAATAATTTCCCTTTGAGCAATTATCAGTGTTTGTGCATGTAGTGGAAAATTTTTCTTCACTTTCCCTCAAACTCTCATCTATGGGGAAGATTAAAAAATTTCCCACATTTCCTAATAAGACAAAATATGAGAGGGAAAGTGAGAGAATTTTTTTCCATTCCTTGGTTGGCACAAACACCATATTTTTATTTGTAAAAGTGAAAATTTTAACTTTCCCTCACTTTCCATTGTGAACAAACACACTCTTGATGTGCATGGTTTGTAGGTGATTGTGTGCATCCAAGGTTTTACTAGATAATGTTAGTGTTACTTGTCACCAGCAAAAATGAAGCAACTTTCCAACCTATTTTTTTCATCTGAATTAATTAAATATAGTATATAGTACTGCATGAGTTTTCCTTTAGTACCGTCACAAGTCAATGAATTCTCTGAACACTCAAAAACCATTGACAAGTTCAACTTCAACAAAGGTACTATGTTAGAAATATATATGTGAAAACATAATTCAAATAAGATGCATAATATAAGGAGGCTTTTATACACAAAATCAACGTTTTTTCAATCCTGAGCCACCAATAAAATCAGACATTACATAACATGTTTCCCTACTGCTCAGGAACAAGTTTATATAATCTCTATGTTGTATCACCATCTTAAATCCTTATTTTAACTACTCCAATCATACAACTATTGGCTGTTGCTCAGATTGGTGCAGTTTGGCATTCTTTAGCAATGTCCCATTTATGGATTTACCTAGTGGCATGGCAACAAATGTGTGTTATCTTGATTGTGCACAAGCATAAACATCGAATGAGTCGGTCTTGATGAGAATTATCCTGAACACTCGAAATAGATTCCACTAAATATTGACATTTTTTTCACGGATGATTGTCAGCAGCTGACATGCTCGGACACTCACTAGGATTCCATGTCAAGAACCATGTCCTGGACTACTTGACAGACTAGCTAGAATATGCTGGAAAAAGACTTACCACTGATTTGGTGTTATTTCCTAAAAAAAACTTTTGTGCATGATGTCAAAGAAGAAAATAAAATAGTTTCATAAAGCACAAACATCAGAAAGTTTTGAAAGAGAAAATAAACATAAAATAAAATAAAACACAGACAGTAAGCTATATTCTATCCTTAGATTTCTTTGTTGTACTCACGCGGATTCACTCCCCTAGGTTGGCCTAGAGCCCATAAATAGGACCCTTCTGACTAAAAAACAAAGGCATCCAAGTTGTAGAATTAGTCCTCTTATGACTAAAAGAAGCCTTTAGAGCTCTTTTGCCTTGCTTTTGGAAGAGTTAGGCAATAAAGAAATCTTTTTCTCTCTCTCCCCCTCTCGAAGGTTCTCCTTCTTTACTTTTCCGACCACACCTAAGCTCTTTAATGTCTTTATTCTCTGTAGTCTTTACGTTTCTATTCTTTTTCATGCAAGGGATAAACAATGGTTCCCATTATTTCTTACTCCAAGACAAGTCACCTCATAAAGACTCAATGCTGCAGTATAATAAAGGTTTTTTTACGAAAAAAAATAGTATAATAGAGCCTATCAAATGTTGACACAGAATGCCCGGTGCACATATGACTTGGAAGCCAGGACACCAACTGCTTGTGCCATATAGTTTCCAAGTTATGAAACAAGAGGTTAGAGAAAAAAAAGAAGGAACAATTTCCGAGGAACACTGTTATAATGAAAATTCAAATCTTCAAAAAATAAAATATGAACTTTAATAGTAGACATATTCTAACCTTCCTCAACTTCTTGATCGCACCATCATAATCTTGCCTCTCCAACAATGCACGTCCCATCATGTAGTAAGCCTGCCAGCATATGAAACAAATTATAAGGAAGACTCACATTATCTTGAAAAAAGAAAAAGATTGGACAAACACTCTTATGATATGGGCAATATGTACATCTAAAATATACGGCAACCTGCCTTCTAAAAAGGTTGGTTATAAGCTAAAACAAAATGTAGAAGTAAAGTATTATGTCACTGAAGTATTGCCACACAATGTTTTCTCTATTACAATGGGTCCATTTTCTTCAATCACATCTCATGCCCTGGTTTTTTATATTCTGTGTGAAGCTTAGTTTGTCTCAAGATCTCCTATATCATTACCTATTGAAAGTAATCCAGAATCCCCAACAAACAATGATGCAAGAGTTATCTTCCCAAAAAAAATGTCCTGCAAGAGTTAACATATATCTGTTGTTCTGTTTCAATATTAACATTTTGCCAATGAATAGGCTTAGAGACAAATGCAGACCTATTATACATCCTCATCATTCCCTACCTCTCGTAGTCATCTCTTGAATCATGCGGTCTCCAACATTTGTAGAGGAAAACCTAAATTATGACGTTAATTTTATCCTACCATAAAAATTGTCAAACCTGATCATGTTCCAATTGTTACATATGAAAAAGGTTTATCAACCCAGAGGAAACCATAAAGTTCTAGTAACTTGCACTTGAAAAAGGGAAAATGTGGCTTACACGTCTAGGCCTAGATCATTACAATTGGTATCAGAGTGTCCGTTACGCAGTGCTGGGCTATCGTCCCCATGTGGGGATGTGTGGCCCCATGAGAGGGGTTGGGCTGGACCAAGAACCCAATAGGCCCAATGAGGAGTGAGGGTGAGGTGAAGCCAGATCCATGATTTAGTCTCATATCGCCTAACGAGAGGGAAAATCTAGTGCTTATACGCAAACCTTACATGTTGTGACGTGTTTCAAATCATGCGCCACAGCCCACGGGCAAAATGGACAATATCACACATGTAAACTAGGGCGTTATAGAAAAATAGAAGGAAAATGAAAAAAATAACAAGACTTCAATTTCATCAACTAATTCATAAAATTTATTTCACAAGAAATGGAGTTGTTAAAAAGACCTCCAAGTATATTAAAAGAATCAAATAAAAAATAAACAAGCCTAGAACTCAATGGAGGATTTTGCTTTACCAAATTTGTTGAAAGATCTTGGACTTTCATAACATTTCACTTATTTAAGAAGACAATAAAATATTGATAATAAAAAGATTCCTTCAATTTAACATATAATAGCATAAAAATGTACTCTTCTTTCAAAAACTTGCTTGTTAAATCGATAACAGTTTACAATGAGGCAATGTGACATCATTTTACATTAGTTACACATCATTTGTGTTTGTGAGGCGAGAGTATGAAAAGCATGAGGCAGTAATAAGGCTCATATCTGAAAGACCTTATGTGGCATACTGTTATTGCCAGGAACACAGAAGCAACTTTGTAGAAGTATGATAAGTGCACATGCCACAAACATGACATTAATATAACCCTATGGACATCAGGCATGTGAAAGCCACCACACTGCAACCACAATGCAAACAGCATGACATCTCCCATGCATGTATTGCATATCCTATACAATTTGCTTCCCCACATTGTTTTAACTCACATTTAAAGGTATATTTTAATTAACATTTACAGGATGTCAATGCACAGGAACTAATTAAAACAGAATCATATGTTCACTTCTTATCCTGATCAAAATGAAATTGTATTTAGACCACACATTGGTATTAGATTCAATTATCAAATCTTTAATCACAGAAATTAAATTAAATATAAGCCCTCATGTCAGTGTTTCGAACATCCCAATTGTAGGAAAATGATGAGAAATCATTCTTTTTCTGACCATTTCACAGCATCCATGGAGGCTATTTAAAAAAACAACAGAAAATTTTTCAAATGCAAAAGATACATATAATATTTAAACATATAACTGAAGAGATAAAATTTTAATAATAAAAATAAACACCTTAACAGAATCACGGTCCAGCTCAATCGCCCTACTGGAATCCTCTTCAACTCTCTTCCAGTCACTAATCCCACATATAAAAAAATCCCAGAAAAAGAGCACCCATTTAAATAAAGCAAACAACAAAAAAGATTCAAAAAACAAAGACCCAATGAATCATGCAAAGAACACTAGGAATAAGGAAAAGAAACCTACTTCCTCTTGAGATAACAAAGCGCCCGGTTAGTGTAATACTCAGGTACTTCCGGGCACAAAGTGATTGCCTAAAAGAAATCAAATTAGCCCAAAGTAAACAAAACCCATTTAAAAATAAAAATATAAACTCAAATAGGACAACTCAATAGGCAATTCTTAAGAGAGACAGATTTAATGAGTGAGATTTTGCACATAAAATCAAAAACTAATTGAAGAAACCCCAAATTCAACAAAAAGTTATTTATCTCTATAAATATCCTTTAAGGTTTCATGGCAATACCAGGCAGACATTATGCAATGTAGAGATCCTAAGAGAGGGTAACTCTAAAAGAGAGTTTGTAAGTCTTTTAATATATCTCAACTATCAAAGTGGATTCCCCATGGATATAGGCCTCAGCCGAACCACGTATATATTGTGTTCTTTATATAATGTGGTGTTTCGTTCTTGTGTTTGATCTCAAGTTTATTGTTGGCTTCCGTGATTGCCTTCCCAACAGTGGTATCAAAATAAATTCCGACCTAGGGGGACGAGAAATGAATAACGAGGATCAATAGCGGCATGGGTCGATGAATTCATACCATCGACGGATGTATTGTTGGAAACATAGTTTAAAAAGCATGTGCGGACCCCATGTGCGGTTGGGTCCACATACAGTACATGCGGCCGCATGTACGGTACATGCGGTAGCACATTGTATATATTTTTTTTATAAAAAAAAATTAGTATATGGGCGTTTGAACCTCGTTCGAACGGAATTCGAACGTCAAAGGACCGTTTGAATCCCGTTCGAACTGGGTTCGAACGCCTGAAGGGCCGTTTGATTCCCGTTCGAACTGGATTCGAACGGCTGACCGCACATGGCCGCATATGCCCCGCACATGACCGCACATGGCCGCACATGGCCGCACTTTGACAGCACTTGGGTGTTGATGTGCGCCAAGGGGGGCACATCAGCACGTGCGGCCGCACGTTGAACTATGGTTGAAATTCCAACAACGGTGTGTCGTACAGGGTTTCATGCGAAGAAGAAGAAAAAAAAATCATGCAAGGTTGCAAGAAGCTCTTGATGGTGGAAGCAGCACATCTATTCAAGTGTGCAATGATGATACCAATTTGTTGCGGGTCCAAGATCCACCAAGAAGCGGACGCAGTACACAAACGTGCAGAGACGCTCGGGATGCAAAGTTCGCAGTGACACGCGGAGGCACGTGGGTGAATCACATGAAGCGTGGGTGCGGAGTTCGTACAGAAGAAGATGGAACAGTGCAACATGGTCTAGGCGTTCTGAACCGGGTATGGGAGGAGCTACATCCCTTGTGGTTTGGTTAACAAAAGGCGAGTTTAGCCATCTCACAGGCGCCGTAGTTTGAAGTGCGGCCGCACGTACCGGTACGTACGGCCGCACATGCTGATGTGCGCCCCCGGGCGCACATCCCCTCCCATATGCGGCGCCCGTTTGAAGTCAGTTCGAACTGACTTCGAACAGTAAGAGAGAGTTCGAAGTTCAGTTCGAATTGACTTCGAACGGTAAAATCTACATCTGGGTTTGGATTGTTGTTTGAACGGTAATTCGAACAGCAACATGCCATTCGAAAGCTGTTCGAATTGAATTCGAACGGGGGTTCAAATGGCTTCCTTACCCTATGTGTGACCGCATGTTCGGTACATGCGACCACATATGCCATGTGCGGACCCCATCGCACATGCGGTCCCGCACATGGTTTTGAACTATGGCAAGCGTGTGTGTGGCATGTTTAAGGTGGAGGTAAGATCCAGATCTTCTTTGGAGATGCAGGGGGAGCATAGGATAAATGCACGTAAAATCAAGTCATGGCATTGACTTGGAAATGCATGATTACTGAGTCCGACTCAGGTGTTGATCCATAATAAGGCAAGCGCAGGCTTATAGATCCAACAAAATTGGGCAGTGCAGATGTCCAGAGGAAGATGTTCCTAAAATCCATTCAAGGTGGAGTTTTGTGGAGTGTGTCTAGTGCACGAAGAGACTCGTGATAGCGACTTGAAGGCAAGTGAGCTCAAGGAAGTCGAATACCACTTGATTGCAGGTGGAGGTGCATAGTTGCTCACACAGCCTTACTTCAAGGACAACATGGAGCAAGGTGGAGACATCAACAAAAATCTTTTAAAGGGTTCGAGGAAGTCCAAGTTTACCGGATACGAGCCAAGGTGGAGATTGTTGGGATTATATCTTGATCCGGTGTATCATATCGGATAGCCATGATGAAATCATATTAGGGTGGGCACCTAATTGATAGAATATTAATTAAGATTTGATCTTAATTAATATTTAAAGTGAATCTCCTAAAATAGGAAACAATATTTGTTTGTTAATTATGAGCGTGAATATATCCTAAAATCTGGGAACAATATTTGTTTGTTAATTGAGAGATTATTTGGGAAGGAAGTTATTTATCTCTACAAATATCTTCTAGGGTTTCATGACAAAAATAGGCAGACATTACAATGTAAAGATCCTAAGAGAAGGTTGAAAGGTTCTTAGAAGGGGTAACTCTATGAGAGAGTTTGTGAGTCTCTTAATGTATCTCAACTATCAAAGTAGATACTCTATTTATTGCCCCGTGGATGTAAACCTAGGCCGAACCACATATATCTTGTGTTCTTCGTGTGATATGATATTTTGTTCTTGTGTTCGATCTCGGGTTTGTTGTTGGCTTCCGTGATTGCCTTTCCGACAATGGTATCAGAGAAAATTTGTTCGCTTCCGTGATTGCTCTGATACCAATTTATTGTGGAAAACCTCCCCAAATAGATCTAGGTTTGAGGATTTGAGAGAGAAGATAAACAAATCAAATAAATAATCACACGAAAGACAAGGAATTTACATGGTTCAACAAATTGCCTACATCCACGGTGATGTGGTGATGAGGAGATGATGTGAAAGAGGAAGGTGAGTATGACTTCGAAACTTAGTGCCAGGTGGAGATTTGTAGTTTCTATGGCTCAAAGTTGAAGTCATGGTGGAAATATATTTAGATATTGCAAAATACATTTTTAAGATTCTGGAGATTGTGAAATTTGTCTCTAAGATTCTTGAGATTGGTAAATCTGTCTATTTCTAAATTTGTTTGTTTCCTCTTTAAGATGTTTGTTTCCTCTATATTTGTTCTTCAGGAAAACAAAAATATTGTAAGGCATATGGACAATTTTTTTCAATAAAATCATCACCGCCACCCGTGAATGTAGGCAATTTGCTGAACCACGTAAATTCATTGTCTTTCGTGCGATTGTTTGTTTAATTTGTTCGTCTTCTCTCTCAAACCTTCAAACCTAGATTTATTTGGGGAGGCTTCCCACAACACTTGTTAGGGTGTTAACATAGAAACAAAACCCATTTACTTTCAACAAAACCCAACAAGGATTTTTTATATAAAGGAAGAAAGGGAGACTTTTATCGCAAAGGATGAAATTCTGATTGAAAGAAACTTCAAATTTAACAAAACCCAGCAAGAAAATTTTAATATAAAGAGAGGAAAACGTATATCGGCCATAGAAAACTAAACCCAATTGAAAGAAACCACAAATTTAACAAAACCTAACAAGTATTAAACATACATATATAGTTATATAATCCATATATAGAGAGAGAGAGACTCGACCAAAAAAAACGTGTCCAAGTGACAAAACAAGCACATTTTCATAGAGAGAGAGATATTTTTCCCCATAGAAGATAGAACCTAACCCAGTTTTTTTAAAATAAATAAACAAAAAAATTGACAAAAACCCAACAAGAATTCATATATACAAATATATAGAGGGAGAGGGAGAGGGAGAGGGAGAGAGAGAGAGAGAGATTTCTCCATAGAAAACCCAACCCAATATCTTTTTGAAATAAACCAGAAATTTGACAAAATCCAACAAGAATGGGAGACAGAGACAGACAGACTATGCCCAAAAAAATAAAGAAAAAAAAGAAACCCAATTAAGAAACCACAAATTGAACAAAACCCAACAAGAAATTTTTGCATAGAAGGAACACGGAGAAAAAAGATTTGTTGTGGACCTCGGTGTAAAGATCAATGGCGGCTCCGAACCTCTGCCTCTCGTACGCCTTGTTCCCCTGACGCCTCAGCAGCTCCGCCTGCCTCCTCGCGCCCGACTGCGCCATCGCCGAAGCCCTCTCTCTCTCTAAATCAAAGGCTCTGAAAGAGTGAAAAAAATGGAGACTTCGGATCGATCGAGAGAGCGATCGTGGTTTGAAACTTTGAATGGGAAGTCTAATTCGCCGATTCGAACGACGCGTGAGTGAATTAAAATGGAGGGATGCAATCTGGACTGTTATATTCGCGGAGTAGAGCGATTGTGGTTTAACTCGGATGAGTGCATTCCAAGGCAGGGCACGTGGATGCACGTGTTTGTTTTATCAGGATAACCTCAATATCGGAATATCATCCATGTCCGAAATAATTTAAAAACAGGATTAAAGATATCTAAGTCACTAAAAACATGGAATAACTCATATAAGTCTCTACTAAAAGTGAAACAGACATACGAGTCCCTAAAAACTCACAAAAACCCAATTATCACCCCTGAATTAAATTTCTATCCAAATTTAACAAAATATTCCTAAAATATTCCTAGAATATATAATTATGTTGTAACGTTTCAGTATTTTTTGGCCTTATATATTTATTTTAAATATATAATGTAAATTTTAAATTTGATTTTTATATTTCATTTTTTAGATTTGGCGGTGGGCCCAAATGAGTCCAATTTGATTTATAATTATGATAATTATATATTTATTTTGAAATATTTATTATATATTTTTTTGTAGATCTTTATAGTGTCAAGATACTTTGGTTGAAATTTGGTGAGATTCAGAGTTCGGGAATTTAGGTTTTTAGGATTTTGTGTTAAGTTATTGGGCCCAGGTATCTAGTTGTGAATCCAGAATACCTTTTAATAGCCTTCAGGGATCTATTAGTAAATCGGATAGGGATCTGTTTGTAAATCAGATAGGGACCCCATTATAAACCTAGAACACTTCAGGGGTCGTTTTGTAATATCGATAAACCCCTTTAAATAACATGTTTGGGTTAGAGTTTCATCCAAATTTCAGAAGGTGTGAAGGGTGGTAATGACCTAACCCTAGATAGAGATGGTGGGTGGTGTAACCGGATCTAAGGTGAGATATCATTCCCTATTGATTTTGTTAGTTTTAATTTATTTTTGTTAGGATATGATTACGTCAAGTAATTGTTTGGGGAAGAAGTTTGATGGATTAGGGTTAGGGTTTGATTATAATTTGATGATTATGTGATTTGATTTTTAATGAATCTCAAAGGAATTCTTAAGATCAAATAAGATTTATTAGTTTTGGGGATTTAATGGCTATTTTCGGGTTGATTTTATGCTTGGACGTAAATCGTGTTTTTGACTATGACAGAGTCGTTTCTGAGAAAAATGTATTTGATAAACAGAAATAGGTTTTGAAAAGAGCTTTCCAACGAATCATGAATCGTCCAATTCGAAGTTACGGGTAGAAAGTTATGATTTTTGAAATATTTCTGTGCTCTTTCTTAGCATTCAATATTTAGGTTCATGACCAAGTTTGATAAATTTTAGATATTAAAGGATCCCAAATTGATGTTTAATAAAGTATAAGTTGATTGTGGGTTTTGATGATTTTATTGATCTTGCCAACTTAAATTGGATCTTAAATCGGTATTAAAGGGATAAATGAATATTAATCGGATATTATTGTTATTGGGGTATAAATTAATTGGATTGAGTTATTTCGATCATTGAAATTATAGTTGAGCCTTATTAGATTTGTTTAAATATTTATTCGAGGATTGATCAATTATATAGGTTTTATGGAATAAATGGATATTGATTATCGGATCATTGTAGATATATGAAAATTTTAATATTTATTCGAAGTTGGGATTTTCATTAGGACTTTGAAGTGAGTTGTTGATTGTAGGTCTATAAGATATGGGCTTTTGGGATTATTGAGCGTAGTGCTGTTGTAAGTTGGTTATCAGTTATTTGGGCCGTGATTGAATTGTTTATGAATTATTATTTCATAATTGTTATGCTAGGTTATCAATGTGCGAGTGTGTAGTGTTCATGCACACGTATCAATTTGTATTGTGTGGAGTGGAGGTGAGTGGATGTCTCTATATTATTTGAAAATCATAATATATGTATATATTTCGATATCATGTTATTTTTACGATTATGAAATCTATCTTGTATGAAGCATATGAGCATGTTATCATCATATAGGTTGATATTTTGGATATATCGTATGCATTGGAAATTATGAGATTTATGAAAAATTGTCGCATGCTGTATACTTGAAAGAATAAGTAATTTTGATTGTGCATGCATTAAATCGTCTAGGTGGCTCAGTCTAAATTTTGACCTAAGTCTAGGTGGCTATGTCTACGTGACCCGATTTTCAAAGTGAAATCTCTGTGGCTAGGTGTCGTGGAAAGCGGGCATGCGTGTCCGTTACATTCATAAGCATCATGAGTATTGACAGTTATTTTTGAGACCATGCATTTTGGTATGAGGCTTTGTTTTAGTTATGGTTTATTGAAAATTTATTGTATTTGCAAATATCATTTTTATTGTATCTTGTAAATTGTTTTCTTACGATATATTATTAAAGATTATTATTTTAAAATATTTTATTATCGGAACGCCAATGTCCATTAACTGAGCGTGTGGTAGCTCACCCCTCATTTTCCTAACCTTTCAGATTAGTTGTTGATGGTCGTCGATCTCGTTAAGGCATTGTAGGTTGAAGCTCGTATAATGATTTTCAGAGCATTAGGCTCATCTAGAAGGTGTTGAACATTTTCTTTGGCATGTAGTTGTCCCATCTCCCTAGTAACCATATTTGTATCAAATTATGTATTTTAGTATAAGTTATATCCAGATTAAATCGGAAGTATTGTAGAATATTTGATGTTTTATTATTCTCAAGAATGAAGTTTATTTTAGCATTATTTTATTATATAACTGGATAAAGGAAAAAAAAAATAGAACTCTGAGATTTGAAGATTTAAGGTAACGCAACCGGACTTCGCGCTTCAAAACGGAGTCGTGGGTTCGGGGGCGTTACATATGTAGACATTGAAGTCCCTATAAACAGTCATAAAGGCAAATTAGTCCCTACAAAAGACAAAATTACCCCTCAAAAATTTTTACATTAAATTGTGTATATATTGCAGTCTCTATAAGCAATCATAAAGACAAATTAGTCCCTGTAAAAGATAAAATTACCACTGAAAGACTTTTATATTTAATTGGATAGGCATTACAATCCTTATAAACAATCGTAAAAACAAAGACAAATTGATCCCCGTAAAAGATAAAAATGCCCCTAAAACACAATTAAATGAGAAAATCCTTTAGGGGCATTTTTATAGGGATTTAAAAATATATACGGATATCAATATATACATATGATATGATATTTGTTGCCTGTGTTGCACTTTTTTCTTTCTAGAGTGATGTCCATATAGATAAATGTGGTGTGTGTTTTAATTATTATTATTAAAAAAACATAGTAATAACAAAAACTATTTTATTAATTAATGATTAATAAATTACAGATAAAATGTGACAAAGATGTACATACAGAATGATAAAAGATAGAGAAATAATTAACTGGAGACAATTTATTCTAATTTTTTTTATTAAAGATTATGATAAATTGCAGACAATTCTCTTAATTTAAATATAAAAATGATAGTTTTTATAAGATTAAAATAACATTCTTATTCCCTCCCCTGTCTGAGAAGTGACATTGCTTTATTCAGTCCTGATAGCTACACTAGAATAAATAACAGTGTTTGGCAGAATAAACCTATCTGTGTTTGGTTACATTTTCTGTTGTTTTTATTTAGGGATTTTTAGTTTTAAATCCCATGAACTATAGGATTTAGCGATTGATCCCTCACTTCTTCATATTTAGGTTTTAGTCTCTATATTTAAATGATATGTTCTTTTTTAGTCCCTAGGAGGGATCTATTCTTAAATTATTTAGTTTACTTTTTAGTCCCTGGGAGGGACCTATTCCTAAATTATTATTTAAATGTAGGGACTAAAACCTAAATATGAAGAAGTGAGGGATCGATCGCTAAATCCTATAGTTTACGTGGACTTAAAACTAATAATCCCTTTTATTTATTTTTATTGGAAAACGTAAATTTCATATTTTTGGTGTTTGGACGACTCAGAATAAACTGTGAACAAATGGTTGATAAGGAGATGATAAAGAGTTATTATTTTCAAAATATCAATTTTGCCCCTGGAATATAAGTTTATGTTAGGTGTATTTGATTGATATAAATCACACCAAGATGAGTCAGATTAAATCTGAATCATTCATCTTATGTAATAATTTATAGGGAAAATTCTTCTTAACTCACTGAAATCTTCTTGAAATCACAAAAAGTCCCTCTAAAATAAAAATAAAAATCATCTTATAACCTCATAAAGTGTATATGGCTAAATGATTCAGTCCCCCGATCAAGAGTATATTGAAATAAGTCCTCAGAATCTTATTAAAATTGAATTCAGTCCCTACAAATTTTATAAAATCAGATTTAGTTCTTTTGTAAGACAAAAATACCCCCATCATATTTCAACATCCCCATTTCCCGAAATGTCACCCTCATCTGTAAAATTGAACCTCATTTGATCTACAAAACTAAGTCATTTTTTTATTTTCATAAGTTTTCAGGGAGTTATATTAATTTTTTTCTAATAAAAAATATAAATTTTAAAAATGTATAATAGTAATTTACCATGCATGATTCGGGTTAACCACACATTTGGTTAGTTATAGGGACTAAAATAAATATTATCTAATAATTAAGATAGAAACCTAAGGGGATTTATCAATTTTAAAGGGATTTTTTCTGATTTTCATAAATTTTCAGGGAGCTACATCGATTTTTCCTTAATTTATAATGGGCTACATATACACAAAATTAACCATTTGAGTTAATCAAATATACTTTGTTAATTATTTTAATAATTGTTCAATTTTCATTCATTGCACACTTACATTTGCATTTTCGGACACAAAAAGGAAAGAAAAAAAAGTCTCATCCCCAAATTAAACCCTCACCCATTCCACCATGAAATTGAAATCCATTCCATGATTAAACACATGCACAAAAAAAAAAAAAAAAAAATACAAACACACAATCAAAACAATATAAAATGAAAGATTGATTTATTATCACTTTTATTGATTCTTCATCAAATACACACAGTCGATGTAGATCCAAAACCCCTTTCACAGAACCACCGCCAACCACCATTTGAATTCCGATCAGAAAAAGAAAAACGACTCCGACACTGCCAAAGGGCAAAATCAAAGGAAGTCCATATAATGTTAGACCACATTCATCAAGTACAAATCTCTCTCCCCCCTCAAACAATCAACATCTCCACAGATGGAGACGGAGACACGTATGAGGGAGGGAGGGGAAGATAGTGAAAGAGAGATAATGTGAAGAATAGCTTAAGAGGCCTCACCAAAATCCGCTGTGAACCGATGATCCCAGGTACGAAGACGCCGTTGACCGTTGCAAATCAGGCGATAGCGACGCGAACGATGGCTGGGCCGACTATTTTCGATGCCTCGAGATCCACGACCTTCCTGAGAAAGCTCTAGTCACCGTCCTCCTTGAGTGCGATCTAGATCTGGGAGGAGCCAAGGCCGCCGGCGATGGCGATCATGATCTTCTTCATCTCGGATCGAAACTCCGCCTTCAACAGATTCATTGTGATTGAGGTAGAAGATGGAGTCGTAGAGGGCGGGGATCTCGCCGGGAGGGGTAATGATGTCAACACTGAAGGTTTTTTAATTAGTGGAGTTGGCGACGAGGATGAGGAGGACGAGGGTTGTTGACAGGTGTAGGATGGAGATCAAATATCCTTTTTAATTTTAGTGGTTGAGATTGAACATAGGAAGTGTAAACAATCAATGGCTGTAATTATTTATTATTTATTGGGTACAACAAATGAATGAACCAGATTTAATATGGATAGTAATTGGATTGTGTAAAAGGAAGTGAGAGAATATTTTTGTAATGATGATGAATATTTTTATTTTCGGGAATAGATAAACATTGATAAGCTATTCTCACTTTTTAGTGGAATTGTTATCAGACCTTATGCTAGTTTATCCAGGCATAGCTATCAGGGTTTATCTACTCCAAACAAATAACGAATAAGGGATATTCTGTTGTTATTCTCCCTTATTATCTGTTTATGTTAGTTGACAAAAGAGAGGGGGGGGGGTATAATTATGCCAGACTAACCCTCGGACGATCTGTATCTATTCTTAAACCTTTTATATTATTTGAATAATTCAGTATGTATAAAAAAATTTTTCCAAATAATCATACACAATTTGAGAGGGATAAAGATAGTACAATAGAGAAACAAAAATTCGGTATTAAAATCAAGATTATAGAGTTTCTCGCCTCTTTCATAATCTATTGTAAAAAAAAGAGGGAAGTAATTAATTAAAATTTAAAGATTAAACATACAAGGCAATCGGATTTAAACAGTACATAAAACAAACATACATACATAATACGAAAGACATATAATTTTCAGCACAGATACATTGATAGCATGTTCTCATTGATGTGGTTTTCTCTTACACACATTCAGACAGGTACAAACTCTGAAAGCTCTTATTCTAGGTGTGATACATGCAATACTATTAAAGCCCAATCAACAATCAAAGATTCTTGACTGTAATTTTAATTGATCATCTGATACCATCACTTCAGTCATGCAGTGGAGGAAGGGAAGTCTGGTTGCCTGTCCGGCAGAGCGGATTGGAACTCCAGCAGCTCGACGTAGGCCTCGTTGAGTCTGGCTAGCAGAGGAAACTCAGATGGCTGCAAACGGTGGAACCAAGAGATGCTTAACCCCCTATTTGGGTAGTGGAATAAAGGGGGAAGAGGGGTGGGTAAGGTAGTAATTGTATAAGGGATAAGATATTGTTCGTTTAGCAAGAATAACACTATTTATTAGAATAAAGGGGAATAAGGTGATAATGGTATTCTAGATCCCCCTTGAAATTGTGTTATTTTTAACTCAATCTATTCCACTAGTATAAAAGGGTCCACATGTTAAATTATCAGTTATCACCTCTTATTAAAGAGATAGTCCAACATATCAAATCATTTTCTACATTTTATAAATCATTATCCATATTTTATTCATTGTTTATTCACAACTTATCCATGATTAATCAACCAACAAAAAATTCATTATTACGTTTTCCATTGAAAATAATAAAAATGCAACAAAACATAAAATGGTTTATTCCACTGGTAAATTATCAATATCTATATAATAATTTCTATACCAAATAATCTAATTCCTCTGACTAAAAGTCTGAAATCAAACATATAAAAAAAAATGCAGTCATGCATTTAAACTAGGCATTCTCAATGGTTGTCACTGGTACAAAATGTGTATCAAAGACAAAAGAGTACCATTATGTTTTTTATTTTTTATTTGAGAAACGGTAGGCTGCCTGCCTCAAGCAATTTGTGGCTGTTATATGTTGTAAAATGCTGGTGAGCATGTCTTACCAAAAAAAAAATGGTGAGCACACTCAGGAAGTACACAGGTTAGTATGAAGATTACTGAGAACTGTTCTACTATATTAAATGAACTAATAAACTAAAGCTCATTATTTTCTGTAAACAGTTCAAGTGTGTCGCAACATTGTCTTCTCCCCCAGAAATCCATCCTTTTTATTTTGTTGATGTCAGAATATTGTGAGACTCTTTGCTATTACTGACCTAGATGAAGATATCCCAATGAAGGTTCAGATTCTGGATATGCTGTGATAGGACACACATTGTTTTTCTCTCGAGTGTAATTTTATTTTGCTCAGCGGCTCAAGGAAGACGTGCTCCAAGTGAATTTTGACCATAGAAGGGGATGATGGTTGTGGGATCGAACTTCACCCTTAGTTGTTACCTCTAAGTATTCCACCAACTCTAGCGGATCTTACCCGAGTTTTTTCTTTTCTAAAATTTATAAATAAGCACAGAAAAAATTCAACTTTTGCAGGACGAAAAGGAATATTACCATGTCAATTTGGAAGCGAGTTGCTGCTGCAAAGATCTGGGGAGCCAAACATATATCAGCCTGCAAGTAGAGGCAATCCAAAATAGCAGGAAATATTATTATGACCTTACATGGAGGAGAAATGGAAGATCAGCTACTAATCTAAACCAACTAAAACTCCAAATATATAATAAGGAAAAAATAAACATTATCATTAAATTTAGGTGCTGAAATGAAACAAGCCCTTCTAAACAATCAGCAACTCAAAACTCTATGCAAAAGAAATATTTCAGTTATTTAAGAGAGACTATGTAAGATGATTGCATAATAAATACAGAGAGGTCAACAATTGAGAAACAAACCAGGTAGATTTCATTTCCCGTGGCATATTTTCCGGAGCAGCCTTCCAACAGCTTTTCAAGGGCTAAACAAAATGCAGATTCAAGTCACATGTCAACAAAGACTACCTTTTAGTTCAATCAAATATCGTCCGCAGTAGGATGAATTATATCGTTCATAGTATCACATCAAGTTAAGATTTATTTTCTTTTTTTGGTCACTGAAACTTAGTTGCATGAGTTAAATGCTACTACTACTAATCCAAGAACAATAGTTTGATATAAGTATCTGGATCAATTCTTATCTAATGAGCCAACTCAGAGATATTCATAGAACACACTAATGAGGGAGTATATATGCAATCTGTAAAGAATAAATTTTAAAAAGGCATCTGGTGTCTTCAGGCAAGGTTTTGACCTTCAACTTATTGCCCATAATGGACATGCTCCAAATCCATAAACACTACTAACTCAAAATTACTATGATATACTTCGAATGGAGGTCACTGGACAAGGGCTCAGTAAACACCTCAAAATTGTAATCTAATAATATTTATTCTTCTTCATCACCTTTTATTACAAAGCTCTTCACCTGTGTTCATAGGAAAATCAATTCATAAAGTGGTGGAGGACACTCAAGAATGAGAAAGAAAGTGTGCTTCATATAAATAACACATGCTGACCGGAAAATCATTTTGTGAAGACTATGATTATGCATGTGCAATACATCTGTTAGTCCTTTGTGTCTACCTTTCTTCTTCTCATTGGTTAAAAGCCCATTTGCATCACTTTCGAAAGACATTAATTGTTCATTTCATCTAGATCCATAAGAAAGGAGAACTTACCTGCAAAACCTTTCCTTATATGATGTTGAACCCATGCAATTTTATCATCTGAATTTATCTTTCCCTCCATAAAATTCTGTAGAAGAGAGAAAAGTTTAAAAAAAGAACCCCGCAATCTTTCCAATCTTACCCAAAAAAAAAAAAAATCCTTAAATCAAGTAATAAGTTGGAATTCTTGGAACTATACTCAAATTCAAATTTACCAGCACGGTGAGATTTTGAAGAGGCTGTATGCTTGAGCAGACAATGCTTGCAGCCTAAAAAAACAGTTTTATCACGGGCCAAGGCAATTTGAGATGATGTGAAAGCATTATAGCACAAGCATTGGGAAAAATGGATATATATAATCAGATTGAGAAAATACTAAACCAGTGTTAAAGCAGTTATGTATCTTCTAACAAAAGCATTCATTAAATGCACTTACTTGTAACAATTTCATCTTCCAAAGGAAAAGACTGTATGTTGAAAACACTTAAGCAGCTATTTTTGATACCAACTTTTGTGAGTAAAACCACATACAAACATATAAAAATCAAATAGGGATGCCTAAGATTGGACATCCACGCATACGGGCTCAAACGCATGTAAGCATGCACGCACGCATGCGTGCCCGAGCCCCCCGGACACCCACCCGAGGGTGCCGACCCTCAGCACGCCCAAACCGGCCCCGGCAGCCCTGCACGCACGCACGCGGAGCCCCGGGCGTCCCGTGCGCACGCCCCGCGCGCAGACCGCGCGCCCAACGCGTGCAGACCGCGCGCATCTCTTCATGCTTGGGTTAAGTGCTTCTTGGGGAAGATTCTACTTCAAATTTACGGGATAAAAGCGGAAAACGATGTAGCTTACATTTTCATGGGATCATGGGGTCCTAGGGTCACTGTTTCTAGCATTTTTGAGTCATATTTCTTTCTTAGATTTTGATTTACTTTTATCTTTTTCCTTCTTTAGGAGATCACTCATTTCCATTTGTTCGAAGAGCGTCACCTATCTTAATATGAATGCTCCGATCTTATTTCATAATTAAAAAATATTATTGAGTTGATCCTGATCAAGTTGAAGAAACTCCAAAGATGAATGAAGGTCAAATACAAAAACAAAGATGGATTGGGAGATACAGAACCTGACTCAATATTTTTAAATATATGAGACATGATGGGTTATATCTACATTGTAAGGATTGTGAGCTTACCTGCAAATTGATGGCTTTCTTTTGAAGATCTTGAGGGAGCAGTGGACGCTGAGGATACACCTCTTCTAAATACTGTTGAAAGGCAACAAACCATGTCTTTTAAATTCAGAAAATCCAAAGAAACAAAGGAAAAAAACATAGGATGAGTTTTGATTTTCCACAGACCAATAAGATGGCAAAGGAGTCCGCGACTACAATGTCACCATCCACCAGTGCTGGGACATAGCCTATCGGATTTAGCTTCAAAAACGCTACAGACAGCATTAAAGGTTCTTTGGTGAACCAAATTTTGTATAACTTCCCATAACAAGAGAAAATTATTGGCATGATGATGTCAGACCGTGTACATATTTGTGGAAAAAAGAATGAGGGCATGTGGCTCCATGTGGGGTGAGGTGAGAAAATGGATTTGGATATAGCACAAGGTGAACGCAACCGAAAGAGATTTGATCCATGTAAAAAAAATTACATATCTAAAAATACTTAGTATCTAAAAATATCTATAAAAAAAATACTTAGTAGAAAAATTAGCCATTTAGTTAAAAGTAACTATAAATAGCATCATACAGTTCACCTGTCTATAAACATGAATACAAGCGCACAACTTATGCAAATAGAAACTACATGGCCATTACCACATTTTCATATGCACAAAAAAGAAAAATTAAATCTATCCAATGTTGACCCATGTATCAAAATCACTACCAACCTAGATTGAACTAATCTATGTAAAAAAAATCACATCTAACAATAGTTACTCATCTAGGAAATGCAACTATAAATTACATCATGTCGTCCACCTGTCTATGAACATGAATATACAAGTGCACAACTTCTGCAAATAAGAAAATACATGGTCCATTCCAAATTATCGTATACACGAAAAAGAAAAACAACCTTAGTCTATACACAAGTGATGCATATATACCTGGACCGAACTGCTCCCCTTTTAAAAGATTAACCGCCTTGTACTCATAATCCAACCCTTTCAACCCAAATTCGAAACAAAAAAAGAAACCATCAAACTAGTGATTCAATCACAAACTACATAAAAGCTTCAAAAAAAAAAAAATCAAACCTTTCAAGTTGAGGGCAATCCGGATTCTGTGTGAGCACGAGCTCCTCCAATAAGAGTACAACTTCAGCTTCTATTAAAAGAAAAAAACAAAGAGAAAGAGAGAAAGTCAGAGCAGAAGATTTGACCGCTTTTAAAGATGAAGCGACGAAGATCGATGGGTCGATCAAAAGAACTCAAAAAACCCAAAATAATGAATAATTGAGAGTGAAAACCTTTGATTCGGAAGCCATGGATTTGTCTTTCAGCGGCTCCTCGAGAGAGAGGGAGAGGGAACTAAAAACAGTGCGGACTAAAAGGGCAGCTCTATCCCCACCATACCATGCACTTTGCTGTCCTCTCCGACCAATTAATCCCACAAACCATATATGTAGTAATACCTTATCCCACTATCATTTATATTACAACCAAGTTTTTTTTTTTTAGGAAGCGGTAGACTATATAACTTTAAATATAAGAGATTACAGTTAATCTAAGGGGGTGTTTGGCAACGGCGAAAACGGATTTTAAGTGCTGATTGTTAAGTGCAGAAAGTGGAATGATGATAATCTTTAAGAAAAAAAGCATTTTGTTCAATGAAAAATATTAAGCAGTATTTTAATAAGTGTGTTTGGTTAACCAGTTGACTTATGTGATTATTGGAAGGGGTATTTTGATCCATTTTATAAGTGCTGAATGTTATTTTGATGTCTGGTTGAAATGGAAAAAAACATGTTTTTTTGGAAATATGAAAGATTATTATTTTTTAACATGTTAAAAATATTAGTCTCACAATTTCATTTGAAGAGTCAAAACAATATAGTGTCTGGATATCCACATGTTTAATCTGTTGAAAACTCTGATATTTACATATTTCCACCTACTCCATAAAATTGCAAAGACTCCTCAATTGGACTGCAAACACATCGTAATGCCTTGATTAAAATTCAAATACATAATAACAAAATATATCTGCATCATACATCTCGGAATATAATGTACATACATAGCTAGGGATACAACAATAGAAACATCAACGCGTAGACACTAGCTACTTCTGAGCTCAAGGCATCCCATACACCATCACTTGAGATGATAAGTCGACCTCCTGCATTTGATAGCTGTAGGAATATGAAAGAATTAAGTGCTGGAATTGTTATTCAATCAACAGATGGAAGGAAGGAGACTAAAGCAAGATATTGTCAAAGAACAAAGGACCCTCCAAATTTTTGTTTGTCGCAAAACATAAACAACTGCTCTCACCCTATAAAGAAACTGATATGTAGCAGTTAAACATATGGAGGGTGCATAGAGGTCCTGTTTTTTTATGCTCCATGTTTATTTCCATTTATAACTTATATTTGTAAAACACAAGGCTTGAAATCCATGAGATAGATCTAAAATCCATTTATGTATTATGAGCTTCCAGGTCAAAGAGTTTGTCATATGATGATAATGTATTCATATATCAGAGCAATATATGACATCTCTTTGCCATGGATACCTGGGTTATGTCATCCCCATGTAAGTCATTCGAAAAAGTTTCTTAGACAATGAAAGGTAATGGTTCACACAATCAAAGGCAAAAAACTCCAATCATCAAATCCAATTATAATAAAAAATAATTATAACAAGAAAGTCAACAGTGGAGGAGGAGGAGGGGCAGATGTCATCCAAAATTAAACAACTGTTCTGCAAGAAATAGAATATACAAACCTTCACTTGCTTCACATAAGGGACAGGGACAATGAACTCGCCAACATCCATATCGCCAATTGACCTTGAGAGACATAATCCACCAGGCCAACACCTTAGAGGGCCAATCTGGAATAGCAAAAGCAGCAATCAAGTCAAAATGGTAAACTGGGACAAATGTCTAGGGTGCAAATATGGAATAATAATGGAACACACTAATATGCAAACCTTCATTCTTAGTAACAATCCTATCTTAATAAAGATCACAGACAAACCAAACCTATATAAGGACATGTTATACCTATGTGCACCACGTAGCTCAAACCCTCATAGAGCAGTACCCATAAATCCACTATACCACAATACAAACAAAAGCAATGTAATCATCCCTTTACTAGCAGTTCGACATGCAAAGTACAGATATGAATTGACACCGAAAAAAAAATGTTTTCCACATAAATTAGAAATGTTTCATGCTGTGTGTAGGGTACCCACTTGCATTTGGGGATGTGTTTTTTGTTTACAAACTGATTCTGGCATCTTTATTATTGTGAATCTGTAGGGTCATCCCATATGATATGCTTTATTGTTCTGTTGGTCTTCGATTAATAGCACTATTGTGGCTATACAGGAACAAAAAATTATTCAAATATCAAAATGAATCTGTCATTTTTTTTCACAACAAAAAACCAATTGTAGACTTGATGGTACAATAAAAAAAAAGCCTAGTTTGGAAAATGTAGTTTAGACAATAAAAAAAACCTTTCTCCTTCTGAAGGAAGCATCATTGTTTTTTCTGCACAACTCCCCATAAGGCCAATCAAGAAAGTTTACAACAGAGAAGAGTAATAGCCTTAATGAAAAACATCCTCTCTCTTTAAGCATCCCCAATGTAGGTTTGTCTATATTTACCCATTCAAAATTTCATCTTTTCTTCTTCTTCTATCAATCTGCTTCTGTGTGTCATATAATACTTTTATTTTTTACACATAACTGGTGAGATTGTAGGGGGAGTGAGACCAGTTGCAGATATGCATATAAGGAAGGCAGAGATGGTAAGGCAGTCCGATGCTTCCCAGGATTAGTGTTACAAAATTGATGTTTGGATCATTCAACCCATCAATTTTTAGGCAAAATCAAGAAAGAAAGATAGCTGCAATCCTTAACAATGTCTTTAAATTAGTCAATTTTCATTCTATAATGTTTTGTCAAATGCCACTACTTCCCTGACACAAGTTAAATAATACTATTAACAACAAATCCAAAGCATGATGTTTGAATCCCAATGCAGAAATAGACATGAAGTTCAACATGGAGAGTAATCAATGAAAAACATAATGTTAACCCAGCAAAAATGTGAAGTTTAAAAGATATTGAGGTGATAAAAATGAAATCTACTTGTTCTAACTTTAATGATTGACCAAAACAGAGAGCAGGCATCATACAACTACTAACTTACATCATGATGGCTAGTGTAAAAACCACCATGCATATCATCATCCATTACAGACACAAAAATAAAAATCAGTTCAACCATGCATATCTTCATTAATAGTACACTACATTATTATAATTATTAATCCCTATGACTCCATGTGGGTGGGAGGAACTCACCTATGTCCTTGTTATTGTATCTATGATTGTTTAGTTCTGATTGGACCAGGCCATGAGAACATCACCATATAAAATACTAAACAAGAGTTCAAAAAAACACCAACAAGCCTTTGCACCAAAATTGTAAATTTAACAACCAACCTAATGTGATCAAGTTCAGAAAACAATATTGGTACCCCATTGCTCCACAACCATTAAAGACGTTTCCACATTATAATGGTCCACAAGGATGTTTATTTTAAGTGGTTGAAAGATTAACATGTATCACATTTATATGAATCATATAAATCCATGGTGGTACTATATATTATAGGGTAACTTAATTAGAACAGGTTTCCTGGAGATGATTTGGTGTGAAGTGAAATATATAATCATATTACAGGAAAAAAAAAAATACACAACTATAGAAGAATGTGAGTTTGAAATGTCAGTGAAGGCTGAGCAATTCATTGGGGTGGTTTGAAAAAGAGCTTTTATAAACATCCATTCTACACAAAAACACATCAACCTTATTTGAACAATCACTGAAATTCCTAATGCACATACACCTCTTCAAAGGTCAACACCACAATATCATATTTTTTCAATTAAGACCAACAGATTGTAATGCCATGGGATGATCCAACAAAGATATAGTATCATGGAAAAATTCCTTCATACACAGAAAGCCTAAAATCATGATCTACATACAATCCGAATGAAAGAAATAAGGTTTTGCAAGAAAAAAGTAAACACCTTCCTATCCAGAAACTGATCTACCCACAAAAACCCATAACACACATGTCAGCCGACCTTCCAAAAGATCCATATCCAAGAAACCCTCAACAGTATAAAAGAAACCCTAAACAGTATAAAGAGGTTCAGATTTGAAGAACAAAAGCCAAAAAATGAGGAGATTTCATGGGTTTTACCTTGATCGTTGGCTGGGGTGGAGATTCAAGGCAGCTACGAAGCAGATCGGACTGTCGGGATGTTTGTTGGAGAAGGTGAGAGGGAGATCGGAGTGTATCGGCGCTCTTCGTGGTCTGGTGACTGCTCAAGAGGAAGAATCAATGCACAATCAGTTATCACATGTTTGCTAGGATCAGCTACCGTGATAGTTGATCGTTCGGCGTAGACGAAGGAACAAAGATGATGTTGGATCGGCAGTTCTTCTCTGCTCTCAAAGTAGGGTTTACACTGGGTGTATTCGGTGCTGCGAGGAGAAGGAGAGAGAAGAATTAAAAGTGAAATGGGTTTATATACCCTTTGTGAATATCAAAGTTGACAGGGGCATTTCTTTTCACACCCGGGTTGAACTTGCTGGATGCGATAGCCGATTAATAAGTGCACTACACCCAACTGAAAATTTTCGGACCTTTTTGTCTTAATGAGGTTTCAAAACAGTGTTTTTTGAACACTCCCAAACACAAATAAAGAGAAATTTTAAGCATTAATCTAAATAAGCACTGATAATCTGTGCAGCCAAACACCCCCTAAATCTTGCCTCAAAACAAGGGAGGAGGAGAAGATCGAGATGCGGGAAATAACGCTCGCCTAGAGCACTTCGTCCCAACATCAAGTGAACATGAAAAAACAAAGGCTACTTCAAAGAACGTAAGCCAGAGAATAAAATAAAGAGAACAAAACACCATCCCGCCGCCGCCCTGTTGGACTACATCTAGCCTGGGTCGATGTGTAACATCTCGTCCACCAAGTGCACTTCTCGCGCGCCCTCCAAGGCTCTCCCCCAGGATGATATGAGCATGAATATCTCGTCCCATATATTTTCTATGTAAAATCGCTACCCTGCGAAGATCAGCTTGTTGCGGGCCAACCAAATCCCCCATATGGCTGGAAAGACTATCTTGAGCACCCTGTTTTTAGTCCGCGACGTGCCTAGCTGGGAAATAGATTTCATCTGCTGCCACAAATCGGCTCCAGAACTGAAGGAAGGGTGAGTACCCGTGGCATGGCCGATGATCCTCCACAGAGGAATGACCGCGGAGCATAGGCAGAAGAGGTGATCCGCTGTTTCTATGTCGGCGTTACAGAGCGCGCAATTTGATGGTTCATTTGGGCGCCATATAGCCCTATGTGCCCTTGTTAATAGGCGGTCTTGAAACATCATCCACAAGAAGATTTTCACCTTTAACGGCATCCTCCTCTTCCACAACCATTGAGTTTGGTCCACCATGTTTATGATCTTTGGTGATTCCCGTCTCCACCATTGGTAGCACGCCTTCACGGTGAAAGGTGAGGACTGATTTGTGCCCCAGGTAAGCTCATCCTCTCGTGAGGGCTGCACTGCCACCGTGTGTAGAATCTCCAATAGTTGTGCGGCCTCAGTAACTTCTGCTTCCATTGTAATGTGTCTCAAGTGTAGGTGCCACTCCCCCTCATCCGTCTCGCTGGTTCTGCAATGAATGACGTTGCACTCCTTGAAATTTGCTAGTTCAAAAAGTCTTGGAAATGCCTCCCGAAGAGGAGCCTCACAACACCATCGGTCAGACCAAAACCGAACTCTGTCTCCCTTGCCGACCCTCCAAAGGAGTGTTGGAGTAAAGAACTCCCCCAATGAGAACCAACATCTGCACAGGAAAGACATCTGGCTTGTCGTGCGAGGAAACAACACACCGCTAGTCCCTATGCCACATCGTTCCTTGAACAGCCTCACCCACAAGAGGTTTGGCTGTTTGAGCCACCGCCAAAGCAATTTTGCCAGCAACGCTCGGTTCATGGCTTCAAGATCCAGTACGCCTATGCCACCCCTGTCCCTGGACTGGCATATGGACTCCCAAACCACTAAGTGTGGCATGTTTGCATTGTTGTTTGCACCATTCCAGAAGAAACGTCTTCGGATGATGTCGATTTTCTGCAAAATCATTTTTGTGAGCCGGAATATGGACAAGAAGAAAAGAGGAAGACTCGAGAGCACCGAGTTTAACAGGGTCAGTTTGTCTTCGGAGCTGAGATAACGGTTCTGCCAACCTGCGAGTTTCTTCTTGAATCGTTCAATCAAGGGATTCCAATCTTTGCGTAGAAGCCTTCGTTGGACTAGAGGAAGGCCGAGGTGGCTAGGAGGTGCCCGTTGGATGGCGCATCCGAACTTGGCTGCCATGGCTTCCACCCTACGTGACTCCACGTTGATAGCCCACATCGAGCTCTTAGTCCAGTTTATTTACAGGCCTGAGATGGATGAAAAACAAGTTAAAATAAATCTGAACTCCTCGACCACAATCATCTCTGGGGCAGCGAAGACAACGGTGTCGTCGGCATATTGAAGATGGGTGATTGAGGTGCCTCCCGCGACGCACGGGAGCCCAACAATCCAGCCAGCCCTTGTCGCTTTCAGGCACATACGACTCGACATTTGCCACTATCGAGAACAACAGTGGGGAGAGGGGGTCCCCCTATCGCAGACCCCGATTAAGCGGGAAAAATCCACATTGTGCACCGTTAATAGTCACCGAGGCTTTAGCAGTACATAAACAATGCTTGAGCATACGTATCCAATTTGAACTAAATCCATGCAAAGCCATGATATGGAAGAGAAAGTCCCACGCGACCCGATCATATGCTTTAGCAAAATCGAGCTTTAGAACCAGTCCGGCTTGGTTGTCTTCATGGAGGTTGGTGATGATTTCCTGGGTAACAGCGAAACCGTCGTGGAGGCCCCGACCGGGGATGAACGCCGCATGATTCTCCTCAATGATGTGAGCGCACACACGCTTTAATCTGCTTGTGAGAACATTAGCAATTAGCATGTAGCAACCATTCACCAAACAGATGGAGCGGTAATCTGAGATACTCTCCGCCCCCTCGCGTTTTGGGATAATCACGAAAGAGGACGAGTTCAGACAGCCGATTCCTTGTCTCCCTGAATGAAAGTCCTCAAACATCGCAAAGATGTCCTCCTTGATGATCTCCCAAAATTTTTGATAAAATATGAGCCCAAACCCGTCCGGTCCCAGGGATTTATCTCCCTCTGCCTTTGAGACCACTGCCCGGATCTCTGACATGGTGAAAGGAGTGTCCAACTCACCGAGCAGCTCAACAGGGACTTGTGGCAGCTCAAGGTCAGACCACCGAGGCTTTCCTGAACGTATCTTGGAAATGCTAGATGATACCCGCCCGAATGGACTCTCGATCTTGCAACAACACCCCATCCACCATGAGTTGAGAAATCGTATTCAAACGCCTTCTTTGACTCGCAATTTTGTGAAAATATTTTGTATTACCGTCGCCCTCTTTCAGCCACAGGGCGTTCGACTTCTGGCGCCATTCCCTTTCCTCAAGTTGGAGCACGTTCGTAAACTGTAGCTTGGCTGATTTTCTCTCCTGACGTTCCGCCTCCGTGAGGACTCTGCCCTCCTCGAGCTTATCTAAGGCTTCGATTGCATGTTGGAGTCTGACGTTCTCTTGCTCCCTCTTCAATTTTTTGTTTCGCCCCCATGTTTTGAGCACCCTCTTTAGTCATTTGAGTTTAAAACTCACCCTCCTCGCCCCACGGTACCCGAACGCCAAGGACGTCCAGCTATTACGCACAATGTCCTCAAGTTCCTCATTCTGGGTCCACCAAGACTCAAACTTAAAGCTCCTGGCCTGCCTGGCTCTTTCCCGCATACGCAGAAGAATTGGAGTATGGTCTGACGTAGCTCGAGCCAACCCAATAGCCTCATAGTCCTGGCTAGGGCTGCAACTCGGGCGGGTTGGGTTCTGGTTGACCCCAACTCGAATTCCAAACTACTCAACCCTAACCCGACCCAACCCGAATTGGACCAACCCGAACCCAACCCGAAATTAAATAAACCAACCCGACCCAACCTGAATTGGACTAACCCGACCCCAACCCGATTTTCAACCCGAATTAGACCACCTCGACCCAACCCGAATTTCTAACATAATGTGTAAATTACATAAATTAACCCGACCCAACCCGTAAGATTAGCTAAGTTTACCTAAAATTTGGACTATCCATATTAGAAGCTACATAATGGACGTCCTTGATCTTTTTTTAACTATTAATTTACGGGTTCGGGTTGGGGCGGGTTGTGAGTGAGGTCAACCCGAACCCAACCCGATTTGTGAGTCAACCTGAATTGTTCAACCCGAACCCGAACCCGATTTGGTCAACTCAACCCATGTACAAATCGAGTTCAACCCATCGGGTTCGGGTTCAACCCAGCCCAAGTTGCAGCCCTATTCCTGGCACACTTCTTCCCAGTCTGGACATACTAGGAACCTGTCCAACTTTGCCATGGAGGGGACTTCCCGTATGTTGGACCAAGTGTATGCCAGATTTGGAATGGGAATGTCAAGGAGCCCCTCGCGTGCAATCCAGTCCAAGAATCTCTCCATGTCTGGCGTCACGGTGTCACATCTGTTTCTATCCTCTGTAAACCGGGTCGCGTTGAAATCTCTGAGGATACACCACGGGGCATTCCAGGAAGCCCGCACCATAGAGAGTTCCGCCCACAACTCCTCCCTCTCCACACTAGATTGTGGTCCATAGACACATGAGACAGTCCACTTCCAACCAGAAGACGGATCGTGTAGGAGAGCCGAAGTAGAGTGACACCCGATGGAGTGATCGAGCAAGGACCATCTATTAGAGTTCCAACCCAGCATGATACCACCCGATGCTCCAACCGAAGGCTTGTACACCATTTCGTCCAGCCGACTACTTCCTCCCACCGCCTGGAGCACCCTCCCCTCTATGAATTCCATTTTAGTCTCCTAAATACCACACACATCGATATTGTTCCTGTGAACTAGGTCCGCCAAAGCACATTTTTTTGCGGGATCGTGCAATCCCCAAATGTTCCAAGAGAGACATGAAATCATAGATCAAGGATGTGATCCTCAATTTCGGTGTCGACGACCACAGTCTCTCGCCCGGTGGCAATCTCCCCCGGCAACCTTTCCTGTACCCCCGACGCCTCAGGTCTTGAATGGATGGACTTTCCTACAGAGGGAACATGATCTCCTTCGCTAAATGTCTTCTTTAGGAAGCTTATGAATTGTGGCTTCCCCCTCTGGGCCTGCAAGTCCATATCGATCTCAGCCGCTTTTATCACTAAACGTTCTGTCTCACCGTCTTTCACCGCTATGGACTCCTTCCCCATCCTGTCGGTACCGTCGGGAAGGCCTCCGATGTCGGTGTGTCGGAGCGGATCCCGGCGGGGTGCGCGGTGAGCGCGTGCGTGTGTGGGGGTTCTTCGGGGATTCAGATCGGATGCGTGCCCTGGCGGGCTCGGTCGGATCGTCTTCTCAGAAGGGTGAGGGGTGTCGTTCCTGGTTGAGGCGCCCGATAGCGTCTCAAGAGGATTCACGGGTTTGTGTGATCGCCACCTGCTTTTTCTAAAAGCAGGAAAAGGTTGGGTCGGATTTGATCGCCTACGTGGGGAGTTTGTGGGGTCTCCGCTCTGAGACATGGATATACCGTACACAGAGGTGAAAAAACAGGTATCATATTCTGCTTCCGGGGCTTGACTAAAGGAGTCTTGGGACAAAGGGGTGTGGATAGGGGGCGGCTAGTTGTGTTTAGCCGTCGGCCAGGGGGCGGCTAGCTAGGGTTAGCCGTCCGGGGTCTGGGTTGGTTTGGGTAGAACTTCGGTAGGAAATGTGTTTGGTTTTGGACAGAGGCTAAGCTAGGTTTAGCCCGGGTTTCTGGAGGGTGGGATGAGAGGGTATTTTATGTAGGGAATGGGTGTTTCTCTTGCAAAAGGGGCTCTCTCTCTCTCTCTCTTGGGATTTCTAGTGGTGGAAGGGTTTGATCAAGTGAGGGTGGTGGATTGGTGATGAAAGATTGTTGTGGATTTTTTGGTGATGTTGTTGATGTTGTATTTGGGCTTGGGACCCCTCTATTTATAGTAAAAGAGAGGCAGGGAAATATCCCGAGGGTAATGGAGTGGGTTGGCTTCGATTGGACCTCTCATTAATTCTCTGGTTCTTCTGTCAGAGACCAGGTGAAGGGCGGCTAGTGCTAACTAGCCGCCCAGGATGGGGTGGCTACTTCCTGGTAGCCGCCCCTATCATGACCTGCCAAACGTCCCATCCCTGACAAGCGGTGGCTTGGGTCGATTACTTGGATTGATCCGGCCGAGAGGGGGTGGCTAAAGGTCATGACCCGTCGCAATGATCAGCATTTAATATTGCTTTATGTCCCATCCAGGGGATTGGTCCAAAGTCGGCCAGAGGGGCGGCCAGGGGGGGCGGCCAGTGTAAACTAGCCACCCGGTGTGGGGCGGCTAGTTAGGGCTAGCCGCCCCTTGCCAGGGACTTGGGGTTCTAGGGTTTTGGGTTTTTAGAGTTAGGGTTAGGGTTTCCGATTTAGGTTTAGGTTTAGGTCAGGGTTTCCGATTTAGGTCAAGGCTAGGGTTTAGGGTTTCCGGTTTAGGTTTAGGTCAAGGCTAGGGTTAGGGTTTCTGGTTTAGGTTTAGGTCAATGCTAGGGTTTAGGGTTTCCGATTTAGGTTTAGGTCAAGGCTAGGGTTTAGGGTTTCCGGTTTAGGTTTAGGTCAAGGCTAGGGTTAGGGTTTCCGGTTTAGGTTTAGGTCAAGGCTAGGGTTAGGGTTTCCGGTTTACCGTACCTTTGGTTCTTTATTGGATGTCCAACTGTGGGATATTTCCGTGTGTTACTTGAAGTATTTCTGTCTCTCTGGACAGTCAATATTGGGGTATCTACAATTGTCCCTCATCGGACGGAGTCTTTGTGCGGAGCAGGAAAGACTTCGACCGATGATAAGGAAAGGGACCCCCGGCCCGACCTTCAAGAAGTTTATGCCAAAACGAACAGTACCATTCGGGGAGTTGATTTAGACCATCAGAGGCTAGGTCTTGACTTAGAATTTTTAACCGAGAGGATGATCCAGGTGGAAGGCGGGAAAAGGTAAATGGTGACTGATCCAACCCGCAGTCGGGGTTCTTAGCTATCGTGCGCGGAGCAGCCCAGCTTCAGTTTCCTCGTGCCTACCGTTCCCGTGCTTGGGAAAACTCAGCAAGGAGGGGATATCGCCGACAGAAAGCAAGTAAAAGTTGATTTGGTGAATTGGATCATCCGAGGGATAAGAACTCTGGAAAAGAACCAGAACTGAAGAAATTCGAGTTTGAACGGTACTGAAAGTGTGGCAAAACTTCAGGAAAGTCGTGTTTGACCAAGTAATGTTTGGAAATAAGCCAATACATGGCTGTTTGGTATGGAGAACCTTGAAATTTAGGGCTGAAAAGATTGGAAAGGGGTTTTTAAGTGAAAGAGAAAAACTGGGAGGGGCGGCTAGTTGTAACTAGCCGCCCGAGAGGGGGCGGCTACTCGCGGGTATCCGCCCCTGGACTGGGTCCCTTATAACTGAAAAAGGGACCCTCTCTCTTTCCATTTTTCAAAAACGGTTTCTCTCCCTCTTCTTCTTCTTTTCTTCGGTTTCAAACCCAAAAACCCTGATTTCTTTGCCTTTTCTTCCTCCATTTCATCTTTAATCCTCTCTCTTTCTCTTGATTTTGAAACCCTAGTTTGGGTTCTCCTTTTTCTTTTTCAAACGGAGGAGATGGCGAGGTCGAAGGCGATTGCTTCGAGGGGGAAACGACCACGGGTGGCTCGTGGAGAGCGTAGCCCGAGCTCTTCATCATTGGAGAGCGATAGGCCGGAGGTCGAGGCCGTGGGGGAGGGGTACGATGGAGGTGCCGCCGGTGGGCATCGGTGCGGGTGAGGTTGGGGATTTGCCTTCGGGGGCTGTCCTGGAGGTTGGGAGTAGTATGATAGGCTACACACGCAAGAGGAGGCGTGGGGATCGACCGGTGGTGGCCGGGGAGGTGGTTCCGGGGGTTGGAGGATCGGTTGAGGGTGCAACCGAGGGGGCAGGGGTCGAGGGAGTTGGTGAGGATGTGAGGGCGTCGTTGGATGCCCTTTTTGGGATGCTGGATAAGGAGGCTACGGAGGCCAGGGCTGAGGAGGAGGAGAGTAGGGCTATGGGGGCTTTTGCGGAGTTTATCTCTGGCGTGGGGAGGGTGGAGGGGATAGGAGAGGCTAGGGATGGGGCCGGGGAGGCCGAGGGTAGGGGCACCGCGGTTGCAGAGGCCGGTGTTGGTGTTGGGGCTGAGGGCGAGGAGACCGTGTTCGAGGAGGACGAGGAGGAGGGGGATGACGATGGGATGGACGATCTTGACGAGGCCGAGGTGGATGCTCCTGGGTCCACACGGGCCGTGGTATGTTCTTAACTCTTAGTCTTTAGCCTCTTATTTGGTTGTATGTGCATGTCTATTGGGTGGTATGGATAGGTGTTTTAGCGTATTTTATACTCGTATATGTGCGTTTTTAATTAGACATGCTTGTGTATAAGTTTAATCTGGGTGGGATGTGTAGGCATGCTGATATGGTTTTATTTTTCCTAGGAAGGGGTGCAATTTCTATATATATATATCCGTGTTTGTTATATGCATATAAAGGAGAGAGAAGTGATATGGTTAGTATGTTTGCATGTGATACTTTTTTTACGTGTGTATGACTTCGTACGTGTTTGATTGTGATAGAGCATGAAGGAGTGTATGCATGCATTTCATGGGTCCAAGTGTTCTATATGCTTAGGTGTGTTTTAAGGAAAGTGTAAGCATGATAGGCTGTGATGTGGGTGGTGACCACGGTGGGATAAGAGGGTAAAGCATGTGATCTTATAGGTATGTTTTGCAAATAAAGGAGGGTAAATTTTCGTATGAAGTCTCATATTTCATGCCTCAGATGTGTAGGAGTTTTATTGTGCTAAGCATGGTTTCTAGAAAGTGGATTTGTTTAGACTTGGATCCTTACCTCTCGATCGCTTTTAAACTAACCCATGTTCCCTTCGTTTGTTTTGTAGAGGCCGAATCGTATCCGGGCTTTATGGCATGGGACGAAGAGGTGGTACAATGCCCTGGGGCAGGAGGAGAGGAGCTTAGTGGATGGAGCGGGCTTCCGTTCCTTCTTTTTGATCGAGTCGTTCCACGTCCATCGTCCATATGTGGAAGCCTTGGCGGAGAGATGGGACCCGGAGAGTTGTTCATTTATCCTCCCTACCGGCGCTGTTATGCCGACGCTCGAGGACGTCCATCGGATTACTGGCCTTCCGGTTTTGGGGGAGGCAGTGATTGCGGCCACCCTTGCGGACTACAGGGGGCTTTTCCGAGAGTTGATCGGGGAATGGGAGTTCGTGGAGCGGGAGCGGACGCTGAACCGGATCCCTTTGGGGCGGCTTTCGGGGCAGTACGGCCTCGGTTCCTTTACAGAGCGTCAGAAGGGCGAAGCTGCAGCTAGCTTCGAGAGAAGGCGGGCGATGATCGAGGTGAGAGAGGCGGCCGCGTGCCCACAGAGGGCACGGAGAGAGTTGAGAGCGCTCTTCCTCTACTTCTTTGGCCGGGTCCTTTTCTCGACGGCCTCTGATAAGGTCTCCTCTCATTCCTTCTACTGATGCGGGACTTGGAGGGCATGGGGCGCTATGCTTGGGGAGCGGCGATGCTCGCCCATCTCTTTTCGTGGAGCTCTCGAAGAAATTCAAGAGGGCCGGTAGAAAAAACCTTGGTGGCTTTGCGCCATTTCTTCAGGTATGTGTAAGTGATTGGTAAATGTCTTTTTTAGTTTAGTTCACTTTGATCGTGATGGTTTTCCTCTCGTTTTGTCAGATCTTCGGGTACAAGCACTTTGCCATCGATCGCCCGACTTTGGCTCCATTCGATCATGCCCTCCCTTGGGCTATGAGATGGGAACCCCGGGGATCTTCCCGCTTGCACCGCCTCGCTCAATTCCGAGAGGCCTTCCGCGTCTTGTCGGAGGAAGAGGTATAAGTTTTCTTTGAATTTCTTTGGCTTGTATTTGGTTTTCTTTTGGCTAAGCACTCTTCCTATCTTTTGATGCTTTTTTAGATGACGTGGAGGCCTTACTCGGGAGAGGTTCCCGAGGTTCTGGCGCGAGACGTCTGGTTGATCTACTTCAATGAGGTCGTGTTCCATGCGATCAGCCGGGTCGTCCGCCAGCTTGGGTACCATCAGTGGGTGCCCGATCCTCTTCCGCGGCGCCCCTCGATTCCGGTGGCCGGGATTCCTCGGGACACGAATCTCCCGAGGAATTACGCTACGTACGTGGCAGGATGGATGGGTCGAGGCCTCTTGGTGGAGCGTCATCCTGAGGTGACTTCGAGTGACGAATACCTAGCTTGGTATCGTCGGGAGTATGTGGGTATCATCGGGACGATGGAGGAGGAGATCCCGGATGCCTATGTAAGTTTGGAAGCTCTCCTTCTCTTCTTCGTTCTCTTTTGCTTGAATATTTTCTGAGTGGTGTTTGCTTTTGTAGGTTGAGTTGAATGAGATGGAGAAGAGGCTCAAGGCCGCCAATGAGCACCTCCAAGCGCGAGCTAGGCAGATAGAGGCGTTGCGGGTTCAGAACGGACGCTTGCAGGACCAGGTCCGGGTCCTCGTGGCTCAGGTGGATGCTTTGTCGAGAGCGAGGGCTGATGGTGCTTCCTCTTCTTCCGCCCCTCCTTCTTCCATGATTTCCGAGCGAGAGCTCGAACTGACGAGGGAGCTAGATGCGGCCCGGAGCGAGTTGACGGCCACACGGATGGAGCTGGGCCAGGCGAGGGGTAGGGCTTCTCGGGCTGAGGAGGAGACGGACCGGCTGAGGTCCATGGTGGCTTTGAGAGAGGAGGGGTTCATCACCCTAGGCCGTGAGAGGGACTCCATTCAGATGAGGGTGTCGGAGTTGGAGGCTTCGGCAAGTGTTCCCGGAGGTTTGATGGGGGACTTGGTTCGTTCTCTCCAGGCGGCCGGGGATAGGGATCGAGAGGCGCTCAGGGCGGCGGAGGCGAGGGCGCGGGAGTTGGAGGAGAGGTTGAGGGCCACCGAGGATCGGGCTAGAGGGACAGAGAGTCACCTCCGACAGAGATTGGAGAGGAGAGACATAGATATGCAGCAGGTCCGTCTTTGGGAGGCGACTATGAGGGGGAAATTGGTTGGAGGGGGCTCTATGACCGAGGCGGACCTCGATCTTCTTCCACTTGAGCCTGACCATTCTCTCTCGGCTTCCTTGGCTACCGGGGCCACCTTCAGCCGTGCCTCTCGTCCTTCGGCGTCTCGGAATCGTGGGATATACGCGAGGGCCGCGTCTTTGGTTCGAAAGACTCCTGCCGCTCCCGATGCTCCAGAGGTTCAGTCTTCTCCTCATCCGCCGCTCCCTTCTCAGCCAAGTCAAGACGTTCCTCCTACTCAGCCTCCAGCGGATGACGATACGCCGAGGTATAGCTTCTTTGTGTCTTGGTTTTGAGTAGAAGAATAGTATATATGCGATGAATTCATGCTTTTCTTCTTTTGTTTTTGGTTTTAGGTGATATTTCGGTGAGGTATAGCTCAAGACTTCAGAGTTTGGAGCGTTTCGAAGGAAAAATATCCTCTTTTATGCTCTCTCTTAGGTTTAGAAAAATAGTCTATGTTTGTGGTTTTGGTGGGACAATTTAATTTCTCGTTTATATGCATGGTTTAGAATAATTTAGCATGGATGTTTAGGTGTTTAAAGAGCTCCCTTTATTTAGAAAAATGAGTATTTCGTGAATGGGTGATTTTGGTGTTTTTATACGTTTAATTCATGGATGGGTGTAGGGTTTTGATTATATATTTGTTTTAGCATGGTATTTATACAGGTTTCGTGTATGAATATGTGTATGAAATGTGTACATGCAGGTTTTGGAAAGAACTGATCTCAATAGGTAAAGAAGTGTTGAAGAGTTGATCGAATACGGACCGACACAGCTGAAATAGGTGAAGGCAGGGGGCGGCTAGTTGTGCTTAGCCGCCCCCTGCCTGGGGCTTCCTCACCTGAAACAAAGGGCAGGGGCGGCTACTGTAAACTAGCCACCCAGTGAGGGGCGGCTAGTCGAGTTTAGCCGCCCCCTGCCTGGGGCAATTTGGTTCTGCTGCTCTTGTCTGCTGCTGTTGCTGAAAGTCTTTGTGACCGTTTCAACATTCGGGGCCTATAAAAACATTCTTTCCTTGGACCAAGTGTTAAATCTGTCCAGATTGCGCCCCTGCACTGATTTTCGAGCTCTTTCTTGCTTGAATTGTCAAGGGCTACAATCCATCTTAAGGTGAAATGGAAAAAGATAATGCGAGAAGGTAAAGTGCGGGAGACCATGCTTTAGTATGCAAGGAAGGGATTCCAAGTGCGTGAGAAAAACTTTCAAGTGTGTGTAAAGGTGGGACAATTTCTTCTCAGGCATGTGCGGTAAGGGCACGAAATGAGTTGGGACAATTTTAATATTTAGGCACGGGGGGTCAACTTTAATATTCCAAGAAAATCGGATGCCAAGGTGTTTTGGAAAAGGAAAATGCAAGCTTATGCGTAAGTGTAGTTGGCATAAGGGGGCATTTTAGTTCTTCAATGGTTTCTTACGTGAGAGGGTAATGTTCTCGATTTTCTGAAGTAAAAGATGCCATCAAGTCCCTGTGGAGGAGCCCTTGTGGTCACCCATGTCCAAACCAGGATTGTATTTGAATGGTATAAGCCTTAGGTGTCGAGTTTTCTAGGTTCATGGGTTTCAAATGCTTAATCATATTATTCTAAACATGCTGAAAAATCCATGAGTGTACCAAGAGTCGAGTCAAATAAGCTTCTCTTGGATAAGCAAGTTTCTAAGTGAACTCATGTGAGTGTGTGTAGTTTGTAAACCTGGACATGATCTATCTTTGGTCGAAATTTCTCCTTTCCCGGCAAACGTAGTTCAATTTAGAATCCCATTGCGAAAATAAAAAAGGGGGGGGGGAATGGGGTAAGAGAAATATCTTCCTTTTGGGCAATATTTTAGAATTGACCCAGTCTAGCATATGTCCTACTTTCTAGGTCCCTCTGGCTTTCTTCTTTTTACCACTTCTTTATTTTTGGTGGAAAGTACAGTCCGTTGTTTGGATGTGTACTGGTATAGCCGTTGTCTAGCGTATACCGTGCGTAAAGGCGTGAAAGCCTGCTAAAATAGAGAGTTTAACCCGTTCACTTGGGTGTTATTTTTCTTTTGTTGGCCTCTCATTGCCTGATTTTTTTTTATTTGAGGGGGGGACTCTTCTGTTTTTCACCCCGATTCTATTCATGCTTCCCCTCTAGAAGTGTTTGTATAGTGCCAGAGCCAGTTTTGGGACATATGCCAGGTCTAGGTAACTCCTCATTTTGACCTAGGGTTAATACGAGTGGGGCGGAAATAAGGGATGTTTTGCTTTGGGGGTTTTAAATTGTCCCAGTCTACGGGGTAGGCAATTTCTCTTCTTTCAGGTGAATCTAGTCCAGTTATACGTGTGTGAAGGAAACGGCATGATTTGGCGGAGATGTGTTCAAATAGATACGAGTTTATCTTTGAGAGTCTTATAATTCTATCATCAAGTACTAAACGCTGGAAATCGCAGGAAGGAAGAATAATAGTTCTTAAGTATTGAAAGCTATTTATGCATGGAATTTCTTTAGATAAAGTGCATTCCACGAACCTGGAACCTCGACTCCTTCGGCATCTACCAGGCGGTAGGCATTCCCGGAATAGAAATGGGTGATCACATAGGGTCCCTCCTATGTGGGTTGCAACTTTCCACTTGGGTGAGGCTGTCTTGATGGCATGATTTTCTTGAGTACTAATTCCCCGATTTCAAAATTTCTTTTTATTACCTTCTTTTCAAATGCCCTTGCCACCCTTCTTTGGTAGGCCTGGGCATGGTCTGCCGCCTTTAATTTTTTCTCGTCTTTTCCTTTTTTTGGTATATTTTTTTTGGTATTTCTGATATTTTACGTTTTCGAAAGTGTGGAAATAGATGTATACTTTTGGTTTTGAAAAGGGGCATGTGTTGGTGAATAGATATGTTTTTGGAAAAAGGAATGGAGATAAAGTTTGGGAAACGGTTTTGTTTTTAGAAGGGGAGTATGGAAAGGTAGTTTAAAATATGTTTTCGGCGGAAATCATGGAAGTACGGCTTCGTAAAATATTTTGCTTTGAAGAAATGTGTGGAAGCGCAGATTCAGAAAACGTTTTTGTTTGAAACGCGGCTTGTAAATGTTGTTTTGGTAAACAAGTAAAGAAAGTTTGGAAAAATTTCTTTGGACGCATGGAAATATGGTTTCGTAAAAAGAAACTTTTGTTTTGAAGGGGAGCGTGGAAAACATTTTTGTAAAAAACATTTTTTTTGTTTTTAAAGAAGAGTGGAAATAAAGCTGGAAACAAGTATGTTCAGAGTTGGGGAATGAAAGCTGATCGGCATGTATTTTTTTGGATTTTGGTTTCTTTTAGAAAAGCAGGTAAACAAATACGTATAGGGTGACGAAAGACGAAAGCTGGTAAACAAATATTTTGATATTTTGATTTTTAGAAAAAGCTGTAAACAAATATGTACAGGGTGTGACGAAAGCGAAAGCCGATAAACAAATATTTTTTTTTGGTTTTTTTAGAAAAGGCTGTAAACAAATATGTACCGGGTGTGACGAAAGCGAAAGCCGATAAACAAATATTTTTTTTTTGATTTTTTTTAGAAAAGGCTGTAAACAAATATGTACAGGGTGCAACGAAGGCTTACTCGGGGGGATCAGTACCTGGTTCTTGGATTCGCATTGTTTCCTCGAGTCGGCTTCGCTTGGTCGGCTGGCTGATGTCCGGTGGGGGTCCCCTATTACCGAACTCTTCTTCCCTGAGCCTTTTCAAGGCCTTCCTTGATGGAGCAGTTCTTCGTCGGTGGAGCCTGGCTGCCAACATGCGAGCACCTCTAGCCGGATGCGCATGGCACAGACGCTCCAATTCCGGGCTCGTGTCTCGTTAAAGCGTGCTTCTCCCCATATGGATACTACTTTCCCGCGGTACGGGAAGCGAAGACATTGGTGTCGGGTGGATGAGACAGCTTCGATGCTGTTGAGCCATGTCCTTCCAACAATTAGAGGGTGGGGCGATTGAATGTTCATTACCATGCAGTTAACGATGGTGGAGACCGGGCCGATCTTTAGCGGGAGTGTGACCAGTCCGCAAGCGTTCTTGCGCGTGCTGTCGAAGGCGTAGATGTATTCGTTCGAGGGCTCCAATCTTGGGACCCTGCCTTCTGGCTTCTGGTAGGCGGAATATGTAAGAACGTTAGTTTCTGCTCCCGTGTCGATGAGAATGTGCCGGAATTCCCTCCCTCCGAGTACAGCAGTGATTGGGCCGACGGACAGCTCGAATGTTCCGGGGCCGCGGAGAGTCTTCCCGGTATGGTTGAAAGCTTGAATAGTATGGTGGGCCGGTTGGACGGGAGGACGGCCTAGTCCAGGTATCTTTTGGTAGGTGGAGCATGTCATTATGTTTATTCCTGACCCTGGGTCTACGAAGATGTTGTTTAGCCACAACATTTGAAGTCGTTCGCAGATGTGTAGGGGGTAGACTCGCAGTCTGGGATCCGGGAGGTCTTGGTCAGTGAACGAAATGGTCATTGGACGGCGGGGGCCGTCGACAGTGTTGGTACTCTTGGAGGACCCGTTGTCGTCCGGATGCAAATTATCCGACGTACATTCCCCTCCTTCGGGTCCTTCGCTAGCTCCTTCGGGGATCTCCTCAAGTGGCTCTTCTTCTTTGTCTCCTCCCGAATTTTCTAGGCCGCTTTCGTCGGACTCGATGTTGATGACTGCGGGAAGGGCGAGAACTGCATCTTCTTCTTCACCATAGAGTATGGCAAGGTCATGATTGTCGAGGTTCAGCTGGAAGGGCTCGTTCTGCTCTTCCTCCTCGGATTCTTCAGACTAACTATCGTCAGTGACATCTTCTGAACTGCTTGGTTGTGGTGATGGTTGTCTCCCTCTCCTGACCATGTTTACTATGTGGGCTCCAGATGTGGATGCTTGGTTGTGACCTGGCAATGGGTCAGTAAAAATGCCAAGTGGCTTGGAGGCTCGAGAATTGCCCTGGTTTAAGTGGCTTTTGATCATGGCCCAATCAAGGCGCCTGTCATCATTTAAATCATAGATAAAATTCCGAAAAACAATGCAATGTTCTACGGTATGACCATGTTGTTGGTGGTATTGACAGTAACGCAGTCTGCTGGCCCCGGGGAGTGGAGGTTTAGCAGCTGGGAGGGAGATACTATTTGTGTCCATCAGTACCCTAAAAATTCTAGTTAGTGTTTCTGGGAGGGGAGGGTAAGAGTCTCTCTTTCCCATTCGTCTTTGATCATAGGATGTCGGAGGGGAGACCTCATTATAAGTATTTTGGGAGGGCTGCCTAGGACTTAGGTTCTGACTTCTTAAGAAGCTGGAATAGAAAGGGGTCCTAGGTTGGCCTTGACTTGAGATTACAGGGTTTTGGATCGGGGAACTTTGGATTATCGGGTTTTGTTGTGTCGGCACGGGGACGGCTACTGATCGAGTAGTGAAGTTCTGGTTGATTGGTCGAGGCGGTGCATACCCGGATGAACCGGACGTGTACTGTCTCGGAGCCGTTCCTCGATCAAGAACTCGTGCTCCTTTCGGGTAGAGTGCCGATACTTGTGTAATAATCCCCTCTACCGTGGGGGTTTGTGCCTTGCGAGGCGGTTGTCCAACCCTATGGCTGATAAGTGGGGACTGGGTTTGGACTATTGGGGCTGCACAACGGGAAATCCTGTTGTGGCGGTCAATCAGAAGCTGATACGTAGTACAGTCTCCGTACGAAATGCTCGTACGAAGTTCTGGACTCAGGCTCTGTAACATCATGTCAATTTCTTGACATTCTGTGAGTTGCAGGCCGGTTCGATGGACAAGTGTGCGCCACCGAGACACGTGTTGCTCAAATTCCTCCCTAGGCCTCATTCTCTCTACCGTTAAATCCGAAATAGAGGGGGTTCTAATCCTCTGATAACCGTAGCGGCCCAAGAATTTCTCGCTTACAGCCGAGAAATTCGACAAGTGATCTACAGGGAGGGTGGAGAACCATTGTAGTGCTTCTCCTTCCAATTATTTCTGGAAGAGGAAGACTAGCAGAGGTTGATTATTTAGAAACGGTCGTGCGTCTAGATAAAAGGCACTTAAATGAATGTCTGGGTCTCCACGACCGTTATACCGGTGAAATTTGGGGATTTTGAACCCCTCCGGTAGGTGGACTGACGGGATTTGTCTTAGGTTATGTAGAGACATGTGTTTGGGGGCTGAGGGACCAGTCTTGGAGAGAATTCTCTGGATGGTATCGTCCAGTGTTTCTCCCCGGGGAGGGCTGCATAGCGGTCTCGGGTTTGGGGTGGCCTGGTAGGGGCCTGGGGTGGAAACGGCTGGGAATATTGGATTCGCGGGGGATAGGGGGGTGAATGAAAAGACGCTCGGGTTGACCGAGTGACTGGGCGTGAATGGGGTCTTGGGAATGGCCTTAGGGGTTTCGACAGGGACCTCCTGTCTTAGGGTTTTGACCTGGCGGTAGTCGGCGAGGTCATGAAACATGTCCTCTACAGATTGGTATCCTAGACTGGCTATCTTTTCCTCTAGATGGGTAAGGAATTGCGTGGCCTGACCCTCTTGGTGGGTTCCTTCCTCTAGTATATCCTCCTCTATGCGGGATTCCATGATGTGTGTGAAATGATTTAAGGGAACAAATGCAGATATAAAGCAGTAAATAAAGCGGTAAAGGATTGCGCAGCGGTGTGCGGCTTACAAAGCAGTAAAGGATTGCGCAGCGGTGTGCGGCTTACAAAGCAGTAAAGGATTGAGCAGCGGTGTGCGGCTTACAAAGCAGTAAAGGATTGTACAGCGGTGTGCGGCTTACAAAGCAGTAAAGGATTGCGCAGCGGTGTGCGGCTTACAAAGCAGTAAATGATGCTGTGATGCGAATTAGAGGAGGAACTGATTCGTGGGGTGGGAAACTCTAACCTTCCTAGAGGGTTGATAGCATTCTAGTCAAGCTTGTAAAAGGGGGTAGAAGGGGGTTACCTTTTCTTGTTTTTCACGACGGAGGTCCCACCGTGATCGCCAGATTTGTCGGTACCGTCGGGAAGGCCTCCGATGTCGATGTGTCGGAGCGGATCCTGGCGGAGTGCGCGGTGAGCGCGTGCGTGTGTGGGGGTTCTTCGGGGATTCAGATCAGATGCGTGCCCTGGCGGGCTCGGTCGGATCGTCTTCTCGGAAGGGTGAGGGGTGTCGTTCCTGGTTGAGGCGCCCGATAGCGTCTCAAGAGGATTCAGGGGTTTGTGTGATCGCCACCTGCTTTTTCTAAAAGCAGGAAAAGGTTGGGTCGGATTTGATCGCCTACGTGGGGAGTTTGTGGGGTCTCCGCTCTGAGACACGGATATACCGTACACAGAGGTGAAAAACAGGTATCCTATTCTGCTTCCAGGGCTTGACTAAAGGAGTCTTGGGACGAAGGGGTGTGGATATGGGGTGTGGATAGGGGGCGGCTAGTTGTGTTTAGCCGTCGGCCAGGGTGCGGCTAGCTAGGGTTAGCCGTCCGGGGTCTGGGTTGGTTTGGGAAGAACTTCGGTAGGAAATGGGTTTGGTTTTGGACAGAGGCTAAGCTAGGTTTAGCCCGGGTTTCTGGAGGGTGGGATGAGAGGGTATTTTATGTAGGGAATGGGTGTTTCTCTCACAAAAGGGGCTCTCTCTCTCTCTCTTGGGATTTCTAGTGGTGGAAGGGTTTGATCAAGTGAGGGTGGTGGATTGGTGATGAAAGATTGTTGTGGATTTTTTGGTGATGTTGTTGATGTTGTATTTGGGCTTGGGACCCCTCTATTTATAGTAAAAGAGAGGCAGGGAAATATCCCGAGGGTAATGGAGTGAGTTGGCTTCGATTGGACCTCTCATTAATTCTCTGGTTCTTCTGTCAGAGACCAGGTGAAGGGCGGCTAGTGCTAACTAGCCGCCCAGGATGGGGCTGCTACTTCCTGGTAGCCGCCCCTATCATGACCTATCAAACGTCCCATCTCTGACAAGCAGTGGCTTGGGTCGGTTACTTGGATTGATCCGGCCGAGAGGGGGCGGCTGAAGGTCATGACCCGTCGCAATGATCAGCATTTAATATTGTTTTATGTCCCATCCAGGGGACTGGTCCAAAGTCGGCCAGAGGGGCGGCTAGTTAGGGCTAGCCGCCCCTTGCCAGGGACTTGGGGTTCTAGGGTTTTGGGTCTTTAGAGTTAGGGTTAGGGTTTCCGATTTAGGTTTAGGTTTAGGTCAGGGTTTCCGGTTTAGGTCAAGGCTAGGGTTTAGGGTTTCCGGTTTAGGTTTAGGTCAAGGCTAGGGTTAGGGTTTCTGGTTTAGGTTTAGGTGAAGGCTAGGGTTTAGGGTTTCCGGTTTAGGTTTAGGTCAAGGCTAGGGTTTAGGGTTTCCGGTTTAGGTTTAGGTCAAGGCTAGGGTTAGGGTTTCCGGTTTAGGTTTAGGTCAAGGCTAGGGTTAGGGTTTCCGATTTAGGTTTAGGTCAAGGCTAGGGTTAGGGTTTCCGGTTTACCATACCTTTGGTTCTTTATTGGATGTCCAACTGTGGGATATTTCCGTGTGTTACTTGAAGTATTTCTGTCTCTCAGGACGGTCAAAATTGGGGTATCTACACATTCGTGGCTCTTCATGCAGCTCCTGGTATTGGCTGCAGCTCCTGGTTAGAGGGAATGACAGTCAGCGGCGTGCGCCCTCGGGATATCTTAACACATTTGTAGAACAGAGATCCCACAAATATCAGCTCACTTAAAAATATATACAATGCCCGGAGCAAATTGAGGATCAAAGAGACATGTGGTCGTACTCACATGCAACAATTGATGAAATTAATTTACGAGAATGGGTATGTTGAGAGACATTGAGTTGAAGCGGAGGGTGATGTTTTGTCCGATATCTTTTTCGCTCATCCTTCATTGGTTCATCTTATTTGAGCGTTTCCCATTGTGTTTTTTATGGACTGCACTTACAAAACCAACCGTTATAGATTGCCCCTTTTGGAGATTGTGGGTGTGACATCGACGGGGAAGTCTTTCACCGGAGCATTTGTGTACCTGCGTTCGGAGAAAGAAGAGAATTTCATATGGGTGATGGAGTGTGTCAAAGAACTATTTGATGGTTCACCTTCCCCAAAAGTCATCATCACTGATCATGAGCTAGGCTTGATGAATGCCTTGTCTGTTGTATTTCCTTCAACTGAAAACTTCCTTTGTCGTGTACATATTGGAAAGAATGTGCTGAAAAACTGCATAAAGACTTTTCCTGATATTGAGTCATGGAATGCATTCGTTGGGGCATGGGCGAAAGTGATGAAGGCAAGCACAAAGGAAGACTTCTCTAGAATATTGAAACATCTGCATGATGGATTTTGCTCCTATCCAAAGGAAATTTTATACCTTCACGCATCATGGTTAGACAAGCACAAGGAAAGGTTTGTCTCTGCTTGGATTGACAAACATTTGCACCTTGGCAATACTTCTACAAATCGAGTGGAAAGTCACCATGCGAAGTTGAAGAGATGTTTGGGCACTTCGGTGCAAAACTTTGTGGGCAACTGGAAGACAATTCATAACCTTTTAGAACTTCAAGTTTCTAAAATAAGAGGTTCTTTTGAGGAAAGTTTGATGAGAATTCCACATAGATATCGAGGTGCACTATACAAGGATCTTGTGGGCATAGTCTCCTTGTATGCCCTTCAAAAGCTTGAGTTGGAGGTGCAAAAGAGCGATGGGGTGGGTCTCAATAGTCTAGCTTGTGATCATATCCTACTCACCACATGTGGATTATCGTGTGCCCACTTGATTGCACAATACAAGAGATAAGGTCATCCCATACCCGTCAGTGTGCCCCATCCATTTTGGCAGAAGCTGGGAATCACTCCATTTGTGGAAGACTTCACTCATGAGATTGACATCACTCCGGAGATTGAGTTGTTACTCAAAAGGTTCACACATGGAAATGCTTTGTAACAAACGGAAATAAAAAAAAATGGCTCCAAAAATTGAGTGACCCCTCCGCAACCCTACTTTTGGAGCCCACCGTTAAGGTGAATACAAGAGGCCGAAAGAAGGGTGGGAAGAATCGACAAAAAGATCTCCGAGTGGCTTTGAATATGTGTTGTGGTCCATCGAGAATACAAGCAAAGATGCTAGTATTATTACCAAACTAAGTTCATAGGCACAATAATCTCAATGGGCTAAGCGTGCAAAGATTGTTGTGCAAAAGGTAAAGCTTCTCTGAAATTGAGCAGTTGGAAGTTCTATTCTACATGTCAGAATTTCCATCCTTTCTATCACCATTTATACGTAATGTATATGATGTAATTGGCGATGGCCATTGCGGATTTCGTGTTGTTGCTATGTTTTTGGGTATGTCACACGAAGGTTGGAGAGAAGTGAGGAACAACCTCCTACAAGAGATCGAGCAACGCCTAGAGGAATACAAATTACTTTTTTACAGATTGGATTGTGTGGAGGAGGTCAAGAGGAGCCTCAAATGTCAATCTTCATATGCGGACAAGGAGCATTGGATGACGATGCCAGAGATGGGGTTTGTGATTGCTTCTTGTTACAAGGTCATCGTTGTACACATATCGAAGAATCAATGCCTCACCTTCTTCCCAATGAGAGATCCTCTACCGCCAATTAGTGCTTACCAAATCCTTTCACTCGGTTATGTAAAAGGCTATCACTTTGTCGAGTTGGATTTCACTCCGGACACTCCACTGCCTCCAGATGCACTCTCTTGATCAAGGTAACATTTAGATGCAGCTAGTGATTGGGTGACATATTATATGGGTATGATGGATCATTTCAGGAGCCTAGCTGGGCCCAATGTAGCCATGGTTGACGTCGTTGATGTTGACTAGCTCATTTGTTGGGGAGTCATTTCTTCTTATATATGTTGCATTGGTGGAAGCCTATGGGTGTAAGATTATAGTTTTTTGTTTGTCTTACACATGTAAAGGTCCAAATCGACTTATTTTGTAATCACACTGTAAATGATGGTATAGATTTTTTGTTAGTCTTACACTTTGAAAGGTCGAAGTGGATTCATTTTGTAAAGCTAAATAGATGTGGAAATGTGTAAACACAGTGTGTATTTTTTGATAATGAGAATATGATAAATATCCTCTTTTGGCACTTTTTTATTTTATGGACTGAACATTTTTTAGGTGCTTCACTTGTAAAATGTTACTTGAATTCAGTTTGATTGTGTTTTTTAGATTGGAGTGTAAATACGCATTTGTCTGCTTCTATTTGACCATAGAGTAATCGACCAGGGGTGCTCCAATAGATGGGAGTTTAGGTCGATTAGGAAGCATGTATTCTGGAATTTGTTCGACACACCTGGAGTCGAACCGCTTTATTATATGATGACAACCGGTATGTCGACCTGGGTTTTAGTGGGCGACAGTAGGTCCGTCGAACAAATGGTTTAGGAAGCATGTGTTCTGGAATCTGTTCGACATACCTTTAGTCGAATAGATTTGTTAGTGGATGACAAACTCTCTGTCGACCTGGCTTTAATTGGGCGACAGTCGGTCCGTTGAACCAATGGTTTAGGAAGCATGTGTTTTGAAATCTGTTCGACATACATGGAGTCGAACAGATTTACTAGTGGACGACAAACGGTATGTCGACCTGGGTTTTAGTGGGTGACAGTAGGTCCATCAAACAAATGGTATAGGAAGCATGTGTTCTGGAATCTGTTCGACATACCTAGAGTTGAATAGATGTACTGGTGGATGACAAACGGTATGTCGACCTGGGTTTTAGTGGGCGATAGTAGGTCCATCGAACAAATGGTTTATGAAGCATGTGTTCTGGAATCTATTCGACATACCTAGAGTTTTACGGATCTACTAGTTGACGACAAACGGTTTGTCGACCTGAGTTTTAATTAACGACGGTAGGTCCATCAAACAAACCATATGAGGAAGCCTATGTTCTGGAATGCGTTCGACAAACCTGGAGTCGAACTGATGTACTAGTGGACGACAAATGGTATGTCGACTTGGGTTTTAGTGGACGACAATAGGCCCGTCGAACAATTACAGTGTAGTGATCTGTCTTGAACTATAAGGCCATATATGCATATTCATGAACGAAGAAAAAACAAGTGTTGTTACACAGGATGAAATATTTTATCATGATGATTGAATTGTCACATACATTATGTCAAATTCATGCATCACTTTTCTTTATCATTCACATCCCAACTGATCATTCATTGACATTTTAAAAAGGCTTTCATTACAAAATTGAATATTCAAAATGTTATGGAATGAATGCCATGTTCTTGGGGTTTAGTCTCCCCTATCACAAAATATGATAAGTACTGATAAAGTGATAAAAAGGAGGTTGTGATAAAGTCATCCCACTCGATCAATGTCTTTGCTTCGAATGTCATTCCACACTTGCTGCATCGAAAAGTGGTGCGTCATTCACCAAGTATAGAATCACATCTTGGATGTTGGATTACGCAAAAGAAATTGTTGTCCTCCTATCCAGTAATGGCCAAAGATGTTGTATTACATTTTCCTTAAGCTACAAATAAAACAGGACATGTCAAAAGAAGGAATCCATATGCCCTAATTCCACTAAAAATAACAATAATTCAATAGTATACCGTTTGGACATCAGAGGTAGAGGCCATTTGTGCCAATTTTTTGTTCTACGGGTTTTGTACTTATCTATGACTCATTCTTTCAAACCATTGGATATAATCCAGAACAGCGTCCCATGGTTGACAAACCTGGTTGCCCCTTGTACCAGCACTTAATATAGAATCCACCCATGCCTCCAATTGTTCCATGCTACCACCGTAATCGGCCTTATAGCCAGTAGCAGTGCGATTCCTTCTTGCCACTTCCCGAGGTTTGATTGGGGGTCTTGGGATTGTCTGAATGTAACCATATTGTCAGAGTACCCTATCAGGCATGCATGGCTCAAAATACCATTTATGCAAAGACATCCTTTGAAAAATGAAAACTCGTCAAGTGGTCTGTGATCACGAACGGTATGATATGGATCCCAATGAACCTACATAAAATGACATGTGATTGAGTATGTGTATTTTAAACAAGTTAGAATTTACAATATGATATGTTTTGAAAGAGAAGTACTACTTGTTCAGGTATAGCCATGTCAATGAGCTCACGAATTGTCACACCCCAGGACGGCCGTCCTCGAGACGTGGCAATAATATAAAGTATCAGCTATCATACAAGAGGTCAACAATGACTCCAATAAATAATACACAGACTAATGAAGCAATGAAAACTGATAACTCAACTAAAATGCGGAAGCATAAAAATATCACTAAGTCTGTAACTCAAAAACATTATTACATACTCGAATACACAATCAATGTCCCGTGAGAGCCAAGTCTAGTCCAAATAAAATACATAAGGTGCCACACGCATGATTTACAAATACACAAGACTCTAGGACTGCTAACAGCCTCGCACTCATCAATCACCGGACGGAACGCTCCGCGCACGCAAGACCACGCCACAAGGAAGCTCCAGCTCCACGCCCAACAATGCCCCTGTAAAAAGAAACAGTACGCGAGGGGTGAGCTACAAGCTCAGTGAGTGGCCAGAAACCAAACACCAACACAACAATTCAACACTAAGGCAAATTCCTATCAAGAAAAAGCATGGGTAGAAACCCAACAGTTAACAAGATCACGCGACGGCGCGACCATACCCTGACCTTGCCCTCACTCCCAAGAGGGAGGCTTTTGGGACTCACAGGGACGAACAACTGTTAACCATAACACTTGGTATTACTACGTAACAGTTACAACGAGTACATCCGTTACGAGGTAGAGATATACTTCGATATCTCAAGCGTTAGGAGTAGCATACCCAGAGTATACTCGATGGGTATAGAAGTCACGTGACTTTCACTCACACTCGCCGTCACCCTAGCCCCCACAGGGGTGAACCTAGGGACTTAGATGATGAAACTTGGAGCCTCCCATGGTCAGTACACTATCGAGCGCGTCGATGGTACCTATAGGTGGGGGTTCACCCAGGGCGGCTCGAACCTAGGCAGCTTCAACACGGATCTGGCGAAGGGGAGAACGATACACGCTCGCAATATCGTCCGGTGGCCCATCGTCATGTTGTCTCTACCTGGTATACTCCCATGATCAGTACATCTGCCGAATGCATCAGGAGTACCTACAAGTGGGAGCCCTCTGTTAGGACAGCTTCAACGTCGGGGCTTCGATATACGACGATATTGGGAGGAACCACTCCATGTTTGCAATGCTGACCCTATGGGAAAGACAATTACTCAAACTGGTGGGTCGAGTATTAACTCGAGCCTACATCACCCTCACCAACACCCTCACCCTCACCCTCACAGGGTGGCATAGGACTTTTGGGATGAGGTCAACTGTTCTACACCCATGGTCTACCGGTAGCCCTTTTTCCAGGTAGCCTCTACCTGACATACTCCCACGATTAGTACGTCCCTGAATGCATCGATAATACCTACGGATGGGAGCCCGGTGTCAGGACAGCGTTTCCAACGCCGGAAAGTTCTTACATCAGATCCAACGAAGGGAGAAAAGAATCGACATTCATGGATACGATCCTCTTGGATCCGTCGTCATCGGTTATCAAACACCGATAAACGCAACGAATTCTCGCGAATTCCCTACAGGGCGCATAACTCAGATGCGGGGAATATTCGTGTCAATGACTTGGTATGACCCTATAAGAGGTCATACACTTGTCTAATCTCATTAGACAAGGCTCATGACTTAACAAGCATATATATGATATGCAATTAATTATCCAAGGATGGTCTACTTAAACATGCATGCATGACATCAACCAGTCAAACACACAGGATACAACCTAACATACGTTGGATAACACCAACCTAGAAGGGAAGGGTTAAGCGCGATCCGCGTGACAATAGGTTCATGCCAATAATTTCAAGCAAATATAAGTCAAGTAGGAACTACATCTACTCACTCAGTTTCACGAAAAGAGAGAGGGCGAGAGGGAGGGAATGCCCCATCCTCTCTTCAGGCTGGTCATAGTTTTGCCCCAACAAGATGGGTGCAACAACTATACCACACCCTCAAGTTCGAAATCAAAGAAATATTATGCATGTACCCCGTTGTTAACCCAAGTTAAACATGCTTGATATGTCTAATAATAGGGGTAGTATTCAAATAAGAACTACCTAAGGCGTGCCATATTCTATACATACATACAAATTCACAAAGCAACCAAAACAAGAGGGGCGCATGAAAGAACTGTTATTCAAACATGAATACAATTCATATGCCAGTATATGGTAGAAATAGGGGTTCTACACAATATACGAGCAATACAACCTAGCATGCAAGATATCTAGCATATTTAGGGTGCTAAGAAGCCCATGGAAGCGCGAAGCACGACTGCGTGCATCGAGCCTCCCGGAAGGGTTGGAATCGAACCACTCACCGATATCCGGATTGACGCGAATCCCATTTGACGAGGTCTGCAAGGTAAGGGTATCAATAGGGGTGAGTATTTCCACATAAAAACATTTAGAATATAATAGAAATGCTAATGACAAAGACATGCACGCATACGAGCTCGCACGCATGGAAGCACGCACGCACGCCCGAGCCCCCGGGACACCCACATGAGCGTGTCGACCCTCAGCATGCCCAAACCGAGCCCCGGGCAGCCCGCGCGCAGCCCCTGTGCCCCCGCCCGAGCTCCTACGCGCCCCCGGTGTGCGCTCCGCGCGTACTCGGGTGCCTGCACCCGCGCGCCCAGGCCCCCAAACCCTCTCTCATGCCCCCCACATGCACCCAAACCCAAACACCTCACATGCATGACTCCCCAAGCACCCTTAAAGCCATAAAAATCAATTTAAAGAAGAGGAAAAACTCACCAAAAGGAGAGGGGGAGGGAAGGGGGGATGTAGGGGCTCACAAGCACACCCTCGACCACCTCGACCACCACCACCATAATCTCTTCCACTACATCTCTTTTTCATGGCTGATCCAAAGGGGAGAGGGAAAAATATGGGGATCATAAGGGAGGAGTTAGAGAAGGAGGAGAGGGGGAATACACCCCAACAACATAACTCATGCGCAACGAACTCACCTTGACCTCCTCTTCCTTCCACTCCATCACCATCATCTTTGGGGCATTCTAACAAACACATGGGGGGCTGAACCAAAAAGGGAGGGGAAACCATTAGAGGGGCTGATAGAGAGAAGGTGGAGAAAGGAAAGAGACAACCAAACAACAAAAGCACACACACCTTGATCTCTTCCACAATAACTCTTCTTCTACATCACCTTCACTTCCTCCACCCAACACACACACAAGGGGCTGGACCAGAAATAGAGAGGAGAAGAGGGACTGAAGTCGTGAATCATGGGGGAGATTAAATAGGCAAAGGTGGGGCTGAATGACCAAGCTGTCCTCGGATTTAAACTCTGGACAGCCTTCACTAGAACAGCCATAACTTTCTTACTACAGTCCGAATTACACGATTCCAATGTCATTGGAAAGCTAAGACGATTATCTACAACTTTCATGTTTATACCCAGATCAAATAACCTCTTCAGCGATTCCGAAATCTAGGCTAAACATCAAATAGGGCTGCTACCAGGATTTCATCCCCAAGGTATATTCGGTAAAATACCCATAATACATGAATCCAGTTGATCCAATTCCACTTTTGTATGAAAGCTATCTCAAAATTAAACATCGCATGATAATATCAGATTTAAACATTTTAATCTTGGATTTTAACAAAATCAAATTCGAATACCAATCAAAACTGCATAATTCCAAAAACGTTATCGGAATTCAATGAAAATTTTATGGGCAGTACTAAACGGCACCAGGACCCATAATATGCAGTTATATTTTCAATCAGAGTCCTTAAACTCTAGCAGATAGCTAAAAAAAATTTTAGCAACCCCGATCAAAAAATAAGACTCTAAATGACACAAGCCTAACACAAATAACATCAAGAGAATTATTTTGCAACCTTGGAATGCTACGACTACGAATCCATCGATTGATTCGAGGAGTAACTTCATCATTGTCAGGTGCTGGACTCAAAAAGGGGAGGTGCTCATAAACCCATACCTACACAAAAGGTTTAACACGAAGGAGTTAAACATTGAACGCAATGTATCAATATTTAATAAAGTAGAACTGATAAATAAGTAAACATACCTCCAATAAGGTCAGACAACCTGCTATTTGCCTCAATTCGCCCGAGATGCGATTCCAAATTGCCGGTATAGATGTGCTAATGTTTCCGCCCCCAACCAAAGGAATTTATATTGTCAATTTCAACCAAAGAGCTAAGGTTTGCTACAGGGACAGTAAACCTAGTCTTGTCACATAATATCGTGCATCCTAGCAAAAACAACAAGTAACCTCTAACAACACAATCTATGTGCTTGCCCGACCTACCACCAGACTTATAAACAAGCATATCTCTTAGCCATACCAACTAACAGTGTTGCCATTGTACACTTGCAACTCTTTCTGGATCACTGAAAGTGGCAGATTCAAACATTGTTTAACTAGATCAGAGGCATCTTCAATGGTTAAAGAAGTTGATTCATAAATGGTCTTCCCCATAACTGGAATGCCCACTATTTGGGCTACATCATCTAATGTTATTGTCATCTCCCCAATGGAAAATGGAAAGTATTGGTCTAGGGGTGCCACCGCTCCACCATTGCTATGATTAAAGGACTATTAAGTGTCTTAAAAGAAAGGCCACAACCCACTTTTTTTCATTCTATCTTTAAAAGCTATGGATTCCTTCTCCAAATCCCAACTATCTAGTGTCTTGCCCGGTTGGCGACAACGCAAAGATCGGTCACCCTACAAAAAGATGGTACAAAGATAAAGAGTGAACAACGAAAGAATTTTATAACATATCAACATATATTGTAGGAGTTATTCAGTTATATATACCTTGCCATTCCACACACGATATGCGATATGATGCCTGTAGTCCACGAGGAGTTTGTTGGTTTGCGGCCCACTAGGAAAAGGACCCTTACGACTATCCTCATCTATCACAGAGTCAACTATTCTTCTGCCTTGTCTCTCTTCTTCTTCAACCTCATGTCCCTCTTCATCAGACACAACTATTTCATCCTGCACTTCCTCTTCCTCTTCCTGAGCATAAGGGACCACTGATGTTGAAGGTGCACTTTTAGCCAACCTTGAAGATTGACATTTTCGAAGAGATGCGGTTTGTGGGACACGTGGTTTAGGGGCCATCCTACATAAAGAGGATTGAAAAGCTACATTCAACAATATAACAAATGATTGTAAATAATTAATACATTCTATAAGGGTATACTATAGGCGAACAAGGTTAGATAACATGGGGTTTGTCAAATACAAGTCCTTTAGGAGAATCAATTCCATTATCATGGTAATATTCAATCAAACATGGTTGTAAGTACTTGTTGACACACTTTGATGACAAATAATGCTAATATCGCATCAATTCGATCATCAGCTAATTGAATTTGTTCACTTCATGAGGAATAACATATTAGTATTTTTTTTATGTAATCAAAACTTGTTTTTTTAGCTCCTTATTTCTTGCTTTGTGATCTAGGATGAAGGGGTCAATGTAATTAAAACTAATGTTACATTTTCATCAAAAGCAAAAACACTTTGATCATATATATTCTCAACTACCACCCTTGTCCAACCAAACAATCTATTCCGTGTTCTTAAGAAAGAAAAAAATGACCCACTTTTGATACAGAAAATCCATTCCCCTCAAACCAAAACAACTGGAGATTGGAATCTTTTCAAATGTTAGTTTTTTGTTTTATGAATTATTAATTAATTGTTTTGACAACCACATCAACCTAAATATTTGTTCCACACGTGCAGGACAATCGAAAGGTCCAAATTTGATATATTTTCTCACTAAACTAAGGGCAAAGCGTGTACATATTATAAAAATCAGGTTGTGTTTAATTCTTTATGATATCCAGTTATACCTGCCTTCTTTTTTCTTCTATTCTAATCTTCATAGACTAATTTTATTATGGTCTTAAGTAACCACTTTGATGGTCAATTTAATTCTTTCAAAGGTTTACAAATTCTGAGAGGATAACACAACAAAGTCACAGAGATCAAAATCCAACTATAATAAAGAGTATTGCATTCATGATGTATATTAAATTCTGCAATGAATAAGGTCCTCTCATACAAATGGTTGTCATAGCCTTCTATAGATCATCATATTATGTTTTCTGAGAATGCGAGATATACAAAAACTATAGTGGAAGTACTTAAGAAAGAACTTCATTTATATTAAATATTAATATTGTTATATTAGACAACTTCAATAGTTGTTAAATATAAGTTTTTAAGGTAACTCCCCGGCCTAAAAATTCAGCATCATCAATAACAATCTGTAATGTTTCGGTATTTTTCGGCCTTATATATTTATTTTAAATATATAATGGAAATTTTAAAATTTGAATTTGTATATTTCATTTTTCAGATTTGGCGGTGGGCCCAAATGGGTCCAATTTGATTTATAATTATGATAATTATAAATTGATGTTGAAATAATTATTTTATATTTTTCTGTAGATCTTTATAGTGTTAAGATACTTTGGTTGAAATTTGGTGAGATTCGGAGTTCGAAAAATTTGATTTTTAGGCTTAGTGTCAAGTTATTGGGCCTAGGGATCTAATTGCGAATCCAGAATACATTTTTATAGCCTTCTGGGACTTTTCTGTAAATCGGATAGGGATCTGTTTGTAAATCGGATAGGGACGTCATTGTAAACTGGAAACACTTCAGGGGTCGTTTTGTAATTTCGGTAAACCCTTTAAATAACATGTTTGGGTTAGGGTTTTTCATCCAAATCTCAGAAGTTATGAAGGGTTGTGATGACCTAACCCTAGATGGAGATGGTGGGTGGTGTAACCGGATCTAAGGTGAGATATCATTCCCTATTGTTAGTTTTAATTTATTTTTGTTAGGATATGATTACGTCAAGTAATTGTTTGGGGAAGAAGTTTGATGGATTAGGATTAGGGTTTGATTGATTTAATTTAATGATTATTTGATTTGATTTTTATGGATCTCAAAGGAATTCTTATGATCAAATTAAATTTATTAGTTTTGGGGATTTAATGGCCATTTTCGGGTTGATTCTATGCTTGGACGTAAATCGTGTTTTTGACTATGATAGAGTCGTTTCTGGGAAAAATGTATTTGGCAAATAAAAATAGGTTTTGAAAAGAGCTTTCCAACGAATCATGAATCGTCCAATTCGGAGTTACGTGTAGAAAGTTATTATTTTTGAAAGATTTCTGTACGGTTTCCTAGAATTCAAATATTTAGCTTGATGACCAAGTTTGATGAATGTTAGAGATTTAGATGATCCCAAATTTGATGTTTAATGAAGTATAGTTTGTTTTGTGGGTTTTGATGATTTTATTGATCTTGAGAACTTAAATATAATCTTAAATCGATAATTTGGTTTAGTGGGATCAATGAATATTGATTGGATATTGTTGTTATTTGGATGTAAATTGATTGGATTTGAGTTACTCGATCATGGAATTATAGTTGAGCCATATTGGATTTGTCCAAATATTTATTCGAGGATTGATCGATCATATGGGTCTTATGGAATAAATGGATATTGATTATCGGATCGGATCATTGTGAGTATATGAGTATTCTAATATTTATTCGAAGTTGGGATTTTCATTAGGACTTTGAAGTGAGTTGTTGATTGTAGGTCTATAAGAAATCGGCTTTTGGGATTATTGGGCATAGTGCTGTTATAAGTTGGTTGTCAGTTGTTTGGGTCGTGATTGATTGTTTCTGATCTATTATTGTATAATTGTTATGCTAGGTTATAAACGTGCGAGTGTGTATCGTTGATGCTTGCGTGGACCGAAGGTGAGTAGGCCTATCGATTTATTTCGTGTGAGCTTTTACTCTATAACATTGAATTTCATATGCCAATCATATTTGTGTGATATTATGTGTCATCCATGCATTTATATTTAGATAAATTTGCATGATTTGGATATTTTCTTCATATTGATCAAATTGCATTTTCGTTGAATGAAGTTGCATGATTTAATTCATTCATAATGTCATTAAAATAACATGAATTATGCTATTCATGTTTCAAGAATTAACATAATATATTTTCTGATGCTTATGCTTTCGAAATAATATTTGGATTAAAGATTTTCATTTCGAGAGTTTTGGAAAAATTTAGGACTAGTGGAGACAACCTAGTCCTAGGATATTTTATCAAGATGCATATCATGACATATTTTCTGGAATAAATCAAGCCCGCTGAATAAGACGTGATAGGGCAGGAGCGTAACGTGATAGCGTCGTGAATCTCGCTGAATAAGACGCCACTGACATAGACCCCTGCGTTAACTGTTCAAACTCCTGCATCACCCGCTGCCGCGTCGGGAAAGGGAAATATTCACCCAAGAATAGGTCACGGAACCCGGTCCAGGTCAACTGCTCCACACCTCCAGGAATATCGACTGAACGGGTGGCCCACCAATCCGCTGCATCGTCCTTTAACATGAACGTGGCTAGAGTGATACGTTGACAATCCGTGCAACGCATGGTAGAGAAAATCTTATCAATCTCTCGCAACCACCTTTCTGGAGCAAGGGGGTCCTCCGTCACACCATGGAAAGATGGGGGATGGAGCTTCAAAAAAGTAGAGAGGTCGGACTTATGGTCCCGAGCCTCCACACGATGCTCCTCCACCGCCTCGAGGGGTCTTTGATCTACTGCTACAGGAATTTCCACATCATCCCTTGGCACCTCAGGCGCAATCGGTGGGTCTGGCACAGCTGGCATCTGCGGAGCCGCCTGACGGGCCTCACGCAATGCCCTAATCTCACGAGACTGCTCCTCCAACACCCTCGACTGAGTCTCCAACATATCGGCGAGGCGAGTGAAGGCATGAGCCCAAGCGGGAGGCTCCGGCTCAGGTCTTGGCCCCAAGGCAGAGGACTCCGCATCAGTCCCAGCTCCATCAACAGGACCAGAAGCTCTGGAAGCTCTCGGGCGACCACGTCCACGTCCCTTGACGCGAGGAGGCATGTCAGCAACCTATAGAACGAGGCACTAGGATCAGAATACTCAAATAGGAATCCTATGACTCAACTACACGACCCGACTTAGGCTCAGACAGGACCAGGCTCTGATACCAACTTTGTTACGCCCCAGGGCGGCCGTCCCCGGTTTGTAACAATAATAGCAATATCAGAATATCATACAGGAGGCTAACAAGATATCCACATATAAGGACTGATAGAGCAAATACTAGGCTGAGAAGCATAAGCATAATATATACAAGTCTGTAACCAAAAATATTATTACAGACAGAGGGTATACAATCACTGTCCTGTGTGAGCCAAGTCTGATCAACAAGGGAATACATACAACCTGTGCCCATGCACCAAAAAGGAATATATACAAACAACAAGACTGCTGACGACCTCGCTCGCTAACCTCAAAAGACGGACGTAACAAAGTCAGCCAAGAAACACCTCACGGGAGCTCCGCCTTCGTGACCTGCTCTGCCTCCACTGAAGAGAAACAAAGGAAAGAGAGGGATGAGCTAAAAGCTCAGTGAATAGCCAACCACCACACAATGAAGATAATACATAATCAATACTTAACGAATACACAATAAGCTACCAACGAATACTCCACAGTCACCCGACATCATCCGGTAGCCCTCTCCCAGGTAGCCCTCTCCCTGGCAGCCTGCCCACGACGGTACCAGTCATGGGGAGGCACCTCACAGGGTAGCTCCGACACTGGGTAGCTTCAACGCACGATGACGCCGGGGTGATACGCTCCACACTCGCGGTGATCACATTGATCAACGTATACCATACTCGATAACTAGCTAGTTGGAATCCATAGAATTCCTAATAGGTGCATCACGATGACGCAGGGAAAGGCTGTTTGGGTCAAATCCTTATCCGCACTCACTAAACATGCAAGATGATGTAAAGACAAGTAGAGGCAAAAATTATAGTTAATTCGAAGGGGTATATCAATAAGTATGTGCAAGTGATCCTACAACATAGTATTTAATCCTACAAAGCACATCCATCATCATATACAAGCAATATAACCCAAATAGGTTCTCTATAGGATCATTCCATTGCATAAAATATACCATAGTACCTAACAAGCATGTTATTATAACTTCTATTGCATGGGTCGGACCACTCACCAATACCAGACCGTCACTCGTTCAATCCACGAGGAGTCGATGTGGGACAATGAGTAGAGCGGAGGTGGGGAAGGGCACGATGCACTCTCATGACAGCACAACTTGCAAGAAGTACAATAACTTCTAGATCCTACAGCCAAGGGTACTCAAATTAAATATGGTATCTCCTTATACACATACAAGTATATTTCATTAGACACCAGCTCCAGATATTGCCCTCAGCATGCATAAAAACATAAAACTAAAACATGCTAAAACTGGCTCATCAACCCCCAAACACCCATGAACTTTTCTCATCTCAGCACCAAGTACACGTCCAAAAATTCTGAAATAATTTACACACATTCATTCACATGTGAGGATCATAATCCATGAAGACATCTGAGTCTAATTAAGCCTCTATATGCCCGAAAAGAAATAACTTTCGAAGCTGGTCATTTCCTACGCGAATCTGGGCAGTCTCATGAATCAGCTTATAACTTCAGACACAGATAACATTATAATCCCAAATCTCATATATAGAATCTGGACATGAGAATGATCTTGGAACATGAAGACCCAATCATCCGAATATGCCTCTATGCTAATATTACAGAGTTTTCAAGATAGATCTGTCTTACCTCTCTAAGTATTACACAAGACTCCTCCCATCACCAAGCTTTCTCCTCATCCTAAACCCAGCTGGTCCACACAAAACAGGGCAAACAGAGAGAGGGAGAAAGGATTAGGGAGGGTGAATAACATAATACAAGCATACACAAGCTATTCCACATACCTGAATAACCCACACATTTCCCCCAACAATGATCCACCAAAAACTTCACCAACACCCCTACCAAACTCACCCAGCAAGGCCAGCTGAGACACTCACAGAGAGAGAGAGAAAGAGTGGTAGAAAATGAGGGTTTGTATAAAATAAGGTCATAGAAGGGCTTATATAGGGGTGAAGCTAATAAGGGGGGTGAATTTAAGCTAATCTCACCCATCCATAAAAAAAAAAGAAAACAAATAACCAATGGGGAGGTGAGACATCTTAAGCTTACCCAAGGTGTCCTTATCACACCAAGAGGGTTATGATTATCTATAGCTAATCCACCATCAACCAGTAACAAATTAAAGTCCAGATACCAAGCAGAACTGAAAACCCAAAAAAAATAAAAAAAATAAAATAAAATAAAATAAAATAAACATTTCCTATTACCCAAAATAATACTAGTACCCATATTATAATTTCCAAAATGACACAAACTTAACAAAATCCCCCCGTTGTATTTCGCCTTTGGGGAGGAAGGTCTAGGACTCGAAGAGTCCCAAGATCGGTGAGGGGTGTGGTAAAGCATTCCTTGCAGCGGCGGATTCCTTTGTTTGGAGTCTGCAGCAACCGGGGCATCATGTGCTGGTGTTCTCGTAGTGATGGCAGCGGCGACCCATCAGCGTCTTCTAGATCCGACGTCTCCTCGAGGGAGCTTTTTGAGCGATTTAGTCGCTTGGGGCTTAGCACACCTGTTTTGGGGAACGGTTCTTCCGATTGAGAACCTTCCCCGGTCATATCATTTAAGCTGCATGATTTCTATGACGTGGACCAAGGATTGGGCCACGTGATTGCATTAAAACTATATTTTATTAAGCTCATGAATTTAATTTGATTTTTTTTTAAAGAAAATTCTTATTTTTTTATATATATAATATATATATATATAATGATATTTTTTTAACTCTCATGATTTCTCTGATGTGGGCCAATGATTTGGGCCACGTGTGCATTAAAATATTTTTTTAAAGTTTATGATTTTAAATTGATTTAATAAAATAAAATATTTATTAAGTGAAATTCTGATTTTCATAAAACCTTATTTTTATATGTAACTATCATATGAAGTAATTTGTCAGTGGGCTTATTCACTGAGTTAAACACTCACCCTATTCCAAATGGCTGGTTGTTTTATAACCAGGTAGCTCATCTTCTGGGGATCAAGGCAAAGTTTGAACCTTTCATACACTCCAAGGATCTTGAGGTAGCAATGTTTGGAGAACAAATAATAGTCGCAGCCGACTATTTGGATCTATTTTAGTTTAGATGGCTCCCACAGGGGTGGTTTAGTGTGTCTTTTCATTCTAGTATTTTATTTATGTCAGACTCTGATATTCTGTAAGACCGTTAGTGGTTTATAACTTTTGGATATTGTTTTCATATTTTATCACTTTCAATTTTTATTATATTAGTATTGTTTTTTTCAAGTAAAAAAAAAAAAGCTGTAAATTTTGGTCTTGTATTTGGATTAAGTTTAGTAGCGACCCATTTACCGTCCGATAAGCGGTTAGGTAAATGTGGGGCGTTACAGATGGTATCAGAGCCACGTCCTGTCGGAGCCTAGGTTAGGGTTTGTGTTTAGGAGAAAAAAAAATTGTGTTATTATTTGTGATGTTTGTTGTTTCATTTAGGATCTTTTTTTTTGTGACAGCAAAGGATCATAGTATTGTCTCTATTCTGGTAATTCAGCGTATGTTCTTTTTTGGTGTTCCACACATTCATTCACTTCATCGGAATTACAAAACTCTTAGTAAAGAAGTTTACAATCTCGATGTCTACACTTCACATAACCATTGTCGTTGGTGAACAAATTATCACCAAGGTTTGCTCTTCTTTCTTGCTTGGTCCAGATAAATGGGCATTAGATACCTATTGATCTCTTCATTCTCGATATTCTTGGTTTCGATGTAATCTTTGGCATAGATTGGTTGTTAGCCTTCCGTGCAAGTGTTGATTGTTTTTCAAAAGTTGTGTCCTTTTGTATTCCTGGCCAATAATCGTTCCGCTTTGGGGGTTTTAGTGGATCATATCCGATCATATTCGTCTCTTCCCTTCATGCTTAGAGGTTACTAGTTAAGGGGTGTGAACAATATCTAGCCATTATTGTGGATACTACTATTGACTTGAAGGCCTAAGTTAGTGTAACTCCTATTGCTTTTGGATTTCCTGAATATTTCCAGATTAATTGCATTGTCTTCTCCTGATCGTGACATCGTGTTTTCTAGTGATTTTATTCTTGATTTTCTATAAGCCTAAGTTTAGTTAGCCTATGAAATTTAGAGCTTAAGTTTGATCATCCTAAGGAGATTATATTAGTCTATATATAAAGAAAATTATTTGTTTACTTTTGTTATACTAGAGGCTAAATCTATTAATTTCTTATTAAAGGGGAAGTGACCCATATTTTTATATATATACATTTTTATATTGCCATAAATTTAGCTATTACTCATGTTTATTTATTTAAATAAATAAAAAATTTAAATCAGTTTTATATAAATTGTAATTATATTTTGAATTTTCATATTCAAATTTACGTAAATCATATCGATGTATTTAAATCTTAATAATTCAAAAATAAAGACATTACTAGATCTTTCTTAATTAAACTCTCTACATATTTGTTACGTTAATTTATTATAATGTAACTCTATATATATTTTACATGGCTTACAAATTTATTATGCTATATATTAAATATAATGAGCTTTAAATTCTTTTAGTACATTATTTATACTTGTTTTTCTTGAAGGTTTTATTTTTATATATAATATTTTAATGTGTTAAATATCTTTTTCTACATTATGTTATGCATATCGATATTACAATTGCATCTTGTAAATTCAGATTCACGTGCATTTAGAACGCGTATAGATTTATCTATATCTTTAAGAGTTTAGATTGCATGATTGGATCTTAAGATATCCCACCTGATTTTTTTGGATACCCTATCTTATAGAGCTTAGTTATTTTGGTTGATTGTAAATTATTTTTTTTTAGAGCCTTGAGATAAGCTAGTATGAGAGTCATTTTTTTTTGAAGCCTAGAATAAGTTGAGTCAATTAGAATTGATGCATATAGGATTTGAATTCTTATTAGATGTTACTCTATGTAAGAGCTCTATATAGTGGATGATCGTTCATACTCAATATACGTCATAGCGTACACACATGAGAGACATACCTTAACAACCGATATTTTCAAGTTATTAAGTGTAACTATGTATTCACAATTTTATTAGGATGTTTTTCATGTTTTGTATAGCATCACGGATGGTTTAATCAATCCGTGAATGTCCATGTCAGTAGATGATTTTCTTATATATATGTAAATTCTAAAGATTGTAAATATCTTTAGTTTCATCTTGTTGTCATTATTATTGCTCTTATGTTGATGGTACAAGTTGGATCATTTATGGTATGGGACGTAGATGAGCCTAACTTGTACAATTATGTACGAAATTGTTTGATGTGATTGTTTTTGTTATTGTCAATGTTTGCATTGTATTAGTTGGACCGCCTATGGTATGGGACGTAGGTGGGCTGACTTATGCAATTTGTTGCTTGTTATGTCTTTGTTTGTTCTGTACAAACTGAATCACCCATGGTATGGGACATGGGTGAGCGTGACTTGTATATTTTCGTTGTATTATTTGTCATTGCTTATGCTGTATGAGTTATAACACCTATGATGTGAAACATGGGTGGATTTGACCTACACATTTAATTTTGTAAATGATTTTTGTCATTGTTGGTGATGTATAAGTTCATCCACCTGTGATTTGGGTCACTATCAGAGTGGCGCAGCGGAAGAATTGTGGATCTGATTTATATGGTTATTTTGTTGTATGATAGTTGTCTGTATTGATATTTGTTGGAACTTCAATGCAAATCATTGATAGTTTTGCTTGTGCATTCGATTGAATATTGTTTGTGGGGTATAAGTTAGAATCTTATACCATTTTTCACATTATTGAGCTTGTTGAGTATGAGTCAGACCTATAAGCTGACTTATACAATTATTGTATGGATGTACATTTGTTTGTGGGGTATAAGTTGGATTCTTATACTATTTTCTATATTATTGTGCTTGTTAGGTATTACACAGACGTGTAAACCTACTGGTGTAATGATTGTATTGATGTTGTTATGACTTAGAATTGTAAGACTACTCTTACAACTATTGGTTGGATGATTGTTATTATTGAATGTTATATATCTTTCTTTTTGTGTTCTCCCTTGAATTTAGAGGACTAAATTCCTTTAAGGGGGGAAGAATGTAACGTTTCGGTATTTTTCGGCCTTATATATTTATTTTAAATATATAATGGAAATTTTAAAATTTGATTTTTTATATTTCATTTTTCAGATTTGGCGGTGGGCCCAAATGGGTCCAATTTGATTTATAATTATGATAATTATAAATTGATGTTGAAATAATTATTTTATATTTTTCTGTAGATCTTTATAGTGTTAAGATACTTTGGTTGAAATTTGGTGAGATTCGGAGTTCGAAAATTTGATTTTTAGGCTTAGTGTCAAGTTATTGGGCCTAGGGATCTAGTTGCGAATCCAGAATACATTTTTATAGCCTTCTGGGACTTTTCTGTAAATCGGATAGGGATCTGTTTGTAAATCGGATAGGGACGTCATTGTAAACTGGAAACACTTCAGGGGTCGTTTTGTAATTTCGGTAAACCCCTTTAAATAACATGTTTGGGTTAGGGTTTTTCATCCAAATCTCAGAAGTTATGAAGGGTTGTGATGACCTAACCCTAGATGGAGATGGTGGGTGGTGTAACCGGATCTAAGGTGAGATATCATTCCCTATTGTTAGTTTTAATTTATTTTTGTTAGGATATGATTACGTCAAGTAATTGTTTGGGGAAGAAGTTTGATGGATTAGGGTTAGGGTTTGATTGATTTAATTTAATGATTATTTGATTTGATTTTTATGGATCTCAAAGGAATTCTTAAGATCAAATTAGATTTATTAGTTTTGGGGATTTAATGGCCATTTTCGGGTTGATTTTATGCTTGGACGTAAATCGTGTTTTTGACTATGATAGAGTCGTTTCTGGAAAAATGTATTTGACAAACAGAAATAGGTTTTGAAAAGAGCTTTCCAACGAATCATGAATCGTCCAATTCGGAGTTACGTGTAGAAAGTTATGATTTTTGAAAGATTTCTGTACGGTTTTAGAATTCAAATATTTAGCTTGATGACCAAGTTTGATGAATGTTAGAGATTTAGATGATCCCAAATTTGATGTTTAATGAAGTATAGTTTGTTTTGCGGGTTTTGATGATTTTATTGATCTTGAGAACTTAAATAGAATCTTAAATCGATAATTTGGTTTAGTGGGATCAATGAATATTGATTGGATATTGTTGTTATTTGGATGTAAATTGATTGGATTTGAGTTACTCGATCATGGAATTATAGTTGAGCCTTATTGGATTTGTCCAAATATTTATTCGAGGATTGATCGATCATATGGGTCTTATGGAATAAATGGATATTGATTATCGGATCGGATCATTGTGAGTATATGAGTATTCTAATATTTATTCGAAGTTGGGATTTTCATTAGGACTTTGAAGTGAGTTGTTGATTGTAGGTCTATAAGATATCGGCTTTTGGGATTATTGGGCATAGTGCTGTTATAAGTTGGTTGTCAGTTGTTTGGGTCGTGATTGATTGTTTCTGATCTATTATTGTATAATTGTTATGCTAGGTTATCAACGTGCGAGTGTGTATCGTTGATGCTTGCGTGGACCGAAGGTGAGTAGGCCTATCGATTTATTTCGTGTGAGCTTTTGCTCTATAACATTGAATTTCATATGCCAATCATATTTGTGTGATATTATGTGTCATCCATGCATTTATATTTTGATAAATTTGCATGATTTGGATATTTTCTTCATATTGATCAAATTGCATTTTCGTTGAATGAAGTTGCATGATTTAATTCATTCATCATGTCATTAAAATAGCATGAATTATGCTATTCATGTTTCAAGAATTAACATAATATATTTTCTGATGCTTATGCTTTCGAAATAATATTTGGATTAAAGATTTTCATTTCGAGAGTTTTGGAAAAATTTAGGACTAGTGGAGACAACCTAGTCCTAGGATATTTTATCAAGATGCATATCATGACATATTTTCTGGAATAAATCCCCCCGTTGTATTTCGCCTTTGGGGAGGAAGGTCTAGGACTCGAAGAGTCCCAAGATCGGTGAGGGGTGTGGTAAAGCATTCCTTGCAGCGGCGGATTCCTTTGTTTGGAGTCTGCAGCAACCGGGGCATCATGTGCTGGTGTTCTCGTAGTGATGGCAGCGGCGACCCATCAGCGTCTTCTAGATCCGACGTCTCCTCGAGGGAGCTTTTTGAGCGATTTAGTCGCTTGGGGCTTAGCACACCTGTTTTGGGGAACGGTTCTTCCGATTGAGAACCCTACCCGGTCATATCATTTAAGCTGCATGATTTCTATGACGTGGACCAAGGATTGGGCCACGTGATTGCATTAAAACTATATTTTATTAAGCTCATGAATTTAATTTGATTTTTTTTTAAAGAAAATTCTTATTTTTTTTATATATAAATATATATATATATAATGATATTTTTTTAACTCTCATGATTTCTCTGATGTGGGCCAATGATTTGGGCCACGTGTGCATTAAAATATTTTTTTAAAGTTTATGATTTTAAATTGATTTAATAAAATAAAGTATTTATTAAGTGAAATTCTGATTTTCATAAAACCTTATTTTTATATGTAATTATCATATGAAGTAATTTGTCAGTGGGCTTATTCACTGAGTTAAACACTCACCCTATTCCAAATGGCTGGTTGTTTTATAACCAGGTAGCTCATCTTCTGGGGATCAAGGCAAAGTTTGAACCTTTCATACACTCCAAGGATCTTGAGGTAGCAATGTTTGGAGAACAAATAATAGTCGCAGCCGACTATTTCGATCTATTTTAGTTTAGATGGCTCCCACAGGGGTGGTTTAGTGTGTCTTTTCATTCTAGTATTTTATTTATGTCAGACTCTGATATTCTGTAAGACCGTTAGTGGTTTATAACTTTTGGATATTGTTTTCATATTTTATCACTTTCAATTTTTATTATATTAGTATTGTTTTTTTCAAGTAAAAGAAAAAAAAGGCTGTAAATTTTGGTCTTGTATTTGGATTAAGTTTAGTAACGACACTTTACCGTCCGATAAGCGGTTAGGTAAATGTGGGGCGTCTCACAATCCCTGCACTATTTCAACTTCTAATTGGGAAGATTCTTCTGTCATTCCAATGGTCCAACATACTGCCATAGGCAGCATTTAAATGGTTTCATCTTGCTTTATTAGCTTCTAACGACGACATCCAATGACTTTGTTCTTGTCTTAATCAAATCCTCCATAGTATAGATCCACACACCTCTTTTGGCCCTGAAATTTTGTAAACAAGTCTATGCCACAGATTCAAAGACAAGCTCTCCACACTCTACATCTACTAGCCAATCTACATACTTGAGATAAGTCTTTTTTTTTTAATGAAAGATGACATCACATTTGGGAAAGGTCTTGACAATGCAAAAATTAAACCATGACTATAATGCCTTGGACAATATTTTTAAATCTCCAGTATCCTCAAGCAATCTCTGTAGCAATTCATTAAATTGTAAAGCACTTGGAACACCAAGTAAATCAGTGCATTGTAAAAGGATATAGCATTTAACATAATACCATAAATTTTATGCAATAGCACTTGTATCATGATCCTTAGATTAAAAAATAAAGAAAAACACAAATGTTCATGACAACTTCACTGATCAATAAACACCCTTCCTAGATCTATGTTAACAACTAAGAAAAACATAAACAATCATTACGAAAGACCAGACAGAGCGGACACCCGTGAATCTGATTGTTCACTCAAAATAAGAAAAAATGGTACATAAAACACACAATTATCGAAACATGAATAGAGTAACAAGCTGCACATCCCATGTCGATTGGAAGATGAAATATAAAACAAGAACCCATATTCCCCCAGACATATGTTTACAATTAAACAAAAAGGAAAACAGAAAAGAAGGAAGATAAAATACAATCCATATGTTTATATCCCAAACTATTTTTTTTTACTAACCAATATTTCAATCCTCACTTTACTCCAAACCCCAAGTTTCAATCCACATATATCACAAACCATATGCTTCTATCCCAAACACCAATTTTTAAAAAAACCAATCATTCTATCCACATCTTATATTCCAAACCCTAGGTTTCTATCCACATTATATCCCAAACCCTATATTTCAATCCACATTCTATCCTGAACCCTAGATTTCTATCCCAAACCGTAATTTTGTTTTATGAATAACTAATATTTCAATCACATATTGAGTTTTTATCTCAAACCCTAGTTCTCTATCCCAAACCTTTTTTTTTTCTTTGAATGACATTTTTTTCAACCAAATACTGGTTTTCTATTCTAAACCCTAAATAATTTTTCTTTTCAATAACCAATTTTTCATTCCATTACCCTAAGAATAAGATAAAAAAAATATACATTCAAGAACAAACAATGGCACATACCTATATGTACTTTGTGGATGGTGGACGATGGCGTGGGTTCAGCTTTTCACTGGTCCGGTGGGAGGGGGAGGAGAGGAGGGAAGATCAGGTGGGAGGGAGAGGGGAGGAGAGGAGAGGAAAAGAAAAGGGTTTTCTCGAGGAGGCAGAGGAGAGAAGGGAAGAAAAAAAATAAGAAAACTTTATTACAGACCAAATAAGAAAAAAAAAATAACAAGGATCGAATAAGGTATATGATGCAACATGGAAGCGATAGCCAATTAAAAAAAATACGGAAGCATAATATACAAATAAGTCTGTAAGTGAAAAATATTATTATAGACCCGAATACACAATCACTGTCATGTGAGAGTCCAAGTCTAGCCCAAATACAATCATATGTGCAACACACACGATTACTAATACATACACAAGAAAATAAAATTGCTGACAGCCTCGTACTCACCAACCGAAAGGTGGAATGCTCCACGCCAGAGGGATGCTCCAACTCCATGCCAACTCAGTCCCTGGTGGATAAACAATACACGAGGGGTGAGCTACAAGCTCAGTGATAGGCAAGAATCCAAGCTCTACAGTAATAATATAATATTAACACATTTTTCTTCTAAAAAAAGATATGGACGGAAGAGCGGGACATATATAAATGTCATGTGGAGACGTGGCCTCACCTCACCCTCACCCCGGAAGGGGGGGGGGAGAGATTTGGGAATCAACTAATCCATTAACAGTAACGTGTAGTATCACAAACTAGCACAACGCTACAAAGATTATCCACATCAATATATAATACGTTACAATGCCTTGCATCATCTAGTAGCCCTCTCCCGGGTAGTCCTCATCCTGGCAGCCATCCATGGTCGGTATTCGAGGCTCATACAGTAGTGTCATCATACTATGGGCATTCCCAACGATACGGCATCACCCGTGGTTGGTACTTGAGTCTCGTATGGCAATCACATCATACTCTAGGCATTCCCACGACACGGAATCACCCATGGTCGGTACTCAAGCCTTGTATGATAGTCACATCATACTCTAGGCATTCCCAATGACATGGAATCACCCATGGTCGTACTCAAGCCTCGTATTGTAGTGACATCGTACTCTGGGCATTCCCAACGGTACGGTTGCATAATGTAGGATAGAATCGACACTAGGTAGCTTTGACGCACGATGGTGTAGGAAAACGATACTCCACACTTGCGATATATCCGGTAGCCCTCTCCCATGTAGCCCTCTCCCTGGCGGCCTTCTGATGCGGTGGCACCACCTAGGGAAGTTTCAACATTAGGCATCTTCGACACACATAATATGGAGAGGAAGCACTCCATCCTCATCCTCACCTTCACCCTTAGGGGTGACATGGGACTATTAGAAACAGAAAACAACCCTCTAAGTCCCTTAACCTTCCGGTAGCCCTCTTCCTGGCAGTCATCCATTGTAGGTCTGATGCCAAAATGGTATCGAAATATGCATTGGGCATCCTACGATGTGGAGGAACAATCTAGGATAGCTCCAACACTAGGTAGCTTCAACGCGGATACAAGATAGGGGACAAGCATTCCGCACGATACGATCCTCAAGGATTAACTATAATCATCTAGCGATTAACAAGGCTAAAGAATTCTCTTTAATTCCCAGTTGCATCACTCGGACGTCGGGAAATATTTAAGTCATCGCACTCTACAATGACGAGGCATGACCCTAAAGACAGGTCATCCAAGCTCCCCTATTACAGATAGGCCAAACATACTATCATAGCTATCGGTTAATGAACACCGATACAATAAATGAATTCTCCAGAAATCCCATACACGTGCATCGCATGGATGTAGGGCAGTTAACTATTATAAAGCATGACCGACAAAGGTATAATATAGATGGGATTGATTAGTCTAATATGCGCACAATATAATACAAGAGGAATTCCATCTCAAAAGAAAATACAAGAATTAACTGCATATTTTCTAAATCAATCACATGATTCCACTATATGCACAAGATACTAGTGAGACCCATTCATTAGTTATCAATAAGTATAAGCATATGAAATTGGATTTCCTAAACAAGCTGGTAATCAACGAATGACAATGCTAAGTAACTTACGAGATGAATAACTCACCATTCCTCATAGAATATTCTAAGGAAATGAAAGAAAATCACATTTCCTAACACAAACAAACTTCATCACTATAATTTAACATAATGACTCATCCAATATCAAGTAGAGGCAAATAAGACCCATCTAAAGTTCAAGGTAAAGGCAAAACATCAAATAAACAAGAATTTCATAATTGAATGAGTCTTAACTACACTCTCACAAGGAATAGGGTTCAATGACCAATACCCACCAAAAGAAGGTACATATAGCTACCAGTAGAACATATGCTAAATGTCTATATAGATAAAATAATTAAAAAACATTATCATCACTGTTTGTTAGAGACAGTTCCAATTATAATGTTGAAGTTTTCACCCAAACACCAAAATGTGAACTAAATTAAGTATAAAAATTATGTCAACGAAGAAGAATTTCATTACAAATCACTTCATATTATCTCCTTTTCGAGTATAAAAACCTCTTTCAATTGAAATATATCAAGTCCTAGAGAGGACATAATTGGCTCATATGTCCATGTATGTAGTGGAAGACCTTGAATAAGACAAAAACACCTCAAATACCCAACTCCCTAAAATGGTTCAACTGATATAAATCCAACCTACATCCAAAACTATATGTGTTCAAGCAATAGAAAAGTCAATCAACATAGAACTTTCCAACAAGTGAACAATTGATATCACATTAAAAGTTTACACCACAATATTAGCTAATGTGTACATGTTAACATGCTTTTTAGGGCTGCAACTTGGGTTGGGTTGAACCCGAACCCAACGGGTTTAACCCGATTTTTACATGGGTTGGGTTGGCCAAATCGGGTTCGGGTTCGCCAATTCGGGTTGACTCACAAATTGGATTGGATTCGGGTTGGCCTCACTCACAACCCGACCCAACCCAACTCGTAAACGAGTAGTTAAAAAAAGATCATGACCGTTCATTCTGTAGCTTTTAATATAGGCAATCCAAATTTTAAGTAAACATAATTAATCTTACGGGTTGGGTCGGGTTGGTTTATTTAATTTCAGGCTGGGTTCAGGTTAGTCCAATCCGGGTTGAAAATCGGGTTGAGTCGATTTAGGGTTGAGTAGTTTGAAATTCTAGTTGGGTTCGGGTTGGGGTCAACCCGAATCCAACCCGCTTGAGTTGCAGCCCTAATGCTTTTGGAGTATATAGAGATCAACAGTAAATAACATGCATATTACTACATAAGTGTGACGGTCAAACCACTAAATATACGCACAATTATCACAAGAGAGGTATATGGACCACATGTCCAAATAACCTATGAATAAACCATGTATATACAAACTTTATACAATTCAACCTAGGCCTACTAGTAAGCTAGCATAAATGTCATATTGTGGCTAAATATGACACAATTATACTAAGCATTTACTAATATGAAGGCAACACTACAAAAGACTATCTATGGCATACCATACTCTATATTTCATAATATATAAGACACTAAAAATAATACTAGCAAGCATAGGATCATACACGTAATACAATTCACATATAAACTAAACATGTAATTGTCTAGCATAGTATGGATTATAACAATACACTTTAGAAATCAGGATTAAGTATAGCTATAAAGCCCCATGGATATGCGATGCATGACTACATGCATCGAGCGCTTCCCAAAAGGGGTGGATCGAACCACTCACAGGTACTTGGATTGTCGCGCATCCGATCTACGAGATCTGCAAGACACAACCAATGATGCTCAATTAAATATAAAGCATCCTGAAACATATACAAGCCTATTTCATGAAGACAACAACTCCTGATATTGCCCACACCATGCATAATAACTATTTGACACATAATTATGCCAAAACTGGTACATCTACTATAACCAGCCCTAAATTGTGGTCTCCACGGCACCAAATACACATCCACAAATTCGGACATAAATCACACACATTCTACGATATGTTGGGATCATAATCTGTGAAGATATCATAACTTAATTTAATCTCTAAATGCCCGAAATAAAATATTTTCATAAACTGGTCAATTCCTATGCGAATCTGGACAGTCATTACAAAACAGGTTATAGCTTACAACAGGTAACATTATAATACCAAATTTCATATATAGCATCTAGACATATAGATAATCATATCACATGAAGAGAGAATGCTCATAAAATGCCTCTAGGTACTAGTTTCATAAGGATTTTCATAAGACAGAAATATGCCTTACAACAACACAAAACCCCCAACAACAAGAAAGGGGAAAAACACATACAATAGGACTTGTACATCCTTGCTGACCACCCAAAATACTAGATAGCAACACTCATACTTCTTTGAAGCATAAACACTAACACCTACTTGGCACAAAGGGGAGGTGAAGATACCTTGGGAAGAAGAGAAGAGGGTGCACATAAGGGCTCCCACCATCACCATCACATGCTACCAGGCCTATACACACTCTCTCTCACAACAAACAACACACATACATTCAGACAACATTTCTCAGCACAAACGGACACACAAACAACACCAATAAGGGGGAAAATGAATGACCTTTGGGAGAAAGAGGAAGAAGAGGTGGTTGAGGCTTCACAAGCACAAACACACACACACTACCTTCTCCTCCTACACTCCACTTTGCTTCCTTTCCTTCACTTTCTCTCCTTCTCATTCTCTGCTGGTCGTAACACAAAGAGGGGAAAAAAATAGGGCAGCTCTATCCCCACCATGCAAGTTGTTGTCCCCCCCCCCCCAACCTAAAAAATATAAAACACAAATTCTATTTGGTTTTGAAGTCCATTAACCCCACCTTCTCTCCCCACCAGCCCAAAAATGTAGAAAGGCCATCCCCACCACCTGAACCAAAATGAAAACAGTTGACCTCCCTACGTTTTCAAAGGCGTGTTCTGGAAGACATTTGACAATATGTATTACAGAACGAAAACAGGTCAGTCGTGCTGGAGAGTCACGGGCGATAGTAGACCCGTCAAACAGAATAATAGGTAGCATGTGGTTTGAAAGTCATTCAACAACCCTGAGGTCAAACATATGTATTGGTAAACGACAACAGGTTAGTCGACCTGGGGGGTCACGGGCGACAAGAGACCCGTCGAACAAACCAACAGGCAGCCTGTGTTCTGAAAGTCGTTCGACAATCTTGAAATTGAATATATGTATTGGGGATGACAACAAGTCAGTCGACCTGGGAGTCATGGGCGACGGGAGACCCGTCGAACATACCAACAGGCAACCTACATTCTGGATGGCGTTCAACAACCCTGAGGTCGAACATGCATACCAAAGGAAGACAATAGGTCAGTCGACCTGGGGGATCTCTGGCGACGGAAGACCCGTTGAACTTTTACAATGTAGTAATCTATGTTTTAACTATGAAGTCACAGAATCATATTGATGAACAAAACAAAATACTTTCAATTTGTGGGTCCTGAAGGCAAACCAGTGACAATACTCGACAATCTAAAGTAGTGATTAACAGTTCCTATTACAAAGATGAACCTAATGATAAGAACAAAACAAATACACAAGCTAAGAGACAAATTAAAACCTGTGCTCTTACAACGTGATATACAAAATTATCACATTTTTTCATGATGATTGGATCCTCACATACATAGGCTAAACAAGAGGATTCATAAAAAAAAAACTTCATGTTTCAAATTCATCTTAAACATTTCTTCATCAATCATTCGTATCTTAATTGACTATTCACACACATTTTAAACAAAGCATTCATTACAATCATTAGCTTTTGCACACATTTTTAACGACCCCGACCAATAATAACCATTTATAGACATTTTAAACAAGGCATTCCTTACAAACATGAAGCCATTTTGGGCCATTCAAAACCAAATCAATGCAATATTCTTGGGATTTGGTCTCTCCTCTAACAAAATAAGACAAGTACTAATTGACACATAACCGACTTAAAAGTGATAACAAGGGTATTCTAAAGTCATTCGTGCCAATCATATCTTTACTTCGACCGTCGTTCCACTCTTGGTGTGTCAGGAAGTAGTGTGACATTCTCCACATATTGAAGCACATCTCAGATGCTGGATTGGCAGAAGAAATAGTTGTCCTCCTATTCAATAACGGTTGAAGATGTTGCCTCACATTTGACTTAAGCTATAAATAGACAAGTTCCATATCAAAAGAATGAATTCATATACTTAATTACACTAAAAATAGCAATAATCCAACAGTATACCATATGAACATCTGTAGAGACTATTTGAGTCAATTTCTTGTTTAGGGGCTATCCTAGATAAAGAGGATTGAAAATCTACAATCAACTATATAACAAATGATTGTAAACAATCAATACATTCTATAAGGGTATACAATAGGTGAACAAGGTGAGAGAACATGTGATCGGTAAATTCAAGTCTTTAGGAGCACCAATTCCATTATCATGTTAATCTTCGATCAAAGTTGATTAAGTATTAAGATAAATCAAAATTAAGTATTCTAGAGTAATGACCTATGAATATGATGATATAATCATTCTAAGTGATGGCAATTGAAATGCTTTTATCAAGAACAATGATTCCCCATCTTAGACATGAATTATCACTCTATTCATTCACTCTATCAAATTACGTAACCCTATGGTTTTCATTAACAACAAAATGCAAGAGTTGTCAACAAAATATATGTATATATATATTCATTGTCAATATTGAACACTAAATACAATCCAGTCCAATAAAAAAAGAACCCTAACTTTCTATGGAAAACCATAGTTTTCTATCCCAAACCATAATTTTTTTAATAACCAATATTTCAATTCACATTTTATTTCAACCCCTAGGTTTCTGTCCACATTCTATCCCAAACTCTAGGTTTCAATCCACATTCTATCCCAAATCATAAAAAAAAATTTGAATAACCAATCTTTCTATCCATATTCTATCTCAAACCCTAGATTTTCATCCTAAACCATGAATTTTTTTTTGAATAACCAATCTTTCAATCCACATTTTATTCTAAACCCTAGATTTCTATCCACATTCAATTCCAATTCTCAAATCCTAGGTTTTAATCCACATTCTATCCCAAACCCAGAGTTTCTATCCCAAACCATTATTTTTTTTTTTACTAACCAATCTTTCAATCCTCACTTTATTCCAAACCCCAAGTTTCAATCCACATATATCACAAACCATATGCTTCTATCCCAAACACCAATTTTTTAAAAAACCAATCATTCAATCCACATCTTATATTCAAACCCTAGATTTCTATCCACATTATATCTCAAACCCTATATTTCAATCCACATTCTATCCCAAACCCTAGATTTATATCCCAAACCCTAATTTTATTTTTTGAATACCTAATATTTCAATCACATATTGAGTTTCTATATTAAACCCTAGATTTCTATCCCAAACCTTATTTTTATATTTTGAATGACTATTTTTTCAACTACATTGATTTTCTATTCCAAACCCTAAATAATTTTTTTGTTCAATAACCAATTTTTCATTCCAATACGCTAAGGATAAGATAAAAAAAATATATTTAAGAACAAACAAGGGCACATACCTATATGTGCTTTGCGGATAGTGGACGATGGCGTGGGTTCTCCTTTTCAATGGTTGGTCTGGTGGGAGGGAGAGGAGAGGAGGGAAGATCAGGTGGGAGGGAGAGGAGAGGAGATGAGAGGACCCTAAAAAAATCTCGAGGAGGCATAGGAGAGAAGGGAAGAAAAAAAAGAAGAAAATTTAGGGAGTAGTGGGATTAGCATTTCAGTTGTATGTAATATATATGGTGGTGGGATCAGGTTTTATATTAGGCGTGGCTTGTGGGATCAGTCAGTAGGTGGGGACAGCAAGTAGCATGGTGGGAAAAGAGCTGCCCAAAAAATATGAGAGTGGGGGAGAGAGAGATGGAGATAAAAAGGCTTAAATGAGAGTTTGGTGTGATGAGATGGTTAGAGGGGTGAGTTTCTACAAGTCAAACTCACCAATAGTAATTTAAAGTGGGTGTGGCTTGCTCGGCAAGTTAATGAAAGATGAAAAATCAATTTCACCCACTTTTCAATCCAGTAAAAATCAAACTTAGATACTAGTTAGAACTGCATAATTTCTAAAATGATGTCAGGATGCGATGAAGATTTTCAGGTATGCCAATGCCAATACTAGGAGAGTAAATGTGCAGTCAAATTTTCAAACTGAGTGCTCAAACTTTTTTAAAATAAATAAAACACGATATTTGACAACCAAAAAGTGACACAGTCTTAACAGTGGGTACGTGTGGGTTATAGGTGTGTGTGTGTGCCGTCTTTTAGTACCTCATCTCTCTCTCCTCTTCAAAATACACCATTTTCCCCTTTTGATGCATGTGTGGGTGTTGTTGGGAGAGTGTTGTTATGTGTAATTGCTATTGCATGAGGTGTTTGTGTTTATATATGACTTGTGGTGGTTGAGTTAAGTTATTTGGATAATTGGAGTTGTAGGGGAGCCTTATTGGATTTGTCTAAATATTTATTTAAGGATTAATCGATTATGTAGGCCTTATGAAATAAATGGATACTGATTATGGGATCATTGTGAGTATATGAATATTTTAATATTTATTCGAAGTTGGCTTTGTTAGGCCTTTGAAGTGAGTTGCGGATACTGATTATCGGATCATTGTGAATATATGAATATTTTAACATTTATTCGAAGTTGGGTTTGTTAGGCCTTTGAAGTGAGTTGCGTCTATCCCAACTCCGAATAAATGTTAAAATATTCATATATTCACAATGATCCGATAATCAGTATCCATTTTTTCATAAGGCCCACATAATCGATCAAACCTCGAATAAATATTTAGACAAATCCAATAAGGCTCCACTACAACTCCAATTATCCAAATAACTTAACTCAACCAATAACAATAATATCCAATTAATATTCATTGATCACACATTATCGAATTAAGATCCGAGTCACCAAGATCAATAAAATCATCAAAATCCATAAATCAAATTATACTCATTAAACACCCATTTAGAATACCTTAAATCTCTAAAATTCATCAAACTTGATCATGAAGCTAAAAAATTTAAATTTTAAGAAACTACACAGAAATTTTTCAAAAATCATAACTTTCTACTTGTAACTCCGAATTGGACAATTCATGATTCGCTGGAAAAAATCTTTTCAAAATCTATTTTCGTTTGTCAAATACATTTTTCATTTTTCCTAGAAACGACTCTATCATAGTCAAAAATACGTTTTAACATCTAGGTATATAATCAACCCGAAAATAACCCTTTAATCCCAAAATCAATAAATCTAATTTGATTCGAGATCCATTTAAATCTAATAAAATAATCAATCAACCCTAACCCTAACCCTAATCCATCAACCTTCCTCCCCAAACAATGATTGACACAATCATCTCCTAACCAAAAATAAATTGAAATACTAAACAACAAAATCAATAGAGAATTATATCTCACCCACTGTTCGGAAAGGCACCCGTGCGCATGAGCGGTTCAGTCACCCGACCGCATCGCCTTGGGCTGAAAGCGGGGATACGCGGGTTGGGGCCGCATATGCGGCCCGATCCCATTTGAGGCGGGCGCACAGGTTTGGTCAAGCAGACGGCATAAAAAAAGTAAACGTAGACGCATCGACGTCCGACGACATTATGCAAACAAGAATCTTCTTCAGTTCTTCTTATTCATTGACGTCCGATGACACATGACGCCCTCTGATCTTCCCAAGACACCATCTTCAACAGCTTCTTCTTCCCGAAGAGAGACCCATATATCCTGCTGTGACGATGCACTTGTGTCCGTGTGAAGAGAGACCCATATATCTCCATTAATAACACAGGCTTGCTGTCGATGTCCGGGTGAAGAGAGACCCATATATCTCCATTAATAACACGTGACACCCTCCGATCTTCCGAAGACACCTTCTTCTTCGACAGCTCTCTCAGTTTCTCCGTCCGCGTCAAACTCAGTCTCTCTGCGTTATTAATTGAGATGAAGAAGAAGGGACTGTGTGTTTTTTTTATATTAAGAGAATGAAACATGAAGTGCATGACATGTGTGTTTTTTCAATGAATAAAGTGCCACATGGATTTTTTTATTATGAAAATGTGACACATATGGATATGGGTTGAGAGAGAGATCAACTTTAGCCATATTTTGTTTGACCTAATGTGATAAAGTAACACGGTTTATATAATTAGTTCTCATATGATTATTAACGGTTCTTCTTAATATTAATTTTGTAATGTCTAACTAAAAATATTATAAAAATTGGATCTAATTGTGATATTTTTACCATTTATCTTGTCATCACTACAAAATTATTTTTTATTAATAAAAAATTACAAAACCGCATATACTCCCGCATACCGCATATATTCTATGCGGTACCCCAACCGCATGTAAACCACATGCCGCATTCCAGAACACTGATCTCACCTTAGATCCGGCTACACCACCCACCATCTTCGTCTAAGGTTAGGACATCACCACCTCCTAATGGCACATGAAAATTGGATGCAAACCTTAACTCAAACATGTTATTTAAAGGGGTTTACTATAATTACAAAACAACCCCTTAAGTTTTCAGAATTTACAAAGAGGTCCCTAATCGATTTACAAACAGATCCCTATCTAAATTACAAACAGATCCCTAAAGGCTATTAAAAGGTTTTCTGGATTCGCAACTAGATCCCTGGGTCCAATAACTTGACACTTAAGCCTCAAAATTTAATTCCCCAAACTCCGAATCTTACCAAATTTCAACCAAAGTATCTTGCGACTATAAAGATCTCTAAAAAATATAAAATAAATATTTCAATATAATTATAAATAAAATTGATCCCATTTGGGCCTATTGCCAAATCTGAAAAATGAAATAATTAAATTTCAATTTAAAATTTTCATTATTTATTTAAAATAAATATGTAAGGCTAAAAATACATAAACGTTACATGCTTGGCCTATCTGTAATAGGCACGTGGATGACCCGTCTTTAGGTCATGCCTTCTCATTGTTGAGTGCAAAAACTTAACTATTTTTTCCACGTCCGAATGATGGATCTGTATGGAAATTTAAGAGAATTCATTAGCATTGTTAATTGCTAGATTATTGTAGTTGATTCTCGAGGATCGTATTGCGAGGGCAGAATGCCTCTCCCCTACCTCGTATCCATGTTGAAGCTACCCGGTGTTGGAGCTATCCTGAATTGTGATGTCACATCATAAGACGTCCAATGTGTATTTCGATACCATTTTGACGTCAGACCTACCATGGATGGCTGTTAGGAAGAGGGCTACCCGAGAGAGGGCTACCAGAAGGTTAAGGGAGTTAGCGAGTTGGTTTTTGTTTCTCATGTCACCCCTAGGGGTGAGGGTGAGTTGGGATCACGTTGTCACGTGACATTTATATTCATTGGGAATGCCCCAAGTATAATACATCTACTGGATGATATGAGGCATCTAGTGTAGTTAAACCTTGATGCAGATTGACTTAAGGTACTGTGTTATCCAGTAATCATATGCATTATGGTTAACCATTTGGTTCCTCCCCAAGAGTCCTAAGAGTTCCCCTCTAGGTCGAGGGTGAGGGTGATGCAAGGTTATGTCTTCACGTGACATTTATATCTGTTAGGTTTCTCCCATATTCCATTTCCTTGGAAAGAAAAATGCAATAATATTATATGATTATTATAAAGCTTGGACTCTTGCTGTTAGACCTGTGTCATTTAGAGTCCTAATTTCGATTGGAGTCACTAAAATTTTGATTTCTAGCTACCTACTAGGGTTTGAGGACTCTTATTGAAATTCTAACTGCATATTATGGGTCCTGGTACTGTTTTGTACTGCCCATAAAATTTTCATTTAATTCCGATAACGTTTTTGAACTTATGCAGTTTTGATTTGGTATTCGGATTTGATTTTGTTAAAATCCAAGATGAAGAGGTAAAAATCCGATATTAACATGAGATGTTCAGTCTTGAACTAGCTTCTATACAGAAGTGGAATTAGATCGAATGGATTCATGTATCAAAAGTTTTGGTCATTTTTCCGAGTATACCCCGAAGATGAGAAATCCAGGCAGCAGCCCTGTAAGATGTTTAGCCTAGATTTTGGAGTAGCTGAAGAGGTTATTTGATCTGGGTATAAACATGAAAGTTGTAGATAATCTTCTTGGATTTCCAATGGCATTAGAATCATGTAATTCAGAGCTATTATAGAAGTTATGGCCGTTTAAGTGAAGGCTGTCCAGAGTTTTTAAGTCCGAGGATAGCTTGGTCATTCAGCCCGCCCTTACCTATTTAATACCCCCAAATGCACGACTTTGGGGCTCTCTCTTCGCTCTCAAGATATCCGAGGCTTTCTTTCTCCTCTCCCTCTCTTTTGTATTTGTTGAAAATGATGGAATTTAAGAAGAAGAAGAAGAAGAGGTGGGAGTCTAGGGAGGGGATCAAGTGTGGAAGGAGAAGGTGTGTGTGCATGAGTTTTAGGTGTTGCCTCCTCTCATTTCTCCTCCTTAAGCTTCACCACATGGTTCCCCTATTTTCAGCCCCAAGTGTTTGTGTTTATGCAACAACATGAAGAAGTGGAAGATTGAAAGGTGTGTGTGTGTGTTTATGTTGTTGATGGTTGTTGTTGTTTCTCTCCCTCTCTAAATCAACCTCCCCCCCCCCCCCCCCACGTGTTTGTTTATATGCATCAATGAGAAAGGAGTGCTTGGAAGAGAAGGATCAGACAAGAAGAAGGTCTCCCAAGGCTGAAGTGGTGAAGCGGTGGTGGCGGTCGAGGTGGACTTGGGCGTGCTTGCGAGCTCCCACGCCTCCCCCTTCCCTCCCTCTCTCTTTTGGTGAGTTTTTCCCCTTCTTTAAAAAGGTTTTTAGGCTTATATGGATGTGTTTGGGGTGTGAATGCTATGTGGTTGGGTTTGGGTGCATGGGAGGGGGTTTGGAGGCTTGGGCGCACGGGTCTGCACGCGGGCGCGCGCGCGGGGGTGCAGGTGCCCGGATGTGCGCGGCGCACAGGGGCTGCGCACGGTGCTGCCCGGGGCCCGGTTTGGGCGTGCCGAGGGTTGGCACTCCCGGGTGGGTGTCCGGGGGACTCAGACACGCGTGCGTGCGTGCATGCTTGCGTGCGTACGAGCCTGTATGCATGGATGTCTATGCCTTAGGCATTCCTAATTGATTTTATGTGTTTGTATGTGATTTTACTCACCCCTTTTTGGTACCCTTACCTTGCAGACCTCGTTGGATGGGATGCGCGTTAATCCAGGTATCGGTGAGTAGTTTGATTCCAACCCTTCTGGGAGCGCTCGATGCACGCAGTCGTGCTTCGCGCTTCCATGGGGCTTTAATTGCACCCTAAATATGCTAGTTATCATGCATGCTAGGTTGTATAGCTCGTATATTGTGTAGAACCCCTATTCTACCTTATACTTGCCTATGTATTGTGTAGAATACGGCATGACTTAGGTAGTTTTGTTTGAAATACTACCTCTATTATTATTCATATCAAGCATGTTTAACTTGGGTTAATAACGGGGTACATGCATAATATTCCTTTGGTTTAGGTATAATTGTTGCACTCATCTTGTTGGAGCAAAACTAGGACCAGCTTCGGGAGAGGATGAGGCATTCCCTCTCTCTCGCCCTCCCTCTTTTCATGAACTGAGTAAGTAGATGTAGTTCCTACTTGACTCAGCTTGCTTGGAATTATTGGCATGCACCTGTTGTTGCGCGGATCGCGCTTAATCCATCCCTTCTAAGTTGGTGCTATCCAACGCATGTTAGGTTGTACCTTGTGTGTTTTCTTGATTGATACCATGTATGCATGTTTATTATGTAGGCCCTCCTTTGGAAACAATTTTATGTTGTATATATTTATGTTAGTATGGCCATGATTCTTGTCTAATGTGTTAGAAAAGTGTATGACCTCTTGTGGGGTCATACCATGGCTTTGACACAGAATAAAATGTCGTCCCCGCATCTGAGTTATGCGCCCTGGAGGGAATTCATGAGAATTCGTTGTCCTTCTCGATTTTGATAACCGATGATGACGGATCTGAGAGGATCATATTCGCGGGTGTAGATTGGTTTCTTCCCTTCGTTGGTATTGTGTAAGGACTTCCTGGTTGAGATAGCCAGCCTGACAGGAGCTCCCATCCGTAGGTGCTGTCGATTTGTGAGGATGTGCTGATTATGGGAGTATACCAGGTAAGGGCTTCCCGGGATAAGGGCTAACGGTGGACCAATGGTGTAGAAACAATCTAGATTCCTCCCAAGAGTCTATGTCACCCCGAGCAGGGGGTGAGGGTGAGGGTGTAGTGGGTCGGCGTTAGTTCGATCTGCCAATTTGTGCAATTTTCCACAATCCTATGTCACCCATCGGGGTGAGGGTGAGGGTATTGCTCCCAAAATCCTATATCACCCGTCGGGGTGAGGGTGAGGGTGTTGGTGTGAGTGTGGTGGGCTCGAGTTGATACTCAACCCATCAGCTTGTGTGTTGGTTTTCCTATTGGGTTCGCGTTGCGAACATGTAATGGTTCCTCCCAATATCGTCGTATACCGGGGCCCCGATGTTGAAGATGCCCTGACAGAGGACTTCCACTTGTATGTACTCCCGTGCATTCGGTGGATGCACTGATAATGGAAGTGTACTAGGTGAGGCTACATGACAGCGGGCCACCGAATGATATTGCTAGCGTGAATCGTTCTCCCCTTCGCTGGATCCGTGTGATGCTTCCTAGGTACGAGCCGCCCTGGGTGGACCACCACCTGTAGGTACCATCGACGCACTCAACAGTGTATTGACTGTGGCCGGCTCCAGGTAGAGGCTGCCCGGGAGAACGCTATCGGATGACGAATGGTGTAGAACAGCAAGTTTTGTCCTTCAAGTCCCTAGGCTCACACCTATGGCTAGGGCTAGGGCTAGGGCGAGGGCGGGGTATGGTCGAGCCGCCGCGTGACCATGTTACCCGTTGGTTTTCTACCCATTCTTTTCCTTGATAGGAATTAGCCTTGGTGTTGAATTGTTATGTTGGTGTTTGGTTTCTGGCCACTCACTGAGCTTGTAGCTCACCCCTCGCGTACTGTTTCTTTCACAGGGGCATTGTTGGGCATGGAGCTGGAGCTTCCTTTTGGCGTGGTCTTGCGTGCGTGGAAGCGTCCTGTCCGACGGATTGGCGAGTGCGAGGCTGTCAGCAGTCCTAGAGTCTTGTGTATTTGAAACCGTGCATGTTGCACCAGTTGTATTATATTTGGCTAGACTTGGTTCTCACAGGACAGTGATTGTGTATTCAAGTCTATAATAACATTTTTTGATTTACAGACATGTTGATATTTTTATGCTTCCGCATTTTAGTTAAGTTATCAGTTGTCATTGCTTCATTAGCCTTGTGTATTATTTATTCGAGTCATATGTTGACCTCTTGTATGATAGCTGATGCTTTACATATTTGCCACGTCTCAGGGACGCTTGGGGTGTGACACTTGCCACTCACTGAGTTTGTAGCTCACCCCTCGTGTATTGTTTATCCACTAGGGACTGGGTTGGCCTGGAGCTGGAGCATCCCTATGGTGTAGTTCAGTGTGCATGGAGCATCCCGTTTTCAGTCGGCAAGTGCGAGGCTGTCAGCAATCCTTTTATTTTGTATGTATTTGATAATCATGTGTGTCGCACATGATGTATTTGGACTAGACTTATGCTCTCACATGACAGTGATTATGTTTTCGGGGCTGTAATATTATTTTTGATTTATAGACTTATTTGTATTTTATGCTTCCGCATTTTTAGTTAGTTATCGCTTCCCTATTGCATTGTTATTTATGCGATCATTGTTGGTCATTGTTTCATTTTCAATTGGAGTCGTTATTGACCTCTTGAGTATGACTCTTCGTATTGTAAGATTGATACGGTCCCGAGAACGGCCGCTGTGGAGCGTAACAAAAATTTTACTTTAAATGTCCGATACTTACAATATTTAACTTGATACCAAAGAATAGTGATAAAAACCGGCCCCTTTGATAAGGATAATGCAACATATCAGATATTGCTATTGATGAAATTAACCTAAACATCCATTGATTAAGCAAATGCTTTTTTTAGATGACATGGATGCAATGTTATCATCAGATGTTGTAGAAAACACATTTTTCTAAAAGGATATCATCTAATGAAAAAAATAAAGATTGTTCAATCAAACAAAATAAAAAATTAATCAACGGAAATTCTACATTATTAGGTTGGTATCCTAAAATTAAAATTTAGAAACATCACTAAATACTATATTCATATAGAACTCCACACACATTCTAGAGCAAAAAATGGAATCGATACTAAAAAATCAAAGAACTTTAAAGCATCTAATGCCATCAAAACAATTGAGATGAGCATAACAAAAGACCTTATGGTTCATAATTTGTAAAAAAATTCATATTTTTACCTCATTTGGCATATGAGGAAATAAAATCTATATAGATTAAAAACATATCCACAAATTCAATCAAATACCAAAAAGAAAAAAAATCAGTGGTAAAATACAACTACCGCAAATAAAAGGAAGTGCAAATTCTGGTACGCTGAATGATGTGAGACATCGCGATTAGATTTAAAGTACTGTGTTATCCAGTAATGATATGCATTATGGTTAACCGTTTGGTTCCTCTCCAAGAGTTCTAAGAGATCCTCCCTACGGGTCGAGGGTTAGGGTGAGGTGAGATCACGTATTCACGTGACATTTATATATGTTGGGTTTCATCTCATATTCCTTTTCCTTGGAAAGAAAAATGAACTAGTATCGTATGATTATTATAGAGCTTGGATTCTTGCTACTCACTGAGCTTGTAGCTCACCCCTTGTGTTTTGTAATCCACCAGGGACTGGGTTGGTGTGGAGCTAGAGCATCTCTCTCTGGCGTGGTTCGTGCGTGGAGCGTCCCACCTTTCGGTTGGCGAGTGCGAGGCTGTCAGCAATTCTATCTTTTTTTGTGTATGTACTAGTAATCGTGCATGTTGCACCTATGATTTTATTTGGACTAAACTTGGACTCTCACAGGACAGTGATCATGTATTCGGGTCTGTAATAATATTTTTGATTTACAGACTTAATTGTATATTATACTTCCGCATCATTTCTTTTATTGGCTACCACTTCCCTGTAGCCTTGTTATCTTATTTGATCCATGTTGATTATTGTATGATTGGTAACGCTTCGGGGACGGCCGTCTCGGGGCGTAACAGGTTTACCCATGGGGTTCGCGTTGCGAACATGTAATGGTTCCTCCCAATATCGTCGTATACCGGGGCCCCGACGTTGAAGCTGCCCTGACAGAGGACTCCCACTTGTAGGTACAACTGATGCATTCGGTGGATGTGCTGATCATGGAAGTGTACCAGGTGAGGCTACATGACGGCGGGCCACCGAATGATATTGCGAGCGTAAATCGTTCTCCCCTTCGCTGGATTCGTGTGATGCTTCCTAGGTACGAGCCGCCCTGGGTGGACCCCCACCCGTAGGTACCATCGACGCGCTCGACAGTGTACTGACCGTGGCTGGCTCCAGGTAGAGGCTGCCCGGGAGAGCGCTACCGGATGACGAACGGTGTAGAACAACAAGTTTTGTCCTTCAAGTCCCTAGGCTCACCGCTATGGGGGCTAGGGCGAGGGCGGGGTATGCTCGCACCGCCGCGTGACCTTGTTACCCGTTGGGTTTCTACCCATGCTTTTCCTTGATAGGAATTAGCCTTAGTGTTGAATTGTTATGTTGGTGTTTGGTTTCTGGCCACTCACTAAGCTTGTAGCTCACCCCTCGCATACTATTTATTTTACAAGGGCGTTGTTGGGCGTGGAGCTGGAGCTTCCTTGTGGCGTGGTCTTGCATGCGTGGAAGTGTCCTGTCCGGCAGATTGGCGAGTGCGAGGCTGTCAACAGTCCTAGAGTCTTGTGTATTTGAAACCGTGCATGTTTGACCAGTTGTATTGTATTTGGCTAGACTTGGCTCTCACAAGAAAGTAATTGTGTATTCGAGTCTGTAATAACATTTTTTGATTTACAGACATATTGATATTTTTATGCTTCCGCATTTCAGTTAAGTTATCAGTTGTCATTGCTTCATTAGCCTTGCGTATTATTTATTGGAGTCATCTGTTGACCTCTTGTATGATAGCTGATGCTTTACATATTTGCCACGTCTTGGGGACGCCTGGTGCGTGACACTTGCCACTCACTGAGCTTGTAGCTCACCCCTCGTGTATTGTTTATCCACTAGGGACTGGGTTGGCATGGAGCTGGAGCACCCCTATGGTGTAGTTCAGTGTGCATGGAGCATCCCGTCTTTCAGTCGGCAAGTGCGAGGCTGTCAGCAATCCTTTTATAATCATGTATACACATCTCGTGTATTATGTATTTGATAATCATGTGTGTCGCACATGATGTATTTCGACTAGACTTGGGCTCTCACATGACAGTGATTATGTTTTCGGGTCTGTAATATTATTTTTGATTTACAGACTTGTTTGTATTTTATGCTTCCGTATTTTTAGTTAGTTATCACTTCCCTATTGTATTGTTATTTATGCGATCATTGTTGATCATTGTTGCATTTTCAATTGGAGTCGTTATTGATCTCTTGAGTATGACTCTTCGTATTGTAAGATTGATACGGTCCCGGGGACGGCCGCTCTGGGGCGTAACAAAAATTTTACTTTAAATGTCTGATACTTACAATATTTAACTTGATACCAAAGAATAGTGATAAAAACCGGCCCCTTTGATAAGGATAATGCAACATATCAGATATTGCTATTGATGAAATTAACCTAAACATCCATTGATTAAGCAAATGCTTTTTTTAGATGACATGGATGCAATGTTATCATCAAATGTTGTAGAAAACACATTTTTCTAAAAGGATATCATTTAATGAAAAAAATAAAGATTGTTCAATCAAACAAAATAAAAAATTAATCAACAGAAATTCTACATTATTAGGTTGGTATCCTAAAATTAAAATTTAGAAACATCACTAAATACTATATTCATATAGAACTCCACACACATTCTAGAGCAAAAAATGGAATCGATACTAAAAAAATCAAAGAACTTTAAAGCATCTAATGCCATCAAAAAATTGAGATGAGCATAACAAAAGACCTTATGTTTCACAATTTCTAAAAAAAAAATCATATTTTTACCTCATTTGGCATATGAGGAAATAAAATCTATATAGATTAAAAACATATCCACAAATTCAATCAAATACCAAAAAGAAATAAAATCAGTGGTAAAATACAACTACCGCAAATAAAAGGAAGTGCAAATTCTGATACGCTGAATGACACGATGAAACTTTATATTTGTTCAAAATTGAGATGCCATAATGTAAAATAGGGAAATCTTTTTCAATAGTTCTATTGATTTTTTAAAAGTGTGTTTCATGTCTTGAACAGTATGTAGAAAAAGTACAATTCATTTTATATCCCAAATACTTTTGGTTTTGATAAGCTACCATCATTAAGGAACTCAACATATACATTCATTTAATCTTTATCAAGTCTTTGTTTTCCCGAATTTCTGTCATGTGAGGCCCTATCTAAATAAGTCTGTCTCCTAAGCAAAGATAAAGCTCAGTTGTTTCTTGAGTTTGCATCAATAATATGGGGCTAGCAGATGATCTCTATCAAAGTTCAAACATTTCAAAAAAAAACATAAAGACATATTAAAATCATGAACACATCATTAATATATATTTAATATTCAGTTCACAAATTAGAATTGAATGAATCATATATTGAACTTACTGACACATTATAAATATGCAAACAAACACTAAATGCACCAGTTTCAGTGTGCAGAACATATCGATTATGCTAATGTTAAATCCCATTGATCTTTGAGGGGAATTAACATAGGAAGTCTATAATTTCAATGAGAATCCATGAGAAGTAGAAAAACATAGTTAAAAATTCATAACAACGTCAAATCAAACTTCACGAACAATCTAAATAGCAAAAGCAAAATCTTCACATAACTAAAAAAAATTCAAAGATTTTCATCATAAATTTTTCAAATAAAATTATTCACTTCATTAAATTTTTACATGCCAAAAATGCCTTATAAAAGGAATGAGAGATAATAAAGCTTCGTGAGTTATGAATAGCGTTCATGAGACAAATCGATGAATACACCCAGAGACACTAAAGCTATTTGGTAAAAAAGAGTGAAAACATGTTACTCAACAAAAAGTAAAACATTCTATTCAATCCAAAATAAACTGCTCTGACCTCTTCCATCGAGATGAATAGCCCCAACAAAACACACAGCACCAATGAATTCTTTTGTTCATCAACAATGAACGTCAAGATTGAAAACATCACTGTGAGAGCCAAACTAACGATGATCGAAATACGTCGAGCAGAATGACTTTGGCTCATATTTTTCTAAGCATGGATGTCATGATATTCATTGTAAACCATATCTTTCCAAGTAAATTATCAAAAAACAAAAAACTTTCTACAATTACATCTGCCTAATGAATCTTGACTTATAAAATCTCAACTAATGAAACAACCTCAAATCACTTCAAAGCCACAATCTCGATCACTTTAAATGATTCAAGAAAATATGCGTCCACTCATACATCTAGTGGTTGATTTATTATCATAAGAAAAAAAATGTCACACTTCTATAATATGTCTTGATACAATGCATCTCCTACATTAGCATGAAAAAAAAGCTAATCAAATGGGTGAATTTTTTTAATGGAGAATCACAATGAACTCGAATTATGGTATGCTCTCTTCACTGATGTAAGACAACATGTCTAATTGACAATACATTCATCAATTTAAACAAATATATAAAAGAATCAAGTTATTCTAATATAATGTAGCAAAAAATTGAAATAATTTGTTAGCCAAAAAAATTGTATCTATATATATATCTAAGAATATAAACTTACAAATACTCTAGAAAAAATCCATTAAAAAATCAGTAAATTATAGCCGTTGATCAAAAAAAAATTGAGGTCCATAAAAAATTAAAATCATCAAAAGCCCTACAATCCCAAACTCACCCCCCCCCCCCCTCTTCCCCCACCAAAAATCAAATAGACACAACAGGATAAAAAAATAGCCATCAACAAAGAAGTACAATAAAAATTATATATGATATAGCCTAAAAATTATAATAATCTGTTAGCAAAAAATAGTATGTTTGTATATATATCTAGGAATCTAAACTTACAAATACTAAGAAAAAAGGTCCACTAAAAGTTATAGCTGACAATTATAAAACAAAATTGAGATCCATCAAAAATCAATATCATCAAAAGCCCTGCATCCCCAAACTAACCCCCCATCCCCCCAGCCAAAAAAAAAGACCCAACAACAAGAAAAAAAATAAAAAGCAAGGGGAAATTGTTCAAATACCCCTTGACTGAGGGTCTAATTTTTTTCTACCCCCGGACTTTTTTATTATTATTTATCCCTGAAATCTAGTCTTTTTTTTTGCCTTTGGCATGTGCCACCTTATTTTTTATACCTAAATCACCTCTATATGTAAATTAATATTACATTTATGTAATTAGTTGTTACATTTCTCTAATCAGTTATTACATTTCTGTAATTTACATGTCCTTGGTTTAGTTTCTATGTATGATATTACATATTTGTTCTGTGAATGATAATTTTTGTAATTTCTAAGATGACATGAAGAGGATTAAGGAAGAGAACAATTAATCATGAAGATTTGAAAAAAACGTCATAATTCAAACAATTGATGTATCTATTTTAACGAAAATTTGAGATTGTATCTATAACAATTTTGTGTACATTGAATGCATTTACAGATGATAATATAATGACACTGAAAATGTATAAATGACTATTTTGTGTATAAACATCTTTGTATACTTTAGTATTTTTTGTAGATAATTATTATATATATGTAACTATGTGTATAATTTATGTATGTATCACATTATATTTCTGTATTTTTGTAACTCTATCTGTAAGGGATAATTCGGGTATTATGAAAATTCAGGGACAAAAAAAATTAGAATTAGATTTCAAGGGTAAATAAAAAATAAAAAAAAGTCTAGGGGTAGAAAAAAATTTGACCCTTGGTCAAGGGGTATTTCAACAATTCCCCAAAAAACAATTATAGTCTCACGGCTAACAATCTTCAGATGATATCAAATTAAAATAGCATAAAAAGAAGTATGAAAGTATAAAAAAGATTTTGATATGTCTCTACCATTATCACTACCACACAATTTAATCTTCACCTCACATCAATAGCTTAAAGAATATTAAAATAAAAAAGTAACTCACGAAAAAATTACCTCTCCAACTTTCACCTTCCTTGTAGTGACCTTTTTCTTCTTGGTATGTGATAGACCAACAACTCCACATCAAATTCTATCATAAGAAATAGTATATGATAAACCACCAACTCAATGGCAAATTTGATCCTTAAGTAAATCAAGAAGAAACCACCTTTTTTTTGTGATCCAACCAAGTGAATGAAATATATGTACAAATAAGTAAAAAAATCAATCCACAAATTATAATGAAGACAAACAATATAATTGAAATGCAGGAGTTCTTTGACAAACAATCAGTAGCTAACATAACAGAATGAGTAAAATAACACTTACATTTTAGAAGTTTTTTATGATGGTTTCATCTGTGATTTTCTTTTCCTTTTGGTCAATGACATTAAACACTAAAATTAAAAGAATCACGAAAAGAGGGAACTCAACAATTGATATAGATAACAAAATAGAATCCAATGTGCAGAAATTTTTATCAAAAAGATAAATTATACCATTAATGAATTGGCCCCTAATATTATAAATAAGAGGACTCATGCTCACTCGCACAGTCAATCTAGAAAAAAAAATATAAATAAGAGGACTCACAAAGAAAGAAAAAAACATCATAGAGTGCACGACAAAAGTGGAGACAGGAATAATGGCAGAGGATATGGAGATGGTGCGTCGTCATTCTCCATCAGGGGACATAGGAGGAGATGAAACTGGAACAATGGAAGAGGTGAAGATGAACTATTGACAAACGTGGATAAGAATATAAACAGATAAGAGACGAATGGGTTTTAAATAATTGATGGGGTCGGCCAACATGGGTAGAGGAGGATTTATTTATTTATTTGTTACAAGATGGGTAGGAGAAGAGTTGAATGACCTGGTGAATAATAAATAATAAAGAATTTATTTAATTTTAGGTATTTGAGATTGTCATTAATAATTGAATTCATAATGGAGTAATAATTATTAATAAATTATACCAATAAATTATAATAACAAAAATTTGTGCGTAAAAGTATAAAATAAATTAAACACTAACGCCATGCCCCATGCTTCGTATGTTTCAATATATTTAGGAATGCCACGCATAAGGTTTATTTAAAATTTGGGAAAATTAATTAGAGGTCCTCCTAGCCACCCCTCTATTATTTTTAGATCTGGACTGTTTGAAGATATTTCTGGGTCCCTAATTTAAAATCTCATTATTTCTAAGTCCAAACTAGCGCTTTCCGTCGGATGCCTCCGTTAGCATACTGAAAATACCCCTTTAACAATCAAATTTTTCATGAAACATCCAAAACCCATTGTTTCTCTTTCACACTGACTATTCCTCTCATTCTTCTTCCCGATCGTTCAAAACCTTCTCTTCAAAACCATAGAAGAACCTACCAATGGCTGATCCATCCAAAATCATGCCTCCGAAACCCTAAATCGAACATAGAAATCTACGACGACAATGATTAACACCGTCAAACACTTTCCGACGATGAAGGTGACACACACTACCGACTTTGAAACCCTAAACCAACGGCGGCGGCGAGGAGGGGGTGGAACCACAAGGACTCCCCATTGTAAGCTATCTTAATCCATTTTGGTACTTTAACTTCTGATTACATTGTTTGAAATGAAGAAGGAATCATTTCAAACATCCAAGGCTTCCATCAAAGGAAGCAGATGTAAACATTCCTCTATGTTCCACTTGTTGATTTTGTGAAATGTATGTTGTTATGTACTTCGTACATTGTCAATTAATCTGGGTACATGGTTAATTAATTTGAATACATTTTTAATCTATCGGGTACATTGTTATCATGTATGTATATGTTAATTGTGAGTTTCATGTTTAATTGCTGAATGTTTATCAGGTACATAGAGTTTATTAACCATTTTATACTCCATGAGATTTCCCTAGTTTAAACACTAATAAGCCATGTTTAATATTGGGATTAGCAATACCACATGGATGAAGTAATACTTAAATAGAAATTCACACTTTAAAAGTTTTCATTTTCATATAATCGATAGGCCTAGACAAGGATGTTCCCCCTCTTTGAAAATACACATTAATAATAGATAGATGCCCCAAAAAATCATTACAATTTATTTGCTATTATATATATTGTGAAAAAGGCATATATTGTAATCTTGTCCTATATCACCCCCACCAGTATAAGTCACATCTTTTAACAAAAGATTGGGTGTTTTGCCATCTTGTCAATTATATAATATAGCTATGCATGTGTATCAGTATAAGTCATATATATGTTTATCATAATGTATGTTTATCTTTTGTTTATGTTTATCAAATACATAGATTTATGCCTATGCACATTGTTATTGTTAATTAATCTGGGTACATTATTAATTAATCTAGATACACTATTAATCTATTTGGGTACACTATTATCATGTATGTATATGTTGCTTGTGAGTTTTATATTTTTATTTCTCTGATTCTGATCTGGATTGTTAGCTAGCATGTCTTTATTAGGTAGATTATTTTTTTACATCATATGGAAGAATGATGTGTTGATTTTGGCTTGGTCCTAGTCTTAGTCTTTTGGTACATATATATTCTTAGTCTTTTGGTATATATATAACTTATGTTTTTGTGCATCATATCAGACAATGAGTAATTGTTCTTTTATTCCTCCTTTAAAAATGTTTTAATACTATGATATAATATAGTTTTGTTATAATTTTTAGGGTGAACTGCGGCATGTTCATAAATAAATTTGGTGAGTATCTTATCAAAAAGATGGACATGAACTTTGGATAAGGCGACATTCTAAGATTCAGAGCTGAAATGCTGCGAAGATCCTAATACGATCCAAAAAAGTGTTATGAATGGACAAGAACTATATTATATATTATATATAATTGTGTTATACCATTATGAATGAAAATTGTGTTATGAATAGATCTTGTGTATATTTATTAACTAATTGATGTTATGAACAAAACTGATTTTGTAAATGATAATTGTTTTATCCAAAGAAAGTGTGTTATAAATGGGCATGAACTATGTTATGTGTTATATACAACTTGAGTTATATCATTATAAATGGAAGTTGTGTTATGAATGGATCTTGTGTACATTTGTTGACCAATTGATGTAATGAATAGAAGTGATGTTATGAATGATAGTAGTTTTATGAATGATATAATTTATGTGATACTATAGTACTTTATATGTATTCACTACCAGTATATTGTTAGTCCATCTAGGTACACTGTTAGTCACTACTAATACATTGTTAGATCATCTGGGTATATTGTTACCTACTACTCTTATATATTCCCAATAGTTTGAGCGTCATCAGATCAACATGCACTCAATAAGCAATAAGCATATATAATAATCTGATTTAATACAAACAGATGTTCATACATGGCAATATGACAATGTAATTAATACAAAATATTGTTTTTTAAATTGGACCAATGACTTCATTCTTCAACTACAATTGAATTGAATTTCTCAATGTCATCCTGTTGTCTCCAAGGCGCTATAGCATAATAAGGTATAATATTGTGAAAAATGACAAGTTAAGTATAATATGTAACATATTTCATGTCCATTCATAACAAACTTTCTTCGATCATCTAAGGATCTTCACAATATATTCTCCTCTAAATCTTGAATGTCACTCTGTCCGAAGTTCATGTCCATCATTTTGATAAGATGCTAACCAAATTTATTTATGAACATGATGCAGTCCACCCTAAATGTCATCCCTGATGGTTGACCAGTTCTCAACTTTCATGAAATTAATGATACATCTTGAAATGCGCTTTCAATCACAAGACCTGCATATTTAATAGTGTACCCAAATGAACTAACATTGTATTGGAAGTGTGTAACAATGTGCCCAGATGAACTAACAATGTACTAATAGTGAATGCATACAAGGTACTAATAGTATTACATAAGTTATACCATTCATAACACAACTATCATTCATAACAATACTTATATTCATAATATCAATTGGTCAACAAATGCACTCAAGATTATTATAACACAATTTTCATTCATAATGGTATAACACAAGTTTTATATAATATACAACATTCTTGGAAGAGTTTTGTCAATGACTTTTGAGTAGGAGATTTGGTGGATAACTTGGATGGAGCTTTGATGGATGGCTTTTAAGTAGGGGCTTTAGTGGATGGCCACCATTTTAAAGCTCAAACTTCTTCTTGGTGTTAAATCCTCTGTTCGAGCCATTTTTAATCCAACACAATGCGCAAAAATAAAATAAAAATAAAAATATTGCTAACAACAATGTACACACAATAACAACAATAGGTCACAATAATGAATTTGCATAACTAGGTTTCAAAATAACAGCTAATATGCTCCTAGACAATCATTAGTACTCTAAATGGCATCTTAGGTAATTAGGAGAGTTTATAAATGGACAAATAAAAGCTAATATCACATATTAAGTGAAGAAATAAAATCTATTTTTGTGTTTTAACAAGAGCACCAAAAGGTTTTCCAATAAGAATAAGTGAGATTTTATGTTATTCATATACAAGAAAAAAAAAAGAAACTAAACAAAAAATAAGGAAAGATCACCATAGGTGATCAGGGCTCCAAATCATTTGTCCCAAAATGACTAAAGAGAAAAATTTAATTCAAATAAAATCAAATAACAATATGTACCACTAATAACATATGACAAACATTGATTACTGGATATAGTTAACAATGCACTCAGAATCCCTAATACTGTACTGAGAAGAAATCAAATAACGGCCAATCACCAAAAATGCATGAAAAAATTCAAATAAATACTACAAATACACGTATCATACCAGAAAAAAAATCATGATCTCATAACAAGAAAAAAGATTTTGGATGAATTAATGCAAAAAAAGTGTGCAAATCAGTCTTAAACATAAAATTCATAGTCAAAAAAGAAACTCATACATAAAAGCAAATTATATTTCATATTCTTTTTGTAAATCCATCAATCCAAGAGACAGAAAATCTATAGGCAAGAAGAGGAAGAAAAACAAACCCCAACTTTACATGCAGAATGGATCACAATGATTTTAGATTTCGAATGGAGAAGCACAAAGAGTTCCAATTTCGTTCTGTTATCGGAGAGGAAAAATGGATTTTAGAAGAAAAAAGGGAGCGCTCGATGAAGAAAGGTTCGAATGTGAAAGGAGAGGATGGGTTGAAAAATAAAAGGTTTGAAAGGATATTTTTGGATGTTCAAAAAGGAGATCTGATGGAAACTGTGAAGTTGGACTTAAAATAATTGATTTGGGAGATAGAGACCTAAAAAAACTAAAAAAAGCCAAGAGACCTAAAAATAATAGAGGGGTGGCTGGGAGAACCTCTTAATTTCCCCTTAAAATTTAGATAGGCCATGCATTTTATGTTTTAAAGAATGTTAATAAAAACATGAAAATGAATTTATTCATAGATATGTTATAACATAATTTTCATAACCAAAACATAATTCAAAATATATTCTAACATTGAATTATATTTGAATACTCATTCATTTTATAATCATTCTCCTATCCTGATAATATTATAATATCCGATTTTAATTATAAGTTAATAAATATATTAATCTAATTTTAGTTGGTAACAATTAATTATATTTTGAATATTCTTTTATTTTCTAACAATGAATTATATTTTGAATATCCTTTCATTCTATAAGCATCCCCTTATTCTCATTATATTATAATATTCCATTTTAATTACAATTAACATAAATATATAATCTAATTTTAGTTGGTATATATAAAATATTTAAATACATATAATTTATGTAAATTATTATTATGATTTTATTATATAATGAAATATATGTATTGGAATAAATTATGAATGAGATTAAAATGATGTGGATGAATTTTCATGGGATTGAATAGAATTCTAAGGGTAAAATAGTCAGATGATTGTGATGAAAGTGGTGTGAATGGAAATATGATGAAATGCATGTATAGGAATATATTATGAATGAAATTAAAATAATGTGAATTGATTTTTATAGGATTGAATAGAATTGTAGGGGTAAAATGATCAAATAATTGTGATTAAAATGATGCAAATGGATTGTAATGAGATTTAATAGATTGGTAGGGGTAAAATGGTTAAATGACAGTTTTTTAGGTTAAAAGACTAATAATAAATAATAAATACAGATATTTTATATTGTAACATAATTTTATTATATGTAATATTTTATATTTAACATTTTAAGAAGCAATTAATCATACTTTTTGTAAATAAAGAATCGACTACTTTTTTTAGTGAAATCGTAGGCAGCTTGCCTCAATTTTGATTATTAAAAGAGAGACAATACTCAAAGCATACTAAAAGAGAAGATAAAATGAACAATATCAAAAGGAGAGGGAATTAGCTAAAAAAGATATCTACAAAATCCCCAGGAACGATCCACCCCGACCTACTCCATGATCGCAAGGCGACCTCCCGAAAAGGCCACACCTTGACTCCTCGCACAAGGAACGCCCCAATGTTTGATAAAACATAAGATCGACTCCCAAACATTTTCAGGGTACACCCTCGAACCCCGAAAAATGCAATGGTTTCTTGCAAACCACGAAACCTAAGAAGTTGCAGGGACAATCAACTGTAACACTTGAGCCTGGACACTTTTGTCATCCCGGCGAAACAATTTCTGCCCTCCTCCCAAAAATCCGAGAGAGACGTAATCAATTCAACAAAATTTGCCACCACTTTCAATAAACCCCACACATGATGAACCACTGGACAGTCCACCAACAATTGTGTCATGGTTTTTGCGGCACTCGAACATGACGAACAAGTGGTATCCGCTTGGGGATTCTATGTCAACCAACACACCTTTGTAAGAAGGCAATCTTGGTAAACCAACCACATGAAGAACTTCACCTTTAATGGAACCCTGGACCTCCATATCTCCTAAGCTTTTGAGCCATTGGTTGTGACAATTGGTTTGTCTTTCCTCCACCAGTCGTAGCACTCTTGAACTGAAAAACTCTCCCTCGGATTGGGGCACCAAAGATCGCAGTCCCGACTGTCCTCATCAATCCAAGAGCCTTGTAACAGATCAATTAAGTTTTGATATAGTCCTGCGTCGTCCCCTCTTGGTCTTTTGCGCAACCACACCTCCGCTTGGGCCAATCGTCAAAAAGTTGTGTACTGCCCCACTCTGATCCAATGCAATCGCAAAAATGATGAGGAACCAATCCCTAAGAGGGATATCCCCAATCCAAATATTATGCAAGAAGGAGACATGCTTGCCACAACCTACCTGTCAACTAATAACACAATAAAAAAGGTCGATAGTCTTGAGAATGTCAAACCACCACTGTGAGGGCCTGACTGCCCTCCACGGGGACAAAGAAAATTGGAAAGACCACTGGTATCTCTCCTCCAACAAACTATGTCATAACAAGGGACCCTATAAGAGCCACTGCCACCTCCATTTGCTAAGGAGGGCATTGTTTATATCCTCCAAACTCAACCCCCCCCCCCCACCCCCCATCTTCTTCTGATTACAAACGAAGTCCCAATTGGATAGATAAGTCTTCCTCCGCCCCCGCCCGCCCTGTTCTAAAGGAAGCATTTACGAATCATGTTTATAGTCGGGAGAATCCCCTTGGGAATTTTAAACACAGACAGAAAAAAATTGAGAGATTTGACAACACCACTTGAAGGAGGATGAATTGGCCACCAAAGCTTAATAACTTGTTTTTCCAACCTTGCAATATGTGCTCGAATTTACTCACTAGGGGGAGCCACTCCACCTTTGTGAATCTCTCGAAATGGAGAGGGAGACCCAAATAACGGATGTGAAAACCTTTTGGGTCTGCTTGGATATGAGTATTGGGTGTCTGGATTGGGATTGAGAATCTCAATCTAGATCAATAAGTTGTTTGAATAAATTTTAAAAGGAGGATTATAATTTATATATATATCTATTACTCTTATATTAAAATAATGGCATCCGTATAAGACAAATGGGTGTATATAAGACAAATCCTGTGGGATATTTGCAGAAAGCCCCCACTTTCTACCAATTTAACAATTAGGTCCCTCACTAAGATTCACCCAATTTTTCTCCTCTGGGCTATTTGCAAATGGACCCCCAATTTATACCAGTTTTATAATCAGGCCCCTTTGTAAAAACGGACAATTTCGTAATTTTATGGGCTTTTTGCACGTTTGTCCTCATATTCTATCAATTTCACAACCAGACCCCTATTTGTGTTACAAACATGTGTCTCATCCATATTTTCATATTTATAATCAGATCCATCATCTCAAAACATTATTTCCCAAACTTCTAATTCATAAAATTTCATACAATAGTTTCTCATCAGTGTTATATCCATAAAATTATAAAATATAAATATTTATAAAATGACTGATTATAACGAATATAACGAATTCAAAAAAATAAAACAACAGATTATATAATTAAATAAGTATTTAGAGTAATTTTTCTAAATTAATTAAATTAGTTAAATGAAAATTGTAATACCTGTGCATTTTCTCTTATTTATATATTTGATTTAAATATATAAATAAGATATTTGAATTAAAATTAGTGTATTTTGTGTGTTTTTAAGTTTTAGCCCATTTAATATATCATTATGGGCCCATTTCAATTTACAATTTTAAATATTAATTGTTATGTTGAAATTTTTATATATTTTTCTTTTTAAGATCTTTAAGATCTTAAATGGTTATAATCTCATTAACATTAGAGCTCAAAAGATTAAGTTTTGAGATTTCATTGTTATTAATTTTGAGGGACCCAGTTTTGAATTTGTGAATTTCTTGTAATATGCTTTAGTGACCTATATGTAATTCATATAGGGACCTATTTGTAAATATGAAACAAACCGGGGGTCGTTTTGTCATTTTCGTTAAATTTAGGTATCAAGTATTTATATCTATATAGGGGTGTGCGGTGGGTTGTTCGGCAGAAACCGAGAGAGAGAAAGAGAGAGAGAGAGAGGGGGGGGTTAGAGAGAGAGAAGAAAAAAAGGTATTTAATCTTTTCTTTTTATCCTTTTATTTATTTTTTTATTAATTAGATCCATGTTTAGGTGTTTGGATTTTTAAGCTTTTAATAAAAATAGAGTTTTGATTTATTATTTATTTTTAGGTTTTGAGATTTTGAGTTTTTAATAAAATTAGAGTTTTGATAGATATATGTTCATGTTATTGGATTTCTAAGTTTTTATAAGGGGAAATTAATTAGGGGTCCCTGACCCTATGTTCATAATAACAATAAGTCCATTTAATGTTTAACAATAATAATAAATCCCTAAACTCAAAATCTATTTTCTTTAGGTCCCTCACACTAACAGGGTTACTAACAGCTGTTGGAAATAGCATTTATGCCCCCCACTTAAAACCCTCTCCCCCTGCCCCTGTTGACCTCTCTCTCCCCTGTGTAAACCCTAACCCTCTGTCGACCTCTCTCTCCCCCTAACAGCCCGGAGCATCTGGAGCTCGAATCGATGGTGAAGAACCCTGTTTTCTTTGCTATTTCTCCCCAAAATCTCATCCCCATTAAAGAAACCCCCCTCTCCCCGTCCCATTATCGTCTCCGTGGAAGAAACCTCATCTCCCCTTCATTTGCGGCCGACACTTCGAAGGCTGCGGCACCCAAACAAGGTACAAGGTGAGCATTCCTCCGATGTTGTTGTTCATGGACTAGTTCTTTGAATTTCCTTATCTCCATTTGATCTTGTCCTATGATTTGTATTTGTATAAAGGGGTTTGCTCATAAAATATACAGTATAAAGAGGTTCTATATTATACAGTGTGTATATCATATTATGAATGTTACAGGTTCTGTATTTTATATTATGTACACTGTTATGCAACATATGTACATTGTTATATATATTACAGGTTCTGTCTGTTACTGTTATAAATGTGACATGATTTGTCTATTACACAGTGTACACTGTTATGCAACATGTGTACCTTGTTATAAATGTTACAGATTTTGTGTTTTATACTAAGCACACTCTTATGTAGCATATGTACACTGTGGAATATCTTAATTTATGTGGAATATGCGTAAAAGTAAAATAAAATTTTACAACTCATTGAACAAAAACAAAATACAACATTTCCACCATTCTAATTTAGGAGAAAAATTTTAAAAAATTGTGTATATAATATCTTGATGTTGTCCTATCTTGGTGGTGGGTCTGTATATATAATTATGTGTATATGTTTGTTTTTTTCAAATATATATAGTTTTGTGTAGGTTTTGGAAGATAGAGAGCAGTTAATATACACTGTTAAACTTCTTATGTACAGTGTTATACTTTTTTTGTACACTGTTATGTTACCCGTGTACACAGTTATTATCCTAATATGATATAAAAAGTAGCTGAACATTGGTGATCGTAATATCGAGGACTCTAATTTACTAGTTTTGCTTGATCTCTTTGTAGTTATAGGGGTATCTACATGACACAAAAAATCTAAAATTCAGTGCTATACTCTTCTTGTACACTGTTATGCTACTCTCGTACACGATTGTCAATTCAGAAAACTCAATTGGAAGTTGAGATTCAAATCTATATGGCTATATTCCTCATGTCTTTGTGAGCCAAAACTCTTTCTAAACATTAATAGTAGAAGCTTGAAAAAAATATGGATAACCTATATTTAGATAATGGAGTTTGAAAATCATAAGTATCCATGTATATTAGATGGTAATTTATTGTATTACTGTGTGGAAAATATTAGATAATGGAGTGAAAAATATTTCTAGATCTAGGGATGGAAGCCATCCTACATATTAATGTAATTATGTACTCACTCCATTTGCTAGTAGGTATTCAACCTACTTCCTCCATCTCACTGATTGTTTTTCCAATTGTGATTGTTGTTGAATGACATGTATTCTCAGTATAGAACTGAAATTCATTAAACATCGCTTTGCATTATATGATAGCATGTTCTTAGAACTCATTTCATTCCATAATTGTATTCTTATATAGTAGTTGAAGCCAGTAAAGAGTTGTGTGTGTGGCGCATCATATTACTATTTAAGAGTATGAACACAACACTGCCAATGCCTTCTATAGATAACTCCTCCATGAATCTATATTACATCTTTAGGGGCTGTTTGGTTGGACTTATAATCAGTCCTTATTCAACTTAAACCAGATTTTCCGCACTAATTCCGTTTGGTTGGAGTCAAACAAGGTCTAATAATTTACCTCATTAAGTGATTATTGGCAAAACATTTTCAGCCCACCTATCCCCACTTATTTAGTTGCCATTCGCATTCAGTAATTCGTCTTGCCTATGAAAAGACCACAATGCCCCTAAATAAGTTCAGTATTTACGTGATGTATATAAACCCTCTTTCACTGAATGGGTCTTCTCTCTCCTTTTTTCTTCTCCGAAGACAACCGACATGAACCCTAGAAACAGAGATTCAACCGGGTGAAATCTTGTGCGTTGAAGACCCAAAAAACGGACGAACAAACCCAAGATCACATATCTTCGTCGACTAATCCTCACTCAGATCTGCTTCCTCCTCACGAAAAGCGAGATACACACCGATCTCCTTCTCACCTTCCCCGGCCAAACGTCCGACTCTCCGATCTAGCCTCTTTGGATCTCCGCTCCAGCCGACGATCAAGGTAAACCAGATCTCCTCCGTTCATGCTTATGTGCTTCAGATCTATTGATCTTAAACTCTTTAGGGTTTCCTGGAGATGAATCTATATGGAGCATTGGCTGAAATGTGTTTTTTTTCTTCTATTGTGTGTAGATCAGAATCGATGGTAGTTCATTGATAGCTTTTAGAGTTCAATACTTGATATTTTGAAACTGCTCTTTGTCTGTAGATTTATGATTTTAATTATTTGTGATGCCCTAATTTGTGGGGATTTTTATATGTTTTCAGGTCTCTTAGGGTTGAAACTTTTGTGCGGTTAAAACTTATAATTGTTTTGTTTTTTAAAGATTACAATTGTTCTGTTTTTTGTTAAGTTCAAGCAATGGGGAGACTGATTTCTTAATTTTAGGTCAATTCTTCTTCAAGAATTGGGTTTTAAAAGTGAAAGGTTCAATAGTTCAAACTGGCTGACTCTGGGTTTTTGTCATTGGTTAATGGCATATGAAAGCGATGTGTGTTTTGAAAAAAATTATTTATCTGTGTCTACAGTTTAATCAAGGAAATTGCATATTAAGGTGAAAACTTGTTATGATATAAAAGTTTGTAGATAAACTTTTTATTAATATGCACAACTACTATATGGGATTTGATTTATCTAGGCAGCCTTGTATAGACATTGGTACATGAATTAATTAAGATAAAACGTGTGTTGAGGATCATGAACTGAAAGTCCATACTTTGGAAATCTAGGCAACCTTGTATTATTTATCTGAATTTGTTAGGAAATTGCCTCCAATGCATTGTTGTTGTCTACACTATTAACAGGTAACATAGACCATTTGTTGGTAGAAAGGAAATTATTTATCTATTTTAATCACCAGTAATAAAAATACATAGATATATATATATATATATGCAATCCCTATACTTCTTATATAGATAGATCTTTTGGCTACATGTGCTAAAGATATCTGGACTAGTAGAGTAGTTAAATTAGGCCTGTCAACGGGTCGCGGGTCGACCCGGACCCGACCCGATAGAAGGCATAAATACCCGACCCGAAGGACCCGACAATGAAAACGGGTCGGGTCTGGGTCCACCCCGACCCGATCCTATGGACCCGATGGACCCGATTGACCTAACCCAAATACTTTGTGATTTTTTTTATTTATGATCCAACCCAACATTTATGATCCAACCAAACATTTATAACTAAATATTGAATACTCATTTAAAATTTTAAGCATTTGAAACATTTTTACAATCTTTTGACTTCACGTAAAAGCGTAATAATCTAAACCGTATTCCAAATGTCATCTTATTAAACATTAAAAAATCAAAATAGTGAAAAACTATTTATAATATATTACACTCTATTGAAAAGAAATAAAAATGAAGCCATTGTAGGCCTTTAAGAAGTTTATCAATCTCTCTTTGTCTGACCTACTTTTGTTAATGGGTCGACCCGACCCGACCCGACCCGAGACCCGATGTGGACCCAACCTGAAGGACCCGACAATCAAACGGGTCGGGTCCGGGTCCACCCCGACCCGTTGACAGGCCTAAGTTAAATAGATGTTTTGGTCATAGTAATCTTTAGACATAAGAAAGAAGTGGAACACCCTCAAAACAGAGGCACCAAATATCATCACTATTTTTATTATTTCTCAGGTCTTACAGGTGGCTTAACATCTGTTTGTGGTTCTTGTGGGTTTGAACTATGTTTATGTACTGATGTGGCAGAATAGACTTCAAAGAACTTCAAAGAACCATTAGCCCAACGAGATTGGTAAGTCATAGACAGTGTAAACCCTATTGAAGGGATCAGATAAGCTTCTCAAAAAAATTTGAGAACATCTATCTATTAGATGCAGTGATGTGCCGTCCGCAATTGTGGGACTAGATGCAGGTGAAAACTTGGCTTAGTAGATGCAGTTTGTTGACTTCTTTTCCATAACAAAGGCCCTAGGATTCCTTTTATTTGTACTTGTCACTGTGTTGAATTACCACTAATTAGGCTAGCCATGATATGATCTTCAGTCAATGCATCCTCATATTGTGTCCCATGCCATAACCAATATTTCGTTAATGTTATTCAGAAAAGTATAGACCAAAACACATAACGATTCAACCAAATACGATACGTGTGGACAGTTTGTTTTTGGTATCCCTAGTTCTATCAATTCTCCCTTGTAGAATTATTTCGCAAAAAGAAAAAATTTCTGTCATACTTGTATCGTGGTCTACTGGATATATGTGTGTTTTTTGAATTTGATATATTAAAACTTACCTGTTCTTGTTGAAAGTACTATTCAAAATCAGAGATAATATCAAGAAATAAAATTTTCAATTATTGTATGATTGATTTGATTCAACCACATGATCAAGTAACTTAAATCCCTTGTCTCACATGTTTTCACCCTCATTGTTCATGGTAGCCAATGGAATCAAGCCTTGGATTGGCCAAATGGGGCCAACAGCCCTAGACTGGCCCACTGGGGGATCTAGAAGGGGACCCGGATCAGCGCACAGATCCGATAAATTTCCAGTGCCAGTTCAGAAGAAGGTGGAGAAGGCCGCCGCAGTTGCATGCTCCACAGGGTTACTCATCTTTGGATGCTGCTCGTGCTTATGTATTATATTGATAGTATTTGTGATTTTTTTTTTGCTTGTACTCTTGGCCATCAAATAATGACCGTAGAAGTTGGATTATGAAACCAACACTGTAATGTAAATATTAGCTGCTTTGAAACTTTTTTTTTTAGAAGGATTGTAACATTGTCATGTGCAAATCTATTGTAGCTTGTTAATATATAATCCTCTAGTACTATGTTTGTATATATGGCCTTATGTTTGATGTTTGATGATCGATATGTATTCATTTTTTTTAATCATATGATGTAATATTCTATGCAATTTATCTTGTGTAACATGACATGATATGCAACTTTGCCACTATTAGGTGAAACTTGTTTCAAAATTTCAATAAGTATGTCATTACTATAAATCTTCATATATACAAAATATAGATTGCATATTTACCGCGTCATAAAAATCACATAAGAATCTTAAAATGTTCTTTTTAATCTGTATAGACTTGTATCAGGTACTAACAAGTAATCAAAGTGTAGTATATAACAATTTATTAAATAGACATATATGAAAGTAATTTTTTTGACAAATAGAAACAATAAGCAAATAATAAAGTTTTCAACCAAACATCAAATTCCATTCAGCACTTATTAAAAGGACCAAAACACCCTTAGCATAAGCTCTACTCTTTAGTATTGAACCAAACACACTTATTTTCATAAGTGCTTATAATTTCCGCTGAACCAAACACATTTTCTTCTGAACTGATTAAAACTTATCAGAACTTATATAATCTGCACTTATGAATCAGGACTTAAAATCAGTTTTCCGCTGAACCAAACGGCCCCTTAGTGAAAATAGATGCTCTAAACCTATAGGCTATATGTACACTGTTATATTCCTCTTGTACATTGTTATGCTCCTCCTGTACATTGTTATACTCCATCATATTTGTTTGACCCGCTATTAAGCATTACTCACCCGTCCTATTTGATTTTTAAGCAACAATGTAATTGTTTGAATATGTTATATATTTATTGGTTATGGAGGTTTGATTGACTATAAAAAAATTTGGGCTTTATGTTAACATTATTGTATGTACATTGGTATTCTTCAAATGTACACTATTAAATTTTCTTTTGATTATGTAAACATAATCTTAGGTGACTATTAAATTCTTTATTTGTAATGATGTATACCTCCCATATTAATAGTGTGACATTGCAATGTACATGTTCATTGGCTGAAAAAATATTTCAGACCCATTTCATGCTCAATGTTGAGGACTGACCAATCACAATGAATTATCAATGCCCATAACAATCCAACGGGAAGTGTTCATGGTCTACATTGTCATAATTAATGTCCCTACGTCACACTTATGATATTAATTTATGGTGTTTTTTTATGTGAACTGGTAGGCATCCTACCTTTAAAATTTTATTTAAAAAATGGGTGCCCAAAGCAAAATAAACAAGTATATTTTTATAGTGTTTTTATGGATGATTGTGGCATGTTTGTATTAAAATACGACAAACACTTAATAAAGGAAACCAACATGGAATTTGGGCAAAATGACATTATATGGTTCTGAAGGGAGTGTGCAGCAAAAGTAATTTGAAGAGCGAAAGAGAATGAGGCTCGGATAAAAGAATCGCAAGAAAAGTGAAAGATATAAATAGCTAATGTAAATAAAACTAGTTTTTTTGTAAATCGATGGTGATGATTTAAACAACAGATGTAAATGTGTACACCGTTATGCACAATGTGTACAATATTGTTACTCACAATGTGTACAATAGAAGAATAAAAGGCTCACCTAATGGCAGTTATTGCAAGGGACCCTGAAGAAATATGTTTTCTTCAAAAAACATATGTTTTTTGAAGAAAACTCCATTGTCATCTCCCAAGGAAGATTTTGTACTCTTCCTCACTTTTCAATCTCTTTCATGTCCTTTTAAGCTATCAAATGTTTAGAAATCTATTTAAAAAGTAGGGGAAATTAATCTAGGTAACAGTGTACACATTGTGTATAACAGTGTACACAGAATAATTTGTATAAACCTAGTTAACTTGTAATCGTGAACAAATATTTCAAACATCATTTGAAACTGATATATCAAACATTTACATTTGCTGTTTAACTCATCACCACCTAAAAAATATACTGACCAATCTGTATAAGTGGAGCATAAGAAGAGCATAACAGAGAAAATATAACAGTGTACAAAAAGAACATAACAATGTAGAAAAAGAGTAGAACAGTGAATTTTGGAGTTACATCTGCTGTTTAAATTACCACAACGAATTTAAATTATCTTTTGTTTAAATCATCACCACGGATTTATAAAATTATCACAAAGTAATATTTACATATTGTCTTTATAACTTTCACACTCTTTTTGAAAACTCGTTATCAGAGCATCACTCTCTTTCATCCTATGATTAGGGAAACGTCTTTTATTGTCAATGTGATCGACTTCCCACTCTCCATTAGGATTGTAGTTGCTAACGATGACGTCGACCAACTCTGCTTGAAACTGTAGGAATGTTCGCTAAGATGTTGAATGGAGTCTTCTTAAGCAATCTCTTGTGTCAGACTCTAATTGCTATCCCATCCATCACGCTTGTGTAGTAGATTAGGATGTATTTAAGCTGCACCAGCATAGATTTGGAGAGGAAGGGCCTCACATCCCTGTTATAAGATTGTACAAAAATTGATTAGCAGTGTACAAGGCATTTTAACAGTGTACACAGAAAGGTTATGAGTGTACTTAGTCAATTTAACAGTGCTCAAAGGGTTTATCTTGTTCCTTTTTGTTTCTCGTGGTAGATGGTTTGGGTTTGAACTTAGCTTGAGTTTTGGTGAATGACTTGAGTTTGGACTTTTCTTGGGTCTTAGTAGATGACTGCCAAAGGGTTTTGGTGGGAGGCAAAGTCTTGGTGGAAGACTTGGGATTTGAAGGATCACTAGATGATGATACTCGGGTCTTCCTGGTGAAGGTAAAATGATAATCCTTATTAGTAGGGATTTTCTGGTTTCAAGAACGTCGTCGTGATGTCATTTTCTGTAGATGGGTCATTATGGTGTACAAATTATACAAATGAAGCATATCGGTGCTTACAAGTTGGGAGACTAGGAGATACCCTCTCGATGGATTGTTCTTGTATTTTCTTGTTTTGGGCATTCCATTTCTTATAAATTGAAATTGAATGCCTAACCATTTTCTTCAAAAAAAAAACTAGCAAGTTAGAGTCTTAGATCCTAAGATAAGCAATGTTAAGCTAGTTTTTATATTATATTAGGATTTTACATATTAAATATAAAAAAATGCTAACCAATCTCTACAAAAGTAGCATAACAGATAAAATATATTGTAAAACACAATGTACATATGCTACATAAGAGTGTGCTGCTTAGTGTAAAACACAAAACCTGTAACATTTATAACAAGGTACACATGTTGCATAACAGTGTACACTGTGTAATAGACAAATCATGTCATATTTATAACAGTAACAGACAGAACTTGTAATATATATAACAATGTACATATGTTGCATAACAGTGTACATAGTATAAAATACAAAACCTGTAACATTCATAATATGATATACACACTGTATAATATAGAACCTCTTTATACGGTATATTTTATGAGCAAACCCCTTTATACAAATACAAATCATAGGACAATATCAAATGGAGATAAGGAAATTCAAAGAACTAGTCCATGAACAACAACAACATCGGAGGAATGCTCACCTTGTACCTTGTTTGGGTGTCGCAGCCTTCGAAGTGTCGGCCGCAAAAGAAGGGGAGATGAGGTTTCTTCCACAGAGACGATAATGGGACGGGGAGGGGGGTTTCTTTAATGGGGATGAGATTTTGGGGAGAAATAGCAAAGAAAACAGGGTTCTTCACCGTTGATTCGAGCTCCAGATGCTCCGGGCTGTTAGGGGGAGAGAGAGGTCGACAGAGGGTTAGGGTTTACACAGGGGAGAGAGAGGTCAACAGGGGAAGGGGGAGAGGGTGTTAAGTGGGGGGCATAAATGGTATTTCCAACAGCTGTTAGTAACCCTGTTAGTGTGAGGGACCTAAAGAAAATAGATTTTGAGTTTAGGGATTTATTATTATTGTTAAACAGTAAATGGACTTATTGTTATTATGAACATAGGGTCAGGGACCCCTAATTAATTTCCCCTTTTTATAAAAACTAGGGTTTTGATATATTATTTGTTATTGTTAGATATATGTTAGGTTTTTAAATTTCTGAGTCTTCATAAACTTAGGGTTTCGATTTATCATTTACTTTAAAGATTAGATCCATGTTTAGATTTCTAAAATATAAGTTTTTAATAATACTAGGGTTATGATTTATACCTATACTTAATAAGTTTTATTTATTTTCAATTTTTATTGAATCATAGTTTATTTTTATTGAAAAATAAATAAATATGTATTTTAATATTATTTTATGAATTTTCGTTATTTTATTATTATATTGATTTTCTGAATTTTTGTCTTTTCTGGTTTTTGTCATTTAGTGTCTGGTTATATGATAAATAGATTTAGATCATATTCTTAGGTTGTAGTACATATGGAGATGGATTTAGATTATTGGGTATAAAAATTTATGCCTAATAATTATGGATAGGTAATTAGGTCTTGGGCCTATGGTTGAATTATGGGGTCTTAATTAATAATTTATTTGATTCATCTAGGTTGTAATTTTTGTTGCGGGCTTCATTCTCCGGACCTAGGGTCCATTCGAGGTGAGTAGGCCTATTGATTTATTTTATGTGAGTTTTTCTCTACATCGTTGAATTTCACGTGTTCACTATATTTGTATGATATTATGTGATATCCATGCATTTATATTATGATTATTTTGCATAATTTTGATATTTTACATATTGATCAAATTGTATTTCTTACTGAATAAAGTTGCATGATTTTGATATTTTACATATTGATCAAATTGCATTTCTTACTGAATAAAGTTGCATGATTTAATTCTTTCATCTTGTCATTTAAAATAGCATGAATTATGCTATTCATGTTTTAAGAATTAACATAATACATTTTTGATGTTGATGTTTTCGAAATAACATTTGGATTAAAGATTTTCGTTTCGAGACTTTTGGAAAAATTTAGGACTAATGGAGACAATCTAGTCCTAGGAAATTTTATCAAGATGCATATCATGACATATTTTCTGGAATAAATCCCCCCGTAGTATTTCGCCTTTGGGGAGGAAGGTCTAGAACTCGAAGAGTCCGAAGATCGGTGAGGGGTGTGGTAAAGCATTCCTTACAGCGGCAGATTCCTTTGTTTGGAGTCGGCAGCAACCGGGGCATCCTGTGCTGGTGTTCTCGTAGTGATGGCAGCGGCGACCCATCAGCGTCTTCTAGATCCGACGTCTCCTCGAGGGAGCTTTTTGAGCGATTTAGTCACTTGGGGCTTGGCACACCTGTTTTGGGGAATGGTTCTTCCAATTGAGAACCCTACCCGGTCATATCATTTAAGCTGCATGATTTCTATGACGTGGACCAAGGATTGGGTTACGTGATTGCATTAAAATTACATTCTATTAAGCTCATGGATTTAATTTGATTTTTAAAAGAAAATTCTTATTTTTTATATATATAAATATATATATATATGATGATATTTTTTTACTCTCATGATTTATCTGATGTGGGCCAATGATTGGGTCACGTGCACATTAAAATATATATTTTTTTAAATTCATGATTTTAAATTGATTTAATAAAATAAAATATTTATTAAATAAAATTCTAATTTTCATAAAACTTTATATATACTGTCACGTAAGGTAATTTGTCAGTGGACTTATTCACTGAGTTAATCACTCACCCTATTCGATATGGGCTGGTTGTTTCATAACCAGGTACGTATTCTGAGGATTAAGATGAAGTTTGGACTTTTCACGTCTTTCAGAAATTGCTCCAAGGTAGCGGTTCGAGAGTAAATTATAGTTACGACTGACTATTTATGTTTGTTTAGTTTAGATGGCTCCCACAGGGGTAGTTTGTTATGTATTTTCTTTTTAGTATCTTGTCTCCGCAAAAAATATGATATATTGTAAAGTCATTGATGATTTAAAACCATTGTTATTATTTATTTTATTATTATCGGTTTTAAATAATTTTGGTCTTGTAATTGGATTAAATTTAGTGGCGACCCATTTACCGCCCGATAAATGGTAAGGTAAATGTGGGGCGTTACAAAAATAAATAAAGAGAGGAGGCGCTGTGTAAAAAAGAGAGAAGAGACTATTTATTTTAGAAGAAATATAGATAATAATTTAATTAATTTATAAGGGGTTGGATAATAATCTAATTTAAGATTTTTGGTGGAATTTGCGATTACCACAAAAAATTGTGAGAATTTGATTTCACCATATTTTTTCACATGCATGATTCTAATACCAGTGGAATCCACAATTATCATCAACACCACCACTAACAAAAAAATGAAGTATATACTCTAATGAATTCCATTATCAAATTGATTTTTGTTCTTTTTTATGACATAGGTCAAATAGAAAATGTATATCACTTTCATAGATCAAATTGGTTTTTGTTCTCCATTGAATGACTCATTTATTAATTATTTAATTTTACTATTATTGTCTTAATTTTATATCATGGGTTGAAAATTATGAGTCTTTAAAACAATGTTCTTTTTTGTATTTGTTATTCATTGCGTATTTGTGATTAATAACTAACACGCGCTTTAGCGCGTGCACTTTAACTAGTGTATATATAAAATATAAATATATATATTTAAATAAATATATTTAAATATACATATACATATCTATGTACATATATTACATATATATACACACACGCACATAATATATATATATATATATATTAAATATATTTATATATATGTATAAGTATAAATGTAAATATATATAAAAATATACACATATATATACATAAAATATATATATTAGTTATTTTTTAAAATATATATTTTTATATTGTAATTCATCCATTATTAAATACATGATTGCGATTAAAAATCCGAATCCGGTTTTCTCGAATCACGTTCCTTATTAAACATATTGACATGATACATTCATTGACCTTCTTAATCAACATCATATTAACTTTTTATTCACAATCTATCCATAAACAACAAGAATTTTATTTTCATGTTCCAAAAAAAATAATTAAAACAAAATCAAACAAAAAATAATTTATTTTACCAACATAGTTATTATGACCGGAATACTGCTACTCCGGAATAGCTTTGAATTTTGCTTTATATTCTAAAGATCACGTGAGTGTTACGTGAGGTCCTCCGACTCGAAAAGCCTCGACCCTTTTCCTTTCAATGAACAAGCATCTCATCCCAAAAAAATAAAAAACTGATCGTCTCTTTGAAGCTGGAAAGAAAGACCACAGGTTGGTGGGATTCTTGTTTCTTCAATTGTCTCACTCTCTCTCAAATCTATCTAAGGGTTGATAGGGCAACAACACACATTTAGGAAATAAACAGAAAAAATATCGCCGACTCTCTCTGCGGCTCTCTCATTCTCTTCTCTGCTTGTCTCTTGACAAAACACAATACTCTAGGGTTTAGGTTTATTCTCTCTCTGCGCTTCTCCTAGTCTCTTCTCGAGCTTCTCTCTCTGCTGCTCTCTCATTCCCTCCACACACACACACTCGCCGTCTTTCAAGGCCACGAAGAGAGGGACTTTCACGGCCACGAAGAGAGGGTTTCTGATGCTCGGCTGCTCGATCCGAGGCTCTTCGATCTCGGATCTCGCAAGGGTTTGGTGAGGTTGCGAGGGTTTCATGTGACGAAGTCATGACAGATTATCTTTTTTTTTTTTACTGATATGGCCTTTTGTTACACGGATTTCTCTTCAAGAGTTTTATTTGAAGTTCCTCTTTAGATTTTCTGTTCCAGGTATCTCTTACAAACCATTGATCAAATCTGAATGATTCATATGATATTAGTGTGACTTAAATTCGGATCTGATGTGTGTTTGTTCTTGCATTTTAATTCAACATTTGGTATCAAATCCAAAACACACACGTTTGGATTTGATTTGGGTTTTTTTGGTTTGGGATTTTTTTCATTTGACAGGATTTACATGTTTTGATTTCAGATGTCAGTTTAGTTTTATTTGAGATTTCTAGGGACCTTATTTTGATTTAAATCATTTGTTTAATGTATACATGCTCAAATCATGTTTGATTCAAAGATAAAGATAATATGTTATTTATAGGTTTCGATATTTTGGATATTTATCTGAATCCGTATCCAAATGTTCGGATTTGAAATGGATACATGATTTTGAATATTCGTCGGATATTTGATACGGATAATATTTCAGATATTTAGTTCGGTTACGGATTCGGATATCGGCAGATCCGTATCCATCCGATTGACATGCTTACTTATCACGTCCACCTCTTCTAGAGTTTCTCTCTCCTCCCTTTTTTAGGGTTTCTGAGGATTCTCCTAGATCTACCTTCCATTGATCCCTTGGGATCACTTCATGTTCTTGTTTGGGTTGTTTTAAATACGGGGTTTTCATTGTTTTTTCAATTGAATGATTAGAATTTGAACTTCAATTTTGATCATTCATTGAAACAATTGCAATTTTACATAGTAGCATTCAATATGTATGTTGATATGTTGCAAATATGTTATATTTAAAAACAAAAGTGAAAACTTTACTTATTTGGGTCCCATCTTGTTTAGTTTTTAGAATCAATGGATACCATGGAGGGTGTGGAATTGGAAGCTGTCGTACCTGCAATGGGGGACCCGAGAACCCTGACCTGTTCCATCCGCAAGCGGAGGAGGAACTACCCGTTGAACCGTCTGACCAACCGGTTATGGACGGTCAAGATTCGGCCCTGCCCATAGAGGGGGAGATGACGGCAAAGCTCGAGTCGCTGGAACCATGCATCAGCATGGAGTTTGACTCGCCTGAGTCAGCCCGCACATTTTATGAGGCGTACGCAGAGCGTCTGGGGTTCCTTGTCCGGTCGAAAGGGTCGAATACCTCAAGGCTCGATGACACGATCATCATGCGAAAGTATGTTTGCTCGAAAGAAGGGTACCCCACGAAGAAGGACGAGACGGGCACCAAGAAGAAGCGGAACCGCGCATCTTCAAGGGAGGGGTGCAAGGCGATGTTCCAAGTGAACCGGAGGGGGGAGGGGAAATGGCTCGTCACCAAGTTTTCTCCGGAGCACAATCATCCATTGGGCGTGTCGGTTAGAGTGAAAAAAGCGAAACCCACGAAGGCTTCGCCCCTCCCCGAGGAGTTGGCATTGCTCGAGGGGACGAAAGGGAGGCTTAGCGATCACAACTGTGGTGATAGGAATTGCCGGAACTATAGCATTAGACAAGATATATTCGGAGTGGTCGGCGGGGAGGCGCAAAGTCTCTTGGAGTATTTCAAGAGGAAGCAAGTGAAGAATCCTGCCTTTTTTTATGCGATTCAAGTTGATAGTTTTAATTATGTGACGAATATATTTTGGGCTGATGCAAGGGCGAGGACGGCGTACGAGTACTTTGGGGATTCCGTTTGGCTTGACACGTCGTATAGGAAGAATAAACAGATGCTCCCGTTCGCGGTTTTTACCGGTGTGAATCACCATTTACAACCGGTTGTTTTTGGTTGCGCGATTCTTGTGGATGACTCTGCAGCTTCATTTGTTTGGTTGTTTGAGACATGGCTTACTGCAATGAGAGGACATCATCCGATTTCGTTGGTTACCGACAAAGATGAGGCCATTGAAATGGCGGTCTCTGAGGTTTTACTGAAGACTCGCCACCGGTTTTGCAAGTGGAGCATCTTGAGTGAGTGCAAAGAAAGTTTTAATGGGGAGTTGAAGAAATGCATTGATGAGTCTGAAACTGTTGAAGAATTTGAGTCCGATTGGATGTCGATCATTAATAAATATGATTTGAAGGATGACACATGGCTTCAGTTGTTATATAAAATTCGTGAACGTTGGGTCGCTGTATACTTCAAGGATACATTTTTTGCTGAAATGTCTCCTGATCAGAGATCTGAGAGTATGAGCAAGTTCTTTGAGAGACATTTTAATATAAAGACCACTTTGCGTGAATTTGTTACGCAATTTGATCAAACTATGGTGAGTCAGTATGAGAAGGAGGTCCAAGCGGACTTTGTTACTATGTATAGTAAACCGAATTTCAAGTCCTTGTCATCTATGGTGAGGGAGGCGGCAGATGTGTACACAAGGACGATATTTGATATATTTCAGGAAGAGTGTGTGAAATCCAACAGTTGTTCTTTGAATAAAATCGAGGATGGGATGATAAGTAAGTATCGGGTGGTGAATGGCGAGGATGATTCAAAGATCTTCACCGTCACTTTTCATGATTCTGAAAAGAGAGTGAGCTGTAGCTGCTGCAAGTTTGAGTTTTCGGGTGTTCTTTGCAGACATGTGTTGAAGGTATTCTCCGAAGTTGGCATCCTAACGCTCCCAAAAGAGTATATATTGAAGCGTTGGACTATGAGCGCTAAAAGTCCAGTTTTGACATATGATCAAGGAATCGATCTACAAAGCAGTCGACAAAAAGCCGTGGCTTTGTGCTGCAATGATCTCTGTCGCGATGTGATAAAATATGCTGAAGAAGGGGCAACATCTGCTGTTATGTACAAAATCGCAAAAGAAGCGTTGCAGAAAGCTTTTGCTGAAGTGATCGCTGCCAAAAAAGATGTCCGCTTGGTGGAACCAAGTAAGCATATTACCATTAAAGTTTTGGTACTGATTCATTGGTTTGTTATCTCTTGATTGTTCATTGTCATCTTACACGGATTGGGTGATTTATTGTTTTATATTCTTTTTGGACAGGTCTGTTGCATGCAAGTGACTCGTTTTGTTCCTGACAAAAGTACTTAGCAAAGAGAGGTGTTTTCAGTGGATCTCTCTTATTTATTAGACACATGACAAACACATTGGGAGTCTCTTGAGGAAATCAATTCAGAGGTATAGTGGTGAATTTTGCATGCACCTTCATTTTTATTATGATATATCTGTTAGTCTGATTATGACTTGTTGTTTATCTTATGTTTATTTCTTTTTTTTAAAGCAATTGAATACAATCATTTTCAGGTTATTATGTGCTTCATGATCTTTTATAAACATCAAGAATGCCTATTAGATGAGCAATTGCAATGATATTTCTCATATTATTTTCTAATGCAACGCGATAAATTTGGAATACACAGATCTAAGCCATATCCTCTAGATGAAAAGCCGCTATTATCATTCTACCTTGGAGAACGGATTAATGTTAAGCTGAGGGCTATAATAACATGATAAAATGTTATTTTGTAACTCTATTACTCTATTGAATTACTTCTTGTTCAAAATAGAATTATATTTGTGAACTATAATAACCATGATTCTGATTACTCTTGATAGATGGGCTTGGAGTGTCGACTTTCCATGATGACCATGTATGCTTTTTCAATTCAGAGGTACAGTGGTGAATTTTGCATGCACCTTCATTTTTTTATTATGATATATCTGTTAGTCTGATTATGAGTTGCTGTTTAACTTATGTTTATTTCTTTTTTAAAAAAAGCAATTGAATACAATCATTTTCAGGCTATTATGTGCTTCATGCTCTTTCACATGAGTGAAATATATTGATCAAAGATGCGATTTGGAATGATATATGCACAAATGTATAAACATCAAGAATGCCTATTAGATGAGCAATTACAGTGATATTTCTCATATTATTTTCTAATGCAACGCAAAAAAATTTGAAATGCACAGATCTAAGCCATATCCTCTAGATGAAAATCCGCTATCGTCATTCTACCTTGAAGAATGGATTAATGTTAAGCTGAGGACTATAATAACATGATAAAATGTTATGTTGTTACTCTACTACACTATTAGATTACTTCTTGTTCAAAATAGAATTATATTTGTGAACTATATAACCATGATTCTGATAACTCTTGATGGATGGACATGGAGTTCAACTTTCCCTGATGACCATGTATGCTTTTGCATTATTCATACCTTAGTTTCTTTTTTTTTTATATCCATCTCATATATATTTACTTGTATTGAATTTCTAATTCTCTATCCATTTTTTTTCTCAATGTGTTCTATAATATTAAATAACTTATGCACTAGGACTTGTATTTTTACATTTGCAGTTATCGCAATTAAGCACCGTCTGGGTGTAGGCATGCGCTAGGACTTGCCCAAGCCCAACCCGCAAGATATACTCAACCCTGAATCTGAAGCTGACCTACCTCTAACCCAACCTGACCTTCGACTCGCTGGTTCAAATTGGGTTTAGGTTGGGCACGGGGTAGCACTAAATGATAAATTCAACATCAAAATGATAAAGTCTGTATACTTATATTGTTAATTAAAAGACAAAAATGTAAAATTATGCAAACCATATACTTTCCCACTCAAAAGACTATTTTGTTATATTGTTGTTGGGATAAGACCAAAAGGGTGAAGTTTTGTATTATAATATGAAGAACATGTGAATATTATTATGGCATTACATTTGTCTTGATCAACCCTTCCAAATCATATTGGGCTCACATAACCCGATCCTTCAAACCTGAACCCAAATTGAGTTTGGGGTTTCTTGGGTTCGAGTTAGGTTCAACTTTGACAGTTGAAAACTTCAATCTGAACACGCCCAAAAGTCAAGTCAGGTTGGGTTCAGTCCACCCAAATTGCATCTAGTCATCGCTTCTAGACAACTATCCAGATGACACTGATGGTGGACTTGCTTTGTGATGTAACAAGGAAAAAAAGCTACAAATCTGGCCATATTTTTGTAGATGATTTGAAGAGATTCAGAGCTTATAGTGATCATATGATCCATATACAAAAGGATTGGTTGATCATTAAACAAAAATGATGCTCCATCTCTGTAAACTGTCATGTTCATGTTGATGAAATCTTGATTGCTTCTGTACTTTCATTAAACTACAACTTCTCACATGTCACAGTTTTAACTGATTGTACTGCATTTGGTTTTTATAGGACAATTATGGATGACCATTTTGAAAATCATATCTACTACAACTTCAATGCTACATTCACAGCTCTGATTTGCTTTGAACCATGTGGAGGGCTGTACATGAACATATTTTCAGTTCTTGAGAAGCATCAGATTTCCAGATGGGTTGGGAAGAAACCATTTGTATAAATACATGTTTCTTTCATTTGGCTTTAACATATTTCTTGGATCTTATGGAGGATTGGAGGAGGCTGTTTTAACTCCACTAGTGTGTTTAGGGGTGCAACTTGGGCGGGTTGAACCTGACCCAACCGGGCTCATGGGCGGGTTTGGGTTGGGGTTTTTCCCTGTCGGGTTCAACCCGACCCGAACCCGAATTAACCCGAACCCAGTTCGGGTCGGGTTCGGGTTGAGGGGTCGGGTTAGGTGGGCTCAACCCGAACCCGAAAGTCATGTGCATGTTAAGGATATGTGTTAAATGTTATGCCACAACAACAAACCCAAACTATGGAAATCAAACCATACATGTGTAAGATGCAATCTTCACCGTCCATCTCAGTAACCCTAAAGATTCCCTTTTCACAAATCACACACTCTCTCTTCCTCTTTCTAGCCGCCGCACTCAACCTCTCTTTTCACCAAACACAAATCACAACTCGCAGACCCTTGTCGACTAGCTGTCACCGCGGGATTATCAGAGAATATGTGGATGGATTGGGTTAGTGATTTTTACATCCTAATGTGTTGCAATGTTCGGCAAGTATTTTTGAATCGATTGTTAGTTGAATGTTAGTTTTTCATGTCCCTGTTAACGTGATGATCTATAGGAGTTTGATTAGTTGTTTTTATTGTGATCTCTTCTTCATATTTGCTTGTTTTGTTATGTTTGGAGTGGTGAAAATTTCTCTCTGGAAATCCAACTACATTCAAGCTCCCAACCTCATAAAACAACAAACCCGACCCCGCCCCGAGCCCAGCCCCCGAGCTCGACCCGAACCCATGGGTTGAGGTCGGGTTAAAGTTCGGGTTGAGGTCGGATTCGGATTGAGTATTCTACCTCGCGGGTTGGGTTTGGACAGACTTTCAGCCCGACCCAACCCGCCTGAGTTGCACCCCTAGGTGTGTTCATGTAGTGTGATTATAGTTGGTATAATCAGATGGCCGTTGTTTTACTGCATGTTATACAATTATAGTCCCTAACTTTAAACGTCTTTTTCGTTATTTGTCTCCGCCCAAAACGTCTGTCTCTTAGGGGCTAATGGATAGTTGAAATTCTTAAAATATTCATCCCCTAAATGAAAAAGGTCCCAGATGGAAACCTTCTTCAACCTTTTAAAATTGGGATATTGATTATCTGATTTAGAATCTCTTTTAACTTCCATCATTTGATATTTTGATTTAATGATGGTGTATAGTGGCATAGCTAAGATTTTATAATAATGGGAAAAATTATGAACTTTCATGAATGAGATTTTAAAAATAAATAAATAAATAAAAACTAAAACAATAGTAACATAAATGTTAAAAATATATATATAAATATTTTAGATTCCCATAAAATCACTAAATATCTAAATAAAGAAAAGTTCAAAACTGTGCAAAATTAAATTTTCAATAATTGCAAACAAATTTTTTAGTAACATCTAAATTTTTTAATTTTAAATTTTGAACACACTCAAAATATCTAATTCGTTATTTCACAAATTTTAATCAAGAAAAATCAGTCAAATCAAAATGAAAAAATCCTTAAATTTTGTTTATGTAATCATTCTTGTGAGTTATAGAAAAAAATAGAAATCAAAATAAATATTAAAATTAAAAAAATAAAACATCTTCTAAACTTTATTTGAGAGGAGAAATGACATGTTTATATAGTATTCAGTCGTGTCTTCAATACTATAAGCCCCCATTTGGATTGAGGAATTAAGTTATTCTGGATAGATAACTATGTCAGTATAGATAACAATACTACAGCAATAAGAGATTTCCTGTTTAGTTGTGTTTTTTTATTCTCATTAGAAAACGTAAGAATAAAGGTTGAGTTGTTTGGTTGATAAAGAATAAAATATAAATAAGGTGTAAAAAGTTAATCTGACATGTGGGCCCATTGATGTATAAGAGGTGTTGATAGGTGATTTAATGTGATCAGTGTAAAAAGTTGATTTGACATGTGGGCCAAAAGGAATAGATAAACTGAGTATAGCTTATCATAGGGGTTACTTAGAATTATTATATTATCTAATACTCGTTTAAACCGACTTAATAATACCAAGTTATATTCTGCAAACAAACAGTCATTTTCCCTATTCATTCTTATAACACCCCCCCCCACCCCCCCCCCCCCCCCTAATACTCCTTTAACCCACTATCCAACCGGGGTGTAAGAGTGTCTTCAATGCTATAAGAGCGGGACAATAAAAATAGATGAAATATATAGATTGACAAAATAAAAATATGATTTTTAAATTTTTTTATTTTGTAAAGATGGAATCAGAGAGGTGTTCAGGAAAATATGTTCTTGGTGCAGATGAAGTTTTATTTTAGACGTTTTACCGAACATTTTATATACAAGTTCCAAGCTTTAAATACTTACAAATCAAATAAACATTTTATCTAGAGATTAATAACAAAAAATGTGTTTGAAACTGGGGACTTAAAAGGCAATATGAAAAAAGAAGGAATCAATAATTAAATAACATAGTTTACAAGGACTTACAAATAAAAATTCTAAGGATAACTTTAGTATTTTTAAAAAATTTAATTTAATAAACTAATTTAAAAGTAATATTCTGACGGAAGTTTGGCTCGTTGACTAAAAACGAAAAAGACATTAGAAGTTAGAAACATAAAATGAGATATGAAAAGGGAGGAATTAATCACTAAAAAATATAGTTTATATGATCTAAATATAAAAATCTCAATTTTATTTTGCAAAAGAAAAACCATTTCACATTTGGTTCCAAACGGGTTTTATGGTGTAATGTGTATCCTATGTGGGTTTATCACATAGTGTTTGATCTTTCTATAAGACCATAAGTCAGTTAAATTTTAGTGCATTATATTATATAAGACAATTAAATTTTAAAATGTAATTGACTTTTTATCTGATCTTAGTGAATCTACAAGTACTAAAATTCCATACTGGAATTCATGTTTATATTTAGTTTTGTAATTTGAATACATTTTCCTTAGAAGCCAGTCCACAAAAAGATTTGAATGATGGAGTTGAGCAACAATGTACAGAGGCGTTTGTTCCAAGTGTTGGAATGACATTTGATTATGACGATAATGTATGTATGTTTTATAATAACTTTGCTCACAGAGAAGATTTTGACATTGCAAATATTCTCAAGAAAAAAAGATGAAACTGAGAGGTGGAGGTTTTTTTCTCTTGCATGTTCTCGGAATGGGAAGCATGTTCCAACTGGAAAGAATGCATTAAATGTTATGCAATTGAAAACATAAAATCTCGGTTACATTTGAAAATTCTAAGTTACATTTATTAAAAAGTTGGTTACACTTAGTAAAAGTCAATTACATTCTCCTTTTTTTGCCACTTACATACATAATTAGTAAGTGATTCTAGATACATCATGACATACACACAAAGAACATTTATCAAAAGTCAGTTACATTTATGGAATTTGAGTGACATATAACAAAATGTAAGTTACATTTGTCATAAGTCAATTGCATTATGTCATTTTTGTCACTTACATATACAATTAGATAATGATTCCAGATACATCATGACATACACACAAATAACATTTACCAAAAGTCACATTCAAGAAAAAGTCAGTTACATTTCTAGAATTTCTGTAACATATAACAAAATGTAAGTTACATTCTTTCATTTGTCAGTTATATTTTCAATGAACGCAAAATGCAAATATATTGTACATTGCAAGAAATTCAAATTCTATGTCTAATCCACAATATGAAATCCACATTTCTGGCTTGACAATTTCCCCTAGCCGATGCTTTCCTAAACTGAAAAACAAATGATTAGAATAATAAAAATCCACAAACAAATATTAGAATAACATCAAATACATTCAAAAAATACATTGCATCATAACAAATACTTTTTCTGATGATTGGAATTGAATATCATCAAATTAAAAACATCTAAAAAAAATTAAAATTAAAATGATGCTTACTCCTTGTTGCTATCTTTTTTTGGTTGAATGAGAGATTGCACACAAAAATTAGGTTAGACAGCCAAAACAAAATGAGATTTAGTATTTTTTGATTTTTTTTTAGGAATGAGTTTTGGGTTTTTGAATGTTTTCGTTTTTCAGTTTCATTTTTTGAAACCGAAATAGAAGGGGAAGATGAAGGAAGAAACAGAAAAAGAGGGCCATTAAATTCGAGCATTTCAAAATCCAAAGATTTAATATAATGACAGTTTTGTATTTTCCTTTTTTAACTTTTTGTAAAAGGCAACTAGGCAACCAATAATAAGATGACACTTAATGGGACTTATGGGTGGGGTCGAAATATTAGTCTATGTAGCATGTCTCTTTGGAGATTAGTTGTCAAAATAGTATAATAGAAATTCTTTATTTACTACTTTATGAGGCATGTAATGGGGCTATAAGTAAACATTATTCTTATATAATTATGACCCACTTTTTATAGAACGAAAACAAAATCTACGTGGGCCACAAAACTACCGTTCCCATGCAAAGTCACGTCGGCCAATCATGTCTCGTAGCAAGTGTATTTTAATTTAATTAGCTTGATCTCATTGTGAGCTTATTCTTCTTATGAATCGAGTTTTGGAAAAGTCGGTTATCAACACCCCCTCTTCGTAGATGTTAGTGTATATACATTGTATTATCATAGTTTGGATAACACTATTGCTATGTATAGAAATTTATAATTTTTTAATCTTTCAAAGAAAAATTATACAAGTACATCTCAGTATATATAAATCACTTGTTATTCCTATAATTTTTTTTAAGGTCTATTTGGATAGAGACATAAATTATTCTGAGGTTTATACCTATTCCAGAAATTGTTCACTTTATCAATAGAATAAGTTTGTATTACACACCTTTTTTTTCCTTATTCTCCTCTAATCTCACATATTCCTCCCCTACTCCTCTAGCCAAACAGTCCCTTACGGTCTATATCATTTTTTAAAATTTTTATGGTATATACTTGTGTAATAAATATATAAATTTACAAAAGTTAAGTATATAACGAATAAATAAATTGTGCATTTTTTATTTTTTTCATTTAGTATATATACTACTTTATGGTAGATATATCCGGCTATAAAAATACAAAAGATAATTAAATAAATTCTTTTGAGTGTATGTTACGTGAATGACTGATTGTCAGACCGCTTTGATCTTCAAGGTTAGTGTGGCAACATGATAAGATTTTAAGAATAATTTAACATATTTTTAGGAGATAATTTTTTTTTATGCTTTGTTAATATTCACATTAGAAAGATAATAAATTTAATTATACCATTTAGGTGGAACACAAAATTTATATTTTTATTTTAAAATTAAAATAATTTTTCACAATTTATTTTGATGTCATTTTCAATAAGAGCTTTGCTACATAGACCCCATTATATAAGTCTCACTCATAGGCCCCATGAGGTGTCAAATTTCTATTGGATGTCTAGTTGTCCTTTATAAAAAGACAAAAAATCAAAGTACAGAACTACCCCTATTTCTAACCGTTTTTTCTAATACATATCCACCACTTTAAAAAACTATTCCGGCCAACCTACTCATCATCGTCGAACGGTGTTACCACCTTTGGATTCCTTTCATCGCTCTCTATCATATGAGAGTTGGTTTGACTATCTTTTTGGTCTTCCTTCGGATTCTACATTTTTCAACCTTCTTATCCACTTTTTGATGAATGTAACTAACTTTTGATAAAACATTAAGATCATATAAAAAAGTCAGTTACATTTCATGCATATAACTTAGTTTCAAAATATATTGCACAAATAGTTCAATTAACTGAATTTTATTATTTAGGCATGTAAACATTTATTATATTTCAAATATATAACTTGCTTATAAAATATAATGCATAAATGTTCATATTAGTTTGAAGATGTAATACAACCACATGCTAATATAACATCAAAACTCTATCAAATCTTTCAAAAAACATATTTAACATCAAACACCATATTCAAATAAAAAATTATAACGAAAAGCCATATCAAAGGCTACCATATTTAATATGAAACACCAAATTCAAAAAAATTGTAATAAATGTAAAAAAAAAAACAATAAGAAAGGTCATACATAAATCAACAAACATTGAAAATGATAGTCAAATCGATCAATTGCACAAAAACTGCTAGTTACATTTGTGAATATAACTAACTTTTACAATATATTCATATAACAAAGAAGTTACATTCATAAATGTAAATATTTATAAAAAGTGTATAAATCTACAAATTAGTTTGGAATGTAATTATCTTTAGAAAATTAATACATATAAGTCCAATAAAATTATGAATATGTAACTAACTTTAAATATTAGCAATAACATTCGAGATTCAAACTTCAACATCAAAACACCATATCACAAAAAATGTGAAAAAATATCACATAAACTAATGCAATTGGTTTGTCAGATACATTTAAAATTTATCTGAATTTCAAAAAAAAAACGGTGCAGATGGAGGTTGGGGGAGGTAGAGGCTGGATGAAAGCTTGAAAGGTAGTCAAACCACCTCTCATATGATAGAGGACGACGAAAGGAATCCAGAGGTGGTGACGTTGGTCAACAGAGATAAACAAGCAGACCGGAATGATTTTTTAAAGTAATAGATGACTTAGGAGGGTATAAATGGAATTCTACATTTGCCTAATTGTCTCATTAATACGGTAAATGTTAACCAAATTGAATTCAAGGGTATTATGGGTAATGTCATCAATGCCACCTCATGGGGCTTACATGGGGCCTATGTAATGGGGCTTGTGAATCATTTTCCTTTCAATAAACATGATCATTTATTTTTTTATTTTTTTTTATTGGTAAGGTGAGAAATATTTATTTCACAAGTAACTAAATAACTACATAGATGTGACTTTCAAATATCACAAAATACATTGGAAAGACTATCTCCCAAGAGGGAGGGATTGCTGAATTTAATCAATATGCATCCCCTCCAAGGACATGAACTCTCCAAGAAATTTGAAAGTCCTGAAAAAATACAGAAAATGTGCAACATTTGGGGGAACTTTACAAGTTTATCTTGTACAAGTTCTGCTATAAACCCCAAAATTCTTATCCTGAGCTAAAACTTCTCTGATGTCCATCCAAAGATCATGAGGGCGAACGATCTCTTCACCCATTAAAGAGCGGTGTGCAGCTAGCATATCAGCAGGAGAGTTTCCTTCTCTGTGAATGTGAGAGCATTTCCATTCCAAAAAATTGGAAAGAAGAGAGTCGATCTGTCTGATCAGCCTAAACGCAGTCCAGGGGATGTTACCCCTCCCGTTCAGCCACGCCAAAGCTGTGGTAGAGTCTGATTCGATCCATAATTTTCTAATTCCTATATCCATTGCAAGCCTAAGACCCTGAACAGTGGCTTGGAGTTCAAGCAAATTGATTGAAGGAAAAGTGGATCGACCTGCAATTCCTTGAATGAACTCAGAAGAGCTATCACGAATAAGAGCGCCATAGCCACCACGATCTTCACCTAAAGAGCCATCCGTGTTTAATTTGTTCCAACCTACTTTCGGAGGAAGCCAATGAACCATAGAGGTTTTTTTGTTGACTGCCTCAATCTGAACACCCGATCTCTCTTTGATTTTCTCAATTTGAGGCTTGCAGCTTTAAGATTGATGGATCGAAACCTAGAGAGAATGGAGTGTTTAATTTTTCTCAGGACCACACTTTGTGGGTGGAGACATATCTGAAAATGCGAGAGTTTCGTTCTGTCCATATGTACCAAACAGTAGTGGATAGGATGACCTACATTAGGACATTCAAAACTGGATCCTTGAAACATTTTTCTAACCAGACTGGAATGTTGTCCATGTGATGTGGTATCTCCTCCTTGATTGTCATAGACTTCATCATCCAAGACAATATGAAACGAGAGTAAGAGCAGCCCCACATTAGATGATGTATGTCTTCGGCTGCAGAAGAAGAACAGAGCAAACAATTCCTATTTTGAACAATACCTTTCCTAGCCAAACGATCCAGAGTGGGCAGTTTATTTAGGAAGGTTTGCCAACAGCAGAAGGAGTATCTTGGAGTTTGTTTAGGCTGCCAGACCCACTTGGTCCAGAGGAATTGTTGAAGATCATCTCCACATATGAATTTTCAAGCTTCAAAATGTGACAGAACACCATTTTTTGCACGAGGCCAAATGAGAATATCAGCTCCGGAGCCCCCAACTTCAATTTCTTGAATAACTGACCAAAGAGAGTCAAAATTCGGGTGAGAGCAGATTGGCTTTACCCATTTTCCATTACAAATCCAAGAAGAAAGAGTGATTTGTTTAGGATCCCCCCACCAGTCAGATTCCACCAAAAATCTGTTTTAGATTTCTGCTATTTAGCCAAGGATCAAACCACAAACTGATATCAGAACCATGAAAAATGATATATTTAGACACAGGAGCAATCCAAGATCTAGATTTGATGATCTGCTTCCAGGAAGAAGTACTACGAGAAGGTGGAGAGCAGTCCCATATATTTGATTTTCGAAGATATCTACAATGAATCTACATTTCCCATAGAGAGTGGCTTTTTTGGGCAAGATTCCAAAATCGCCCCCCAGCAGCAGCTAAGTTCCAATCCTTGATTCTTCAATCCTAGCCCTCCTTTGTCTTTTGGCTTGCACACTTGATCCCACCCAACATCATGATGTTTTGGATTGTCAGGTTGATCATGCCAAAGGAAATTTCAGATGTGTTTTTCTATTTCTTTTTGGGTGGCTCTTGGAATATTAAAAGAAGCTGACCAATAGAGATGAAAAGAAGCAAGAACAGATCTGATGAGCTCAACCCGACCAGCTCTGGAAATAAGTCTGCTAGACCATGAGTCAATTCTCTTCTTAACCTTCTCCACAAGAGGCAAACACTGTGTTCTAGTTAGAGAAACAGTAGATAAAGGAAGACCTAAATATTTAATTGGAAGATTGTTTTCAGGGACACCCAATATTTACACAAAAGAAGAGTGTAAGCTGTTGCAACTAAGAAAAACTTGGCTTTTGGAGGCATTCATATAGAGACCTGACTGAATTGCAAACGAGAGAAGAAGAGCCTTCAAGTTCTCTGCAGAGTTAGAGTGAGAATCCGAGAAAACTAATAAATCATCAGCAAAATAGAGATGAGAGACATTTAACCTTCCACTGATGAACTTGCCTATCAATTTGTCTTCCACCAAATGATTGAGTTTTATTGAAAAGGATTCCATGATAAGAGTAAACAGAAGGGGGGATAAGGGATCCCCTTGCCTTATACCACATGAAGCAGCAAAATAACCTTCAGGAGAACCATTGATGAGGGCAGAAAATTTTGCCATAGAGATGCATTCAAAACAAAGCTTGATCCAAAATTTAGAGAATTTAAAATCCTTTAGAACTTGTAGAAGGTAAGGCCATCGAACACTATCAAAGGCCTTTCTAAGATCAATTTTTGTGCAAACTCTGAATCTACCTGGATGAGGTAACTGACTAATTCATGAGCCAACAAAATGTTGTGGGTGAATGATCCTACCTTGTATGAAAGCAGACTGATGAAAACTGATCAGTCGGGGAAGAACCTTTTGTAAACGTTGAGCCATAATCTTTGTGATAATCTTGTATAACGTATTGCATAAAGATATGGGCTGATAACCATCCAGAGAATCCACGGTGAGAGATTTTGGAACCAGAGCAATAAAAGTGTGATTAATCTGTTTGGAATCCATGGCCGATAACATGATCATTTATTCTTACTTTGTTTATCCTCACATTTATCCGTATTTACCGAGTTGTTAGGGGGACTCAACTGGAGATTGTGAAACAATAACTGTGATTCACTCGGCAAACACCCATAAATTTCAACCATTCAATCGACACAAATCATGTCAGTCCTCTCTTCAGAAGGCGTGACATTTTTTTATCCCCGTTAATCACTCATGTGTTATCACGTGACCATGCTGCACACGCATCGGCTTCCCATTTCACTTCTCACGGAGACACTATGGGTGCGTTTAGTTGCGCGATTGCAAAATTAATTCTGCAGGAATCTGCGATTGCAAAACTGATTCTGCAGGAAGCTCACTTTCTCAGCTTTTTGAAATCGTAGCTTTTGGGTACTATTTGCCTGCAATCGCTGGGTTTAAAACTGCGATTATAAAATTGTTTGATTGCACGATTGCAAACGCAACTTCCTGCAATCGCAATCGCGCAATCAAACGCACCCTATGTGATAAACCCACAGAGGTTCCAAACCCTAAATAAAAATCTCAATTTTATTTTGCTAAAGTAAAACCATTTGACATTTGGTTCCAAACGTGATTTTATCGTATAATGTGTATCCATTTTGGGAAGGTGACCTCTAGTTGGATGATGTTATAACACAAGGCTTATGGAAGAAACCTGGATAAGATATTGGATTTTAGAGTCAAGAAACGATGGTTGTAGCCCCATTTGAATAGAGAAGAATTAAGTTATTGTGAGGATTATGACTATTCTAGTATAAATAAAAATAAAATGATTTTTTGTTTGTGTTTTGAATTATTCTTATTGAAAAATGTAATAACATGACGGACCCACTAAAAAGCCAATGGGGACATAGCACCCACTGAGATTTTAATAACAGTTAGGCAATTACACCCATTGTTATATGACCCTGACATTTGTTAGGGGTTGGTGAAAATCATTATCGAATATGTTGTTTGTGAATGGGATTTAATTTTTGCTCTTTATTAAAATGTGATATTGGACAAATTATTTCACAATCTTATCTTTTCTTTGGATGATCGTAAGAGTGCACTAACCAAGAACTGATCTTTTCAATTCCACTTAGAAAATTGATTATGTTCCTTTTCAGAGAGAATATCAGAGAATAATTTTACTGATCTCTTATTTTATTATAGGTATATATAACTAATATAAGCAAATGTCACAATGTTCAATTAAGCGCATTTCTTGTTTTAATTGCTAATTTCATTGGATTATCTGTTAATGGAGATGAAGTCTGGAAGTTGAAAGGGAACAAATATTTCTTTAAGTATATATGAGGGAACAAATTTTTTTTTTATATATGTATGTATGTATGCATTGGCAGACCCAAAGAAAAAATACAAATGTAATGCAATTAGTGATAATGATAAGGCTGAAGGAACTTGTAGAAAAGAACAGAGACAATTATATACTCAACAAAGAACTTTAATCTTTTAGAGAGTTGATGATCTAAAACATAAAATGAGGGAAATGAGAGAGGGATATGATATTAAGTATCTTTACTGTGTTATTAAAGCTTTACAGATCTATTATACACATTCCGCTTTTTAGTTTTAATTTTAGTCTTATATACTTCATTAGTGTAAAACCTGTGCATTTTCTCTTATTTATATATTTGATTTAAATATATAAATAAGATATTTGAATTAAAATTAATGTATTTTATGTATTTTTAATTTTTGGTCCATTTAGTATATCCTTATGGGCCCATTTTAGTTTGCAATTTTAAATACTGATTATTATGTTGAAAATTATATATATATATATATATATGGACGTGATTACGTGCGGCGAACGGCGGGTGCGGCAGCGATCACGGGTCCATCGCATCGGACGGTCGGGTGCGATTCACGTCGACCGTTGGATGCGATGGACCCGCGATCGGACGGCCCACGTCACGGCCGCACCTGCTGTTCGCCGCACCTAATAATTTATATATATATATATATATATATATATATATATATATAGATCTTCAAGATCTTAAATGGTTAGAATCTCATTAACATTAGAGCTCAAAAGATTAAGTTTTGAAATTTCATTGTTATTGATTTTCAGGAACCTAGTTTTGAATCTTAATTTTTTTATTATAAAATGTAGGGACCTATCTGTAATTTGAATAGGGACCTGTTTATAAATCGGAAACAATCCAGGGGTCGTTTTATAATTTTCGTTAGATTTGAGGATTTGATTTGATTTGTTTTGTTAGATACATGAGACATAAATTTTAAATTTTAAATCATTTTAATTACCAATTCCTATTTTGTTTATTGAAATATTATTTTCTTTTAAATTCATATCCTATCAAATCTTTTTAATAACCACTTTTTTTAAATTTAATTTTGAAATCAAATCAAGATGCTATATTAAATAAATATGAATATAGGAGAGAGAGAGAGAGAGAGGGAGAGCTGTGAGGTGCCGAAGGGTTTGGGAGAGAGCATTCGTGGGAGAGAGAAAGGGTTAGAAAAGAAAAGATAATGTGAGGTATAGTATTTTATTTTATTTTATTTTATTTTGCTTTCAACCTTCTTATTTCTTATTATATAATAAATCTATGCTTAGGTGAATTTCTGAGTTTTAGTTAACATTTGGTTTTGATTTTTCTTTAAGGATTAGATATACTTATATATTATTGTATTTTGATTTTTTTTTATAAAACTAGGGTTTTGATTTTATATGTTTGTGTTATTGGATTTTGATTTTTGATAAACCTAGGGTTTTTATTTATTTATTATTTATTTTAATGATTAGAGCTATGTTAGATTATTAAAATTGAATTTATTTTTAATAAAGTTAGGTTTATGATTTATACATATACATGATAAGTTATATTTATTTTCAACTTTTACTAATTAATAGTTTATTTTTATAGAGAGAAATGTGTTTTTTTTTAATTATTTTATCAATTTTCATTATTTTATTATTCTTTTAAATTTTCTGGATTTTTGTCTTTTTCTGTGTTTTGTCTTTTCTGGTTTTGTTTTTTAGTGACTGATTATATGTATGGTAGGTTTTTATCCTCTTCTTAGATTCTATTATATTTTCTTTTGTATAATTTATATGAGATAAATTTAGCTCGTTGGGTATAAAGATTTATACCTATTGATTATGATTAAGGAAATTAGGTCTAGACTTAAATTTTAGGTTTTGATTAATAACTTATTTGGTTTATCTAGGTTGTAATTTTTGTTGTCGGCTTCATTCTCCGGACCTAGGGTCCATTCGAGGTGAGTAGGCCTATTGATTTATTTTATGTAACTTTTTCTCTACATCGTTGAATTTCACGTGTTCATTATATTTGTATGATATTATGTGATATCGATGCATTTATATTATGATTATTGTGCATGATTTTGATATTTTACATATTGATCAAATTGCATTTCTTACTGACTAAAGTTGCATGATTTAATTCCTTCGTCTTGTCATTTAAAATAGCATGAATTATGCTATTCATGTTTCAAGAATTAACATAATACATTTTTGATGCTTATGTTTTCGAAATAACATTTGGATTAAAGATTTTCATTTCGAGACTTTTGGAAAAATTTAGGACTAGTGGAGACAACCTAGTCCTAGGAGATTTTATCAAGATGCATATCATGACATATTTTCTGGAATAAATCCCCCCGTAGTATTTCGCCTTTGGGGATGAAGGTCTAGGACTCGAAGAGTCCCAAGATCGGTGAGGGGTGTGGTAAAGCATTCCTTACAGCGGCGGATTCCTTTGTATGGAGTCTGTAGCAACCAGGGCATCCTGTGCTGGTGTTCTCGTAGTGATGGCAGCGGCGACCCATCAGCGTCTTCTAGATCCGACGTCTCCTCGAGGGAGCTTTTTGAGCGATTTAGTCGCTTGGGACTTGGCACACCTGTTTTGGGGAACGGTTCTTCCGATTGAGAACCCTACCCGGTCATATCATTTAAGCTGCATGATTTTTATGACGTGGACAAAGGATTGGGCCACGTGATTGCATTAAAATATATTTTTTATTAAGCTCATGAATTTAAATTGATTTATTAAAGAAAATTCTTGTTTTTAATATTTTATATATATATATATATATATATATATATATATATATATATATATATATATAATTGGAAATAAATTAAACGTGCGGTCGTGCGGTCGTGCACCCGCGGTCGCGAGCCGTGATCGCGGGTATTAAAGATTCGTACCCGACCGTCCGATGCGATGGACCCGTTCGACGGCCCGTGATCGCGGGCGCACCGACCGCACGACCGCACGTAAGCACGTTTTTAAAATTATATATATATATATATATATATATATATATATATATGATTTTATCATTTGAATCTCATGATTTCTCTGATGTGGGTCAAGGATGGGCCACATGTACATTAAAATATTTTTTTTAAAAGTTCATGATTTTAAATTGATTTAATAAAATAAAAGATTTATTAAATGAAATTGATTTTCATAAAACCTTATTTTTATATGTAACTGTCATATGAGGTAATTTGTCAGTGGGCTTATTCACTGAGTAAATTGCTCACCCTATTCGATATGGGCTGGTTGTTTCATAACCAGGTATTGCGTATTCTGAGGAATAAGATGAAGTTTGGACTTTTCCCATCTTTCAGAAATTGCTCTGAGGTAGCGTTTCGAGAGTAAATTATTGTTGTGATCGACTGTTTATGTTTACTTTAGTTTAGACGGCTCCCACATGGGTGGTTTAGTATGTATTTTCATTCTAATATTTTGTTTATGTCAGACTCTGATATTTTGTAAGACCGTTAGTGGTTTGTAATTTTTGGATATTGTTTTTATGTTTTATCACTTTCAGTTTTTATTATATTAGTATTGTTTAAAAAAAAAAGAGCTGTAAATTTTGGTCTTGTATTTGGATTAAGTTTAGTAGTGACCCATTTACCGTCCGATAAGCAGTTAGGTAAATGTGGGGCGTTACAATTAGTATCATATGCTCACATTAATGAGATATATGTCTTGTTAGAAATGTTTCACATGTTCAATAAATATATTCATGTAATTCATCAGAGAATATGTTTTATTATTTGAGGTATACTATTTTTTGAAAAAAATTTGTTTAGACCGGAAATGAGACTGAAAAAGATCTATACATAATATTTTTCAAAATTTATTGTGTGGTATCTAAATTTAGTATCTAAATTTATATTTGAGCATTGTTAAAGAGTTTTTTTGAGCCCCTTTTCCAGTCACATATACCTTGTGTGTGTCATACACCTACGTTAACGAGATATACCTCGATAGAGATTTGTCATATTTTCTATAAGGAAAATGTTACGCTCAGACGGTTTCTCCGTCCGTTTCTCAAACCCCACGTAGGATCCGACGTAATGAGAGCGGACTGACGTGGAATAATGCAGCGGGTCCGGATGGGTTTTGAGAATTTTGAAATTTAAAATTCTTTGTTAAGAGCGGACTGATGAAACCCACTACATGCACATTTTTTAAAATAAAATGACAGAACCGACTGACAGGCATTAAATGATTGTAACATTTTTTAAATAAAATAATGGATGGCATTGAATGCTTATCCCCTCGAAAGGAGCACTGACATTGATTTGACGGCTTTAGTGGATGTTTCTAAATGTACGAAAGGCACCAATGTGGAGTATGAAAAAGTTGGGCATGCTCTGACGGATGTGGTATATACATCTGTTATCTGGTATATACCATCTTTTATCTAGTATATACCATGAAACACAAATATATCTGGCGTGACTACCGAGGACAAGCTCCAGAAAACCTTTCAGCGTATTTTATTTCAACTTCGTTCTCTCTCCTCTTACCTCCAGAAAACTCACATGCTCTCTCTAACCAACCATTTCGTCTTTCATAAAACGAAATCTCTCTCCCTCTCTCTCTCTATCTCTTCCCTTCACCTCTCTCACTCACCCTCTGATATCATCGATATGGCTTACTATCGGCGTCTGCAAGTGTGGTATTTCACCATTGCCTTCACCATTTTGTCAGCGTGGTACCTCTGCTGCGTCTTCACTATCTTTGAAGCATGGATCTTCTACGTCTTCACCATTGTCTCCCTTTTGATTGTTGCTTCCTTATTTTCTTTTGTTAGCATATGGTTTCATAAATAATGTTTTTAGAGATATGTTTGTTTTCCTTATTTTCTTTAGTTAGTATATGGTTTTGTTTCATAAATTATGTTTTTGTAGATATTCTTTTCTTTCTTTTTTTTGTTAGCATATGGTTTCATTATTCATTTTTCACAGAGATTCTTTATTTCCTTATTTTGTTTTGGAAGCAGATGGTTTCAAAAAGGTATTTTTCACAAAGATTCTTGTTATCCTTATTTTCTCATGTTAGCTTATGCTTTCATAAATCGTTTTTTCACAGAGATTCCTTATTTCCTTATTTTCTTTGCATAGCATATCGTTTAATAAATCGATGTCTTTCATTCAATGTCTTGGGGTTTCAATTATTTTTAATCTTATTTTGTATCTTTGAAAATAAAGATTGTAGATTCAAAATTCGATCAAATATGCTATATTAAAAAATAACGTTCGTGCAGAGGGGTGGCCCCATGTTCTTGATGTCCCTGCTCCGCAGCAGTCCGGTCAGCAAGAATGCGATGTCTTTCTCTATTATTGGATTGCTTGCAGGATGCTTGATAGTAGTTTTTATTTTTGTACCAAGGATGATATGGCTTATATGCGTGCTATGATTACCATTGGATTTATGGGTGATGAATTTTGTAAAATCTGAACAAGTAAATAATGCATTTTTATTGATGTTGTAGTTTCTATGGCCCAAAATTGAAGTCATGGTGGAAATATATTTAGAGATTGAGAAATATATTTAGAGATTATGAAATATATTTTAAGATTGCAAAATATATTTATAAGATTCTGGAGATTGTGAAATATGTCTCTAAGATTCTTGTGACTTCTAAATCTATTTATTTTTAAATGTATTTTGTTTCCTCTTTAGGCTTTTTATTTCCTCTATATAAGTTCTTGAGGAAAACAAAATATTGTGAGTTACATAGATAATTCTTCTCAATAAAATCATCATCGCCGCCCGTGGATGTAGGCAATTTACCGAACCACGTAAATCCCATGTCTTCTGTGTGATTGCTTATTTGATTTGTTCTTCTTCTCTCTCAAACCGTCAAAGGTAGATCTATTTGGGGAGGTTTTTTCACAACAAATTGGTATTAGAGCCTAGGGTTTCTGAATCCTAGGATTTTTCCTTGATGAGATCTAGAAGTTCTTTGATTAGATCTGAGGTTCCATTGCTCCGATCTAGGAATTTTTTTGAGTGGATCTAGAATTTTTTAAATTCTAGGGTTTGGTTCATTCAAGAAAAATTCAAAAATGGTGAGAATTTCGAACGCGAGGTTCGATGTTGAGAAGTTCGACGAAAAGATTAACTTCGGACTCTGGCAAGTACAAATTAAGGATGTCTTGATCCAACAAGGTCTTCACAAGGCGTTAGACGGGAAGGAGAAAAAGCCGAGTTCGATAAAGGATGATGATTGGGATGACTTTGACCTTCAGGCGTGTAGTACCATTCGTTTGTGTCTGGCAAAGGATATCTTACACAACGTATCGATGGAGAAGTCTGCGGCGGCGATCTGGTTGAAGCTGGAGAGTCTGTACATGACGAAGTGCTTAATTGGTCGTCTGTACTTGGAAAGACAACTCTATACACTGTGGATGAAGGAAGGTACGTCTATTGCAGAACATCTTAATTTATTTAGTAGACTAGTTTCTGAAATAGAAAAATAGATGAAAAGATGTCTGATGAAGATCAAGCTCTAATGCTCTTATGTTCTCTTCCTAATTCCCTTGAGCATCTCGTGACAACGTTGCTCTATGGGAAGGACACTATTGAATTGGAGACTGTCATGGTGGCGCTTTTATCGCATGAGATAAGAAAAAGGATTCTGATAGTGACTCACAGGCGGATGGTCTATTTGTGAGAGGAAGAACGGATGAGAGGGAATCTGGAAGAAAAATCCAAATCCAAATCCAGGAAGCGGGAGATTAGATGCTATAAGTGTCAGAAGAAAGGGCACATGAGAAAGAATTGTTCTGAATTAAATCAGAACAATAAGGGAAAGGCAATTGAGGAGGCTGGTATAGCTGAATCTGGTTCTGATGATGCAGAGAACGTCTTGTCAGTTATTTCTGAAACACAGTCCAAAGATGCGTGGATCCTATACTCGGGGTGCTCCTACCACATGTGTCCCAATCGGGACTGGTTCGTCTCTTATCAGAATGTCGATGGTGGTTCTGTTTTGATGGGCAACAACATGGCCTGTAAAACAGTCAACAAGGGTTCGATCAAGGTGAAGATGCATGATGGGGTCGTGAGAACATTGACAGAGGTGCGGCATGTTCCAGAGCTGAAGAAAAACCTTATTTTCCTTGGCGGGTATAAATTCTCAGCCTACGGTGGAGTCTTGAAGGTGTTCGTGGTGCCTTGGTGGTGATGAAAGGCAACCGGATTGACAACTTATATATTCTCTCGGGAGTACTGTGACTGGCGGAGCTGCGGTGTCTACATCAAGCGACAGTGGCCTCTCGCTTACACAGTTGTGGCATATGCGCCTTGGGCATATGAGCGAGAGAGGGACGTCGGAGCTAAGCAAGCAAGGCTTGTTGAAGGGTGTGAAGGTTGAGAAGATTGACTTCTGTGATCATTGCGTCTTCGGCAAGCAAAGTAAAGTCAAATTCAGCACATCAATTCACACGGCCAAAGGCACTCTAGATTACATCCATTCAGATATATGGGGTCCATCGAATGTTCCATCAAAAGGCGGAGCATTTTATTGATGATTATTCTCGTTATGTATGGATTTATATGATAAAGGGTAAGAATGAGGTGTTTGAGATCCTCAAGAAGTGGAAGGCGCTGTTGGAAAATCAAAGGGGAAGGAGGTTAAGCGGTTGAGGACCGACAATGATGGAGAATACACCTATGGACCTTTCTTGGAGTTTTGTAAGGTCAATGGTATTGCCAGACATTTCACAGTGAAGAACACACCCCAACAGAATGGAGTGACAGAGCGGATGAACAGGACCCTACCTGAAAGGGCAAGATGCATGTTATTCAACACAGGTTTGGGTAGATAGCTTTGGGCTGAAGCGGTCAACACGGCATGCTATCTTGTGAATAGGTCTCCATCGATAGCTATAGAGTGCAAGACTCCTATTGAGAATAGTCGGGGAAGCCTGCAGATTATAGTGCGTTGAGGGTCTTTGGATGTCCCGCTTACTTTCACATCAGAGAAAGTAAGATTGATCCAAGGGCAAAGAAGTCAATCTTCTTGGGCTACGCAGATGGCATTAAGAGATACCCGGCTATGGTGTCCTGAGGAACGCAACATCGTGATCAGCAGAGATGTTACATTTAACGAGTCTGCTTTACAAACTTCTAGTAAGCAGAGTGATTCTCTAGGAGGGATGATGGATGATGCTATTGAGGTTGAGTTGAAAACTCCCACAGGCCCGTCAGCGGAGGTTGACGAAGAGGTTCAGGAACAACAACAACCACAGCAGCAGTCCTTAGTGGAAGGCAGATCCAGAAGGACACACCGGGCACCGGTTCGATATGGATTCGAGGACATGGTGGCGTACGCACTAACCATCAATGGTGATGAACCGTCTTCATTCAGAGAAGCGGCAAAAGATTCCTTTTGCAAGGAATAGAAGACAGTCATGGCGGAGGAGATGGAGTCTCTTCATAAGAACCAGACTTGGGTACTTGCAGAACTACCCAAGGGAAGCAAGCCATAGGGTGCAAGTGGGTGTACAAGAAGAAGGAAGGCTCTCCAGAGTGTAGTGGCACAAGGTACAAGGCGCGGTTGGTAGCCAAGGGCTATGCTCAAAGGAAGGGATAGACTACAATGAGGTATTTTCACCTGTTGTTAAACATACTTCCATCCGTGTTTTGTTAGGCATTGTGGTACAGTTTGACTTGTAGCTTGAGCAACTCGATCTCAAAACAGCGTTTCTACACGGTGATCTAGATGAGAAAATCTTCATGAATCAGCCTGAGGGGTTTATAGTTGCTGGAAAGGAGAACCTAGTGTGCAAACTGAAGAAGTCATTGTACGGACTGAATAATCACCAAGGCAGTGGTACAAGAGATTTGACACGTTTATGATGAACCAAGGATACACAAGGAGCGAGTACGACAACTGCGTCTACTTCAGAAGACTCGAGGTTGGTTCATTTATTTATTTGATCTTATATGTTGATGATATGCTCATTGTTCCTTCGAGCATGGTGGAGATCAACAAGCTGAAGTTTCAACTCAGTCAGGAGTTTGAGATGAAGGATCTTGGTTCTGCAAGAAAGATCCTAGGGATGGAGATACATAGGGAGAGACAGAAAGGTCAGTTACGCTTAGCTCAGAAGAGTTATCTTGAGAAGGTTCTTTCAAGATACGGTATGAAAATTTCTAAGGCGGTAAGTATACCACTGACCGCTCACTTTTGTTTCTAGGGCAATATGTCTCCATCGACAAATGAGGAGCGTGAGTACATGGCTCATGTTCCTTATGCGAGTGTCATTGGTAGCCTGATGTATGCAATGATATGCACTCGACCCGATATTTCATAGGCAATCAGTGTGGTGAGCAAATACATGGTGAATCCTAGAAAGGAGCACTGGCAGGCAGTGAAATAGATCATGAGGTATATTCGGGGTACCTTGGATATAGGACTGGAGTTTCGCAGGACTAGTGGATTTCAAATCGGTAGATATGTGGATTCAGACTATGCAGGTGACTTGGACAAGCCACGGTCTATGACAGGATATGTGTTTACACTATCGGGAGGACCGATGAGCTGATCTATGTTGACAATTGCACTTTCTACCACGGAGGCAGAGTATATGGCTGTGACAGAGGCGGTGAATGAGGCTTTGTGGTTACGAGGCCTAGTTGGTGATTTGGGTATCTCTCAAGAGATTGGTGATGTCTACTGTGACAGTCAAAGTGCTATTCATTTAGTGAAAAACCCAGTACACCATGCCTGTACCAAGAACATTGACATACGATATCACTTTGTACGTGAAGTTATCGAACATGGAGTTATTTCTTTGAAAAAGATCAGTACAAAGGACAATCTAGCTGATATGAAGACTAAGGCAGTTCCAGGGGTCAAGTTCGAGCATTGCTTAAACTTGATCAATGTTCTACACGGATAAGCAGGCGACGGCGGCGGCGATGCGGTGATGAGGAGATGATGTGAAAGAGGAAGCTGAGTATGACTTCGGAACTTAATGCCAGGTGGAGATTTGTAGTTTCTATGGTCCAAAGTTGAAGTCATGGTGAAAATATATTTAGAAATTGAGAAATATATTTAGAGATGGACATATATGTAACATAACCAAATTGTAACTTAACAAATATTTGTGATGTCATCCATATGTCAAACTCTTCGTCTAGTTGGTGTGGTTGTGATCCCAATCACTTTAAATTTTTATAAATCTATCGAGGTATATGCTCAATTAAATATTGTATGTGTCATTAAAAACTTGTTAAATACTTATTCACGTTTAACACAAATAGCCAAGTTCAGAACGTAAAACATCACCTTACAGAACCTGAAGAAATAGTCACGTCAGGTTGGAAAAACAAGTCAACTTCTTATAAATAACTACATTGTTCACTTCTATATTTGTGATGTCATCCATATATCAGATTCCACATCTAGTTGGTATGGTTGTAATCCCAATCACTTCAAATGTTTATGAGCCTATCGAGGTATATGCTCAATTAAACATTGCATGTGCCATCAAAATTTATCAAATGCTTATTCACATTTAATAGCGTTAAATATCACCTTACAAATGTCACATCCAATCAATTTGCACTAGTGTGTTATAATTGTGGCTGGCTAAAATTTACCTATACAAGCCATTAGATTACTTGAAAGATGCTTGATATTCGTTGTTATTTTAACACCAATGATGATATGGCTTATATGCTTGTTATGATTACCGCTGGATTTATGGATGATAAATTTTGTCAGCAACAGACCGCATTTTAAAGCCTAAGAGAGCACCTCAACATTACACACAAGACTATCCTTGATATTTACTTTAATATCAAATCCGGCATATTCTTTTTACCCAAGGCAGAACGACTTTATATAGAATTCTTTTTATAATCCCAAGTCTCAAGTACTTTATTTGTCATCCAATAAGTTATATACCTCCTTATATAAGTATATATGTAACGACTGTGAATTTAATTGGGTCAGACAGGGCCTGACGGATCTTATAGGTGCCGTTGAACACCTGGGCGACGATCCTTAGGAGCCGTCGGGTTAAAGGGTGACGGATCCATTAGGAGCCGTTAAAATTATTGGGTGACGGCTCTTAGTGGAACCGTGGGTAGGTGAGCGACGAACTCAATTAGAGCCGTCGATCTAGAAAATTTTCGAGTTTGAAATTGGTCCGTTTTTGGAAGGAACAAACGCGTTAATTGCAAATCATATTTGCGTTAATTGGTTTTATTGAAGTCGTATTTTGTCCCCCACGTGTTTTCTAATATTAAAAATCTTTTGGCATACCCTAGAAACTCCAAAACCCTAAATTTTCTTTTCTTCCTCTCCCCTTCGGCCACATTATTGAGGAACTCGGGAAGGGTTCGGTCTAGGAGTTTTGGTGAGTTTTCAAGGAGTTTTAGAAGAGTTTTTAAAGCATTATGATTCTCTCTTTATGATTCTTTTGATATAATCTCATTTTTTTAAAGTTTTTCCAAACAAAAGGATAGTTTCCTTCGCGTTTCTTAAATCTTTTCGCACGATATCGGATTCTTGTGTTTTAATCATAATATAATGATGATTTCATGATGTTGTACAAGTTTTGGTTGTAATCTTTGGTCTTACATGTATATACTCCGAGTTTAAATTATTTTTTTAGTTTTTCCTATTTGATTTATATGCTCTTAAGATGTTTTAAATTAGTTTTCGAATCTGATGATATAGCTAGGGTTCTATGAGATTTATAGACGTTTTTATGAACCTTTCACGATTTATAATAAATATGTTTAGGTATATATATAAAAATATCATGTTTAGATCTAATTATTTTAAGAAAAATCATGTTTTCAATCTTTAAAATTTATTTTAAAACTTATATGCATAGATCCATATCAGAGATCGTGTGTTCATGATTTTTCGAATGTTTAAACGTATATTCATATTTGTATTTGCATCCATGATAAACCTAGTGTTTTTGAAATATTTTTAAGCTTTGGTTTATTATATCAGATTTTCATTTGTATGACTTGATTTCGATGTCGATCTGTTTTTGTTTAACAATATTTTAAATCGACTCTTTACTGTTTTCAATGGTAGATGATTTAAAAGATTTTTACAAAAAAATTAGGGTTTTGTGCTACTGTCCTGCGACGGCCCCTGTAGGAGCCGTCAGAATGTTTGGGACGGCTTCCAGAGGAGCCGTCTATCTGTAAAGGGACGGCCCCCATAGGAGCCGTCGGGTTGTGTTTCATGCGGTCCCTATGGGAGTCATCGGGAAGGTCTGGGACGGTCCCTATGGAAGCCGTCGGGTTCTGTGTCTCCGGATACCCTCGGGTTTCATACGATATGTACGTATTATGATTAGTTGTATCGTTTTCAGGTCGGGTTATATTGCCTTAGACCTACTGGACTTAAGGTGAGTGGGTCTCGTCGCCTACGTAGTTTTCAAAGGGTTTTAAGAATGATTTTAAATGTTATTTTATGTACAACTCAAGCATGTCGCATTATATAGGCTGATGCCTCAGTATGTATCGTATTGAAAATATTATTATATTTGAAATTGTTGCATGCATTTTATTGAAAGGAAAATATGTGTTGATCATGCATGCATCGCATTCGTCTAGGTGACGCAGCCTAGGTGGCTAGGTCTAGGTGATCCTGGTTCAGAATGGACCCAAGTCTAGGTGACTTATGTCTAGGTGATATGTGTCTAGGTGACACGATTTTCTGTGTGAAATTCTTACGGCTAGGTGCTGTAGATGGCTAGGTGTTATCATACGGGTATGCGTGTCCGTTGCATTCATACGCATCATGTATTTGATAAGATTTGGAGAATATGCATTGGAATGAGATTTCTATAAGTTTGGATTATTGAAAATTATTGTATTTGCAAATATTTATTATTATATGTTACAAATTGCTTTCTTATGATATTTTATTAAAGATTATAATTTGATATCAATTATTATTGGGACCTCAAAGGTCATTCACTGAGCGTGTGGTTGCTCACCCCTCTTTCCTCAAACTTTCAGGGTAGTCGTTGGTGATCGTTGATCTCGGTGGTGGAGATCGTAGCTGCGTTTTACTTCTGTTGCATTTAGGTGGTTGAATAAGCTTTTTCTTTGGCATGTAGTTTCCTTAGTCCCTTTCAGCAAAAACAGTTGGATGTTTGAATTTAGTTCATTTCGTATGTAATCATCCGCGTTTAGGATGAATTATGTTTAGATCCTGGTTATGTTTTTTTTTATTTGCATGATTTAAATAAAACCCCTTGTGTTTTAAATGTCTCGTGTTTTGTGAAAAGTTAGAGGTTAATGCACCGTATTTCACACTTCAAAACGGAGTCGTGGGTACGGGGGCGTTATAATATACCTCCTTATATCAGATATATACTTCATTAATTTTTATTATCCTCTAATAACAAAAAAGATCCAATGGAATAACAAAACCCACGTATCACACGCAAATTCAAATAGGAAGAACGCTAACACGCAAAAAAAAGCAAGGCACTGATCACAATCATAGATAAAAAAAATTTAACTTCATTTGTCAAAAAAACAACAAGACATCTACAAAAGACCCATCATAACCTCAATTAATCTGAATCATCGTCTTCACCACCATTAGCTAGAACAGCGATGAGGTCTCTCGGAGACCCCCAGACAGGGAGCTCCAATAGAGACTGCGTCACCCTCAACTCCTTCACCACCACCAATGTCTCTGCTACTACAGGATCGAACACCTTTTCAATGTTGATATTATTACTTACACGGTTAAGGGAACCTTGCATCAACCAGTGTAGAGATATGGTTCACTGTTTTCTTCTTCAGTTCCTCAAATAGAGTCACAACAAACATAGATGCATGAGAAAATGAACTCACGATCTCTTGGATAGTACGCAAAGTCAAATTATATATGTTGTCATCTCCATTTGATCCATGACAACCATCAGAGATTTACTAGCGATATTTGAGTAAGTATATACGTTATAAAACTTTGTACATACGCATTCCAAAAAGAAAGAAATTTTTTTCCATGGATAAACAGTGGTGAACAGAGGATATTTAGTATCATCAACTTTACAGCTACCTTCCACGAAAAGGTTGTCACAAACAACGAAAAAACATTTCAAACAGAAAATGAATAAATATTGGAATCTTATGAAAATTATGTATATACCAATGTTTTGTCCCCTGACTGCAAACGAGGAATATTTACTACCTTGTGATGGATTTGCTGTGGCTGGTTTGTGGTGGTTGCTGTTGAGAGAGAGAGAGAAAAAGTGAAACAGTAAATGAAAATAAAAAAAGATGGAAGAGAAAGGGATAAAAAACAAGGTGGCAATAAAAAATGGGCGGAAACTTTTGGGGGGAATTTTTTCATGGGCAGTTTTTGAAAGCTGACGTGGCATTAAAAAAAAATTCTATGTGGCAAGCTGACGTGGGGTCTGAGAAATGGATGGTGTTGTAAACTGAGTGTAACAACACTATTTCTATAAATAAATCCACACAATTCATTAGAGTACATATTTTATTTTTTTATAAAAACATTTACCTCATTAGATGTGGTACAATATTTCTAAAAAATTTAAAACATGTGCATATTGCAATTGGGGTTGGAAAATAGACTGTATATAACATTATTTTTTATGTTTATTTATTAGTGTTGACCCCCACTAGAAAAAATCCTAGGCCCGTCACTGCATATAATAAAGTTTTTATTGTATAAGAGGTGATGACAATTAATTTGACAGTGAGCCCCGTATTCTTTTTTAGTTGAATAAACTAGAATAACTTAATTCCAGGGATTGATTGGAATCTTATACCACTTTATACCAGTTAATTATGACATACATATTCACATTTATTTCAGCATTCCAAACACTCATTTTAAGGTTATTCAGGCTAATTCCCACTTATTCTAGGCCTATTCTCTTATCAAAGGGGGCATAGTGTGGTCCCATGCATAGTTAGGATATATGTGGTAAGCAGAGCGCCGTCTGGTGTGTGAAACAATTTACATGTTTATTAAAAGTTTTAAGTTACAAATTATAGTTTTCAGCGTAGTGAGCAGATTTGTTATAGCATGCCATGCAAAGTGTGGTGATTAGTGATTTTGGGTACAACCAAACGCAACCTAAGTATTATTTGCACATTTGCACCTGTTAAGGATCATTAATAATGATGATTACCTTCATCAATGTATCAAGAGATGATTCCATTTGTGTGTTGCATGATAAAAAAAATTCATTATTGAAGGAGATGCAAGAAAAAGAGAAAAAAAGAAAAGAAAAGAAAGAATGCTTACATTCCACGCATTAAATAATAGAGGAAAATTGATATAGCTCTCTCAAAACTTATGAAAATTAAAAACCTTCATGTAAAATATGTAAATTTCTTCAGATCCTTATTTTATTAAGCAATATTTATTATAAAACCCTATCTAGAGAGGTAAAATTATTATTTATAGAGCATTTAATGTAGTAACGCATTATATGATTTTTTTAATATATTGCGTTTTCATTTATGATTTAACCAAACAAAATATTTCTCATTTGTCAACGAAAATTTAACTAAGGGGTTATTTGGATTTACATAGGTGTTTTTAAGGGGTAAGATGGATTTTAGAAAAAATCTTGAGGTTATATAAATTTTGAGCAGTATACAGGGTGTATATGAATTTTGTTCTATATTTTATTATCGATATCACGTTTTATCCATAAAATACCAATGGTGAAGCAAAATATTCAATGTTACGTTTTCAATAAATAAAAATAACTAAAAACGCAGTCAAGTATAAACTTCTTTATTCCACTAATATAGTTACATCTATTTCAGAATAAGTTAAATCACATACCCAAATATGTTATTGATCAAATCAGATGACTCAGACTGTATTAATTTCTGACGATCAACCAATCAACAAAAATTTAATTTTATGTTTTTAACGGTAATAACTAAAAACACTGACAAATATAAAATTCCCCGTTTCTCTTGTATGATTATATATATCCCGGAATAACTCAAGTCCCCTGCCCAAACAAAACTAATCAGACGGCTGAGAGTGCATTAATTTCCGACGGTGTACCCATCTATCAACACGTCCAATCAAACGTACGGCCAGGATTCACCCCACAAAAATATACCCCCCACGACGGAGGATGCTCTCTGTTTCCCTTCTCTCGTTTCAGTTCAGACGCGGAGCAACGTTGGAAGCTCCGAAATTAAAAGTCTGCGAAACACCGTAAGCCTTCCCCTTATATACGATTTTTTTTTTTTAGGTTTTTATTTCGTTATGTTATTCCCCATTTTTGTAGAGTTTTTGGGGTTTCTGGGTCATGAAATGTGTTCGAGATCTGAAATTTTTACAATCAATGATTCAATATTTAGTTTTTATGACCAGATCTGGAGCTCTGATGAGAATTAAAGAATTAATTTTGAGTGGGATTTCGATTTGGGTTTCTTAAGTATGAACGTTATTTGTTGGTTAAGACCGTAAAATCAAGGTCTTGTAATCCTTAATTGGTGATGTTGTGCCATTTTAGGGTTATTTGATTCAATATGATTTCCGGGGGTCCTTGGGTCATCAAATGTGGTCTTAATTGTGTATAAGATCTGAAATTTTCTAATCAATGATTCAGTGTTTAATTTATTATAACCTGGTCTGCAGTTTTGATGAAATAAGGAGTGGGATTTCGATTATGAAAGTTATTTGTTGGTTAAGACCTTAAAAATCAAGGCCGTGTAATCCTTCAATGATGATATTGTGCCATTTTGGACTTGTTTGATTTGATTGATTTATTCCACTGGTTCATAACTGTTCCAAATATAGATTGGAAAGTTGAGGGAGCATGAAATCAAACAAATAAAGCTAATGTACTTTTTATAACCTGATCTGCAGTTTTGATGAAATAAGAATGAAAGAATTAATTTTGAGCGGGATTTCGATTTGGGTTTCTAAATATCAAAGTTGTTTGTTGTTTAAGACTAAATCAAACTTTTGTAATCCTTTAATGATCATATTGTGATATTTCAGGGCTTATTTGATTCTATATATTCGTTTGTGTTGATTGATTTATTTCATTGGTTCATAACTGAACCAAATATAGACTTGAAAGTTGAGGGAGCTTGAAATCAAACAAGTTAAAATAATCAATGATTTAATATTTACTTATTTATTTATTTATAATTATTTTTTTGCTATCGGAGGTATCCAAACCTTTCGAGGCAATGATTAATCCTCCAGGTGTCCGCTTCTTTATTTACTTTTTATAGCCTGATCTTTTCTTCTTCTTCTTTTTTGGATCTGCAATTTTGATGATATAAGAAGCAAAGAATTAATTTTGAGTGGGATTTTGATCTGGGTTTTTAAATATGATCATTATTTGTTGGTTAAGACCATAAAATCAAGGTCTTGTAATATTTTAATGATGACATTATGCTATGTTAGGACTTTTTTTTGACATAAAGATGGGAGCTTTTATTTCATAATAAACCCCAGATAGAAGGAGACGAGGGATCTTGGTACATTACTAAAAGGGAGGAAGAAAATATTATAAAAGGGGGAAAAGGGATCCTGAAACAATTTCAGGACTTATTTGATTCTATCTATTTGTTTGTGTTGATGGATTTATTTGACTGGTTCTTAACTGTTCCAAATATAGACTAGAAAGTTGTGGGAACTTGGATATAAACAAATAAAGTTAATCAATGATTCAATATTTACTTTTTACAACCTAATTGCAGTTTTGATGAAATAAGAAACAAATAATTAATTTTGAGTGATATTTCGATGTGGGTTTCTAAGTATGATCATGATTTGTTGATTAGGACAATAAAATCAAGGTCTTGTAGTCTTTAATGGTTATATTGGGCCATTTTAGGACTTATTTGGTTCACTATATTCGTTTGTGTTGATTGATTTATTTCACTGGTTCATTACTAATTTAAAATTTTCACAGCCTATACCTTTGTTTGTTTGATCTCAAACTCCTTCATCTTTCTAGTCTATTTTTGGATGGGGATTCAGATGGTTTCATTGGTTGCTTTGTTTGCTGAATAATTAAAAAATTAAACATATTATTATACAAATCATGAACTTTATTGAACCTATGCGCATTTTATTTATCAACCACGCATCATTCACGAGTTATTCCAAATTTAGTTGCATTTACCTTAACATCAATAGTTTACATATTTTAAATTATCATGTATATTGAATTTTCCCTAATTTTTAACGAATTTGCTGCACATTTTGGATCCCGAGATTTCTGCCTCATTGGATTTTCCTGAATCCTGAATTTGTTACTATGCATCTATGTAAGAATGTCATTGCTCATATGATCCGTTGTCCATTTTTTATTGATCTGTTGCAATCCCAGTTTAAAGCCTGATTGAGTTCGTAAATTTTAAAAACATGTTAAGTCTTTCCATCATGGTTTCAGTGTATTGAACTGTGCAATGCGTGAATGAAGAGTTTTTTTATCATTTTGAATTTCTGAACACATTGTGTGCTGCTTTTTTATTTGTTTGAGTGTCTTGTTCAATTCATGCAAGGGTGCTTTTTGTTAGAGTTAGTGTTCTTGCATTAGCTTAAAGCACTGATGGAATTCTATTATCTGGTTTTGATTTTCAAGGCTTTAATTGGCATCATATCTTGTTTACTTTTCAGGTCTTGAGTATCCTGTTCTAGGTTTTTACCATGGTGTAATGTCTTTGCAGCCCAGCCCCCCCCCCCCCCGATTGGAACCCTTGACAAACTGATTTTGTTTCTTCTAAATCAGTTTTCAGATAAACTGTTCCAAAATGCTTCTTTTTTTTAATTTCTGGTTTTGGATTTTAGTTTTTATGTTTTAAAAATAGAACGTTTAAGAAAAAAAGCTTTTTGAGAGCAGTTTAATGGAAAAGCTGATTTTGAAAATTGGTTCCAAACTCGGCCTTGACTTATCTTTATAATTTATTTGTTTGAGGATTTGGTTTTTGCCCCTTGTTGTTCCAAGGTGATGTTTTGGAGCTTGGCAATGGACGTCAAAGATGCTTCTCTTGAAAAATTTTTGAGGTGTTGGGTACTTTTTGATTGATCAATTGCATCATCAACGTTTTCATTGAGATAATTCACTACAAAGAAGGAAACCATAAATGGGTCCTTTTTATCTCTATCTCATATCAGTGTTTGCTATGGCATGCCTTTCATTCAAAACTTATTCATTATTCCCTTTTTCAGAGGTTGATAACCATCAGTCCATGGAAGGTTCAACAATCGAGGATTGCCGCCTGGCCTTGGATTTCAGCCCTCGATCTATTGAACCCGGTGACCCAATCTCTTCCCAAGATCTTCCTGATAACTCCATTGATGGCACAAGCGAGCTTTCTAGCCGGAGAGAACCTCAATTCCCCCCTCACATCGATCAGGACTCCGATCCTTTCCTTGGCATGGAATTCGACTCCGATGAGACTGCCAAGCACTTCTACATCGCCTATGCCACCCGCCTCGGATTCCGCATCCGCGTGGGCAAGTCACGGACCTCGAGGCGCGATGAGACCGTGATCATGCGAGGCTTTGTGTGCTCCAAGGAGGGCTACCATTCAAAAAAGGAATCTCGTGAGGATGGAAAAAAGAAACGAAAGAGGGCTTCGGCGAGGGAGGGGTGCAATGCTAGGATGCAGGTCAACCGAAGGGAAGATGGCCGTTGGATCGTCTCGAAGCTTGTGACACAACACAACCATGCATTGGGGGGCATGTTAAACAAGCCTAAGTATGCTCGCTCTCAAATGGATGGCTTGCCCTGCCCGAGTGAGTCGATGTCTCTCTTCGGGGAGGTACGCCCGTCCAACTTCGCTGGGGGGAGGAGTGTTCAGAGCCTGTTGGAGTACTTCAAAGCGATGCAAGCCGAAAATCCTGCGTTTTTCTACGCGATTCAAGTTGATGGAAACAATTGCATGGCGAATGTGTTTTGGGCTGATGCAAGGGCGAGGATGGCTTATAGTTATTTCGGGGATACTGTGACATTCGATATGACATACAAAAAGAACAAGTATTTGATACCGTTTGCAGCATTTACGGGAGTGAATCACCATTTACAGCCCATCGTGTTTGGTTGTGCTTTGCTTATTGATGAATCAGAGGCATCGTATCTTTGGCTGCTCGAGACATGGGTCACTGCAATGTATGGTCGGCACCCGACTTCATTTCTCACAGAGCATGATAAGGCCTTGACAATGACTATAAGCAAGGTTTTCCCAAGTACAAGACATCGTATATGTCGGTGGCACATATTGAATAAATGCAAGGAAAAGTTGTCCGAAGCATACACAGCGAATGCAACGCTTAAAGGGGAGTTGAAAGCATGCATCAATGGGTCTGAGACAGCTGAAGAGTTTGAATCTTGTTGGAAGACAATAATGATAAAGTATGAATTAAGGGGGAATAATTGGATGCAATTCTTGTACAGTATCCGGCGAGATTGGGTCCCACTGTATTTTAAGGACATGTTCTTTGCTGAGATGTCTAGGACTGAGAAACCAGAGAGCATGAACAAATTTTTTCAGACACACTTTGACAAGAATGCCTCACTGAAGGAGTTTGTTATACAGTTTGATCAGACCATGGCAGGGAGGCTTGAAAAGGAAGTCCAGGCGGACTTTGCGACGATGCACACTAAGCCTGCATTGAAGACGCCTTCACCAATTGAGAAACAAGCATCGGAGATGTACACTAGGACTATATTTGACTTGTTTCAAGAGGAGTTTGTTCAGTCGTTGGGTTTCTGTGTTGAGAAAATCGAGGAGGGCATGTTGAGTAGGTTTCGTGTCTCGAAAGTGGAGGAGCCCCACAAAGGATACTTTGTCGCTTTCGATGCTTCAACCAAAAGAGCAAGCTGTGACTGTTGTAAGTTCGAGACGTCTGGGATTCTGTGTAGGCATGTGTTGAGGGTTTACTTGGTTGTTGGGGTCCATACGCTTTTGGGGGAGTATGTTTTAAAAAGGTGGACGCGGAATGCAAAGAGTGGCATTTTAATGTATGATTGTGATGCTGAAGTCCGAAGCAATTGCCAGAAGGGTCTCAATCTACGATTCAATGATTTGTGTCGTGATGCTATTAAGTATGCAGAGGAAGGCGCGGCATCTTCAATTAGCTATAAGGTTGCAAAGTATGCGCTGCAAAAGGCATTCACTGAAGTACTGGCTGTCAAGAAAGATGCTTGCTCAATGGATTCAGGTTTGATTTCTCATGGCTCATAAGTTAAGCTTGGTCAGGTCACATTACTGGATATTCATTCTCAGGTCATTTTCATTGTGGAGTCAATATGACATGATGCGCATAGGATTAGAGGTTGATTATTTTTTATGGATCATCATGGGTTCAATTCTAGACTTCTAATATAATAAAAAGGAAATGGTAGACAACCTTACCCTCATTCGGTTTAGGATAGCTTATCTGGGAATTAAATAGTTATACGGGGATAGAATAGAATCAGATGATTTTCTGTTTGTTTGTTTTAGCAATTTTTTGTCCTTGGTGTTTGTTTTGTGGTTTTGGATGGAAATGGACTATACCTGCCTCCCCTAGGTATAGTTATCAAGATTTGTAACTTTTCAAGGGATAACCTTTACAGCTTATCCATACTAGAGTACTAAACAAACACATATCTGAAGCATAAGCTCATTCTTCCCTTGTTCATTTGTTTATTTGCAAAACAAACGGGGCTTAAGGATTTGACTGGTAGAGTATCAGAAGATGTAGGGTGTCTTCTGTCTCCATTGCCACCACGAAAGTCTATAAATCTCTTTTGAAATATATTCAGAATTCCATCTTTTTTGGAATATGGTTTCTCTTTGTCTATTGTTTATCATGGCCTTTTTCATATTTATAATTGTATTTTGTTGAACAGATTTGTTGCAGGGTGGTGAGGCTATTTATTCACAATTGAGAAACATGTTGATGAAAGATGCACTTTTCCATGGGGAGCTATGATATTTTGCTCTCTTGAAAATTGTGGTTAGGAAATTTTCTGTGGTGGTCGTTTTGAAGTTTCGAGGTAATAATTCTCTCTCTCACACACACAAAATTTATTGAATAAATGTTGTGCCAAAATGTTTCCATCTTGATAATGATTCGCTTTGCAAGGTGCCTATTTTTTGGATCCATCATGCTTAGCTTTTTTGCTTAATGCAGTATGAGTGTATGACCTGGTTGTTTCATCATGAATTTCTTTGTTTCTTTTAGCTATTGTTTTATGAATTTTGGATAACTTTTTCTCCCAATTTTTTGAGCCACTTAATTGCTAGGATTGTTTAAGTTTTGCTGACCATTGTGGGAGCCAAACTCACGAAAAAAGGCCTAAATTTGATCCATACAGGTCCCGTACCAATATGAATATGAATGATGCCATCTTACTTTTTCAACATGAAATATAATCTTATATGTAACACATCTTGAAGTGGAGCATGCAGAAGAGCAGTAAAATTATTCTTCTTGCAAGATATTTAACATCAATTTATATATATATATATATATATAGAGAGAGAGAGAGAGAGAGGGAGAGAGAGTATCCTATAATGGTCATTTTCATCATAAGAGCTAAAAGAGTGAATCATCATTGTTTGAAAAATTAGATTTTATCTTATAAGGGTCATTTTCATCATAAGAGCTATAAGAGTGAATCATCAGTGTTAGAAAGATTAGATTTTACTTTAAAGAATCATATGAGTAAATGATCATTTTCGTTGCTGCTGTAATTGTGTTCAATCAATCTTCTTTCCTTTTATGTTTTCCGAGGCCCCATTTTGAATCTATTATCAATCAGATTCTTCTTTTGCAAAATCAGTTTTCAGGTAATCGGTTCCAAATGGGTAGGAACTTCAATTTTTGGTTTATATGTACTTTTAAAAAGTCAATAGCTTTTATTAAAAAAAAACTGGTTAAGAGTAGCTTTCCGAGAATCGGTGGTTTTTTTTTTTTCACATAGACAATTTTTTTGTTCCAATTGCATCTAATGTCTTTCCTATCTCAGGAGATCTTTCAACCACTAAAGACTGGTTGGGGAGCATACATAACTTATGTACTGAAGATTAAATGCGTAGATTTCAGAGCCTCTGTTGATGTTCCGCAAAAGCGAACTGCGTGTCGCCTCTGTAAACTTGTTAAAGGCGAGAAGATGTTGTATCTTCGAAAATTCGATTGTAGTGTTTGTGAATAATAGTATGTAATATAATTTTGAATGTGTTCCCATGAAACATGGATAACTTATAGTTGTGTTCATAAAGCAAATCAATGTTGCATGTAGTATTACATTTTGGGCAGGTTGGGTTAGGCTAGAGACCAACCCGATCTGATATTTATTTATGGGCACGTCTATTCTCACACACCATTAGTCGAGTGATTCAGTGCGGGAATGCGGGAAACGACGTCGATCGTTCGATCGCGGGTCCATCGCATCCAACGGTCGAGATGAATCGCACCCGACCGTCCGATGCGATGGACCCGTGATCGACGGCCCGTGATCGCTTCCCGCACGACCGCATTCCCACACTGAATCGGCTCCCATATATATATATATATAGAGAAATACTTACGTGCGCTCGTGCGCTCGCGATCGCGGGCCGTCCGATCGCGGGTCCATCGCATCCAACGGTCGACGTGATTCGCACCCGACCGTCCGATGCGATGGACCCGTGATCGACGGCCCGTGATCGCGTGCGCACCGACCGCACGTCCGCATGTAATCACTTCCCTATATATATATATATATATATATATATATATATATAGAGGGGGCTGATGGGGTGCGGTCGTGCGACCGTGCACCCCATCGTGCGCCCAACTCGTGGACCGTGCGATCACAGCGATCGCACGGTCCACGTTTTATCCAGCTCACCAGTCGTGCGGCAGGGTTTTCTGACCGTCAGATCCATGGATTTCAGATCTGACGGTTTTGATAAAAAAAACCAAAGAAACATGTTAACCAGGTTAACCAGTCACCCCTATTTAAACCCAAATCTCTCTCATCTCACTTTTTTACACCCCCCAAATAACAGAGAAACCAAAAAACCCTTACGAGAGCTCATATTGGCCGAGGTGAAGAAGCCACCCCCACCCGCGCCGGCCCCTCCCGCCTCGGTCAGCTTCCCCTCCACCGCCGGTCAGCCACCCCTTCTTCCGCGACAGTCAACCCCACCTCCCCCGCCGGCCAGCCCCACCCCACCCCGCAGGTATTTTCAAATCTAAAAAGATTGAAATATATGGTTTCTTCAGATCTAGGGTTTGTTTTAAAGTTTTATCTTAAAATCTAGCTTTCTTTTCTCATTTGTTTGTAGATCTAAGGTTTTTTCTTATCTAGGGTTTGTTTTCAGATTTATTTTCAAATATAGTTTTTTCCTTTTTTTATTTTAGATCTAGGTTTTTTTTTTCAGAAATAGGATTTTTTTTTCAGATTTATTTTCAAATCTAATATTTTTTTCTAATTTGTTTTCAAATGTTTTATCCTTTTTTTATTTTAAATTGTGTTAAATATATTTAATTCATGTTTTGTGCTTCTTCTTTTTTTTACAAAAAAAAATGCTTGATGTAGGATTGATGTATGTTGAATATGTTTAATTCATGTTTTGTGCCATATGCTGGATATGTTGTATTTTGGATTGGTATATGATGATCTTGTGCTTCATGGATGTGTTAGAATAAAAATTTTGGGGGTTATTTATTCCATCAAAACAAGAATTGGATCTGAAATATCTATTGTGACTAGTTTTCTGGTGAAATGTAATACACTCTTTAATTTTCTTATTTTTTGCTTCACTCTGATTGTTCACTCTGTTTCAGATTCTAGAACTGGAAGTGGTTCACATGTGGTGAGGTCCAGATGTTGAACCTGATGAACTTGATGGATGTAATGGTTGGTGTAGAACTTGATGGATGTAGAACTTCATATCTATTGTGACTAGTTTTCTGATGAAGATTGTTCACTCTGTTTATCATGTTGTAAAAAAACTCATGTATTGAGGATAAATTGTATAGTTTAGATCACAATATACAAAGGTTTCTAAATGTGATGCAGTAGGATTTAGGCTTAGTTTTGAGCTCGTTGCAGGCCAATCTTGACTGGCGGTTTCATTTTTTCTTTCAACTGATGATATATGTGAGCTCAGGCTTAGTCGTTTTGTTTTTTCTAATTTATTGTATGTACAATATTTCTTCAGGGAAAATTTATAAGGGAAATTTATAGGATTAAGAATTAGAATTAAGTACACGGCACATGCCACTTTTTGAACCCAGAATGCACTCTTTCCTCTTTAAAATAAATTAGACAAAATTCTGTTTCTAAATTCTACTGCAGACCAGTCTTCTGGATGTAATCTGTAGAATTACATGGAATGGAATATGGTTGGCTTTTATAGGTCTCATCAGTCACCTATTTCTAAATTCTGTTAGGAAAAAAAATGTAAAAAGGTAAACATTCAATCCATTTGAGTATGTATTTTTTTTTGTGATGAATATGAAATTCATTAGACAAGCATATTCTTGAAAAAAAAATTAAAACGTGTGGGCTGTAAAAGTGACTGACATTTTACTTTACACCAGCAACTATTCAAATGAGAGTCCAAATGCATGCATGTTGGAGAAACTGAAGGAGTGTACACACTTGTGTAATTTTTCAAATCCCTGTTGCAAAGTTCAACCCAACTAATAATAATTTCTTTAACAAAATAGAATGGGGAAGTTTTTAATAAGAAATCAGTTCAAGAACCATGAGCCCAACACAAGCTAAAATCCCTCAGTTTCTTGGCCAGGTCCACATCTCTAGCCTGGGCGCTTGGTGTTGCTTCGTTGCTATCGACGAAAAACTTCCCACTCACTCCTCTAACTTGTGGAAGCAATGCAACTATTGGTAACAATGGCGCCTGGGTTTAGGAAACTATGATGCCTCATAATATTGGTAACAATGGTGCCTGGATGGAGTGAATTAGCTATTATTGTCACCTCTACTTCCTGTTCATGTAATTGGAATATGAATTCAGATGATAGAATCACAAAACTAACATAACAAATTGCATGAGCAAAGTTAGAGATCATTGATCAATCAAGACATTCAAATGCAGTACACTGCATGATTGTGGAGGTAACTTATCTAAAGAACATATCTGGGGTCATTTGCATACTAATCAGAGAACAATAAAAATGCTGACATTCAGCAAAGCCAGACAGTGCAATTGTTGCAAAATGAAAGAGGTATATTTGTGAAATATATTTCACCAGAAAACTAGTCACAGTAGATATTTCAGATCCAATTCTTGTTTTGATGGAATAAATAACCCTCAAAATTTTTATTCTAACACATCCATAAAGCACAAGATCATCATATACCAATCCAAAATACAACATATCCAGCATATGGCACAAAACATGAATTAAACATATTCAACATACATCAATCCTACATCAAGCATTTTTTTTTGTAAAAAAAAGAAGAAGCACAAAACATGAATTAAACATATTTAGCACAATTTAAAATAAAAAAAGGATAAAACATTTGAAAATAAATTAGAAAAAAAATATTAGATTTGAAAATAAATCTGAAAAAAAAATCGTATATCTGAAAAAATAAACCTAGATCTAAAATAAAAAAAAGGAAAAAACTATATTTGAAAATAAATCTGAAAACAAACCCTAGATAAGAAAAAACCTTAGATCTACAAACAAATGAGAAAAGAAAGCTAGATTTTAAGATAAAACTTTAAAACAAACCCAAGATATGAAGAAACCATATATTTCAATCTTTTTAGATTTGAAAATACCTGCGGGGTGGGGTGGGGCGGGGTTGGCCGGCGGGGGAGGTGGGGCTGACCGTCGCGGAAGAAGGGGTGGCTGACCGTCGGTGGAGGGGAGGCTGACCGAGGCGGGAGGGACCGGCGCGGGTGGGGGTGGCTTCTTCACCTCGGCCAATATGAGCTCTCGTAAGGGTTTTTTGGTTTCTCTGTTATTTGAGGGGTGTAAAAAAGTGAGATGAGAGAGAAATTTGGGTTTAAATAGGGGTGATTGGTTAACCTGGTTAACATGTTTCTTTGGTTTTTTTTTATCAAAACAGATCTGACCGTCAGATCTGAAATCCATGGATCTGACGGTCAGAAGACCCTGCCGCACGACTGGTGAGCTAGATAAAACGTGGACCATGCGATCACGAGTGCAGCGATCGCACGGTCCACGAGTTGGGCGCACGATGGGGTGCACGGTCGCACGACCGCACCCCATCTATATATATATATATATATATGATACGGTAAGCAATTAGCTTCCAAAATTTTGTAAATTGACGAGGGATGCCCAATACAAAGCAAGAAAGAAAATAACAAAATGAGTAAAATACATAGCTCGAGATAGCACTTCTCGGTAGAGGAGAACTCTACCGCAAAGAGAACACCGAGACGAGTACTAGTAGCTACTCACAAATTTGGATCGCCTCCCTATTCATCCAAACCGCGCTCGCTAAGGCACAAAAACGTCCCCACTCTTGGATAAGAGCTACTATGGACTCCTATATATTTTCCACATACGGAGTGGCCCCCTTAAACAAGACTTGATTTCTGGTAAGCCAAACTGACCAAACCACCACTGGGATAAAAAGACTGAGATATCTTTGCTGCCTTGCTTCTTTCTATCCCCTTGCCTCCTCAAATTTCTACCAACCTCCTGCATTCCCTCCAAGGATGAGAACCCCACATACATCACAGTTGCCTTTGACACCCAACTCCAAATGGCTCAAACAAGAGGATAAGAGACAAATAAATGAGACACAATTTTGGGTTCTACATTACAGAAACCACAAAGGGCATCCGTCCCCGATGCCCACCGTGCTCTACAAGACTTTATGAGAATTTTCTCGAGGTAAACAGTCCAAAGGAAAACCTTCACCTTGAGGGGAAACTTAAAACACCATATCTTGCGCGCCTTTCCCATTGTCTCCTCCATTACTAGTTTGTCACATCTTAGCCACTTGTAACAATTCTTCACGGAGAAACCCGCCCCTGGCAGGTTCTTCGAAACCATCTTATCTGGCTCTGTGGGAATTAGATGACAACCATGCAAATCCTCAAGCAACTCTTCCAACACCTCTGCCTCCTCCTCAAAAGGGGGTCTCCCAATCCTCACCACCTGATGCCCGTTCCTCGGTCTGTCCTCCCAAAACTGATTAATCGGTCCGTCCTGTTGCACCACCAAGTCATAGATTGTCGGAACCTCTCCGCAAGCGCTAATGCCCCCAGCCATAAATCTGTCCAGAAACTGACTTTGAACCAGCTCCCACATCCCACTTCTAAGCCTGTTGAAACTCCTCTACCCCAGCAAGTATATCCTTCCAAATCTTCGAGGACCATTATTGTTTTTATTTGAGATTTTTGCATATATACCCCCATTAAATTTCAATTTTGTCAAAATACCCCTGAAAAAACCTACAGTGCAAAAATACCCCTAAAAAACATTGAGTGACTGCAACCGTTCCCCTATAACACACGCCGTGAAGAACTCTGGGTTAACCGTGGTTAAAAAGCCTAACTGTACATGTACATTGACCTAAATGCCCTCACTCATTTTGAAAAAAAAAGTTTTTTTTGCATAAATACCCCTCATAAAACCCGTATTTTTTAAATTACCCCTCATAAAACGGAAAATATTAACCAAACCAGACAGAATTTGACCACAGGGGTACGGTTGCACTCACATAAAGTTTTTGAGGGGTATTTTTGCATTGTGAGTTTTTTCAATGGTATTTTGATAAAATTAAAATTTAACAAAGGTACATATGCAAAAATCTCTTTTTATTTTGCTTTGCATGCAAATGTAAAGAGGTTGAAATAATTAGTTATTGCTTCTAATTCAAGTGTTTTTATTGGTATTCATGTGGTGATTGCACATATATGAATATGTTTAATCAGTTCCTTTTTAAAAAGATTAATCACTTGCCTAGGCTTATATTGTGAATGAGAGTGTATGAAAACAAGTCTTATAGACCATTATTGTTAACAAGAATGTATGGTGCATGAAAACAAGTTTTATAAACCATTATTGTTAACTAGAGTAAGTGTCATGGACTATGTTATTGTTTTAAAACCAATAATGAAAGTGTTAAGAAGTTTCATGGTGTTTTGAAGATAATTAACATATGGAACCCCAATTCAACGGGTTCAATGTCAATCAATTTCGCCCAAGTCACCAGGATGCTAGTTGATGTATATTATTTAATCCAGTCGAACCAACTAGAAAATCAATGAAGTCTACGAACAGATGCTCGAGTGACCATCTTTTCATTCACTTGAGGTATATTATCCAAGTGCGACTGTCGAAATGGTTAGTAAGATTAATGATGTTTAAATTAAATTTATGCATACGTGGGATAGATGTGCTTTTTAATTATCAAAATATTTTTAAAAAAAAACAAACAATTTATCTTAATGTTCTCTGTGTTCACGTGTGTTGCGAATATCTTTTTTTTAATAAAATTATTTATTTATTTACTAATCTTGGGGCTTTATAAATTGATCCCCATCCTAATACACTTTTCTCCCAATCAAAAGCCACCACCCAGACGCTGCATCATGTATAAACATGAACCGCGAGAACACGAAACCATGGACCGAAGCCCGAAAAACCAACCCGGATCCGAATCCAACAACACCACAGAGAAACGAAATACAAATACCATCATCAAAATCAAAAACCCTAAATTAAAAAAAGACCTCTCTCTCTCTCTCCCCACTGTAGATTCACTTGATCTCGCGAACCCTACCAATTCGAGTCATTCTTGGCGTAATTTTCAAGTTGGAGACATGGAGGGGGCGTCGATGCCGTACAACCCTAGGACGGTCGAGGAGGTCTTTAAGGACTTCCGCGCGAGGCGGTCCGGCATGGTCAAGGCTCTCACCACCGGTCCGTACGAATCCAACCCCTGTCTCTCTCTCTCTCTCTCGATGTTGTTCTGTGTTTCGCGTCTGTTCGTTTTCGTCTTGTGAAAGAATAGGGGGATTTTGATTAATGTGGGTTTTGGTGTTTATGCAGATGTGAAGCAGTTCTACGAGGCCTGCGACCCCGGTAACCCATCTCTGTTCCTCTCGCTTTGGATTCTGTGATTTTCTTGGGTTTTCAGGGACTGCAATGGAAATTTTGTTTATTTGGTTTTTCTATGATTTTTTTGGTCAACCAAAGCGTTCATTTATACATATATGCATGCATGTATATGTATTTAAATCTTATATAACACATAAATATATGTTTTTATATATCTTATATCTATATATACAATTTTACATACATATGTAATATTATACACACACATACATATATACTTATATATTATGTATATAAATATATGTATAAACACACAAATATTATTTCAAGTCAATTTAATGATGGGTTCGGACCCAATATCTCAATACTCAATGGTTGACAAGAATGTTCGCAACCAAGGGGCTGTGGGTTTGAGCGCTTGCATATGGGGAAAAAGTTGATTTGTTGATAGCCATAGTCCCATTGAATTTTTGCGTCCTTTGTTTTGATTTAGTTGTTGTGGAGAAATTATTGATTGTTATTAAGAAAATGTATCTGTGGTCATAGAGAAGGAGAACTTGTGTCTGTATGGTCATCCAAGTGGAATATGGGAGGTCAACCTGCCTGCGGAAGAGGTTCCTCCAGAGCTCCCTGAGCCAGCGCTTGGTATCAACTTTGCTAGGGATGGGATGGAAGAGAGGGACTGGCTGACGCTTGTCGCTGTTCACAGTGATGCGTGGTTGCTTGCTGTTTCCTTCTATTTTGGCGCACGCTTTGGGTTTGGGAAGAATGAGAGGTAAGTAAATGCATTTGTTAATAAATGTTGCTATATTTTTGTTTATGTAGATAAGTTTTCACCATACCGATTAGGTTACTCTGCCAATGAGGTGGGCCATTCTTATCAGCACTTTTATAACTAGGAGCATGTTTTTATTTTTTGATATAACTGTGGGAATTTATGTGTTTAATGTGGTTATATCTCCTTCTTTCTTATGTACAATCATATTCCCTTATTTGGTTGTTCTGTCTACTATAATCTATGTTAAAAAAGTATTAATTTTTGGTTTGCTTAATTTTGCTTTTCTCTTTTAGGAACACGGTATTGGTATTTCTAATTTTATTCTGATTTACAACATATGCATTACCCTGTTTATTTCATGTTATCAGAACTTGGCCTTTTAGTTTCTTGCAATTTATACACCAGGCATTTGTCTTTTTGCTAATGCTTTGTGGCACTCATGAACTGAAATTGGTCTATAGTGAGACTGAGCTATTCCATATGACGTTGGGTCTCATCATGAATATGCAATATTGATTGCTTATCGATGGCTAAAATTATTTGCATCAAGTGGTTGTTTCTGCACATTATTATATATTTCTATCCCTTTTTATTTAAAAAGTGGTAGTTTTTGTGATGGTTAATACATTGTTGTATATTTACTTTTAAGTGGGTTTGATTGGTCAGTTGGGACAAGGAGTAATTATTTACTTTTTGGATGTTTAATTTGTATTTATATTGCTGGATTGTAGAAATTATATTTTTAATTTTGGTCTTTGTTTTTGAGGGGTGGAGAAGTTTTCACCTTTCAACATGAACTTTGACCTGCTTGATTGTTTCTGTTTAATCTATGTAGGACACAAATGGGATTAGGTGGAGGTCGTGATGATTATTGCCTAAAATCACTTCTCGAGAAAACATCTCTCATCTCTGTCTTTTCATATTTTCTTTGGTGGACATTATCATTTTTTCATCACTGCTTTTCTGAATCAACCAGTGGGCCATTGTGCTTTAAATGAGATCGCATAGTACTGAATTTTGTGAATATCATTTAGCTGAAGAATTTTTTTAAATATGTTCACTCTCCGTATGTGATTTATTTGCAATTGTATATTACTGATAGTAAGCTGCTGATGTTCTTCAGATTCAAGTTTTTGGAGTTGTGGACGTTCGGAGTTCCACTCCCCAATGATTCTCACAATTTTTACTTTTTATGATGAATTATTGTATGTGATGTGCTTTAGACTTGTGTGACTCCTTTTGCTTATAGAATTTAGAAAAATTTGCTTCAGTAGTTGAGAATCCTGTGGGACGATATTTAGTTGTGAATGTTTGAAACATGCCTTTGTGTCATTACTTTATGTAGAATATTTAAATGCATGGGTAGGACGAACATTCATCATAGAAATTATTCCTGTATGTAAATTGTGGACCCATATTGAAAGAAGACTCTTAAGTGTTATTTTTTCTAACCATCTAGACAACTTAAATGGACCTGCAATCTGTAATTTCTGAATTTTCTGCATAAATTGGACCTTTAAGGGAAGCACTTTGTATATAGGTTCTCCATTCAGACTTCCCTAAAAAAGTTTCTGCAAGTCAAATGTAGTCCCATATCACTATCTGAGCCTGCTGATCAAATCAACAACTGAGCTTTACAGTATAGATATAAGAAATGTAAATGGTGAAAAGCAAACCAGTTCTTTATGTGTAAACATGTGGTTGCATCTATTTTCTGAACTTCCTCATCGTTCATCACCAAGTTGTTTATGGTCTCTCTTTAAGGAAATAAAACCCATCACCTTTGATTGAGCTTGAATCAATTCACAAGATATAAAACTAATAGGTCGGGGCTCGGTTTCATCTTCTTTGTTGTAAATCTATTATCTTTTGAGTAATGTATATTCTGTCAATGTTGGAATATTTAGAAGAAAAAAAATCTATTTATTGTTTTTCCAGGCAAAGCATGCTACTTTACCTCTGAGTTTGACTTTTGTGAAGCTAGAATGATTTGTCAATGTGATTATTGTCTCTGTTGATAGTCCTCTTGCTTTCGTTGCAATGATATGGCTAGTGATGAAAAAGAGCTTCACTGTACAAGCCTTTCATATTTGTTAATGGATCATCATTGCTGCTGATGTTTTTATTTGTCTTCCAGAATTGTTTGTGGCTTCTAGCAATTTATCCATACTCTGTTCAACCCTTTTTTTATCCCAGGAAGTTCTATCTCCAGTTGCACTTATGTTTTCTTGATCCATGAAATCACTAATATTTCTATTATATTCTGATTCATGTGTCCATAATCACCTTCTCTTGCTGTCCAGCTATACAACATGTTCTAATTTCTTCATCCCCCTCCCTCCCCACCTCCACCCTCTCCCTCCCAATCCTCCTCCCACCTCTCCTTCTCCCTCTCCCTCCTCCTCCCACTGCCGCCGCCACCCTCCCCCCCCCCCCCCCCCCCCACCCACCCACCCCCGCAATCCCACCCTGAAATTTTTTTTTCAGGGTGGGATTGCAGTCTAGTGGGAATTTTTAGACACCCCCGGCCCCCGGAGATATTGGTAATGTGCGATGATGAATAAATGGAATGTGCCTATAAAAGTATAGCTGTCTTTCAGTCACTTTCTCTTGTTATCTGCCCCACTGTTTCAACCGAACTTATTCATCAGATATAAAAAAATACTTTCTACTATATGAAGTACATATCAGCATCACTTCTTTCATTTTCATCATCTGCTGTTCCCATGGAATCTGTAAATTTTCATATGTTGATCATTCTAATAAACTCTTTTAGTTGATGTGCAATTAAAGTGTCTTTTCATTTTATAGGAAATGTCGTATACTTCTTGGAATACAGGTTTTAGTATAATTTCAATCTGGGAGGAGATTTTATCCTAACCTGGTAACCCCATGGTATACAAATATAGGCAATCAAATATCTATCATGTAAGGGAAGTATTTGCAAAATTTGAATGATACTATCCACTTATGTGTGTTTCTTTTGGTAAAACTTAAATATGTTGTTTGTGTGATGTGCAAACATTTTGGGAAGCAACAGTAGGAAACCATATAGAAATCAATTATATCTAGTCAACCTTTGAGCAGCAAATTGATGCTAAATTAATTCTGGAGCTGTATGATTGTGAGTGTAGATGGAATAATGAATTTGTGAACTAGGCCTATAGATCTGCAGATAATGCATGGCTGGGTCCCATAATCTTGTTGCATTTGGTTCTTTAAGTGTATGAATATCATGCTTTTTATATTTGTATTTAGTTGTTGGGTTTTTATTTTTGTGATTGCTTTTTTTTGTGTATGTTTTTTCAGTTTGAGTGATAATCTTTAGTTGGAAATATCATTATCATGTCAGTCATGTGAAAAATATTTTTTTATATATCCACCCATCTTTGTGTTCTGTTCCATTTTGTTGCAGCTATCATTATTTCTTTCAGTTAGCCATTTATTGATTCCAAGCCATCTCAGAACCTTGTGAACATTAGTGTGTTACTTCTTTGGTCCATTAGGGTCAATTGGCATATGTCATGCTGCTGGTTTGTGACACTTCATGAGTTTTATATTTATTAGGATATATTGACGAGAATAGAGCAAGATTTACATTACCATAGCCCTTTCACATTACCTACCTTTCTTTAAGAAATAGCCCTTTCACATTTTCTGAATCCTGGGGAGAGTGGATGTCCCTTTTTTCTTCTGGCCCAATAACTGATTTTATTTTTTCTCAAATATTAGTCTACTGAACTTCAACAAATCATCCTATCATTGTTTACCGACATTTGGTGTGTATTGTTTTGATGGGTGGATTTAATAGATATAATGTCCTGACACCCATTATGAAAGGACATTATTGGCATGGCGAATTCACTTGGTCAAATGGGACAATGTGTGTTGTAGCAATGAGGAAAGAGGTTTGGGGTCCTTGATTTCCAAAATATAAATTGAGCTCTCTGGGGAAATGGATTTGGAGACACCTGGTGGATTCTCATCGTTATGGACAAGGGCCATAAGGGAGAAATACTACTCTGGAATTCATAGATTGAAAATGATTCCAATCCGAAGAGGTCAGCTTTCGTTGGTATGGAAGGACATTATTAACATGGAAAATGAGGTGAAAGGGGAACACTTCAAGCCCGGGAATTGTGTGGCGACTTCTTTCAAGGGTGCTTCTTGGTGAAGAATTGTGTAGCGCTATTATGGGTGCAAGACTGTAAGTCGGAGTGGATGCTAAAACTTTGTGGTTGTAGTTGGTTTCATTTTACAAGAACCTCTTCTTTTCTTTTTTTTCTCCTTTTTATGTTTCACTTTTGGAGATCCTTCGTCTCCTTTGTTCGAGGGGTTATATAAAGTAATAATATAGCTTCTATATCACTAGAAAAAATCTGACATTGTTTTAATAAATTATGGTAGTTTCTGAGTACCACTTGTATTTATCATAATCATGGTGTGCTTGTTTGGTTCATTCTGAGCACAGCTACTGAAAGCATGGATTGCCATTTTTAAAGACCGACATTGTATGTATATTTAAATTTGTGTCATTGCAAATGAATGACTACAGCATATACTTATAGCTGTTACATACCGAGTTCTCTTAAGACGAGACTTGGTATGATCTGCTTGTCAACAATGAATTTTCTCCTGACTGAAATAGAAGATTGATGATGCTTAAAACCCTCTGGATGAACTTTCTCATTACAGGAGGAAGTTGTTTAACATGATCAATGACCTCCCCACAATCTATGAGGCTGTGTCCGGAAATGTCAAGACCCAAGCCCAAGCAAGAGAAAAGACACCCAATAGCAGCAACAAGAGCAAATCAAACTCAAAGACGGTAAACTTTTATGCATTCCTCCTATTCATTCAACTTCTTAATGTCTGTTTAAATCATGTCTCATTAACAATATATGAGTTATTCTGTAATTCATGTATTTCAAACAAATTAATAACAGAATTTCAACAAAAGAAAAGTTTGATTATGAATTATTATGCTAGAATCTAATGTAGGGTTTCGATGATTCTGTCTAAATTCAAACATTGTAGCATGTACTTAGAAGTCTATATAATTTTGATATTATAACATCTTGAATTTGATTTGCTGGTGATAGTTTTTGCAAGTTATTTTTCTGTTTTCTTGAATTTCTTTGAACTTAACCCAAATTATATTAAATCACAAATTCTTCCATTCAAAATTCCAAAAAAAAAAAAAAATGCAGCAAAGCCGACAATCCGAATCGCACGCGAGGGGATCATCAAAGCCGCAGCTGCCACCGAGGGACGAAGACGATGAGAGCAGCGAGGAGGAAGAGGAAGATGAGGACGAGCATGGAACGACCTTGTGCGGGTCGTGCGGGGAGTACTACGCGAATGATGAGTTCTGGATCTGCTGCGACGTGTGTGAGAAGTGGTTCCACGGGAAGTGCGTCCGGATTACCCCGGCCCGTGCCGAGCACATCAAGCAGTACAAGTGCCCAAGCTGCAGTGGTGCCAAGAGAGGGAGGGTTTAAAAAGAAAGAAAGAAAGGAAAATTTGGAAATACGTAGTTCAGGTTTTGTTAGACTTTTTTTTTTTTTAGATGGATGGGTCTCACAGGTGCGATGTTCTGCCATTGTTTTAGTGTTTGAACTTCACTTTTCTGTGGATTATGGATTAGGTTTTCTGGTAATGGTGTATGTGTTTCATTTATCTGAGATGCTGACAGTGTTTTAACCCCCCCCCCCCCCCCCCCCCCCCCCTTCCTCTCTCCTTTTGACAACAATGTGACTTTTTATTTGCATGTAAATAACAGAGGCATGAGTCTTTGTTTAATGTAAAGTGTTTGAAGGCTGAAACATTTGATGGTACAAGGGGATTCTTCTACCCCAACCAACAGTGTGAAGCATAAAACCCGGAATAAAGGAGAATACCGAATAATAAGAGAGCTATTTTTTTTTAAGAATAAAAGATAAAAATATCATTTTTTGTCATTTTAAATTTGTCATGTCATTTTAAATTTGTCATCACATCTAATACTCACACAAGTTCTAAAAATTATCAATTTTATCATATAACACACTTCATACACCAATTTTGCGCGGGGGGGGGGGGGGGGGGGGGGGTGGTTATATATTATTTATTCTCATTTTATCAAAGTTAAATTAAACAACAAAAATATCACTTTTATATTTAAATAAAAATAATAGAAAGGGCAACCAAATTAAAAATTATTTATTTGGATTGTTGTCTATTCCGATATAACTATTAGGGGTGAATACCCTTATTACACTCGAAACGATGGGCCAGAGATTTTTATTTGGAAATAATAACTCTTTAAAAACTTAAAATCAACACTGAATTAAAAATATATTCCATCTCACTAACGAAATCTTAATAAATTACATTAAAATAACTCCCTTACAAAGTAAACCAATCAAAATAAGTCCTTTTAATGACCCAAATGCCCACTGAAATTATAAAAATATCATCTCGTCCAATGGGCAAAACAAGAACTGTTGATGTCTATACAGGTAACTGTTTCTCTAATAGTGTTTTTTCAAAATGTATTTTTATGCCTTATAAGTTTGAGTCTTATGTTTGTAAGTTTGTGTGTTGGATTTTGGTCCCACATCGGAAAAAAAAGTCGTATGTATTTTATAAAGTATAATGGTTATAAAGTATTTTTTTTTCTTTATGAATAACAAGGTGTTATGCAAACAGTGCTTAAGCACCGTTTGCGTGCACGAGTGTGTGTGATGAGCGCAATGTGGCGCTTTTGTTGGCGCATTTGGCACTTGCGTATCATCGCTAGGAACTAGAGTCTTTTCTTTTTTTACTAATAAAATGGTGGAGATCATTTTCATTAGATGCAATCAGGACCGTCCAAACAGGACCGTCCAAATGGTGGATACGTCAGATGCAATGTGCATCGTTGGATCGATCAAGAATCAATTACAATGATCAAGGGATGCCATTGCAAGGAGTGCATCTGACAGTGATCGATCTAGACCATTGATCTTGTAATTGAAGATCCAACGGTTTAAATTGGGAGCGATTGGGCATGGATTGAAAGAGTGTCCCAATGTTAATTAATAGGCATGTATTCCAACCATTCAAACCAATCCGAAAATAATTAAAGGCTCTTTCTCTTTTTCCCTAAACTTTTTTCCAGTATTGGGTTTTTCCGCATAATCTAATACTGGATCTTGGTTCACTTGGCTTCCTCTTCAATATTTTGTTCATCATTATCAGTGCAAACGCTAGTGGAATTTTTTCTTTGAGTTATCTTGAAGACAAATTTATAGTATCCCTATGCACACTATCTAGTGACTAGTGAGGGAGAATATTGTCTTAAGGAGAGCGACCCATTAATGCAACTCGAAGTATTTCATTGAAGTCTAGGTCATCTTTGCCAACATTCTTCTCCAAGCTTCCATCCCCACCATCTCAGCACCCCTTCAACCTGCAAGTTGTACACCGACCACCATTGACATAATCAGTTTCACCAAAACCCAAGTGCAAAATAAAAAAAAATAAGAAAAATCAAACACCCTTCTCTGAGTAACTAAACTTCACCAAAATCATCATCAACATGAAAAAAACATGTCTAATTAGACAATAAACTCATGATGCATCACATACTCACAATGAGAAGCAAAGTTACCCGAATGAGAAATCTCCTTTCAAATGGAACTCTAGAATACCCTAATCATAACAATAACAAGCTAGGCATGAAATCAAGGCCAATTCTTACAAAACTAGATGAATCTATATCATACAAACAAACCCTAATGAACACTTACACAATGATTTCCACAAAGCTTCAAAGGGTTTTAAGGAAAGGAGTTGAATGTTCTTCAAGGATGGCTTCATGTAGAGGGTGGGAATGATTTCATGAGGCGATTTGAAGGGCTTTGTGGCGGCTTCGACGGTTTCACAGCGATTTGAAAGGCTTCATTAGGTCTTTTTCTTCGTGGAGAGTGTTTTCCAGGAGAGAGGGAGAGCAATAGAGGGAGCATATGTGAATTTAATGTGATAGGGTAGTTTAGTAAATTGTATAGGTTAACTTTACGTGTGGTTAGTCAGAATAATAGCAATGTGACGACATGAATTAAAATCTTAATTTTCTAAAATGGTTGGGACCTACACAACGATTTTCAGAATTTATGAAACCTAATCCAATTTTTTCAAGTTTCCAAGGAGTTATTTGATTTTCATACCTGGACTAGTTTGACAAGGGGATGAATATTGAGATAAGGGATTTAAGTGAAGATAATAACTTATTCTGTTTTTTATAAAAATATCAAAATAAAGTGTGAATGAAAATGACAGATTTTTTTTTTCAATTAAAAGAGATTGTCTCTATTTTTGTCAGTATTTTAAAGTGTAAATAATGATAAAATTGATGAATTTTTTTATATCTTAAAAAAAATTGATGGAAAATTTTTTATATGATCAAATTTTATATCATAAAATTACAATAATGTATGCAAAAAATATTGATAGGCCTGCTGGAAGGCTTGACTGATTTCATATTAGACCTCTCTCCTCCAAAACTTCCCTCTCCCCCATCTTTGAAATCATCCCCAACCCCTCTGAAACCCCATAAACCTCCTCCGCCCAATCCCGACTCCGCTCCCCCGCCACGAACCTCCGCAACTCCCTCCCCAACTCCAGCCAGCTCTCCCCGGCCACCGCCTTGTACATTCCCTTCTCCTCCATCGTTTTCATCAATCGGTCCGCATCGCCCCGCCGATTCACCCCCGCATAAAGCCCGGCCAACACCAAATAATTCCCCGGCTCACCCGGCTCAAGCTCGAACAACTCGCGCGCGGCGTATTCGCCCACATCGACCCGCTTATGCACCCGGCTCGCATTCAATAGCGCCCCGTAAACGCCCGCGTGCGCCTTCATCGGCATTCCGTGCACCATCCCCACCGCCTCCTCAAGCCTCCCCGCGCGCCCCAACAAGTCCACCATGCACGCATAGTGGTCCACCGTCGGGGCCTCGATCTCCCCGAACACGCGCTTCCCTTCCTTGACCATCCCCGCGTGCGCGCACGCCGTCAGCACTCCCATGTAAGTGATCCGATCGGGTCCGACCCCGCGCGCCCCCATCTCGTCGAGCAGACGCAGCGCGTCCCACGCGCGCCCGTGCGCGGCGAGACCCCCGATGAACGCATTGTACGAAACGACGTCCCTCGACGGCATGCCTCGAAACACGCGCTCCGCGTCTCGGACGCTCCCGCAGCTCGCGTACATGAAGACCATCGAATTGAGCCCCGACACACCCAATTTGATGCGGTTCTCAGCGATGCAATCCACGACCCAACCCCCCAACTCGAGCGACCCGAGATGCGCGGTCGCGGATAAGACGCTCGCCATCGTGATCGCGTCCGGTCTCACCTTCCCACCCATCGTCTTGAATAGATCGATCGCCTCCGCGGGGCGCCCGTTCCGCGCGTACCCAGAGATCATGGTGTTCCAAGTGACGGTATCCCCGTCTCCGCCGAGCCGGTTGAACAACGCCCTCGCCTCGCGCGAATCGCCGTTCCGCACATACCCATTGATCATCGCATTCCACATCACCACATTCCGATCCCCCGCGCCGTCAAACACCAATCGCGCGGCTTCCAATTCCCGCACTTGGCGTGCATGTCGACGAGCGCCGTCTTGAGCACGCAATTCAGCCGCACCCGCCTCTCCCTCACCGCGGTGAGCACCGGCCCAGCCGCTCGCGCATCGCCCAAGGCGGCGCACGACGCGGCGACCGAGACGCACGTCGCCTCATTGGGAGCGGCCGTCATCGCCCCGAAGATCGTCAAGGCCTCTTTGGGGCGCCCGTTGAGTGTGTAGCCGGAGATCATCGCGTTCCACGACGCGGTGTTACGGACAGGCATCGCGTCGAAGTGGGTCCTCGCGGCCTCGACGTCGCCCGCCTTGGCGAGGCCGCTGACCATGGCGGTCCAGGTCACGACGTTCTTCCTCTCGCGCATGACGTCGAACAGGCGGCGGGCTTCGTGGGCGCGGCCCCACCTCCAGTAGGCGGAGAGCATGGAATTGGAGTCCTCCACGAGCCGCTTCGCGCGGGTCTCGTGGAAGAGAGCCTCGGCGGACTCGAGGGGGCCGTGCCGGGCGTAGTTGCCCAGCAGCGAATTGCGGACCCAGACGTCGCAGGAGTGGCCGGACTTGATGACGCGCGCGTGGAGCGCGCGCGCGGCGGCGGGTCCCGCGCGTTTTATGAGCGGAGGGAAGATGGAGGAGGAACCGTCGCACATCCCGAGAAGAGGGAATGAAATTAAAATCTTCAAAAATTCTCAAACGCAATCAGTCAATCTTGTGAGTACATGCCTTATAAAAAAAATGAAACATATATATTAATTATTTTTGAAAAAATAAAAATATTTTTAATTTTCATGTAATATAATATAAACTACGTTATCATAATATATATGTGATTAGGGGACCATTTTGAAAGATACAATACAAAATAAATTGATCAAGTAAATAAGCGCTTATTATGTTTTTCATGTAAAATATGAATCTTTAACAATAAAAAAAAAAAACTAATTGAAGAAGTCCCCGCGGAAGAATTCACGACCCCTCAATGAAGAAGGGATAATACATGGATATGGCATATTGTATAGTGTTAATTTTAAATTTATATTTTATTTTAGAGATTTTTTATTTTAAGTCCCTTTAAACATGCCTATTTAGGGATTGGTTCACTTCTTGTTTACCTCTTTCAATCTATACTTGTTCACTTCTTGTTACCGACACAATGACCGCATTAGGCTATGTACAGGATTTGAGATTTTTCCTATCTTTTACTATTATATCGAGTCTGTTTTAAAATCGATAGCAATGCTACCGTGTCAGCTCTCTCTGCCTCTCAAATATAACCCACCTTGAGGGTTTAATGTGGAGAGGCTAAAAGCCTTAAAAAAAGAAGAAGAGAGGAATAAATGTTACAAACAATACTTGGAACCAGTTTAGAAGAATCCAGATTCACTGAACACTGTACATTAGTGCATTCATGGAATCCAAACTACAAAGAAACCAACACTGGTTCTGTTTTGTCAATCACACATGCCACATAATCAAAGAGAACACTATTCATAACTCACCAAATATGGAAGTCCTGTCTATTTCACTTTGCCCTACCTCATTTTCCATTTCTGTCTTGTTATGTTCAAACTAATAAGGGAAATATCCATATAACCCCTTATAAACATATAAAAATTCATATAACTCCATGTATTCTCCCTAAATTCAAATAACCCCTTGCAAGCATATACAAAATGTCAAAAACCCCTTCTATCAGTTAAATAAACTTGTCCTTAACCAAGGTTTAACCACATGTAAAAAGTTACCATAATACCCTCCCATCAAACCATCACTTCCCCCCATCGTTCTCTCTTTTCTCATATGTTGATTTTCAACCACGCCATCACCTACCTCCACCCCCTTCTCCGTTGCCCCGGCGAGCTCCATCATGTACACCTTCTTCTCGTCATCCTCAACACTGTCCTTGCTACCACCGTCCCCGTCACATTGCCTATCACTATTTTAGGTACAAAAAACCCAAACATTTCATGCAAACTATTACGACCAACATTTCATGCACATAATGGAAATTATTTAATGACATCTAATATTTGTGTGTAGTTCAGCTTTCAAGACAATGAAGTATGCATTTTTTTTAGATTTCAAGACAATGTTGTTTTCCATATTCAAGACATGCACATGTCCAACAGTTTTCGCAATGAATCTAATGTCAAATCCTGTTATATCACTATATGTAATTTAAGTAATTCCACTTTTCAAGACTTAAAATATGATATATGCAATGCATATTTCAGTTTTTAAGACTTGAATTTGAATGTTCAGTGGTGTTTAATGAAATGTATGCAATGAACCAATGTATGTGTCAAATCCAATATTTGTGTAAAATGCAGTGAATATTTGTGGTATCAGTTCCAGGAAGTTTTTTTTTTCCAGTTCCTGGCAGATTTCAATCCAGGCAGTGTGTTATGTTTCAGCCATGTCATGTTTTCGGTTTTAGCTCCACAGACGTTTCCATCCAAACAATGTGTTATGTTTCAGCCATGCAGTGTTTTCAATTGTTTTTTTTTTCCAGTTCCATGCAGCAATTATGTTTAGTTTTAGTTTCATGCAGTGTGTTCAGTTTCAGCCAATGCAATTCCATTTCCATGCCAGTTTCAGGCACAGTCCATGCAGTACCATGTGAAATTTGACATAATTTGGATACAAATGTGAACAATGTAAACATTTTTCATTTCCAACCATGCAACACTTATAAAGACATTCACAAACAACATTTCATTGAAGAATATCATGTAAACTTTGACATGCATAACAGAATATAAATATGAATAGTGTTAACATTTTTCATTTCCAGCCATGCAACACTTCCATAGACATTCACAAATAACATTTGATTGAATAACATCAGCAATGGTACAATTCATTTGCCATGAAGCTCTGAAAACACTGAATACAAATTATAACAATTAAGAATATATTTATAATTGTCAACCTGTTCTTCAACATTTGGAAGTTCAAGTCCATAAATAGCTCCAATGCATCAATTCATTTTTGAGATCAAGTGTAGAGTGTGTTGGTTTATGCATTTCATCATTTTGAACTTAATATGCTTGTATGTATGAAGCAACAAAAAAAAGTTCATGCATTTTATCAAACAAATCAATTGAAGATGAACCTCACCATTTCTGACATAGAAATGAATTTTGGGATCAAGGATAGAGTAAGAATAGACAGTGCGAATGAAGAGAGATGTAGCAATCAAATGACACGATATATTATGAAGAAAAACTGAAACCCAAATAGAGGTGGTGGATGAGTAATTAAAGTGACTATAGAAAGGGCAATGTAACAGGTGGAGGAGTCTTCAATGGGTTGAAGATTGCCTTCACTAGCCGGACCCCTAAAAGTCAGAATCCTCAACGATTGTCATCCAAGAAGTGATCGGGTAGGTGGGGAGAAGTGAAGAAGAAGGCTGATTTAAAAGGGAAGGGGATAAGTGTAATTTACAGGAGGTTATTTGCATTTTTTTAAATGCAGGGACTTATTAGCATTCTTTTGAAATTTAAAAATCCGGGTAACAGAATATTCTACAAATATTCTTTTTCTGTTATGGTTAATTTAACTCAGGGGGCTGAGTTTGCATTTTGTATATGTTTACAGGAGGGTTATTTGGATTTATGGAGAATACATGGGGTTATATGAATTTTTATATGTTTACAGGAGGTTATATCAGTGTTTAAAATATCGAAATTATCGATATATCGAAATGAGTCTCAAACGATATATCGATCGATATATCGAAATATCGATCGATATATCGATTTAGTGTTTTTTAGATGGATATATGACATGTCAGTACTGACATGTAACAGATCAGTACTGACATACAACAATTTAGTGGTTTTAAAAAAAGAAAATATGACATATCAGCACTGATTGATAAGAGGCTTTCAAAATAAGGCACTGATATATCACTTATCAGTGCTGATATTTTCAAAATAAAGAGAGTGTCACGTGCCAAACACATGCCACTCACAACCCTTTCAAACCCTAAAAAATGTTGGGAGCGAGAGAGACTGTGTGCGGCGGCAAGAGCAAAAAAATCCAGAGAAGGGGGGGGGAGAGGCGAAGAAGGTGGAGAACGTTGGAGACGGCGACCCAAAGTTCTCTCTTCTCTTCATCATCTTCTTGTTTTTCACTTTTTGTTGGTATCTTGTATGATCGATATTTTTGTCGATAATCTTCCGATTTTAGCGATTGTCCACCCAAAATCGATATATCGAGTCGATATCTCGATCGCGATTTAAAACAATGGGTTATATGGATTTCTCCTAATTAATAAATATCGCATGCAAGAAACTTTAACTTATATAAATTTAATAATTTTTTTTGAAAAGCTGTGAAACCTCAATCCATTTTAATAGTTTTCATCGAAACTTTTTCCTTTTCTTTTCTACAATCTAATATCTTGATTGATAGCAATATAAGATTTCAGGATAAATGATTATTCTAATATAGATAAAGAATATTGTGATGAATATTTCTTTTCACCACTATGACAACCAACAAAATAATAATATGCAAATCACATTTTTCTTTTACAACTGTACACCTATCCTTGAAGTCCAAGTTCCCGGAGCTCTTCACTATAGCAACAACAAAGAGTGTTTGGTGGAGCAATTTTGGATGTTCGACAGTGAAGGAGGCTGGGTCATTGGGTTACAACAAGCTCCAGAAGATGGCGAAGTTGAATTTCTCCGTGCCTTGACTCGGGAGCTACAAGGGAAGAAGGTGGTCCCGGATTGCCCTGACAGAGCGGTTTGGAGATCCCAACCGAAGAAACAGTTGACTGTTAAGGGCTGTTATAATTGGTGGAGAAGAAACAAAGCCTACTCACTCGAAATGGCAAAAACATTTAGTAAGATTTGGTTACCAAAAATCCCACTTAAAGTAAAAAAATTTATGTGGCTTATATACCAGGAAAAACTACTCACCAAGGCCTGTGGAGCACGTTGTGTTTCTCAGGCGAACATTTCTTGTCAGGTGTGCAATGGGAGAGTTGAGTCCACATCACATATTATGGTTGAGTGGGTTCGCGAAGTAGGTTTGGCAACATTTGACGGGCATGACAGAGTTTAGAGATGGGAGTTCTTAGTTGAAAGAGTTGTGGGGGGTGGGGAAGTGTTTGAGGCCAAGGGGAGATAAGGGAGTGAAAAGCAAGGTTTCGCAACTCTTGGTTCCAGTGATAGCCTGGGCATTGTGGCTCGCACGCAACCCATCTAGTCTTTTGTGGTACACCGGTGTATGTGGAGAATGTTTGGGATTCGATCCTTTATTTTATAAAGGATTGGAATGTGTTTTGTGTGGGGGCCTCTAGGGTCTCGGTTCGAAGGGGTGTGCTTATAATTGAGTAATTTATGGTTAATTAGGTGCAAGAGATGTTATTAGTGAGGAAGTAGATATCTCTTCTACTCTCTCATAACTAATGGGTTTTGTTTGAGTATCTCTTGTAATTGCTTTTAAATTGGACATTTCATTTCTTTAAATAAAATTAAGGCGGATGCCAATCTTTTCTTAAAAAAAAAAAAAATACTGTACATCTATCATTAACTTTGTTAAATCAAATCAACTGGTGGTAGAAAAGAAAAGGGCAAAAAGAAAATAAACAGAAGCATTGTTGACCTTAAGAAACATTTATGTTTGACAATCAAAAGCACATTAAAAATGGTGTTCAGGGAATACAAACACGTGACAGGAGGACAGGATGAACCAGATAAGCTTGTGTTGTTCAGTACTTAGAAGCCTATTTGTTTATACATATTGTTTAATTAGTATAATGTTTGTGTAAATCAAATATAATTTGGTGAGATGGCCCTGATTCCCAATTAGGGGTAAGCATTACCAGGCTTAGTTACAGTGAAATACAAATAGCTTTTGATTATGGGTCTTGCTATATGGTCTCAAAATTTAAGCCCCATGAGTCGCAATATGTGTCATTACCTGATTGGTTCCCTAATAAAAAGATTAAAGACAATACTACTCTTTTTTAATATTTGAGTTTTTCACTCTAAAAAATCAAATCCCTTATTAATTGGGATTGTATAACCACCTTTTAGCACTCCTTCTAATAAATTTCTTTTCTTTTTTATCTCCTAAGGCATCTGCCACTTCAAAAATTCATTCCGGCAGGCCTCCTTATCTCCGACGACCGGTATTACCACCCTTAAATTCCTCTCGTCGCCCTCTATCATATGAGAAGTGGATCAACTATCTTTCGAGCCATTCTCCGGCCTCCACCTGCCTCCGACCTCTACCTACACTTTTTTTGAGATACAACTACAAATATAGATGAATATATTAGAATTTCATATACAAATGAGTATATTAATTTTTCAGATATATATATATATATATATATATATATATATATATATATATATATATATATATATATATATTTTGGATACAGTCGCATATAATTTTTTTTCAGATACAGATACAATCGTCAGAGGTATCGTATGCACATTGTTCATTTTTGTATATGAGAAAAGTGATTTACAAACATGTATATGATTAATAAATATTTTTAAATACACATGATAAAAAAAATTAAATATTATTCAAATACACATTAATCAAATCCATCAGAACAAACATACCATACAACACATTGGGCTGAATAAATTGTTTAGATACACATTACGTGTATTTGGAATCGTCATTAAAAAAATTTACATTAGACAAATGTATATGAGTTGAAAAATGATTATATAAGACTAAAATATGCTGAAATATTCAATATGCATAATTATAGCAAACAAAAACATAAACAATTATATACCTAAACACAAACTGCATATATAATTCAGATACAGCGGACATGTATATGAATTTAAATTAAAATATCCAATCTCACAAATGTACATGAGGATTAAAAAATGAATGTAAAAGATTAAACATTCTCGATTCAGATCAGAATGTTTTAGATCGAAATAGCCTAACTTGAAAGGATCGCTATTGATTGCATCACAAACAGGTCGCAAATACAAAAATAAATGGAGTAACTGTTTTCTTTTCCTCTAATCCCCACAAAACTGAAATCGAGTATTTGTTTTCTTTTTCTCTAATCAATTTGAATCGAAATATGTATTTCGTGTAAACAATGGCTTCCAATTGAATTGATTATTTTTTTAAAAAAAAAGGACAAACAAATATGGTGAAATCGTAACCACCTCGTAAATTAAGAGGTTAGTTACGGTATAAAACGTGGGAAGGGTAAATTGGAGATTTCAAAATTTGTCACCTCATGGGGCTTGAGATAGGGTCTACCACTTGAGGCCCAAAAATCATTATTGTAGATTGAAATGTTAACATAGGTTGACAACCGATGAATATGACTTTAGAGTTAGTTTGACTTTAGTTCTTATTCTTATATTACCGGAACACTTAAAAATATTGTGTTTGGAATTCTTTGTTTATGTATTCATTTTTTGATATCCTAAGTAAAATTTCTTCTTTACCGAATCCATTAGAATTGGATTCTTAGAACTGAACAATTCTCCTTTTGGACCAAAGTCCAAACTAATGGAGCCATGTAGGGACAAGGGAGGGGGGGGGGGGGTTTCAAGCCCCTCAGATTTTTATTTATTTATGGTAAATAAATAAGAACAGTTGAAAATCTGAGTTTAATATGGATATATTTGTTGAATTGTAACAAAAGTTCTTGGGAAAATTAATTCAAGTACTTTTTTTTAAAAAAAATTTATATTTTGTTTAGGTCTCTCAAACATTTTAATATATCAAAATACCCTTAAGTAGATATTATATTTTTTCTAAGTCTCCCATCTCTTTTTTTATCGCTTATCGCGTAAAATATTTTTTGCACACGATTATACATTCTGTATATATTGTTCACTCATACACTGATTTTCAATCCCTGTATTTTATTATATCAATCCTTATTATACATCTTATGTATACTATTAAGAGTTTGTTTGATAACTCTGGTTGAGAATAAAAATTTCTCTTTCTCAATAATCTAGTTCAGGTAGATTTTATGGAATAAAAAATTTTAATTGACATATCCATGAATGCACACATGAATGGATGATTCGAAACACAATTTTTCTGTAAGTGTTGTGATAACTTTTCATGAATGTCTTTATTTAAATTAATTTTATATTAAAGATACAATATATATATTTATGGATTTTATTATACTTTGTGTAATTATCTTTAATACCCCCTTTATAGAAGTTCCTAGCTCGGCCAGTGTTGTCATGTGTTTATCTCACGTCTTAGTGAGAATGTCAACTGCATCTACTTGCCTTGTTACCTTCTTAAAAATTATTACCATGTTTGTACCATAGTCATAATTGTGTATATAACATATATTTTGACAAGTGTTCTGTTTAAACCTGTCAATTATCCAAAAAAATATCCATATCCGATCCGAATCTGTATCCGAAAATTCAAAAAATATCTGATATATGAAAAAATCGTATCCAAAAAACTTATCCCCATCCGAAAATTTTCGGATCGGATACAAATATGCATGTATTCAATCTGAAAAATATCCGTATCTGAAAATATTATTACATTATTATTTATTTAATTATATATTTATTTTTTAGGATTAATATGAGTTTTTATTTTTATTTTTATTATAAAGCATATAATGTAATATGTATATACTTATAATTTTATGTTTTATATTAGGTAAATTTTTTATATATTTCAAATATTAGATATATGATTTTTATTTTTCAATATTAGATCTTTGGATATTTTAATAATTTTATATTCATTTTGAATTTTTGAATATTTCAGGTAATTATCCGTATCCGAATCCGGATTTTTCGGATCGAATACATATACTTACTTTCAATATTCATCGGATATCGGTACAGATATTTTTTTGGATAGCCAGTTCGGATACAGATACATATATGGGCCTATCTGATCCGTATCCATCCGATTGATAGACAATGTGATCATATATCTTATATACACTTCTTTGTAAGCTAGAATTTCTCAAACCATTGAGAGAATCCTATCACTACAAGAAAAGCGTGTTACAGTGACATTTATTTAGTGATGGTTAGTTAAAATCATCACTACATGTGTATATAAGCTTCGTTTTATAATAAACCGCTGCTAAACAGGCAAAACAGAATCGCTGTTGAGTCGTTTGACGCGAACGAGTTGTTGTGGTCCATTAATTTAGCTTTCTTTTTTGCAAATAAACCCTTCTTTTAAAAATATAAAATCAAATCCCTTTCTCTCCATTAAAATACGCCTCCCTCCCTCTCTGCAATTTTATTTTTTTTTCTATCTAAATTAGGGGTTTTTTTTTGAGAGAATCTAAATTAGGGTTTCGGAGGAGAAGCCATGAGAGTGCGAGCTCTGCAAGGCGGAGGCCTCGCTATACTGCGTGTCGGAATCCGCCCACCTATGCATTTAATGCGACGCGCGTGTCCAGAGCGAGAACTTCCTCGTTGCCCGTCACGTCCGCTGCGTGATCTGCCGCGCCTGTGTCACCCTCTGCCGCAGGATCTCCGACCCCGGCCACCGTCCCTTCCACCCCATCTGTCGCCCCTGCTCCGCCTCCGCCGAAGGCGGCCGCTGCGATGACAACGATTCCTCCTTCGCCTTCTCCTTATCGTTGTCTTGCATCTCCTCCGCCGAATCGGCTTCAATGGCAGAGGAGGAGAGGGGATCCGCCCGTCTGAGGTGGTGGCGTGGGGACACGAGGGCGGAGGGCTTTTTGGCGGGCTGTTGCGCGCGGCTGGGCGTGGAGCGCCGCCTCCACGTGGAGGATGCGCGGCGGGCGTTTGAGACGCGTGCGAGAGGCAACAGATCTGAGCGCTGTGGATCGATGTGTTCCCGCTGAGCGCGCGCGAGAGGCGGCGGTGCTGAGCGCTCTGTAGATCTGTCTCTGCCGATGAGTTTTTTGTCCAATCTGTGGTGTTTGTGCAACAGCGAGGCTATTGGAAAATTTGGGTAAAATCGTTTATCTCTCACTTTTTATTCACTATCTTCAGCATTTTTGGATAAAATTAATTCTCTCTCTTTTTATTCACTTGTTCTTGTGGTGGATTTTCCATTGTGAGTGGTTTGAGAGATGATGATAGTGTTTCATATATGTTTGTGATAATGCTTGTGAGAAACAGATTAATTGTTTCATATTGTTTAATGGGGGGTAAATTTGATTCAGAGAATGAAATGATTAACTTATCAGCCCTAGACATTTCTTTGTTTCATGTCAGCGGTGCTGTGCAGCAGAAGCCTTCAAGGGGGTGAAATGGGTTTGTGTCGATTCGTTTGGAATGGAATGAAAAAGATGAAAGGTTTGCACTGAAAATGGTGAATTTTTGTGCAATTTTAATGGGTGATTCATGACACACATTTCACAAATGATTTTTGGTTCTGATGATCTAATTTGAAATAATCTCAACGTGGGTTGGCACTTTTTCTTTCATATTTTTGTTCTCTATCTGCGAATCGGGAGGATAGAATTTGTCTTATATGATTGTGTACTCTTGGAGTCTGGGGTGCAATTGAAAATTTGAAACTATCTTCATACAATGTGCATTACAGTGTAATGAAAACAGGGCATCTAGATTCCTGGTTACCGAAAAATTAATCATAATTAGACCTCTTGTTTTGTGTTTTTTAATCATGATAACTTTTTTTTAATTATGACATTATGATAATACTTTTTTGATTGAATCAGATGTGCGGTCTTGATACGAGGATTTTATGGCCTTCTTTTTCAGATGTAGTTCGTCAAACACTGCGAGACTAAGGATGATTGTAAGTGTCTCGGGATATTTTTTTTTCCTTCTCTCTTTCTATGTCTTCTTGGGTATTTATAACTTCACTATGGATGATGACAGGCTACTTACCTGGAGAAGAACATTGATATAAACCTCTATTCTTGTCTTTTTAGGCCTAGCTTGTCTGAACACTTTCAAATACTTTAAAATATAATACAAAGAATCTTGTAACTTCAACATCTTGTTCATCTATTCAAGTTGTATATGTGATTTATAATGAGGATTATGAGTATTAATTTGTTGATTGTAGTACTTTGATATGCTAAATGAGATTTTTTTTAATTGCAAATGACTATTAATCTATTTTCTGATGTTTTATGTAAATTTTTACAGGAATATTTTCTCAAAAGTGGCAATCTGAAACGCTATTTCATACATTATGATATAAGCGGAAGAAAAGGTACCTATTGAGCTCATAATTTGTCAATGTATCTGAACAAATTCTCTCTGCCTTGGTTAAGGAAGATCATTATTTTAGGGAACAACTCACATCTGAAGGAATTTATAAATTGTTGCTTTAAAGCTGATATGTTACAGCTCCAGATCCCTGATGGGAGAAAAAAGTAGCAATAATGTGACAGCTCTTTCACAACATATGGTCTGCACCTTTACCATGTTAAAACCTTTCCCTACTTTGTGTGGATGTGGAATTTACAAACACTCCAGCAGATCAACATATATTAGTATGTGGATTATGGATGAGATCCTAAATTATTATAAGACAAAGAAGTGATTCTTCATGCATGTCATGTGACCAACGTATATCCCCAAATTTTGATTAAGAACACCTCCATGCTATTAATGATTTTCTTTTATTTGTTGGTTACAGTAAAATTGTGTGTCTGGCCTTAACAATAATGTTTGAAGTGATCATGATGTGATTTTTAATTTTGTATTTCGCTTTGGGTTTGTGTCACGCCTATTCTTAATTTTTCATGCTTAGTTCTTCATTTATAATAATTTTTTTTGATGTGATAATGAAACAGTGGTCTGAGAAGGGGTGGTCCCATGGCTAGCCTTGAGGTGGTGGTGGTGGATTTGGGGGGGGGTTGTGTGTGGCCAGGGGCGTGATGGAGAAAGAGGCCGCGGAGGTGAAACAAATGTCTGCTGAAGCTCTTGATGCGGAGTTGGAGAAGTACCATGTATAAGCAATGTAGCAACAAGTGGAGCAGATGCAAGAGCATATGCAAGAGTTTATTTCTCAATTTACAAAATCATTCCATGATTTATCTAGATTCAAATTTATTAGATGATTTTTGCTATTGAATTTTAATGTTTGTAATTTTGAATACATGCATATATTATCTTTTATATGATATTTTGAATTTTATTGAATTATATTTTGAATTATATTTTTTTGTTTGGGAAAATATCTATTTTAAGAAATGAATATAATCAAAATTGTATGGATAGTTTGAAATGTCTTTCAATATTTTAGTGACGGTTGAAAACTATCACTGTATCAAGATTTGCTACGGTTTTCAACTGTCGCCGTATCTTTTAGTCTTTTAAACTACATTCATTTATCATGATGGTTATTAACCATCATATAAGGTTTGTATAATGACGGTTTTTAAACGTCATTATACATATGTCAAAATGCTCGGACTATATACAGATAATAAGACACCACAGTTATAAGAACGTATGTATAAACGTCATCAAATGTATTAGAAACGGTTTATAGCTTATGATGATGGTTATAAACCGTCACCGTAATGTACTTTTCTTGTAGTGTATGATATGAAAGTGACAGATTTCTAGTCTTATCATATAGAGTTTGTAAACTAGAAAAATAACAGGAATTTTTCTCTCTTCTTCATGGACGTAAACATATAGACGTAAACATATTGTCTGTTTGTTTTCTTCTTCTCTATTTTAATTTGCAACGTCGTTTTATAACTTACCTATGTAAAAAGAATTGGGAGACATGGTAGGTCTTTTAGAGACCTCACATGCTTCAATGGAGACATTATTTTGTTCCAATCAATGGTAGCAGCAGAGAAGACATGGAGGAGTTTGTTTATTCATTATTGTGTTTTTTTGCATGTGAACCACTAAAGCACAAAAAGGCTGTGGCATGAAAAGGTGACATTTTATTTTTTATTTTTAAAAGTTTGGTCAAGAGTTATGTTTTGAAGGGTACATATATTATGTACCATTAAAAGTGAAAACTATCAATCACTGTGTGTGTGTGTGTTTTTTTTTTACCCACATTAATGTAGAACATCAATAGAGAAGTTTCGTCTGAATATCAACAGAGAAGTTTACATGTTCGAAATATTGTTTTCCACTACTTATCGTTTCTGTAATTCCTATGTTACGTGTGAATGCATTGTGGTATTATATACTCTCAATTGAGAAACAATCATAGGTTTTCCTCTATCATCATTGAGAAACAATCCTAGGTTTCCCTCTATCATCATTGCATATAAAAACCAATTTATTATAAATTTATTCATGAAATGAGAAACTTAAAACATGTGAGACATCTTATTTTGAATTTTCGAGGCATGGTTTTTAATTAATTCACAAAACATAAAAATAACTAAAATAAAACACCAGAATTCACTTCCATATAATAGATCTTATGCTTGCATTAGCTAGGAATAAGAGGAATAGGGATAAATAGGATAGCAAAACAAATGTGTTTGGAATAAATTAAACTTGGATAATCCCAGATACCAAATTTAGGAATTATTTATTCCAAATTTTATTAACTCTAAGTCATAATTAACTCACGATGAGATAGTTAAATAGAAAAGACAAAAATGATAATCACTGAATAAGGAGAAAAAAAACCACAAAATCATGAAAACTACCTTGATTACTTATTATCTCGGAATGTTAATCCATGCCTTATAAAACTAATTAGGGAAATAAATTTAAAATAAGTACATGAAAAATGTGCCTATTCATTCCCTAAGAATATAATTAATATTATAAATGCTCTAGAGGCAATACCACTTCTGTTGTCCGAATTGTTGTTTGAGTAGTTTGTATATTACCCTCATACTAGTTTTGGATTTTATTTTATTTTTTTTGAGTGAATTTTAGGATATTTTGATACTTAGATACTTCTGTAGTCATTCTAGTAGATTTTTACATTACTTAATATAGAATATAACATTATCTAATACAATATATATTTTACTATGTTAATATATTATGAAAACCGCAAAAAATATAAACAATCGATAATATACAAATTAATGTATAGAATCATCTCTTGATAGACTGATAGATGTACAAACCCCGTCATGCATAGTAATCCTTTAAATCTTACTTTGACCAAATAAATGCTAATGTAAATAATCCAGTGTCATTGATTTAAAGAAACATATGGTACAATTATATGGGAGTTCGGATATTCTGAAACATTTCCATGTGTAGTGCCCAATTTTTTTTTAAGATTATATGTTTTGTTAAAAAAATGTGCTTTCATACAAGAAAAAAGTATAAATTAACTAATGATCCATTTTTATAAAAAATATATATACAAAAATAACATGTTTCATCTAATGAAACATATAATTGATCAGTAAAATGATCCTGCACGCAGAATTACACTCAAGGATTGCGTCTAACAATGCTTCATTAAAAATGGGATCGGGTTAGGTCCAATATGCATTGAATAATTTGATTGTTCAACGCAATCGTGATCGTCTGATCTAATCATTTTGAGATACATACTTTAATTGAATACTGAAATAGAAATGTTAGATTTAATTGATCATAATTTCAAATATGAAATTTAATATAATATCTTAGTTTTAATGTCTCTATAAGATCAGAGGGTCATGATTGCGTTAAACAATCAAATTGTCCAATACGCGTTGGATCTAACCTGATCTCTTAAAAATGACGCACAAATAAAAACATTTTATTTCAAAATAATTAACACAGTAGTTGACATTAAATCATGCTCAAGTCCAAAATATTCAATCAAGAATTAAGAAGTCACCATCTCACAATATTCAATTTCAACACTACCCATAGGACGTAGCATGAAGTACCTATTTTTAAATTTTTTTTCACAAGTATCCAAAGACAAATCTGAAAAGTAAAAAAAAAAAAGTTTTAAAAAATATACAGTTTTCCCTCCCTTGTGCAGCAAATCCAAACCCTAATATAAAGAAGATCAATAAAAATCAATGCCAAAGATTTGCCCTTTAAACACCCACGCAATACTAAATCACCCCCCATAAACCAACAAATTTGCAAAAACACTCCCAGAATGCACACGTGGCAAACACCCAGTAGTCTTTCAAGGCACTGGAGCTGTCCTAAGACCAGAGGACAACAACATTGTCCAAGAAGGTTAAACAAATCCCTTTCAGATTCTTCTTCCTCCATGTTTTTCACTCTCTCTCTCTCTGTCTCTCTCTCTCTCTCTAAAAAAAGTTACATCTTTTGTTCTTTGTATTGATGAACCGAGGCCTGCATTGTGGACCCATTCAGTATGTGAAGGTAAGAACCAAGTTTTCTTTTCAAGGGTTGAGATCTAAAGCTTTTTCTTTTTTGGTTTTTTTTCCTTCTGTAGAGCTGATGGAGATTCTATGCGATGGGGAGTGATTTTTGTTTCTTTGGTTATTCTGCAAGCTTTGTTTTTGAAAGGGTTTATAGCAATCTTTGCAATGTGGGCTTTTTAATGTGAAAGATGGGATCTTTGTATGAGAAAATGTAGTTTTTGTTTGAGTTCTATATAGGATTTTTTTGGGGTTTTTTTTTGTTGGGGGTACTTTGAAGTTGGGTTAGGTTTTATAACATTGCGATTTAGGTTTTATAATACTCTTTTGCAGGATTCATATAGATATATGTAATTAGGATTTAGGGGTTTATGTCAACAAAATCTTTGCAAGAATGTTACCTAGCACACCTTGAAGCATCAACAAACCCATGACCTAATGGTTTCAATCTCTTGTCAACCACGGAGCTAAGGGCCCAAGCTCCTTCCAGTTTCTCTGTGAACTGAAAATTTTACTTTTTCTTTGAGTCCTAAGATTTCCAGATTTAATTTCCAGCTTGTTTTAATTGAGCTGGATTGTTAGTGTGGTTGGAGTTACATGGTCTCTGACTCTCCACGCTCTTTTACTACATTTATTATGAGATGGAATCGTATTGGCCTGGTCAAGCATTGACAGTTTCTGACCTTGGTGAACATTTTTTGGGTCAGTGTCTTACGAAAATAAGAGGATAAATACCATCTATGTTAAAGTTGTCAAATACAAAAATCCAAATGGATTGGTTCCCACCATAAATTGAAGTGGTTGATACGTGTCATTTCAAGTTTAGTGAGTTCTGTAATCTAGACATAATAAGCACCCATTATTATTTTTAAATTCTTGGAGATTATCTAAGATCTGGGTGATGCTCAACCTTGATAGCTTTGGGAAATTGCTACCATGAATCCATGACTATGTGCAGGATCACATGGGAATATTAATTTAATATTCTTCTTCTTTATTAGATATTCACTGTCAATTCATCACCTGTAATAGGCATCTGGACTTAACAAGGCAGTTTATCTGGATTCTTCATTCAGGTTTTAAAGAGGATTGACGCACAATTGACAACAGCGAAAAAAAAAAAATCTATATCCAGTCTCATATAGAACTATTTATGGATTTTTGGGACAAGACAATGTTTATGGTTAGCTGTCAAGCTTGCCATTTCACTTGGTCGTTGACATAGCTGACAGTTGTGTTTGGTCTGCCATTCATCTGTTGACATGAAATAAACTTCCATTTGTGTCATTAACTTTGAATGGAGGTATAAAAGAAGATGAATGCATCATTTATTTTCCAAATTCATGTTGATGTAGTTATCTTTCCTTTATCATCTAAATTATGATGAAGATTTGCATTTCGATTAGATTTCTTATGAACTAAAACTGATGGTTCTGTTCTATTATTCAGTTCATTTATTCCAAACCAGTAAAAAGCACACAATTTTATGAGATGAGAAATATGTTTAAAGAGAAGTGGAATTATGGGAGAAAGTAATGGGTGTGGTCTGTTTTTTTTTTATAATCTTTTGTTTTTCCCATACTTTCCAAATGAAATTGAAAAATGATCTCTCTGTCCATTGTCAATTTTATGCACGAAGATAAAACTGCTTTAAAAAAAATCTATGGATGTAATTTTTAGCATGATGTTCTCCTCTACTTTGATTTTTTATATAGCATAGTTTTTTTTTCTTTTGAAAATTGTTACCCCACTGTGCACATTTGGAACGGGGGGGGTATGGTTTTGATCCCTTGGCCTCCTTTTCAAAGACAAGGGGTGCTAACTGGTTAACCAAAAGTAGCATAGTTGTGAGCTGAAACTGACATTTTCCTTCTTTATTTTTTTTTTCTTTAAAGAAATGTAAGGCCATCACAATCAATGCAAACATCTGCCTTTTCTTTTATCTTTACTTTGTGTCAGTTGTAAAATTTTAGCCATGGCTATACAACCCGTTTTAATATTCAAATCCTATAATTGGATCCATGAAGCCAGAAAATGATTTGAGTTAAATCTTGACATGTTTGGATTGCTTGACCAACTATATGACGTTAACAAGAGATTAGAATATCGTACGGTATAATAGTTTAAAGTTTGATAAGTACATTAATTTTCCATATTAAAAGAATAATCTTTAGTTGTAGGTTATTATATACATTTTGCTTGATCAATGCTAGATGAAAGAAAGAAAGAACAATAAAACATACCTATATGATTGAAATAATAATTTGTTAATGCTTATAAATTTAAATAAAAAATTTAATTTATGTAAAATTTCACATTGAATTGTTTTCAAGGCTTATAATTGTACGATGTTCAATTCAAATCCCTCCCAATTGTATGATGTGAGTCCTTTTTCCAAAGCATTATTTTAATTACTGTATTTTATTGACATGCCAACTTTGACTTGCCAACTCTCTGCCGATTTCTCCATGACCTCTCTTATTTTGTTATGGAGCAGAGGTTGACTGTTTTATTTCTTTCCCTATATCTATTTGAATTTTTTATAATTTATTGCAGAGTGAATTCAAGGACAGATATTTTTTTTTCCAGTGAATTTATGAGCTGAATATTTGGTGTTCATTCAAAACTGATAATGAGATTGCTAGGGAGCCTAGGGTGGTTAGGGGTCTAGTGTCAGCATCTATTTGCTTCAGGTCAAGCATAAAAGTAAACTTTTTTTTTCTATTATAGATATTCTACTTTACTATTTGACTCACTCCATTTATATCTGTTCAATTTTTTATACATGTTTTTCCTCTGATGAAAGAATGGAATGTCTACGATAATGAGATTGCTAGGGAGCCTAGGGTGGTTAGGGGTCTAGTGTCAGCATCTATTTGCTTCAGGTCAAGCATAAAAGTAAACTTTTTTTTTTCTATTATAGATATTCTACTTACTATTTGACTCACTCCATTTATATCTGTTCAATTTTTTATACATGTTTTTCCTCTGATGAAAGAATGGAATGTCTACGAAATTCAGTAAATTAGGTAAACATCCTTTTATAGACGGAAACAAACAGTCTCCCATAAAGACACTAGAAAAAGGAAATTTTTTGTTTGTTTGGCATATAAATATCTTTTTCATGATGGATTTGTCCCCAAGTCTTATTTATGGTTGCTGGTTAACTTAACACTCTCTTTCCGATTTATTCATTCTTTCTTAACAGGTAACTGATTAATGCATACTTTTTAATTTTGCTGCAGTTATCGATGCTTAGAATTTAAGCTGCCATGCTATTCTTGTCAGTTTTATGAGACATCGTTGTCCATATTTTCATATAGAGTGGTCTTCAAAAGTTTGATAAGAAATGGTGGAGACATTATCTGCACCAAGTGAGCTTCACCTGAAGAAGGAACTCACCGCCCTCCGGAAGGCGCGATTTTTACGTGACCCAGAAACTTGTTCATCATGGAGATCCCCTTTGAGTTCCCGATCAGCGGCTACTTGTTCTGGCCAGAACCTTGTTAATTGTGGTAGAGGAAAGTCTAGTAATATATCAAACTCTGGTGGGGAAATTGGTTCTAGTTTGCCTCAAAGGACTGAGAATGTCAGTAAAAAAGTGTTCCTACACAATTGGATGAATCATTCTATTAAATCAAGCGATAATGAAACAAAGTTGGATGATCAAATGTCTGAAGATAGCTTAAACAATGGCCAAAAGATAGATTTCAAAGATAATGTGAACCTTGAACGCCCGGAAATAGTATTTGGTCGGAGGAATATAAACTCGGAGACCTCTACAAGAAGAACGGCAAGAAAGTTCAGAAAGCGTACTAGTGTGAAACGTGGAAACAGGATTTCCGCAAATTTAGGAATGCTCAATTCTCTCAACACTAACGAGCTGTCTGATGATATGGAGTATTGCAACTCAGAGGATCAACAGCTGTCATCTGACAACACAATGCTTGCAAGTTCCGCATCACCCTTGCAGACCGGACACCGAAATGGGATCCATGTTTCTAAAGCATCAAAAAATGCAAGAATGGATGATTCGACTTATTCTTATACACCCGCATCAAGTGCTTCGTACAATAGACATCAACATAGGAAACCCAATACAACTGGTTCTTGGGATGGTACCACAGCCTCCTTTGATGGTGATGAAGTCGATCGACTTCAGTTATCACGACGCCAAGGGTGTGGGATTCCTTGCTATTGGTCAAGAAGGACAAAGAGTAGAAGCTCGGGTGGTTGTTATTCTCCTTCGCTCAGTAGCATTCTCTGTGGGAGTCAGTATCTGTATCAAAAGCGCAGATCATCTCCTTCTTACAAGCAGAAAATTCTCTCAAATTCTTCACAGGGTTTGCCATTGTTGAATAATAGTTGCAATGGTGGATCTTTGATGGATAGCCCAAGTGATGGGATTGCCACCAACTTTGGAGAACTTGACTTGGAAGGCTTGAGTAGGTTGGATGGGAGAAGATGGTCGAGTTGCAGAAGTCAAGATGCATTAGAATCAGTGGTAGATGAACGGTCTGATCTTGTGATGCCAGACCACAGAAGCTTAAGCAAAAAATACCAACCAAGATCATTTGATGACATCATTGGTCAAAACATCGTTGTGCAGTCACTTGTTAATGCAATATCAAGAGGAAGGGTAGCCCCTGCGTATTTGTTTCAAGGTCCTCGAGGGACTGGAAAAACATCGACTGCAAGGGTATTTGCTGCAGCATTAAATTGTTTGTCCTCTGAAGATAACAAACCTTGTCAGTTGTGCAGTGAGTGCACGAATTTTGCTTCTGGAACAAGCACAAATATGCAAGAAGTAGAAGCTGCCAACAAGAAGGGAATGGATAGAGTTAGGTACCTGTTGAAAAACTTGTCTGCAACCTCTGCATTTTCAAGGCATAAAATCTTTGTTGTTGATGAATGCCACATGTTATCCTCAAAAACATGGTTGGCATTTCTCGCATTCCTTGAAGAACCGCCGTCACACGTTGTTTTCATATTCACAAGTACCAATCCGAACAATGTGCCCCGTGCCGTTATATCAAGGTGTCAAAAATACCTTTTCCCCAAGATTACCGATGGTGATATAATTACCAGGTTGAGGAAGATTTCTGTTGAAGAGAACCTTGATATTGAACTGGATGCCTTAGATCTAATTGCTATGAATTCTGATGGCTCACTTCGGGATGCGGAAACATTGTTAGACCAATTGAGTCTACTGGGCAAAAGAATTACCACCACTCTGGTCAATGATCTTGTAAGTATATACCTGTTATATTTATAACATCCCTATTTTTTAAATTGTCATCATGTTTTGAAGCCTGTATTCAAATACTCACACTTGTTTTAGTAAATTGATCTTTTTGTATGGTTTTGATTTTCTTTGATAGGTAAGTGTTTGTTGTTTTTTTTTGTTTTTTTTTAATTTTTCATCGTTAACTTATCAAGAGCAAGAATCGAACTCAATACCTCCAAGTGAAGAGCGGGTATATTTATCAATTTGTCAAGAGGTGGTTTGATAAATAATTTCATAGGTGAAACACAAGGATTTCCACTACTCTCGCCGAAACACACTTAACTCCAGTGTAGATAGGATCCAATGAATCGGTGCTATAATTTAGTGTAGCTTGTGTGCTGTTAAAAAATTTATGAAAAAAGGAATAGCCTATTTAGTAACTAAGGTCTAAGAATCCCTGAGAAGTGGGATTCATGCCTGCATAGCCAATTGAATTCAATAGAAACATAAGAATTGAACCAAATATTCAGTGATATATCCTTCAATTTTTTTACAAATTACTAGAATAATATCTATATGTTTAGTCTCTAGAGTCTTTTGTATGTAACTTCATTTTGTCATGCATCCTGCTTGTCACAAATTTGTTACATCAGGTTGGAATAGTATCAGATGAGAAATTACTTGATCTTCTGGAGATAGCTATGTCATCAGACACTGCAGAGACAGTGAAAAGATCTAGAGAACTAATGAATTCTGGAGTTGAGCCAATGGCATTGATGTCACAGTTAGCTGCTCTCATCATGGATATTATTGCTGGGACATACCAATTGGTCAATTCAAAATGCACCGGATCACTTTTCAGTGGACGAAGCTGTAAGTAATGTACTATCTCTATATTCATTTGTCAGGTCAATTTTCTATTTGCAGTTTGAATGTTTTTTTTCTTTGTTTGCTAATAGTATCACCATCTAACTATAAACTGCACAAACTGTTAGTTGAAGTTCATATGAACTTTTTGGGATATTAGTTTAGATGAATGATAGTATGATACCATATCACCATCTTGATTCATTCAATATTTCCAAATTGCATTATTGTAATATGGAGCATAACCTTTTTAATAATGTTTTAAATAAAAAAAAAGCACAGGTATCAAGTGTTTTCTTATTTGATTTTGATTCTTTATTACAAATTTACATGGGATAGATGAGATGGATAGGACAAGGTTTGTGAATTGTATTTGGATCCAAATCGTGGGGTGGAGATGAACCTAATATATTGGATGAGGTTTGGTTGTTATCATTAACATTACTCAAGTTTTATAGACTTTTGAATTTATATGGGTCTGGATTAACTAATCAATACATGTCATTTCCAACTCAGATTACCTATGCATGACTTGGTTGCCATAGCTGTCATTCCATGAAGAACACCTCTATTTTAATTCATCAATACCTCTTTGGTTTTCTACTTTCCTTCTAATTTTGATGATGTTCTATAGAATTAAATGAATGATCAACTTCTCTTAACAGTTTTGGCTTAACAATATATTTTGTTCTTGCTCTCCTTCTATAGTGACTGAAGCTGAGGTAGTGAGACTACAACAAGCACTGAATGTTCTTTCTGAAGCTGAAAAACAACTAAGGCATTCCAGTGAGCGCTCAACATGGTTCACCGCAGCTTTGCTACAACTTGGCTCAAGTCAGCCAGAATCCGCTTCGTCAAGTCGAAGTAGTCAAAAAAGTACTCGAACAATGAAGAAAGATGAGATCAACATTGGTCAAGGTGAATGTGCGTCAGTGAAGATATCTGATTCATTAATTACAAATCGGCAATCCAAATCATGTCCCATAGTGGGAGTAACTAATAGATGCTCTAGCCCTCTCTGTAACCCATCATCTAGCAAGTCTATGAGAGTGGACCAAAACCATAAATCATTAGGTGTTTGTACATCCGCTGATAAGAACGAAGATTATCAAGCAGATGCAAGTCCATATACATTTGCTAGTCCACAGAAGTTGGAGGAAATATGGAGGGGGTGTATAGAGAGATGCCACTCGAGAACATTGAAGCAGTTGCTATACAACAATGGGAAGCTAGTCTCAGTTTCTGAAGTTGAAGGTAGGCTATTACCTATACATTCTATTCAGTTTAAACTAAATCTTATAGAGTTTGAGTTTGCTAGTCTCATTTCAAGAACTGGGTTCACTGGCAGTATTGTACCATCAGTTTGCCAAATGTCATTGATGAATGTTCAGAGTCAGTTGTGCGTAAACTTAAATCCTTGCACTGAAAAGTTTTTAGAAAAGTGTTATATACCATTACATTCTTAGTCAGAATGCTGTACAGTTGCTGATCTTTCCCTTTTTTCATTGAGAGGGCCAACCATTAATGGCTTATAACTCCCAAGAACCATGAAAAGTTCGCACTCACTTCGTTATCAACTTGATTTCAAACATTGAATTCCCTTCCTAATCGATCATGTAATAGTTTTCATCAGTGGATCTCTGCTGACCTGATTTACTCATGCTTGTGTTATGTATATCCTTACCTATCTGTGCATCTGTGTGTGCGCGCATAAGTATATACACTCCCGCACCTCGTGAATTCTCATTAAAATGCTTGAAGTTCAGCAACATTGTGGTCTATTTTTAGCTCTAACTTTATTTAATGAACTTGAGGATGTGCACAGTGTAAGCTCTAAGTTCGGAGTGTCCAAACACCAACATTTGTTTTTTGTTAAACTTACAAATTTATTTTATGATAGATTATCTGGGTAAAAATATTTCATAATTATATTCATTGGATTCTTTCAGGTGTTTTGATAGCTTTTATAGCGTTCAAGGACAGCGATGTCAAATCCAGGGCCGAGAGATATTTAAGCAGCATCACAAATTCTATAGAGATGGTCTTGCGGCATAATGTGGAGGTCAGAATAGGAGTCATGCCTGAAAATACACTTCCAAATTCTTCAATGGAGGAAGCTTTTAGCCAATATGGTTCTTCCAACAAGGACCCAATCAAAGACTCACCTACCCAACCTAGAAAAAATTCCATCCCATCCAAAAGCAACGCAAAAACAGCAAATGATGTACATATAACCTTTACATTGGAAGGAAATAATGGAGTCTTTGACACAAATCAAAGGGCATTGGAGAGTGCGTGGCTTCAAGTCACAGAAAAAGGAACGCCTGCGTCGAACCAAGTGTTGCCTCATGATGGAGTTGGCTTTGTGGACCAAATGAAATCATCAAAGGCACCGGAAATATCATCCAAGCATTGGGAGGATGAACTGAATCATGAGATCAAGACCTTGAAAATCGATCGTGATGGCATTAGAACCGCTGCTCGCCATCCCATGTCACCAAGTTTACTCCACAGCAATAGCTTTGCTATTAATCTGAACCAAGATAACTTGTAAGTTTATCTTAGACTCATTTTATTGCATTCACTCATTATGGAAATATGATGCTCAAGAGTTTGTTGTTATGCTTATAACATGAACAACTAGAACTGCTTCAGATGATGGACATTTTCATGCATGATTAGGTTTTATACATGGTTATTTTGTTGTATTGTTGTGGTCCTGGAAGGATTTGATTTCCTGGTCAATCTGATTCTCCCATAAATAAAAGAACTAGTTGAATTTCAGTTCAGACACAAAATAGTTACACTGGAATAATCAGATGATTTTTTGTTTGGTTATTGCTTTTGCCTTTGTGTTTATCTTATTAGAATATAGTTAGTTATAATTTTGTTTTGGATGGGTAAGCCAGAATAAACCATGCTTGTCTCCTAATATTAGGGTTTATTCTAACTTTTTTTTTGAAGATAATATAAGAGAATCTTATTGCAAGAAACCCCCGAAAATAGGAGACGAGGGATCTCCTTACAACATAAAAAGTAAAAGGAAAATAAGAGACGAGGGATCTTCTTATTCTAACTTATCAAAGCATATAACTATTACAATTAAATTATACTATATAAACATGTTTTTTTAGGATTAAGCTTATTCTACCATTATCTACTTTATTCGGACGGGGGCTAGGAAAACAAGGCATAGAACTGTCTGTTATTCTTTTCCTGAAGCTTTCTGTAGTAACCCCTGACATGGAACTGAACTTAGAATAGTGGATTAATAAGATCTGGTCTGCTATAGAAATGAATTGATGGGTTTGAGAATTTGATTACATGTTCCATCTCTCTTTGGCTGTTCATAAATTTTCAGATACTCACTTATCATCTGATATACATTTGAGTTCTGATCCAGTGACCCAAAATTTTACTAATTGATTAGCCAAAATCTATCAGAAGAAGACCTGTCATCCTCACACTTTTTGTATGGGTGCTATCATTTTCAGGATTGGTTCAACTTTGGGTTATCAAATCTTTTTGCTGTAACAATACAACTGGAGTCAAGAATAGTATTTTAGCATTCTTTCTTATATTGATGGTCCATTGCGCATGTGTTGGTCCCTCATATTACTTCTCATAATCTGAAAAGCTAGTTATCTGTCATCAGATTTTATCCATACTTTCTTCCTTTCTTTTTTCAGAGGCTATGAATCAGGACCCAGTTGCAATGGACTCCTCTGTTGGAAGACAAGAAAAGCCAACACCGGAAATGTAAGATTGGATGCCGAACCTTTCTGTGTTCTTCATGAAATGTTAGATAAAGAAGCTATAATCTTAATTTGTGTAATCCTCTCATTAATTGTTACAAATCAGGTTAATCAGCGATATCACGTGCAACGACGTAGACATGGTTGCTTTCATTTGTGTGGCAAGTCAAAGGCCAGGGAGAGCAGGCTCAGCGGGTGAGAAAACAAAACATAATGGCTTCACATTTATAGCTCATTTGATCCTTCTTTTACATTTCATGTATATGTTCATAGATTGAGCCGTTCATTCTTCGTTATGTGAAAGAAAAAAATGGAACTCTTCATTATAGACTTCTCCCCTTATTTAAGGCAAGCTTTTTATGGGAGAGAAAAAGTTGGTACAATAAACACAGTGAGATAGACTGGTTGGAGATGTCTTTTAGTTTTATTTTCAATTTTTTGAAATTCAGGATTACATGGGATATACAGAGTTTTGCGAAATGGAACCTAGTCAGGTTGGATTGAATTCTATCAGGTATTGGTAAGTCCTTGATGTGGGACTGAGATGTGATTAAGAATGTTAATTGATGAGAATCAACCGACTCGATCTCATCCCATCCTAGGGGTTTTGATGGTGATGTTAATCAATTTATGACATAAAAGAAGTTTATTAAATATTAATCCTTTATTTTGTTTTGTATCAAAATGGGTTCTTTCGAGTAATAGACCCTTTGAGTAGGTAATATCTGGTGGTGAGGGGTTGGGCTTTGCATGGACAGTAACATCCAAAAAAGAAGCGAGCTCTAAATTAATTATGACTGTTTGTTGTAGTCTGTATTTGGTTGTACAATCACAAAACTGATTTTAGGTAAAATCTAGATTTCAAACTAATTTTGCAGGACGTTGCCTCACTACAATTTCTGAAAAACTCAGTTTATGGGCACTTTATATGTAGCTTTTGGGTCAAGTTTTTTTTGTTTGGAAATAGGTTTGAAAAAAACAGTTTTCTGTAAAACTAAAAGTTGTCTAATCCTATTTTTAAATGGGCTCATAATTTTAATCTATTAATTAGGTCATTTTCAGTTTTATTTAAATCTATACTCAAATTTTACTTAAAATTTAAGTAAAAACTTGATTTGATATGGTGTTTCTAATCATTACTTTGTGTTTTACTAAAAAAAAATTTAAAATTTACATCTTCTCTCAATTATTTCCTAAAAATATTTTTAAAGTCGTTCCTCTGAACATATTTGTCACTCAATTTTTCTTCTTTCAAAGATATTCAAAGGTAAAAATCATAATCATCTATTAAAAAAAAAAGCTAATAATAAAAAGTAAAAAAAAAAACAAAGATGAAGACTAAAGAAGACCACATGGTTTTTTAAAGTTTTTTTTTTTTTTTTTTTGGGGGGGGGGGGGGGGGATTTAGTTTAATTCATTGGAAGTTGAAGTTGAAGAAAAAAAATAACATTGGAAGGAAATGTGAAGATAACGGAAAAAAGAATTAAAAATTTGGGTAAAGATTTAAATTTTTTTATTTGAGTAAATATTTGAGTGAAAGCTTAATTAAGTATGAGTAAATGGTTTGAGAGGTTTTTGAGTGATTTTTATTTAAATTTAAATTTGAGTAAATGTTTGGGTATATAATTGGAGATGCTCTTATAGATTATAATATATAAATTATAGATTTTTTAAACTTTTTGATAAATAGAAGTCATACTTATTATAATTGTTAAAAAAATAGTAAAAATATATGGATATTAATACATATTTACATGAATTGAGTATGTTTATACTTGTTTTCACTTTTTATAATAGAGTATACACTAAGGTAGTTGAGTCTGTTGCAGTAGATGATTTTATGCGTTAGAGCATCTCCAATGGACATGTTAACTAACTAAGATGTTAAAGTGACATGTCAGTACTTTATCCATCAACTAGACCATCATTTACTACATTCTCATTTAGTTGGTGGTTGTTGCTCCAATGGACTAACTAAATAACTAGTTAAAACAATAGTGGGTCCATCTCTCCACCCACTCAAAACTCTCCACCCACCCAAAATAATATTTTTTTGAATATTTTGAATGGTGGGACCCACATTTGGTTGACTAAAGCACTAGCTAAAATTAACATGAAAACCAACATATGACAGGTGGGATCTACATTTAACATACCCTTAACACTTTCATTGGAGCACCATTTTTACATCTTTTATAAAAATATGACACTAACTAGTGAGTTAACATGTCTATTGGAGATGCTCTTAGTGTCTTATGACTCGGCCGTTGTAAACCGAATTGGCTGTACCAATGCCCAATTAATATTATTTTTTAATAATGTTTCCTACGTTCTTTTTTTCAACCTTAATTGTAGTATGTCTCCATTTGATTTTTCTTAAAAATGACTTACCATTACGGAAATATGAAGTATTACATGAACTCATTTATAAAAAAAAAAAAAAAAAATTAACAATACATATATTAGTTCAATAAAAAAAATACATATATAAGATAATTAATGAGATATACTAGATTAGAAACATGATTAAAAAAAGGATCGAGTGCAACAACACTTTTTTGTTTTTTTTTTTTTGCTAGGAAGTTATACAAATTTTTGGGTGATTTACAAAAATACCCCCCCCCCCCCCCCCCCCCCCCAACTAATATTAGCAAGATTAGCCCCGTCAACCAAATATTGAAAAAAATAGCCCCGTTCCCTATCATTTTTTTTACCAGAGGCATCACACACACACATATAACGTTCCATTTACAAAGGAAGCATGATATATATAAAAATAAACAATGGAGGCGTGATAAATATTCGTTAAAAAAACCGGTATATTATATATATTTATATAATAGTATAAAAATACTGGAGGTGCTGTAAATACATGTATAGGGGAGTTGTAAATATGTATGCATGTAATTATGAATGACTTATTTAGTGCTTACATATATTAGTGTATCAATTAATTATAAATTCATGTATATTCTAAATACGTGAATGAGATATTGTGGTTGTTACTCCTTTTACAAAAAGAGGACTTGTATGAAGAAATGTATGAAAATGAAATGAGAAGTTCTTGAACCTCTCGTGTCTCAATCTCTCTTGCGTGTGTTTCTCTTATGCCTATCTTTCTCTTATCTTGTGTCTATCTCTCTCTTCTAATTTATCATAGGTGGCTATTTTTTTGTCAATATTGGGTTGGTGGGTCTAATCTTGCTAATGTTCGTTTTAGGGGGGCATTTTTGTAAATTACCGCATTTTTTCCTAAAAATAAAATATACAAAAATAAAATAAATTTTGAGCTCCCGATTGGATATAGATTAAGTTATTATGAATTTATGACTATTCAAATATAAATAAAGATAAAATGATTTTTTTATTTAGTTATGTTTTTGAATTACTTTTGTTGGAAAACATAATAGTAAAATTTTTGTTGTTTGAATAAAATATAAATATGTGTGAATAAAGATTTATAAAAGGTAAAAAATGATGACAGTTGATCTGACAATTGATTTATAAGAAGTGATAATAGTTGATTTAACAGTGACTCGTATTCTTTTGGGTTGATCTGACAGTAGACTCATATTTACCACAAAAAAAAAAGTAGACTCATATTCTTTTAGGTTGAATAACTTAATTTAGGAATTGAATTGAATTCATACACCATTTTATACCATTTTATACCGGTTATTTCTGCCATAAATATTCTCATTTTAAGTCTAATAAAACTATTCTGATCAATTCTGGCTCAGACCAGGTCTAATAAATCTCCCACTCATTCAGCGGGTCCCACCGACACTATTGGACCTTAAAAGTCTCGTCGATCTGGACCGTCCATTTCTTAATAATTTTTAAAAAATCCTTCGGCCAATGGACTTATTATGTCCCACTTGTTCGGGAACATTTTCATTGACACCAAAATGGAGTGCTTTTAATGTCAGTCAACGCGTTTTGAATATCTTCCGCCCTTGCCTCATTCAATATCCACCGTTCGATTGATCCTCTCTCAATTACGGTAGGCCCTATTAAATAAAAATAATTATGTTCTCTCTTTTCTGCCCCGTTTGGAACGAGTATAACCCCCCGGATAACCCCGGATAAGTATTTGAAGGTGTTTGTTTACCCGGATAACCCCAGATAAATTATACCAGAATAAACCTTGATAAAGTGGTATAGGAATTCCAATCAACCCCTAGAATAAAAGTTATCCTAGGTTATTCCATCTAAAGAATATGTGAGCCCACTGTCAAATCAATTGTCATCACCTCTTATAAATCACTTGTCAAATCAACTATCATTACTTTTTTACCTTTTATAAATCATTATCCATACTTTATTCACATTTTACCCAAACAACAAAACATTTATTCTTACGTTTACCAATGAGAATAATTCAAAATACAACCAAACACAAAATCACTTTATCCTTATTTATACTCATTTATGCTTGGATAAATTTATACCCTAGAATAAAAACTATCCCCATTCCAAACGGGGCTTCAGGTTTTTTATTATTATTTTTGTCTAAGCATGCACATGAAAATATTATTTACATCAACGTCCTTGCAGAAAACCTTTATTTTGGGGGCTTTGAATTAAAACGGCAATATTTAACTAGTTTGTTAGTGATGTAAGACATACCACTATAAATTTTTTGAAGAATCAAGACAAGCACCTTCATATGAGTTATGACCTACGGCTGGTGGGACGCCGGGTCAGCCCAGAAATTGCCTATGGGATCAATGAAATAAATGAACGAGTGGTGAGGTGTGTTACTTTTTCTCATTAATTAATTTATCTCAACACACATTCTTTTTTAAAATCAAGCTTTAAATTTCCCCTAGTCAAATCTTTTCAATCATAATGATAATATCTCTCTCACTACATCTCTCCCTCCCTGGTCCCTCCGGTTATTTAAAATAAATAGTAGTCAAACCCTTTTAAAAATTTTTATGTTTTGATAACTTTTTCATTCCATTAAAATTTAAACTTTTTGTTGCTTTTAGACTAAATTATTACAAAATATTGTATCTAGTTTGTAATATTATTATATCTTAAAATAAGATGATGTAGAGGAGCTGAAGCGGATTTGATTGTGGACTTGTTACATGAGGTCCAATGCATCTCCTTGGTAGAGGTAACTGAGAATCGGGTGACATGGCAACCTAATCCGAGGGAGAATTTCTCGGTTAGTAGTTGCTATGACTAGTGGAGAAGGGATAGGCCGATGATCGAAGCCACAGCTAGAAAAGTTTTGGAGATTTGGAAATCCAAAATGCCTTTAAAAATGTTAAATTTTTCTTGTGGCTTATGTTTCAGGACACTCCTCATGAAGGTGTATCAAGCGCAATGGGCTCCACTCAAGGCCACTACTTGTTCTATGAGCTCCCTTGAAGCGGAAACCACTACCCAAATTATGGTTGGTTGGTTGGCCCGTTGCTAGGTAAGTATGGAGTGCCCTGGGAAACACTTAGTTTTCGCTTTGTGGATGAGCTATGGGAAGTTGACAAGAAGCTCACAGTGCGCAGGGACAAGTGACAAGTCTGCTTGAGCTAAAGTGCTCCGTTCCATCATCTTCCCGCGACGGCCCAAGCTTTGTGGATCTCTCATAACCACTTTATATTTAGAGAGACGAAGATGTATTTTGAAAATGTATGAGATATGGTCTTAGGATTTGTTAAGGATTGGGGAGTATACTGTGTGGGGGTAAAAAATGTTAATTGTGGGAGGGGAAACCTTTGTATTGAGAAGTAGGACTTAGAAGATGTATGTTTGGATCTGGAAAAAAGGGTAGATCTCTCTTCTTCCTTGCACCTGGATCCGTCACTGTAACCTTGTGATGCATGAGCATCTACCACTCTTAGCATTTCTTCCAACCCACCAAATTCAGATTAAAGTAATGGTTGTTGATTTGTCAACTTTGGCAGCTGTTATTGTCAGGATCTTGTAAGTTGTATTTTGTTTTTTCAAAAAATAATTAATGTCTTGTAGGTTGTGTAATTTATTCCCTAAGCATGGGAATGAGACAATTCAACTTTAAAATTGTTGTTCTTTATGAGGCTTGTCCCATCCCTTTGCCTATATAATCTTTCAAAATTAAATGAAAATATAAGTCAATTTGAATTAAAAATTTTCTCTACAAAATGAGTCTAAGAGTGACTCCTCTTGAGTGCCACTTCTTCTTGTGAACACCTTGTAAGCAAGTTGAAAGTGGCGAGAATCTCTTATCTTCTCTCGTTGATCGATGATCTGTAGTGGCTAGTATCCTCTTATCCTCTATGTTTGATCGGGTCGATCTGATTGGGGTGGCGATGTTATCTTTCTTATCATAAGGTTACATCTTCTCTTTGAGAAGGCGCTTCCTTATCATTTGGTATCAGAATCCATCTTTTTTTTTGGGGTTTTTTTTTCAACAATCATATGGCAAATCAACGTAAACGACGTCAACTTCAAAACGTGGCTGAAGAGCTAGTGGTATGAGAGGGAGATCTCCACGTCAATGAGTTGAGGAGGCAAATCGAACAACTCACTGAGATGGTGGCACAAATAATAGTACCCAATCAAGATGAGTCTAGCCAAGACTCAGAAGAGGACCTCAACTCCTTTCATCGTCGAGCTACGTAAGATGATGAAGGTTCTCACCGGTCTTTTTGAGGAGAACAACCACGACCCAATGAACTTCGGGTGGACATCTGAAATTTGAAGGACACAACCAACCAGATGTGTTTATTGATTGGTTCAATACTGTCAAATGAGTGTTCCAGTACAAAGAGATTCCAGGAGTACTGAATGGTGAAACTATTGCCATCAAATTTTAAGCATGCTTCTCTTTGGTGGGAGCAACTTAAGCTAAAGAGCGCCAAAGCGGATAAACCCAAGATCACTACTTGGGAGAAGTTGAAAGAGCATTGAAAGAAGTTCCTACCCGAAGGCTACCTCCAAGAAGCCTACCTCGAGCTTTACCATCTACAACAAGGCACCCGTACCGTTGAAAAATATGCGGAGGAGTTTGACGACCTCCTGGTATGATATGGCATGACATAACTAGATGAGCAAACTATCGCACGCTTATTGGGATGATTGCGCCAAAACATCTAGGATGTCGTGCAACTCTAGCTATATTGGACGTATAATGACATCTAAAAGTTTGCGCTCAAGGTAGAGCGCCAATAAAAACACGGGAATCATTGACCAATAAACACAAGTGGTGCTCGGCCAAATGATCGTGGGGACACATCCAACCGGGGGAGTATTTCTCAAATTCAATCCACCTCCAACCCTTCCACAAAAAGTGCATCCACTTCTTCTACTCTGGTGACCATAGGTCATCGAGATGGCGTAGCTGATTCCAGCTGTCATCATCCTTCATCCATCAAGTGCTCTAGTATTGGGCACATCGCCTCAGACTGCTCCAACAGATGGATTGTTAGCCTCACAAAGGAGGTAATTGAATAATATCTAGAGGATGAACTTTCAGTATATGATAAAGAAGATGTCACTTATAGCAACTATGGAGGAGACGCACTTGTCATCCGAAGGAACATGAACTTGACCCGCTCCAAAGATGATGATTGGTGAATTTGTACGAATATCTTTCACACCCGATGCACGGCGTATGGGAAGGTGTGCAATGTCGCGTCATCATTGACAGTGAAAAGTGTGAGAATATGGTCTACATAGAAATGGTGAAAAAGCTCAATCTGAAGATGGAGTCACATCCTCATCTACAAGCTCTCTTGGCTACGGAAAGGAAATGAGGTGAATGTGTTTAAATGTTGCCTCGTCTCTTTTTTCATTGATTCAAAATACAAGGATGAGGTATGGTGTAATGTTTCTCCTATGGATGCTTGTCATGTTCTCCTAGGTCGGCATTGGCAATGGGATTGGAGATTCATTCATGATGGGTTAAAAAATACCTACACCTTCGAGAAGGATGACTCAAAGGTTATCTTGGGGCCCTCATGAGTAGAAAGCGCTCCTACACCTGTTAAGGGGAGGAAAGTAGCTTCCTCATAAAGGAGGTAAATCACAAGATACATGAAGGCTAAGAGACATATGCACTCGTCGTAAAGGAAACAAATGAAGAAATTGCCTCTTTTTCTCCTGAGGTGTTGCCCGTACTCAAGGAGTTTGCCGATGTTGCTCCAAAAGAGATCTCATCGGATTTACCATCGATGTGAAATATCCAACATTTCATTGACCTCATGTCAAGTACTACTCTATCCAACAAGGTGTCTTGTTGAATGAGTCCAAATGAGCATGAGGAACTACAACACCAAGTGAATGAGTACATCAATAAGGGAATGGTTTGAGAAAGCCTTAGTCCATCCATTCTAGAACTTTTGGTTCCCAAGAAGGATGGCATGTGGCATATGTGCATGGATAATAGAGCAGTGAAGAAAATCATTATCAAATACCGCTTTCCTATCCCACATCTTGATGATATGCTTGATCATTTAGTGAGATCGTGAGTCTTCTCCACGCTAGATTTGAGGAGCGGATATCATCAAATCCGTGTTCGACCGGGTGACCAAAGAAAAATTGCATTTAAGATGTGAAAAGGACTGTATGAGTTAGTCATGCCATTCAGATTGTCTAACATGCCTAGTGCCGTTATGCAGCTCATGAACCAAGTGTTCATGCCATCCACTTGAAGGTTAATAGTCTTATCTTCTTGGGCTATATTGTCTCTTCAGAGGGTATCAAGATAGAACCAAAGAAAGTAGAGTCATTGTGAGTTGGCTGACTCTGCGTAACATTTTCCATAGGTTAGCTACTTTCTACTAACGCTTCATTGGAGGATTCACTTCCATTTTTGCTCCCATCACCAACTGTCTCAAAAGTAGGCATTTTTGGTGGACCAAAGAAGCTGAAAAGAGTTTTAAACTCATCAAAGAAAAAATAATAAATGCACTTATTCTTGTATTGCCAGACTTTAAAAAGGCTTTTGAGGTGGATTGTGATGCTTCTAATGTTGGGATCAGTGCCATACTCAGCCAAGAAAAAAAGCCCATCGCATTCCTTAACAAAAAATTATGAGGCTTAGAAGCGCCATTCCACCTATGATAAAGAGTTTTATGCTATCATTCAAGCCCCTCTACATTTGAGGCACTATCTCATAAGCAAGGAGTTCATCTTATATTCCGATTATGGGCTTTAAAATTCATCAATGGCCTTTTTTAGCTCACTAACCGTCATGCAAAATGGTGAAATTTATGCAATCCTACTCATTCTCCATTAAGCACAAAGCCGGAAGCCTTAATAAAATGACCGACGCTTTCAACCAAAGGTATCGTTTATTTGCTACTATGCATGCACAAGTTGTAGAATTTGCATGAAGAAGATGTCTTTTTAGAGATATTTAGCACCATTGTTCAAATTGTCCTAGTGAAGACTACAACATCCAAGACGGGTTCCTTTTCAAAGGGAATCTTTTGTGCGTCCCTCCTCGAGAAACAATTATCAATGAGCGTCATGAAGGAGGGATTGGCAGGAATTTTGGGCAGGACAAGACACTCACGCATGTTCAAGCCAATTTCTTTTTGCGTAAGATGTTGAAGGATCTTATGCGCTATGTTCAGCTTGGCCGCACTAGTCATTTGGTGAAGAATTGCGCTCAAAATACTGGTTTATACACTCCACTTCTTGTTCTAGCTGCTCTGTGGCTCGAAGTCAGCATTGATTTTGTCTTGGGTCGTTCTTGGACCCAATGAGGCAAAAATTGGTCATGGTGGTGGTAGACCAATTTTCTAAAATGGTTCATTTTGTTCCATGCAACAAAATGTATGATGCTTCTCGAATTGCGAACATTTACTTTCAAAAATAGTAAAGCTCCATTGTATGCCAAAGACTATATAACCTTCGATCATGATCCAAAGTTCGTTGGATACTTTTAACGAACTTTATGGAGGAAGTTGCGTATATAATTACAATTCAGCACTTCTCATCACCGCAAACAAATGGTCAAATGGAGGTGGTTAATCAAACTTGGGAAGTCTCTTACGAAGTCTTGTGGGGAGCAACAAGAAGCAATGGGACAACATTGTCTTGCATCAAGCAGAGTTTGCATACAACTGTTTCATATGCAATTTCATATGGTCTAGTCCTTTCAAGATTGTTTATGGTGCTAATCCAATCAATTCTTTAGATCTGGTACCTCTACCAGTGACCAATCAATTCAATAGTGATGTGGAAGCTTGCGCCAAGCATATTAAAAGGCTTCAAAAACAAGTTCAAGTCAAAATTGGGATACACAATAAAAAATATAAAGAGGTAGCTAATAAGCATCGTTGTGCAATGTCTTTTAAAGGTGAGTTAGTGTGGGTAAATCTACGCAAGGAATGATTCCCACATGGAAAATTAGAAAAATTGAATGATTGAGCTAATGACCATTTTCATATCCTTAAGCAACTTAGAGAAAATGATTAAAAGATCGATCTCCCAAACGGTTCTGGTGTGTCACCAACCTTCAATGTGACGGATTTGCACCCTATATTGACTCCAACTCAATGACGAGCTTTTCTCAAGTAGCAAACCTAATTCTGGAGCATCTATCACCCTTAGCATTTCCTCCAACCCACGAAATTCGGATTAAAGTAGTGGTTGTTGACTTATCAATTTTGGCAAATGTTATTGGCATTTTCAGGATCTTGTTAGTTGTGTTTTATTTTTTCAAAAGTAGTTAATGCCTTGTAAGTTGTGTAATTTGTTCCCAAGGCATGAGAATGAGACAATTCAATTTTGAAATTACAGTTCTTTATGAGGCTTGTCCCCTTCCTTTGTTTATATAATCTCTCAAAGTTGGAATGGAAATGTAAGTCAAGTTGAATTAAAAATTTTTTCTAAAAAATGAGCTTAAGAATGACTACTCTTGAGTGCGTACTTCTTCTCTTATATTTCTTCTTGTGAAAACCTTGTAAGCAAGTTAATTTCTCTTATCTTCTCTCGTTGATTGATAATCTGTAGGAGGTGGCGAGAGTCCTCTTATCATCAATGTTTGATCGGGCCACTAAAAAAAATCAGAGTGGCTATTGGGATAAATTTTGACTGGGTGTTCGGGTTCTTTCAAACTTGATTTTGATCCGTACGCGACGTATTGAATCACCGTTTAAGGATCATTTAAGTTCGCCCGACCGCTTACTATGACGTAGTTGTGATCGCTACTTGTTTTTTTCTCAAAAGCAAGAAAAGATTATGATCGCCTTACGGGGAATAGGGGGTTCTCCTCTCAAGGATCACAACTGGCCATGTCTTGAGGTGAAACGAAGTTCAGTAAACCTTTCAAAACTCAAAAAGAGAAAAGGAAACAAAGCAAGTGATGGTGGGAAGAAATCAATGATAGGGGATGAAAGAAGTGAGCTAAGATCTATAAAACAATGCTTTTGAAAATGACATAACAATTAACCAATTAACAATATATTGAGAACGTAGAAATCAGATCCCAACAACTCCCCTTTCAGCCACCCTAAAGAAAATAAAATAAAATAAAATAAAATAAAAAGGAAAAAGAAATGGTTGGATGCATTAGGGGACTTATGAAGCCAAAGAACAAGCAATATTTAATTTGACAACTCCACCATAGACTATCCAAAATTAGCCTGAAAGAAATCAAGAATAAACACATGACCAATTATTGATTGAAATAATAAGAACCAAAATGATAGCCTTAGCATGAACCGTCCCAAATGCATATAGAAAAATCAGACCAAACCCAACGTCCTTATTGGGGACTGTCCATAGGTAGTTCAAAAACCGGTGGCACTATGATGAGCCATCACCAGATTTGGGTTTTTTTAGAACAAATTGATAGATCTATGATGAGCCATCACGAGTCATTTCCAGGTTTTTTTAGTTTTTATTTTAAAAAAACAAGCAATAAACAATATTTGTGAGAAAAAACAAAGCAAGAAACACTAACACATTAGCTTAGAAGTAAAGAAAATATAATAAAGAGTGAATAAACTAATAGAACAACAAAGAAGATAGATAAATAATAGTGGTAATCAAATAAAAATAAAAAAGAAAGCAAGTAAATGGGGTTAGTAGTCCTTGGAAGAGTGTCCCAAAAAAGGGGAGGCACTCAAATGGTCCTAAGACCAACTGGCCAACGACCCATGGATAGGTCATCCGTCAGCTGCATCCCATTTTCAAAAAATCTTATCAAAGTCCAAAGATACAACAATCACAAACACTCACACAAGTTGAGTAAACCTAACATTCTTTTGATTAATGTGAATACAAAGCTTTGGTTACAAGATTTAGAAGAAAGTGAAAGTAAGAACTTTTAGTGGGACCCTAGAGACCCAAAGAAGATGAGGGAAATAGAAAGCTAGATGAACAAAGGAAGGGAAAGGTGATTCTCCTCTATGTTCTCTCATCTCTTTCTCTAGTTTGAGTGGTGGGAAGATTGAGATCCGAAAATGTTAGGGTTTCATTTCTTTGAAAATGTTTATGCTTGCTTCTCCTTCTTCACAAACACCCCCTTTTATCGGGTTTACAAACCAACCATCTTTAGACAACATATAGGGCCATTTAATGTACCCTTTTCCCATCACGCAGAACCTGCAAACGTGTCCCCTCAGAGTGGCAATCGAGGATGCAGCGTCATTTTCTTCTGCCCAGTTGTTTGCCAGCTTTTCGGATGTAGACACGTCAATGGCTCTGGTGTGAGCCGTCACTAATATTAGAGTTTTCTACATACGAGCTTGTAGAAGAAAAACTGATGGCTCTTTGTTGAGCCATCGTAAAACCGATGGCTCATGATGTCCTAGTTGTCCACTTCCGGATCCTCGTTCTATAAGTTTTTCAATGCTGCCTCTAGATTGAGAATCAGAGGTGTATTGATCAAATTATGGTCCAATCTTGTGGGGGTGTCTGACTGTTTGTGTAAAGACATTCCTTCTGCTTTTTCTAGAGCCAAACCACCTTGATCTTGAATAGTTTGTTGTTGTCTAGTCTTGGGTAATTACTTTTGAGAGAATATGTGGTTTAAGCTTGCATAAATCAGATACTACAAGTAATAAGTTATAACAACTGTAACTTTCAATTGGGTCAGACAGTGCCTGACGGATCTTAGAGGTGTTGTCGAGCACATGAGCGACGGATCCATGAGGAGCCGTCGGGTTATATGGGCGACGGATCCTTGAGGAGCTATCGGATGAGTGAGCGATGGACTCAATAAGAGCCGTCGATCTGGGCGGAAACTTAATTTGAAATTGGTCTATTTTTAGAAGGAACAAACGCATTGATTGGCATTAATTGGCTTGATGGTGTCGTATTTTCTGTCCCCACGTGCGTGTGAGATTTATTAAGTCTCTCTCTCTCTCCTTTTGGCATTGAAACTAAAAACCCTAAAATATTGTTTTCTTTTCTTGTTTTTGGCCACCTTGGTCGAGGAGCTCGGGAAGGGTTAGATCTAAGACTTTGGTGAGTATTTTCTCGGGTTTATGAAGAGTTTTGAATAGTAGTGAGTCCCTTTGGTCGTTATTTTGATATGATCTCGTTTTGAAGGGTTTTCAAACATGAAGAATAAGTTTTTTGTTTTTTTTCTTTAGGTCTTGATATGATTTTGGATTTATTATATTATAACAATGATATGATGATGATTTATGGTGTTTTACGAGTTCTTTGGTTTTGTTATTGAGTCTCACGTATATACGGTCACAACTTTCAATTTTCTTAAGCTTTTCTTGTTACTTTTATTCCATGATCTTTAATATAAGATTTTTTATGATTTTCGGATCTGATGTTATGACTAGAGTATCATGATGTTTTTGGACGTTTTACGAGTCTTTCATGTAAAAGAAATATCTTTAATATGTATATGTCATGTTAAGGTTATTCGTTTTAATAGAATCGTGTTTTTTATCCTTTAAAGCATTGTTTTAAAACCTTAGACGTTTAGATCCAAACCAATAATATGTTTTCATGATTTTAAAGGATTTGGATAGAGATCTATGATGTATTTGCCCCCATTATAGATCTAGGTTTTTTTTTCGAAGAAGTTTCAATAAGTTGATTTTTGTTTCAATCGAATTTCGATGTATACGGTTTGATTTCAAATAGGTTTTTCACTGTTTTGAAAGGACCAGTATTCTAGTTTAAATGATAAAAGGTTTTAAAAAGTTTTTATAAAAAATTAATTAAGGTTTTGTGTTCTGTTTTGGGACGGCCCCTGTGGGAGCCGTTGGGCATGTTTTTGACGGCTCCCAGAGGAGCCGTCGGATGTGCTTCGGACGGTCCATACGGGATCCGTCGGGAATGTCAGTGACAGCCCCTATTGGAACCGTCGGGTTCTGTGTGTACGGGTACATTGGATTTTCATACGGGTTGTGCATATTTTGATCGATTCATATCGTCTCTTGTCAGATTAGAGTTTCTGTAAGGCTTGACTTTGTATTGCGAATCGTTGGACCAAAGGTAAGTGGGTCTAGTCTCTATGTATATTTCAAAACTATTTATATTTATATCATGACCGCATCATGCCTATTTTATGAATACAACTATTATTTTGTGTATGGAGCATATGAGCATGTCATCATGATAGATATGAGGTGGTTATTTTTATATGTCGTAAATGTTTTATGGATATTATGTTATATTGTATTGCATACAGAAGCGGTTGGTGTGTGAGTAGTTGTTCTTGCATGCATATCATTCGTCTGCATGACATCGCCTACGTGACGAGTTTCTGCGTGACTAAGTCCAGTGGGACCGTGTCTGCGTGACACCCGTCTGCGTGACGCCATCTACGTGACGATTGGTCTGCGTGATCAACCTCTAGTTAGAGCACTTTCGGTTGCGTAACATACGGGTATGCATGTTCATTGCACCATACGCATCATGTAGATAGTATGAGATGGTGGTTATTTCCTCTAATGAGATGCATTCCATTTTGTCGTAATATTTATTAAAAATTATATTCTGTGGGTTCAGATATTTTAGAATTTATTCTGAAAATTTAATATTATTATTATTATTACTATTGGGACGCTAAGGTCCATTTACTGAGTGTGTGGTAGATCACCCCTCCTTTTTCCCAACTTTTCAGAGTAGTCGTTGGCGATCGTCGATCGTGGTGGGCATTGACGGTTTAGTATCTGTCGCATCATAGGTGTTGAATAAGCCTTCTTCCTGACATGTAGTGGACGTCCTTAGCTTTATTAGCAAAACTAGGGAATGTTTAGTTATTAGTAAATAAAGAACTCGTGTGTAATCATTCGTTTGAGAATAAATTATTCAGATCCTAGATTGGTTTATGTTTTAAATCTATGTGATTCGAATTCTTATGTTAATCTATTGCATTGAAAAAAATATATTTGAGGTTGACGTAACGTACCGTATCGCATGCCTTAATAGAATTATAGAAGATAATGGGTACGGGGGCATTACATAAGTATTACGCTATTTTGATCGGTAAAAAATGAGCTATCTATTGTGACGATATTATTTTTCTTATCATAAGGTTACATCTCCTCTTTGAGAAGGTGTTCCCTTATCACCTTGGGCATTTCCATTTCTTTTAGCTAAGAAATTGATGCTGAATGCTAACCTTTCTTAAGAAAAAATAAAAAAGATTAACCAAGTTAGATTTTTTTGAACATGCATAGAGCTCCACCTTGAAAATTTGCCTAAACCCAATAAATTTTTTTTATGGCTGGCCTTGGTGGGATGACGACGACGACGATAGTCCACGTCATGGATTCAAGGGCTAACAGAGGTGAATGTGAGTTTGACCAATTCAGAAATAGATGCATTGTATTGCATGTGATTTTTTCTTTAGGAATTCATTAACCATTTATAAATGTTATTAATAATTTAGTCAATTAATGGTTAAATAATTCAACCATTAATATTTGTCATTTTAGATAGTTTCTTATTTTAGTTGTAATAATGTACTTAAAATGTTGTAGTATTGTTGAGATAGACCTCTTTCTCCTATAAAACAACCATGTAAATGAGGAAGAGATGAAGCTTATCGTGAATGAAAATTAGGGTATCCTTTATATTATAAGTGATTTCAAGGCCGATTGGCCCCCTTCTTCAATCTTATTGTCTATTATGTTTTGATTATATTTAGTAGTCTTTGTCCCTACATCTCAGTTATCCATCTCATATACATTGTTATGCATTTATGCATATTGTTAAATCTCGTATATAGTTAAATTATCTCATGCACATTGTTATGTAACAAGCACATATGCGGAGAACTTGCAAAAAATATAGCGTTTTTTATTTTTAAGTCCCCACAAATTATCATATTTAGTGATCGATCCCTCACTTTTTTGTATTTGGGTTTAGTCCCCAGATTTAAAAGATAATTCCTTTTTTGTATCAGAGATTAAAAAGAAAACTAACTAATTTACAGATAGGTACCTCTTAGGAACTAAAAAGTAATTATCTTTTAAATCCGGGGACTAAAACCCAGATACGAAGAAGTGAGGGATCAATCACTAAATATAATGGTTTGTGGGAACTTAAAAATAAAAAACCCAAAAATATAATGTGTTAACTTAGGGATGCTTTGTTATGCAGAAGAAAATTGAGAGACCTAAAATAAATAATGGATTAAAAAATGCTTGGAATTAAGTCTATTGATATCTCATTATTGATTTGGATTGTTTAAAAGATTAAATTAGAAAAAAAGTGATTGAAATGATTAATTATTTTTTTGGGAAGCCATGAATGGAATGTGGGTTACATCATAGCTCTTCTAAAAAAGTATGTTTATTTGTTGTATTTGGTGGATCCAACCCCAAAGAATTTCCCCTTTTTATGTCTCACTGTTTACACAGGGAAGTGATGTTATTTGAGAATTAATGTTAGGTAATTTAAAATAAATTCAATTTTAATAAATATCTATTACAGGGAGTCAAAATCTATAAAATTATTATAACCCACCCTTTAAAGGGTTTCTACAATCTCACTGAATTTTTTTAGATTAATAAATTTTTTTTAAAAATAAATACCAAATCATATGGAGATAATATAAATAATTTTTATTGTTTTTTTTTCTTTTAAAAAATTATCAGTTGATGTAGCTTAAATGTGACCATACTACATTTTGCATTTTGTTATATTTGTTAAGATTATACTTGAGAAGTATTTATTAAGATACAAAATCTAAGTATCGTTAGAACAATATTTATAATATATTAAAAATTATTTGATAAGATAATGTGTAATGTGTTATTTTAAGAAATAATTTTCATTGTTGGTTTTTGTAAAAAATATTGTTATTTGATGCATACCACGCAAATTGAAGTCTCTAGTTAAAAAATGTGAATTATATGTGAAAATTAGACATGAGAAAGAAATATATGCTGTGATAATGTATAAGATGTGTTTGTTAAAAACAAGGGTTGTGTATGCAATTTTTTTATGCAAGTGTGTATATAAAAAATATTTAGGAAAATTATTTTTAACCCCATATTTTTGTAGGTCCCTGAACTTATTTAGTATAACAAAACACTCCTAAGTTAACGTTACATTTTTTCAAAATCTTTCCATCACCATTTACCAACTGTGTAGTATTGTTTATATATTTGTTATACATCCCATTTACACAGTTATGTTTATAATTTACATTGTAATGTATTATATGTACATTGTTAAATTGTGTACGCGTATGGACAACATGGAAGGATATGAAAAAAGCTAATAACATCATGTTTTAATATACTAAAAAAAAAATAGGGATCTAAAAAGAATTTCTATAAATATTTTATTTCATTTTCAAGAAGCCCAAATCTTCCTTTGTATGGCAATACGAATGGGGGCTACAATTATACATGTATGCTCAGATTTCACAGGAATTGTATCTATTATTTGAGATCCACCAATCTGCTCATTCACTTATCTTTTGTTGGACAATTACTCCAAAGTCTACGAGAACAGAAAATTTTTGTGAGGGCTGTTAAGGTGGATAGGAGCTTAGTTGAACAAGTTGATGCATTGGCAAGACAAGTTTGTTCAACTCAACAGAATAGATATACTACTGGACTTGAGGATCGATAGATTGCGGATGTAGTCAAGGGACAGCTAAGTCCTCTTAGAAATATTAGAGCATAACTTGTATACGGTAAAGTGTGATAATATATGTGATTTTGTGTCCTTGTCTGGGACCTACCAAAAAAGGAAAAAACACCCAAATCTTGAATCCTGCGTTTGATTCCGACCGTCCACCAAGTACGTCCGGGCTACAGTGGACCCCATTTCCTAAATTCATGGTTCCGGACCTCACGGCCCACTGCCGTTTCCACCGTCATGATCGTGCGCTCACCCCCTCAACGGTCACGATTGATGTTCCTAATTCTATTCTTTCATTTAATTCTTCCCCAATCCGTATCACTCGAAACACGAGCCCTCACGTCTTCACGAACCCCAAAGAGGAAAAAAACAATTCTAAGATATTCCAACACAACCAACTCGCGGTGAAGTTTAATCTATGGTCACCTCCCTTGAACAAAGATCCTCAACAACCCAATAAAAAGTCCATTGTATTGTAACCCAAACCCACCTTCCCGGCTTCCCCTCATCTCTCGCTCGCGCTTTCGCGTTCTCTTTCGCTGAAGAAGAGCGACTTCTATAGAGTTTTCAAACCAGGCGCCTCTCTCGCTATCGATCGCCGTTGATTTGGGAACGGACGATGGAAATGGAGGCGTTCCTGAAGGAGTGCGAGATCTCGGGGGACTCGGCGTACGCGGCGCTGAAGGCGGTGCTGGAGAGGCTCGAGGAGCCCTCGACGCGCGCGGAGGCCCGGGCCTTCCTCGCCGCTCTCCAGAAGCGGTTCGCCGACGACGGGGACCGGTGCTTCTCGACCTACCGCTTCAAGATCCATGACGTCGTCCTCTCCGACTTCGAAGGTTCGGAAACACAGACGATGGTGTTGTCTTCGTTTGATTCTTTTGAGGAAGTTGTTTGTGTTTGATTTGATCTGGAGTGGGTCGCGTTGTGTGATTGAGATGGTTTTGTTTTGTTTTTTCTGTTCATAATCTAATTTTTGTTTGTATTAGAAGTTCTCTCTCTCTCTCTGTATTGATTGGTTGATTGCATTTAAAATTCTGTGTTGACTCTAATTTTTTTTTTTGTTTTACTGATGTGAATTGCTTGATTGTTTGATGAGTTTTTTTTTTTTTTTTTTTGGGGGGGGGGGGGGGGGGGGTCATATAAATATATAATACATTGGAAGTGAAACAGTATTTGGAATTGGATGTTTGTTTTTGATGACTATTTCAGATCGCATGATTGTTTACTGTGGTTTCCTGATTTCAAGTTTACCAACTTTTTGGGCTTATATGATGTCAAGTAGAGTAGAAGAATTGTATATCTGAATCATCACTTTTGCCATTGTTGATCTTGTTTTGCATGTGGTTAAATGTCATCATACGTGGTGGGTCCAAATTGTCGGATCACTTTGTGTGCTTTGAGAAATTACTCTTGAATTTTGGACTTCCATTTAAACATGGGATGTTGGAGGGTGCAATGACACATGTAAAACTACAGGATTTTTTTTGGATAATGTGCAATAATTTTAAGTACTGAAGGCCCCGCGTCTTGACTGAAATCTTATGAGCATGAAATTAACATTGTAGTCAACGGTCGTAGGGCATTAAGCATCTATTCAATTTTTTTTATAAAAATATCGAGGAAGTCTAACTATATAAATACAGTTCACCGTGAAGCTCTTTTCATGTCATTATAATTTTGAGTTTCCATAAGATTAGCTCTTTGATTCATATATACACAAAGGTGTAATGGTGTTTATTATAAACAGCATTAGTTTAGCAGACATTAGAATCAAAGTTGCAACGCCATATCTTTCAGTTTTGCCTCTTCTAGTGTTGGTGATATTTGATAATCACCAAGCATTTTGGTATGGCTTTGCTGTTTCGTGGAACAAGTTTCAATTATTTAATCAAATACAATTTAATGCATCTCCACAAATTTGATGTCCTTATACTTATAGAAACTTTTTTTAGGGTTTATCCCAGGCCTTGGTATTGAATGACATTGCCTGTCCACCAGCTTTTCCATTGTAGAGGCTTGATTTGATTAGTATTGCCTTTGTCATTCAATATCTAATTAATCGGCCTTGCTCTATTATGGAATTTTGTTAAGAATCTGTAGCATGAACACTGTGCTCATGCATAATTGGGATTCAGATTTTGAAGATTGTTGTTGTCATATTTTTAGGCATGCTAATATCATTGGGTAATTTTGAACAGCTGCCTTACTCTTTCCAGGATACCAGAATCGGAAGAATTTGACGTTGATGGAGATTCCGAGCATTTTCGTTCCAGAAGATTGGTCATTCACCTTCTACGAGGGAATAAACAGGCATCCTGATTCTATTTTTAAGGACAAGACGGTTTCTGAGCTTGGGTGTGGAAATGGATGGATCTCCATAGCTCTTGCAGCAAAGTGGTCCCCTTTAAAGGTCTAGCACAAGAGGGTCATTGAGCCAGAGATCCATGCAGTTTCTTTGTCCAGGACTTTATATAATATAATATGATATGATATAATATATTTATGCATTACATTGTTTCTTGCAGGAATATATATAGTGTTCCTGTATTTCCATCTTTCATTCTTTTGTGAAGCTTCTTTGGATCTCATCAAACACAAACTAACATGATCTTTAACAGGTTTATGGCCTTGATATAAATCCAAGAGCAGTTAAAGTTGCACGTATCAATTTGTTCCTGAATGCTTTGGATGAGAATGGGCATCCTATTTATGATGCAGAGAATAAAACTTTGCTTGATAGGGTCGAGTTTCATGAATCTGATCTGCTAGCATATTGTCGCGACCATAATATAGAACTTGAACGAATTATTGGGTGCATACCTCAGGTACTGCTTTGATTCATTGTATACATGAAACTCGTTCAAGTAATTTTAGAAGTATTGCTTGTTTATTGGGATCATATTTTGTCAAATATTACAAGAGAATTTTGGAAAATTCTGTCACCTGGTTTCATATCTTTTTGGAAAATGTGATGGATTTTATTTCCGAAACAGATTGACACACTGTGTTTTTTTTAATATATTTTTATTTTATATTTGTAGATTCTTAACCCAAATCCGGAGGCCATGTCAAAGATGATTACTGAAAATGCAAGTGAGGAATTTTTATATTCCTTGAGTAACTACTGTGCACTTCAGGTTAGAGGTTCTCCCTTTATATTTCTGCAACTTTATTTTGTCTATTGTGTGGTAATTTTTTTTTAATAACTGATTTGGTGTAGATCCAATTTCTTCTCTTCTAATACATAAAATGCCTTTGGTTTGCGGATAACATGGCATGTAGAAAGATATCATATAGTATTTGCTGCTAAGAACAAGCTCCTAGAATTCAAGTGCTCATAAAAAACTTATTCTGATACATGCAGAAAGAATATACCATCCAATTTCTTCTCTACTAATACATAAACTGCTTCTGGTTAACATGGTATGTAGAAAGATATTATATAGTGAACAAGCTCCTAGAATTTAAGTGCTCTTAAAAATTTACTGACCCATACAATGAGAACACATGTTTAGGCTTTGGAACTGTATCCAACATCTAGAAACTATATTAGGGTAACATGTTTAGCGCCCGTTGTTTGTGTTTGATACCAATAGATGTGTCCAGGTAACTGTTACGCAGACAAGATTTTGTTTCGTAACTTACTAAATACTTGTTTATCTTGTGTGGTCTTGGTATAAACTAGCATCTTTTGAAAAGATGAGCCAATCTGTTCTAGTGCCCTGTTTATGAATCGTGGGTGTTTCTTCATTTATCGGAACAATAATTTCACAATTGTTGCTAGCTATGTCTCTATACAATGTTCAACATTGCCTCCTATTAACTCTTGTTAAACTTAATTTTCATGAATAGTTGATGAATATTGGTATGTTTGTGATATATATGTGGAGGGAGGACTTATAATTTTCAATTGCTGCTCTGCCGATTAAGCTATTGGTGATTTATCAATTCGTGGAATCCAGTTTATGAATCTAGTTGTAGTTATGTAAATCAAACTACATCATGTCGCATTCGTCTTATGTAAAATGTAGATGAGGCTGGCCCTCTTGATTATCATCTACCTTACCATGATTTGTAATTTTTTTCACATCACTGACCTGTATCCCTACCTTTTTTGTGCATTTCTGGTTGTATTTTAGTTTTGGCATGTATGACATTTGTAAAAATATTTTTTCATCCATTTTTGTAATAAATTACATTTGTTAGCCACTTTGAGTTTGTAATATTTCAGGTACACCTAATTACTTTGAGTTTTACATCTGTTCATTACTCTATATTCTGAATTTTTTTGTAAAAAAATTATAGTAACACTACTTTATCTATTCTTTGGCTTGCCAGAATATTTAAATATCCTGTTTAAATGGACTAATAGTATTATGATGTTTGTTTTCTGTTAAATTGATGACAGAAGTGATTAATCTCTTTGGAAGTTTCCTCAGCTTTTCTTAATGCAGTACCAATAGTGATTCTTGAGTGAATTTGGTCTGTTTCTGTCTTTGTCCTTGATTTTGATTTTGAGGGATGGGTGAATAAGTATGTGGATCAATATTCTATTATGCCTTTTTTTTTAATTGATTCCAACAGTAATTGTGTTGAAGCCAGGGCTTTGTTGAGGATCAATTTGGGTTAGGTCTAATTGCTAGGGCGGTGGAAGAAGGAATATCTGTTATCAAACCCATGGGGATCATGATTTTTAATATCGGAGGCCGTCCAGGACAAGGTGTTTGTAAGCGCTTGTTTGAACGGAGGGGTTTCCAGATCACTAAACTTTGGCAAACTAAAGTTCTCCAGGTTAGTAGAAATTAGCATATCTAGTTGTCTTCGGTTCATATGATCCTTACCATTATGTTTCTATATCCAAAACACTCTCTTTTAATTCAAATGCTTTTCCAAACTTGTGACATTGTATTACTTGTCCATGCAGGCTGCCGATACAGATATTTCAGCCTTGGTAGAAATTGAGAAGAATAGTCGACATCGTTTTGAGTTCTTCATGGGACTTGAAGGTGATCAGCCTATCTGTGCTCGTACTGCATGGGCCTATGGGAAATCTGGAGGTCGTATCTCGCATGCTTTATCGGTGTACAGCTGTCAGCTTCGCCAACCAAATCTGGCAAGTCATTTTGTTTGTTCTACAGGTTATTTATGTTATACAATTCTGCACATAAATGCATATGGCTGACTATGTTTAGTTGATTTATAGGTCAAAATTATTTTTGATTTCCTTAAAAATGGTTTCCAAGAGATCAGCAATTCTTTGGACTTGTCATTTGTTGATGATTCTGTAGCGGATGAGAAGATTCCATACCTAGCTTATCTCGCCAGTGTTTTAAAGGAGAATTCTTTTTTCCCTCATGAGCCCCCTGCTGGGAGCACTCGCTTCCGCAATCTTATCGCTGGCTTTATGAGAATCTATCATCACATACCCATTAACACTGATGTAAGAAAAGTCTTTTGCTCTCTTCTTTACTTTCCTGTAATTTTTTTCAGCCTCTTTTAAACTTTTCTCTGCGTGAACTTCAACATTTAGCATTTCTGGTTATGAAAATAAACACAGGTAAGCACATGGGATTGAATTTTTTTTTTAAATTTAATCTTGCTATCCCAATATCAATGGAGCCCTTTAGCAACTAGTTTGAACTTGATTATCTATGGATGATGAAGAGAGCAAGCAAATGAAAATTTCAGGTTAATTCCTTATTTTACATTATGGAATGTGATGGAAGCTTTTTAAAATGTATTCATATAGGCTTTATTCAAATAGGCTATGTACGACAAAGTTGAAGTGATATAATTAGACTAGTCTCAATCAAGGCATGTCAATGGCAAGTTATGACCCATCAAAATAGGGTTGAGTATGGAACACATCTTGCAGAAAGTGAAAAAAAGGCTCAACAACAAAATTCTAGCATTATAATTGGCTGTCAACTGGATGTCAACCCCTGCCCATGTTTGGATGTGGAATAGGGGTCAGAATATTCAGGGCAGAATTCTTCCTGGAATAAATGGGAAATGTGGATTTTGGTTGTTTGAGAGTCTTGAATACTCAGGGATAAACTATGCTGGAATAAACTGATATAAAGTGGTATATGGATTCCAACCAACCCTTGGAATTAAAGTTATTTTAGGTTATTTCACCTAAAGACTATGTGGGTCCACTGTCCAATCAATTGTCACCACCTCTTATAAATCATTTGTCAAATCAACTATCATTACTTTTTCACATTTTATAAAAAAAAATTCATTACTTTTTCACATTTTATAAATCTTTTTTCATATTATATTCACATTTTATCCAACAATAAAAAATTTATTATTATATTTCCCAATGAGAATAATTCAAAATGCAATTAAACACAAAATCACTTATTCCTTAAACACAAAATCAATTATTTCACTGACACACTCGTTTATGTCAAGAATAACTGTACCCAAGAATAAGCCCTATTCTGTATCCAAACGGGGGCTTATGGTTCATGAAATATCTGTTGATGAGTAAGAGAGGGCCCAGCTGACAATCAAGTTTTAAGCGAAACAACTTAGAGTTAGGCTTGAAAATTAGTCAAAGTTGCAAAAGTACATCATGCAAATTTAGTAGAAGTGCTTGATCTGGTGCTTTAATGACTTGTTTTTCAGCAATTTACCTGAAGGGATGTTTCAATTTATTTATTTTTTGGGTTATTATAGAGAGAAGCGAAGGTAAGAAAAAAAAAATCTGATTGTCTGGCAGTTGTTGGATCAAATATGATAAACTCACAGTGAAAATGATCTTGAGCACCAACCTTTGGAGCAATATGTTCTGTGAAGCTGACCCAAAATAGGCTTTATTGATGTTATGATGAATGTTCATAATCAAGGACTTATTATATGCTAGATTTATGCTCTTCTGAACATTGTTTCCATCATGCACAAGTTGTTTGTAATACAGGGTTTTCTGTATTTTTCTTTCTTGACGATATGAAAGAAAATAATTTCTCATCCGTATTATTTTTGGCACACTAGAATGTTATTGTGTTCCCTTCAAGGGCTGTGGCAATCGAGAATGCTCTTCGACTTTTTTCACCAAAGCTTGCAATTGTTGATGAACACTTGACTAGACACTTGCCAAAACCATGGCTTACTTCTTTGGCTGTCGAGGTATGGGAAAAAACCATTCATGTAACTCACTTGTATATTTCTCTGATGGTTGCTTTTATATACATGCTTAGCTGAAAAGACCCTGCTTAAATTTTTAGTTTTTTCTACTAATCATAGTTTATAGACATCTATATGTGAGTGTTAACTTTTTAAATTTTCCTCTATTAATTTTAGTTCAATAGACATCGAAATGTGAGTGTCAACCCTTATTCTGTGTTTTATATTTGATGTAGAAATTATCATATGATATTCAAACCTTACGACATAAAGGAAGAATAAAATAAAAAGCAGAGTTTGAACGGCAATACGTTCCATGAAGGCATGAAGATTTAAAATTGCATGAAGTTGGTTAATTTTTTTTCCTGTATAATGATAATTATATTTTAATGTTACCTTAAATTAAAATATAGATAATGAGGTTTGTCCTATAATTCAACGTTTGATGACAAAATTTGCTAGAGAGATCCTGGGTTGAAATCCCACTGCTTACACATCATTTCAGCTGATAATTATGCCTCTGAATTATCTTTAAAAAAAGCATCTGGATCCTGCATATTTATTATCTTCCATCTTGGTATATAATATTTTATGTGCTTTGATTTTATTTATAATTTGTGTACCAATTTGAATGAATTTTAACAGTTAGGAGTTTTTTTTTTATATCAGAAGTCTATCTGTGCCTGCAGACCATATGCATAATCCAACATTTCTCAAATTACTGATGGATAATACACTAAGCCCCTGTTTGGATAATGTCATGGAGGGAGGGTAACGCGAAATAGGGTGGTATATAGCCCTCATTTGGTTGTTTGGGCGGGTAGTATAAGTAGGAATCTGGATGCACGAATAAAGGAGTATTGGCTAGTATAGGCATTCTACTCCCCCCCCCCCCCTCCCCTCCCAAACCCCTGGAATACCTAATTCATCTGCTATTCAAACCACATGGATATGTGGGTCCCACTTGTCACGTCAATTTTTTGTAATGGCCCCTGCTACAGTTTCATATCCTCTTTGCCAATTGTCAGAAAAAGGGTGTTTTCTTTAACCTCACGTGATCCACCAGTTTAATTTTTTTTTAACCATAACCATGATTAAATACCCATGTTGATTAAATCAAAAAAATCGGCTGTCATTACATTTCATACATGCTTTACAAATGGATGTCACAACTAACCCAGGTTGAAAAAATGACATGTCCAACGAAATGGACAGTCCATATCTGCTCCAGGTATGTTTGATTTATAGTGTCCATTGGATAAATGCGAAACATTTTTTTTAATGGTGAGGGTAAAATAGGCATTTTGGAAAAGTACAAAGTACAAACCATTATTCACACCCTATCTACGTCTTATCCACATCTTATTCTTGCTTAACCAAATACTCTAACTTTTATTATTACATTTCCCAACGAGAATAACTAAAAAACACAGCCAAACAAAAAATCATTTGTTCTATTGTTATGATTATTTGTTCTTGGAATAGGTATAAACCCCAAAATAGCTTATGCCTCCATCCAAACAGGCAATAAATGTTTGATCAACAAATGAATGGTGTTCAATAACATGGGGACTTCATGAAGAGCTTTTTTACATAATGCATTGTCAAATATGCTAAATGAATGTCATGATGGAAAAGGTCGCAGGATCATGAGGGAAATATTAATGGAAAATACTCCTTTGAATCCTATATTTTAGTAGATCAATATCAACAAAAATTTAGTGAAAATTGATGATGGGTTCATCTTTAGTGAATTGTCCACATTGCAGCAGAAAATCTCTCTTCCATTCTTAGGATATATTTTTCTGGGGACCTGGCCACTGGATGTGTTGCTGTAATTTTTAATACGGAGATTTTTGAATACCAATATGGACTTAATATGATTTTGATGTGTTAATTTAAAAAAAAATGTTTAATTTTTGAGATAAAGTTAGTTTTATGTCCGTATCATACATATCAGCAATAGAAAAATGGTGAAAGTGGGTCTAGAAAAGATGGAGCCTTTTTTGGATGGATAATGGCCAACTTTCTTTCTTTTCATTTTCTTGTTTGCACGTTTTAACTTTTGCTTGATTGGAGTTTTCCGTAGATTACTCATCTAGATTGATTACAATCATTTTGCTTGTAATTGCACCCTTCTTCAATTCTAGTAGAAGGGGTAGAATTCCAATCTTCTATAAAAAAGAAGACTTTTTCTGTTAAATTCTCTTGTAAATTTGTAGTAGTTATTACCTGAACATTTGACCTTATTTGTTTTGAAGTCTTGAAATATTTTGGTTTCATTGAAGTCCATGTGCAAACAAGGGACCTTTTTAGCAGATATTTGATATTGAAGTTCACTTTCCTTCAGGGAGCATCAGATGATATGCCTGCAGAAGATGCATTAACTGTGATTGAAGCTCCACGCCAATCAGATTTAATGGTTGAGTTGATAAAGAAGCTGAAACCACAGGTTGTCATCACAGGCATGGCTCATTTCGAGGCTGTTACCAGTTCTGCCTTTGAACACTTGTTAAACACCACAAGAGAGATTGGTTCACGCCTCTTCTTGGACATCTCAGAACATTTCGAACTTTCCAGCCTACCGAGCTCAAGTGGGGTTCTGAAATATCTAGCTGGAAATAAGCTGCCTCCACATGCATCTGTTTTATGTGGTTTAGTTAAAAATCAGGTGTGGGCAATTCTCTTGCTGATACTGTAGTTTTGTTCTTGATTCTTTTACTATGCTCTATCTTAATTTAGTAAACATTGCCTGATTCTAAGTGTTGCAAACCCTGACCCTAATATATTGAAAGAGAAGAAAAAGGTGGCGTTAAGGTGAAAATTGAATGATCATATTTATGCAAAATTAGGAACTGATATTGAGTCAGTGAACTGGCTGTTTAATTGAAGGTGTACTGTTTAGAGTTGTAATATCAAAATTCATCATGGGGATTGTTTTCTTGTTGACTGTCGCTATCTTATTTACACGGTGGTCGTTAAATTGTCTTTATAGTGGTTGACTGAATGCATGAGCATTTCTTTTCTGTGGGTATACCTATCTGTTTTTTTTTTTTCTGGCATGTGCTAATGAAATTTTAACACGAGACCGCTTTCACATATACAAACTGTTTTAGATAGATATTAATTTTTTTATTAAACAATTTGTGATTGAATATTGTTTAGAACCTAGTTATGAAGGGAGTCCTCTTTTCAGGTTTACTCAGATTTGGAAGTTGCCTTTGTCATCTCTGAAGAGGAGACCATCTTAAAGGCATTGTCAAAGACCGTCGAGTTGCTGGAAGGATGCACAGCTTTGTTTAGTCAGTACTATTATGGTTGTCTCTTCCATGAGCTCCTGGCATTTCATATTACTGGCCGTCACCCACTTGCACAGGTATCTCATTAAAATTTTCTTACTTAGATGGATTAATGATTTCAAGAGATAAACAAAACTGACTTTTTAATTTTCTGACAAACTCAGATGGTCGACAATTAGCCTTTTGATAATTGATTAATAGCTTATTTATTAGTTTCAGTACTTCATAAGATATACTACTTGTCTTAGTTTAAGCTAAAAGTTTATTCGATCTGCAGAGGGCAAGTGGAAGCACCAAACCTGTTGAAATGATTGGGTTCACAAGCTCTGCAATATCCACTTTGAATGATGCAGAGCTTTTTGTAAATGACTCAAAGGACTCAGAGCTGATCCACATGGATGTGGAGCAAAGCTTCCTGGCAATACCTTCAGCCGTCAAGGCCTCCATTTTTGAGAGTTACGCAAGACAGAACATGGCTGAGGCAGAGACTGATGTTAGGGTTGGTATCGAGCAGCTTATAAAAAGCCGTTATGGTCTTTCAATAGACAATTCTTCAGAATTCATTTATGGAGATTCTCCTCTTGTTCTTTTTAATAAGTTGGTTCTTTGCTGCATTCAAGAAAGTGGCACTCTATTTTTCCCTGCTGGTGCTAATGGAAACTATGCTTCTGCGGCCAAGTTTCTGAAAGCAAATACAATGATAATCCCTACGAATCTTGAATCTGGCTTTAAACTCACTGGGGAGGCAATGAAGGGAGTTCTTGGGGGAGTAAAGAAGCCCTGGGTGTATCTTTCAGGGCCAACTATTAGCCCTACAGGCTTGCTTTACAGCAATGAAGAGATCTTCGAAATTCTCTCTGTTTGTGCTGAGTTTGGTGCAAGAGTGGTGATTGAAACTTCTTTCTCAGGTTTGGAATTCAATACAGAAGGTTGGGGTGGTTGGAATCTGCAGGGCTGCTTGTCAAAGATCACACACACAAACCCGGAATTTTGTGTTTCTCTGCTTGGGGGATTGACCTTGGAGTTGTTGACAGGAGGACTTGCATTTGGGTATCTGATTTTGGACAAGCCCTGCTTGATTGATGCATTTTATACATTTCCAGGCTTGAGTAAGCCTCATGGGACTTTGAAATATGCTGTGAAGAAGCTGTTGGCTATGCGTGAGAAGAAAGCTCAAAATCTCTCAGAGGCCATTATTGAACATAAAGAAATTTTACGGGATCGTGTCAACCGCCTGACTGAGGTTTGTTATTTTTATTTTTTATTTACTGTGCATTACATTTGGACTTCTATTTCATTGCACGTATGGTTGGGAGTGAAGTCGTTGCAGGTTTTTGAGTATTTAATTGTAAACTTCACATATTGATTTGAACAACATATTTGTGTGCTCAAGGTTGAACCACTTGTAGCTTAGTCAACTGCTCTCTGTTGTGATTTTCAAATTACGCGTAGCTCGCCAAATCTTGACCATTATTTTCTTGACGCAACAAAACATTCAAATATTTTCCCTGAAAGCCTCTGTTAGATGCAAGTCTTGACCATGTTGATCTGGCTAAGGGGTTACAAAACCATGGTGTTTCATGGTGCCTGGCGACATGATTTTTGGCCTTTGTTGACTTAGACTTATCACTTTTGCAGTCCCAACACGTTTTGAAGTTTTCTTTTATAAGGCATGTACTTGACTAATGAAGTACATACTTTTATATGGACAAATCATATACTCTCTTATGCAGGAATGACTAAATGTATAAGCACCCTTATAAATAAGTTTAAATCTGACACCCTTATCTAATGCAACAGTATTCTCAATATATTTGGAGATAAAGCATTAAGTCAACAGTTTTCTTTTCCTTTATATTCTGCATTATTTTGGATATTATTTGGGAAATCCATTTATTTTTTTCATATTTTCAAAATTTTTGCAGACATTGAAGAGCTGTGGGTGGGATTCCCTACCTTCCTGTGGGGGTGTATCAATGGTGGCGAAACCTTCAGCTTATCTTGGAAAAACACTCAAATTAGTTTCTTCAGAATTTAATCTCGATGACACTAACATCAGAGAAGCCATTCTAAGATCCACTGGCCTATGCATCAACAGCTGCCTGTGGACCGGAATTCCCGGTTACTGTCGTTTTACGGTCGCCCTCGAGAGCGCCAAATTCGAGCAAGCGTTGGAATGCATACAGAAGTTCTACAAGCTGGTTCTCAACAACTAAAAATCTATCAGTTCTGGTTTTCTCACTGATGTTGCGACTCAGGTGTCGCAACAATAAAGGAAGGATACAGGTACCACTGTCTTCCCTAATTTTTTCTTCTGTTGATCAATGCTGTGATTGATCTTTATGTTGATGTGAAGAGAGGTTTTTTTTTCAGTTATTTTTTTCTCTTCACATCGTTCATGTCATCATCCGTTGAGAGTCTGACTTGAAATTCTCACAGATAAAGACTTTATGGATTTTTTTATATGAAATGATATTATTGTTAATAATTCCCGGGGGGGCTTAATTTTTTTCGGAGGAGCCTTGCGTAATACAGAGTTTATACAAGCTTCTTATGAGTGGATATTAATGGAAGCTTTTCTGTGTGTTATTTTGCCTTCTGTTGTGTTCTTGGGAGAAGACTTGAATTATGCTTCTTTATGGGAAATTCTCGTGATTTTTATGTTGTTTCATAATTATAATAATTATTATTTAAAAAATGTAGTATCAATGTACCCAAGCAGATATGATTATACCGTATTAAGACCTAACATGTGTGTGAAATCAAAATCAAATAAATATACATAAAATAGTTTGTGCATTCTAGTGTGAACCATCATATACCAGGGCAGTTGGGTTGGCTTTTGTACTTGTTTTGGCTGTCCCATTTCTAATTGCACCCCTCCATTCTTTTTGCTTCTTTTTGCACACTCCTCTATCGTGTTCTTTGTATTCTATTGTGTTTTTTGGATTCTCAAATATGTATAACAGGGGTGTGAAACATGAAATGAGGGGTGCAAATAAAGGTACCATTCAAATTATTGGGAGGCATGGAGGGAGAGTGTGTGTGATAGGACTAGTCTTGTTATCAATTTCAAATGCACTCTATAAAACAATAAACACCATTTAATGAGGTATCTATTTTTATGAAAAATGTATATATCTTTATGATGTAATGCATGAACCTATTGGATTGAACATGATATGTATCTATCTCATTTAAGAATATATATATTTCTCTAGATGGCTATTGAGGTATATGAATTGTTCGGTGTAACAAGACTTTATATGTATATGTATGAAGAATCATTGGTGGCTTTGTTGTTGAACTGAGTCCTAGATTTACCATTCCCCAGTGACATATATGGTATAGAGAATCAGATCTAATCTTAGGCAGCGTTTGATTGCATGATTGAATAGCTTTTGTGTTTATAGGAAGTTACTTTTATCAATCAAACAGTTTTACTAAAACAAATTGCTGCAGATAGATTTTAGGTAATTATAAAAAAGTTAACGATTTTCAAAAGTTAGGTGGGTGGGGGGGGGGGGGTTAGCTTTTTGCATAATTAATTTTATACTTAGCTTTTGCAAAAAAATCAGTTGTGTAATTCCACTACTAAACGCTGCCTTGGTGCATGAATGACAAATTCTATTCTAGCACATGCATGATGGTATGTTTTAACAACTCTCTCTCTCTCTCTCTCTCTCTCTCTCTCTCTCACCAATTCCACAATTCCTCGTACACATACCAAGCTACCATGGTTTGATTTCTTGCTTTTAGACGGGGAGATGAAACCTTGAACGCTTACAATGGTTTTCTTATGCAGATGAAAAAACACCCAAACGCAATTTTTCTTTCTTGATGTAATTAAAAAAAAAAAACCCTTTGAATTTAATTGTATTGGATTCCTCTGTTTCTGTATTCACATCTCATTCAAAAATTATTTCTTTCTTTCACGTAATCTAAACCATGTTTGGATGGAAGAATAGGAGAGAAATAGATCAGAATAATTAGGGATAGTCAATTAGGATTTTCATTGATAAAATGTCAATGTCCATGGATTTGTAAATCTTGTGTTATTCAATCAGGACATTGGTTCATGGACAAAAAGTCCAACGTTATTCAATTGAAATATTATTTTGTTGACAAAAAGTATCCAGCGTTATTCGATTGAGACTTATTTCGTAGATAAAAAGTTCAGCGTTATTCAATTGAGACATTATTTCGTAGACATAAAGTCCAGTATTATTCGATTGAAACATTATTTCGTAGATAAAAAGTCCAGTGTTATTCAATTGAGACATTATTTCATGGACATAAAGTCTAGTGTTATTCAATTGAGATATTATTTCGTGGACATAAAGTCCAGTGTTATTCGATTGAGACTCCTCATAGTAGACATTTGTTATGTGTTATTCAATTTAAATAGGATTTGTGAAGACTTTCACAAGTCATAGATTTTTGTGAACTTTAGATAGATAAATATAAAGGAAAAAAATCATTTCAAAATCCCACCCAAATGGGTGAGATTCTCATGGAATTTTATTATAACATTGTGAATATCTCTTCTTTTTTTTCTTTTAACATAACTTCTTTCTTTTATGATGACGGTTATCTCATTTCATATTTTTATTCCGAGCTCATTTTTTCTATATATCATCTTTTTTTTATGAATGTCAGATGTAAGAAATACTGATATCACCTCATATGTTTGATGAATATATGAAAATGATGGATTTGCTTGTGTTGCAATTAATCATTTCATTATTATATATATGTCTTGATCATCCACAATTACTTATATATTATTTTCTAAAATATAGATTTGATTACATGTACAATAACTCTATAATGTTTGATTTGATTTGCCCTTAAGATGTTCCTAGTACTGTACAATACACATGCCTATATATATTTTTTATAATGTCCAGACATATATAAAAATAAAATATATATTTACGCATTTATACAGATATGCCTAAATATAATGATTGTTTTTATTTCATTTTTATTTTAAGTAATATAATGACTACTTTTATTTTATTTTATTTTAAGTAATATGCATTTCAGATATATGAAGATCGATATTTATTATATTAAATTATATTTTATGTTGAGCATGAATAAATATTTGAGTTTTTTATTTGATATATTAAAAATCCAAAAATAAGTATACATAATCAATAGAATTCCACTTGTAAAAGTCTTCAAAAGTATGTGAAATTCCTTGAGAGTCAATATATTAAAGTCTGTAAAAGTATATGAAAGTCCATGAGAGATAATATATAAAAGTCTGCAAAAGTATGTGAAAGTCTATGAGATTTAATCTGAAAGTCTGCAAAAGTCTGTGAAAGTCCATGAGAGTCAATCCGTGAAAATCTACAAAAGTTTGTGAAAATCCATGAGAGTCAATCTGTGAAAGTTTGTGAAAATCCATGAGAGTCAATCTGTGAAAGTCTACAAAATTCCATCACTTAAATAATGTCCACAGAACTCTATCAAAGTCCATATAGACTATCCCCCCCCCCAACTAAAAAATCAAACCTGAAATTTAAAATTTAAACAAACCACCAATATGTCTACGGCAGGTTCTTGAGTGCTGCGACCGCTACAACCAGAAGTCCCATCACCACAAGCGGTCCGACCGCCTTTGATTCTCCATCCCCTCCGAATGGAAGATGAGATCGCAAGGTTTGTAAGAATTGATTCCTCTGAATCATGCTTCCCATTGGCAATGTAAATCCGGGGGTGCCTCCTGATCTCTTAGATACATGATTGGGTTATTTTGGTGTCAGGATCGACAGAGAATCTAGTGCTCTTTAATCCACTGTTGGGGCAAAGAATCGAACTACTTCATTTGAATCAGTTTCCACGTCGTATCACTGGTGCCGCGTTCATAGGTAGTAATTCACCTTATGATCTTGACTGTATTGTTTTCCTAGTGGGTGAATGTCGCTTTGTTGCTATCAGACCCATTGTTGGTGACTACTAGATGGAAGATTTTCACCTTGATATCTTGAGTCACACACAGTAGAGGAATAGTATACATATTACTAAGCAACTCTAGTGTTTATTTGCTGAACCAGACCTTGACAGGTTTAAGACTTGAATAGGCAATTGTTTGTGCCCCACCTGGGCTATGTTCCCTGTCCTAGTCGTCTCAAGGAACATTTCTTAGTGAATAATAATGAATGAATCTTCGTTGCTGTCGTTTCATACTTGACGACATTCGAGTGGAAGCCCTATGGGATAGATGACGTTTTCATTTACGAAGTTAATGACATGTTTTTACAAAGGGTGGGTCCAGATGCATTCACTTATCAGATGCTGATTCTTGTTGGTGGTGATTCATCCTTCTCAATGATGGCACCGGAGGCATTCAAAGGCGGAGCTCATGCTTGGGTTATCCCAAGCAGGGAAGTGTTCGACAGGGTTGCTAACAATTGGGGGATGGATCCTCTGCCACTGTACATCAATTTCACTACATTTAAAACCCTAAGTATTTGAAGATCTTAATCATACATAAGTTGACATGTGTCAATATCCAGGTGGGCATTTGAGAGAGAGCATTATGAAGGTCAAACCAACAGGTAAGAAAACCTACCTAAGCTGTTTGCTTTTTAACAAGATGAAATTATGTGTGTGTGTGCGTGTGTGTGAATGAAATATGTATGATATAATATGCTTTAGAAAGTAAAAAACTAGTTTGGGTCTTCCAATCTGGTATGTGCCTCATTGATTATAGCAAACTGATCATATATGTCAACATGATCACTGTTCAGTCATTAATACTTTTATTCATTAGTTGAGGTGCATTCCCCAAAAGGAAGTCTAGAGAAATGAAAATAAAAGTAAAAAAATAAGATGAGGTGTTGTGCTCAGTCATAAACCTAGATCACTATGTTAGTATATTACATGATAAATTATGTTTTATTTAGGCAAATTGTAGAAGTAAAATATCCCCATTCTTGCCCTTTATATACTTCTTCATATAAGGCTACATCATATTACTCTATGATCAAGAATAGAATCCACATTTTTGTGCTGAATGGCTTATTCCCATAATATATTTTATGAAAAAATGAACATTAGTTCCATATTTCGATGTTATAATCCAAGTTTCTCTAGGTGCTCAATGAACTTCAGCGTACCATCTGGTATGTATGTTAAGTACCTGTTAATTCATAATTGTGTTATAAAAATACATACACATATATAACAATGGTGAATATAGCATGCATATTGTATGTAGCAGAGGAAAATAGCCATGTTTCAAATTCCAAGATGGACAAACTCTAATTTGTGTTGTCAATATTTTAGAAATTTTAGAAATTTTAAAACTTTATTTTATCTTATTTGGGCACATGGATTCACTGATCTATAGCTAATGGTGATATATATAGCAAGATTATGGTTCTCAGATCATCTCTATGACCTGGACTAGGAATCTGACATCTTGCAGACTGCTTTGTGGATAAAAATGCTCATCTTATTTTTTATTCAATCAAATTTTGTTATTTTAAGTGTGTCATTTCTTGGTAGTCCTAGTAGCTTTGCTATCTTTATGTCCATGATTCTACTTGTAAGGAATCAATGTACTAGTTGTGTAAGTCACATCAGGAAAGCTTTGATAGCAGTACAATTTGCACATAGTAAATTTTTTATCATCCAAGATTTCAGCATCTGGTACAATCAATGGTTCATTTTTACAGTATAGCTTTTTCCCTACAAGCTTTCAATTCCTATTGTAATGACATTTCATATAGATTAATCCCTTAAAATCACAAGGAAAAAATCACACACTCAATAGTTCTATGAATGCTTGTTATCTTAAATATGTCTTCAATACATTTGAAAATATTGTGGATACTGCTTGTCATAGTAGTACTTCTTATTTCAATAGGGTACAATGGTCCTCTATATATATATATATATATATATATATATATATATAGGGGCCGATTAGGTGCGGCGAACGGCAGGTGCGGCGTCGATTGTGGGCCGTCGATCACGGGTCCATCGCATTGGACGGTCGGGTGCAATTTACGTCGACCGTTGGATGCGATGAACCCGCGATCGAACGGCCCACGTCGCCGCCGCACCTGCCGCATGCCGCACCTAATCGCCCCCGTGTGATATATATATATATATGTATATATATATATATATATATATATATATATATATAACATATTTGATGCTCTCATTATCTGTTTAGTTTCTTTTCTTTATAGAATATCTATCAATGTGAATGTTCATTTTTTTCTTTTTTGTTGGAGGTTCTTCATATTTATATCAAATGACCCGTGTTTGTTTCCCTAGATGAGTTGCTACATTATAAGTTCTGATGCTACAACCTTGAGAGTGCTTCTTTATGGTGGAATAATAGATATTTTGATCTACTGGGCTTAGAGCTTCTATTTCATTTGTTGTGTTGGTTTTGAACATTTTGGTTAACTGAGAATAAAATATATTTTTTATTCACCAGATTGAAACTGAAACCATGGGTACCTTAACATCCGAATTGAGGAATGTGGCGCAAATATATCTTTAAAGAAGTATATATGAGAATTTTGACAATCATACAGTAATTTGTTTTTTTAAAAAAGAAACTATTCGGACCTTACCTTACATCAAGTTCTGATACAGTCATTTGTTTTGTAAACCTGATTAGTAGCCACTTGGAAAACATATATTGTTAATAACTGCAACAGTAACATGTATTCAGACTAGAAGTAAAACAAAGGGATTTTGGCAATATCGAGAACTTTGTCCGACTATCATAAAAAAGTAGCAAGCTCTCTTCGAAACAAATGAATCTAGTATCTCGTAAAGTTGTTTTTTCTCTTATGAAGCTGCATGATTTCTGAAAGGCATATGGATACATCATGTACAACTTACAAAATCCTTCGGGGTCAACACCTGTCAATTCATTGTGTATGTGTATCCACTCCGAGAAATGGGGCGTCGAGCTAGTGGACGTTCAATACAACCATGAAAAATTATATTTTTAATTTAGTAACAAGTGTCATTATTACCATTTATGCTTATTTAACTCTGACATAAAATTCATCATCGTCATTAATTTCATCATATTCATTGTTGTCAATTTCATCATCTTCCAACATTTCATCTTTTTCGTATATATCTTCTTCCTCATCTTGATACATCTTCAATGATGATGTAACTTAAAATTCCATCAGGAAACGTCAAATTCTTTATTGTGAGGGTTGCAGTGGTCACGCCTTAGCCTGCGACTAGGGTTTAACCTGGACCTAGGGCCGACTGGTGTCAATCCTAGGGCTACTTTAGAGGCCTTACTTTAGAGGAGATTCGACCATGTGATTAGACTCGAGCATCCTCAAGTTGTCACTGGTCAGGTCGCCCTCTTCAACAAGCATCTCAGATGCGCCTTTGATGGAGGGTCAGTCTTCCGAGCAAACCTCCTCAGGCCTTACGACCTTCTCGTCGTTGGACGTGCCAGTCGCTGACACCCTAGGAATGAATATTAAGTTTTAATTCTGGTTATTTATTTTGTTTTCTTATATAAGATGGAAATCAAATGTTTCAACACATTCTTTTTTTTCTTTTTAATTCACATTTTATCATAATCAAGAAACATCTGTAACTAATGAAGTTTGATCTTAGTATTCACATTGAACTTTATAATAGTCAAAATTATATGTTCTCAAATTGCCTAGCAAAGTGTGGATTTTTTGAATGATGAAAACTAAAAGTTATTGAATGCCAAGCCAAGGACCCCATGAAGTACTCAAATGACTTTTGTTTATGGTATTTTGATTCTCTCTGGTGAATGAAGATCAATGGCAAATATCAATTTATTTTTTGGATGTTTTAACTAATATGAATGGATCATAGATACTGGTTTTGACCTACCAACCATAGTTATGATGATGTGATCATTTTATTGAAAAATATGTTTCTTTGTAGAATTTTAACTTTTTATTTATGATAATCTATATTAAAATTAAAATAAACAATTAAATTACTTTGTGCTAATGTTTTTTTAAAAATGTTATTTTTTTCATGTGCATATGCAAATGCATAATAACTAGTCTCTGGTATATAAGAAATAGTGATTTTAGATGCAGAATCAAGATAGAGAACCTTTGCACATGTACCTAAGACTAGTTATCGCTTGACAAAAAGAACAAGTGCATTATAGAATGGATTAACAATCCAAGCTTAAATTCTTATTAGATGTATAGGGTTGACAATATAATTTAACTACTATAAAGCTGACGCAATTGATTTGGACATTAGGACGGCATTGTCGATGGGAATACAATCTATTGCTGTTTGTTTTGATTCCAAGATTCTTGTGAAGCTACTACAAAGTTCATCACAATGTCCTAAGGAATTACATCAGAAGGTGGACTGCATCAAGAAACATGAAGATCAATTAAAAAAACAGTTAAATTCATATGGGTTCTAAGGGATCGGGTGCAGGCTGCTAAAGTTTTAACCAAATTCACTAGAGATAGACAAGAGGATAGAATGCTAACTAATCTTATGGATGATGATATTTGGGCCTTACTAAGGCCAGCTAAAACTAACAGATGATAGTACTTACAAGATTTGAAGTTTAGTAAGATTCCCAAGTAAGTTTGGTATGACTCCCTCTAAGTTGTTATTTTCTAGGCTCAACTGCGTCAATCTAGACAAGTTTTCAAATCCCTCCGGGATAGCTCCAGTTAGATTGTTACCTAGCAACGACCTGCACATTGAATTTATATTAACAATTTATGATTTTATGAAAGTTGTTCCCTAAAGAAATTCAAAAGAGTTCAGCTAAGGTCCAAATGATAGAAATCAAATAGTGCAAAGAGTTTAGGAGAATAGCAATTGTACAAGATGTTTAAATAGCTAAGAGTACATGTTGAAGACTCATGAATCATGATTAAACCAAATTCTAACATTCACGTGAATTAACAGATTCACTTGTTTTACTTGGAATAAATCAATTTTTTTAAAAAGGCCTATGACAAGCCTCCCATTCGTTCATATTTTGATTTTATTGTATATAATTGCTTTAAAAAAATAAAATTTACAGATATATTGTGAATCCAACCAACATATTAATTGAAAAGACACGCATAATTGTTCAATATAACAAGCAGAACTTCTACAAATAGACATATTTAATAGTGGAAGGCCTTATAGAATTGTTGAGAATGTAAATATTATGGGGAATTAAGCTTGCAACACAGTATAGCTTGACAGTGTCTACACTGACGATCCAACGATAAGGCTTTCTATCAAGAAGAAATTTTTTACAATTGAACAAGGAAGGATTCCCTCAAAGAGCTTAGAGCTCTTCATGACAACTAATATAAGATGTGTAATCCTTACAACCATTACATGTATAATTTCTATTTTAGTAATTCGATTTAATTTAAATTGACAACATTTTACCAGACTTGGGTGATGAATTAAGCTTCAAATCGTGGGGTTTATCTATCAGTACTTTAAAAGAGAATAAAAGAACCAAAGGGTGAAAGCATCTAGCGCTCAACCACCCTCTTATAACACATTAGGTTTTTATTGATGATGACAATAACCTGCCCATGAGAACTAAATTTGACATGGGCATTAGGGGCCAAAATTACAGCAATGTGTCAGACAACCGCTCCATCAAATTCAAGAAAAGTTATCTGATAAGGAAATCATACACAATAATACAATTCTCAAAAACCAAGAAGGAAAAATGCTAAATATAAATCAAGCAACGTATTAGCACCTTCCCTTCACAGTTATACCATGGAGCTGTTATCAAGCATACCATATTTTTCTATTTGAGCAATGTCCTTGTGACACATCATAAGACATACTCATTCACCACCCTTCTTCATATACTATCATATAAAACCACACTAATAGTCAATATTTGGAGGATATTCAGCTTTTCTTCAAAAAGAAGAAGGAATTCACCATTTCTTTGTCTGATCAATTAAGGATACGTGATAACTCATATATTCACATTTTTTGCCTATTAAACCATATTTTTATCTACAATTATGATCAACTTGCCCATGTCTATTTGTTAGGGGTGCAACTCGGGCGGGTTGAGTTCGGGTTGGGGTCAACTCGAACCCAACCCGAAATTCAAAACACTCAACCCTAACCCGACCCAACTCAATTTTCAACCCGGTGACCCTAACCCGAACCCAACCCAAAGAACCCGAATTTGGTTAAAAAAAACACAGAAAATCATATTTGTAACAAAGAAATCATACATTTATTTACATATAGTGATCTCAAATCAAACAATCTGAAAAATAAAATTAATTGAATAACAAAAAAAATCAAACAACAAAATCCATAATCTTTCCATCCAAACATGAGAGAGAGAGAGAGAGAGAGAGAGAGAGAGAGAGATATTCCCATATGTATTTCATGTTAACAAGAGACATGCATGTATTTCACTTTGTTGCGGATAGATGTGGCAGGAAGAGGAAGAAAGCATGTATTTTCATGTTAATCATGGTGTGACTGGATTTGGTTGGAAGAAGAAGAAAGAGAGAAGAGGCAGGGTTGAATTTGAATGTTGCGGCTGGGTTTGTGAGAAAGATAGATTAGATTTATGTAAAGTAATGAATGATGGAGATTTACAAACGAAAATCAACGGTCCAGATTGTATTTCACATTGGGTATTAAGTTCGGGTTCGGGTTCGGGTTGGGTCGGGTTGCAAAGAACACTAACCCGAACCTAACCCGATTTTTCAATCTACTCGAACCCACCAACCCGAACCCGATTTTGACAATCCAACCCACGTACAAATCGGGTTCAACCCATCGGATTCGGGTTGGATCCGACCCAAGTTGTAGCCTACTATTTGTTGTCTGTGGACTAGAAGAGATAATAAACACAATCTATAAGCTTATTTCAGATCATTATTAAATATGAAAATATGGATCTCTTTCTGGAATGAGCATGAGCGATATGGGAGAAATATAAACTTGTGATGTAATAATTTTTTTTGCTCTACTTTAATACGCATGTATATGATAACCTATATTCATTTAGGTGTACGGCGATTGTTTTTTGCGGTGTCGTCAACTGACAAAAACATTGGAGAGCTGGAACGTGTTGAACGAATCATTGACCTTCATGAACAAAATCAAGCAAAGTGATATGTGGTCATTGGTTATAATATATCAATCACAAACAATGTGTATCCCACTTTTATTTTCTATATTCATGAGATAAACATGTTGGTGATTGTATCACAAATATTATAATTCAATAAGATTTGATTACATCAAAGATTTTAACACTTTATTATCAAAGTAAATATAAGTTGTCAATATAAGAGTTAACCTGATATCAATTTATCAACGATAACTACGTTGATCACATATCAAAAATTTTGGTCTCTGTTCGACATGATCCATGTCGAATCAACTTAAACACATAAGACATCATCTATGTCGAATGGGAGCGGACTAAGGTTTTTAGTTTCCAATTGACATAATCCATGTCGAACCACCTTAAACACAAAAGTCATCGTCTGTGTCGAACAATCTTAAACACAAAAGACATCGTCTATGTCGAATAATCTTAAACACAGAGAACATTGTCTATGTCAAACTCGTGGGGTGGGTTAGAAATGAGATAAATTAATTTTTTTATGGGGTGGGTAGGATAACTTGTGGGGTGGCTATAGCCGCGCCCTTTGTGTTTTAACAACTGAGGTCTTCCTGTATTTCTATGGTAGTTATTTATGAACAATGAAAAGATTTAGTTATTTTTTTTAATAAAAAATGTCATATTCGTTACAACTCAGTTTATGTTCTACACACGTTTTTTTTAGGTATATATTTAGATAATAGCATACATTTTCTTTTATAAAAAATGAAATACATACTCATCATTTCAAACATGTTATATGTTTAATAGCATACTTTTTTTTTTACCTTAAAAAAAAGTCTCAACATTTATTTATTAATTGGCTTACTCGGCTTACTCTTCGCCCCCTTGACAGGTTTCTCAGTTAAATCAGTTTACTCGTATTTGGTTCAAGACAAGCCCTACAACGGAGGAATGACGCGTAAGTCTCCTCAGATTTGGGGATGCAAGATCCCCCTGAAGGTATGGTTCTTCTGTGGTTAGCTTACAATGAGAGGCTCCTTACGCGTGCTTATCGAGCAATATGGCGACCCAGAGACTCTACGACATGCGCTCTATGTGATGATGGCATAGAAACAGCTCAACGTCTATTATGCGAATGTGTGATTGCGAGGGAGGTTTGGCACAACCTTGGCTCTTCTTTGGGCGTAGGTGGTACCCGGTCAACCTTGATGACTTGGGGGAAATGGGGAGTAGGCTTTCTCGGTGAGACGACCGAAGCTTGCACAGTTCTATCTTACAATCTCTGGTTCCTGCAATTATGTGGGCCATCTAGATTGGTCAAAATGATAAGATCTTCTGGGGTACCTTAGTTTTGGCGGAAGGAGTTTGGGAGGGTGCTAGGAGGAACATTTCGGTTTGGGGTTGCCTATGCACGGGGGCCAGCTTAGTGCAGGTGGAGAAGAATTCACTCCTCATTGCTCCATAGGATGGAAGGATGGAGATTCGATGAATGCCTTTGTTAGATCTCCTAATTAGGCATTATTTAGATCTCATCTCCTTGCTATTTCTCTGTATTTTGTTTTCTAAGAACTGCACTCTTTTATAATCAAAGAAGTGGCAAATCCACCCATTATCTTAAAAAAAACATTTATTTATTAATTTTTTTACATATTTATATGAATTAAAAACATATATATATATATATATATATATATATATATATATGGGAAATGATATCGTGCGGGTCGTGCGGTCATGCGGCGTCGACCACAGGCCCATCGCATCAGACGGTCGGAAGCGATTCACATCGACCGTTGGATGCGATGGACCCGCGATCAGACGACGCACGTCGGATCCGCACGACCCGCATATTATCATCGACCTATATATATATATATATATATATATATATATATATATATATATATATATATATATATATATATGAAAATGATTGCGTGCGGCGAACGGCAGGTGCGGCCGCGACGTGGGCCGTTCGATCGCGGGTCCATCGCATCCAACGGTCGACGTGAATCGCACCCGACCGTCCGATGCGATAGACCCGTGATCGACGGCCCGTGATCGCTGCCGCACCCGCCGTTCGCCGCACGCAATCACGTCCCTATATATATATATATATAGAGAGAGAGAGAGAGAGAGAATACACGGAGAAAGTGAAATATATGATGTATTAAGTGATGTCATATATTGTATTAGGTACTAAAACTTTTCTTTTTATCTTTGTATTAATGTCTCTCTTTCCCCAAAAACCAAGTGTTATATTATTTATGGACGAGTAACTTTGGTATATTGTTCAAAATGAACAAAAAAGTTCACAAAATGATATATGTGCTATAGATAATTATTTCAATATAATTTAAGATAAACAATTTTTAGTTTATTTGTGTTCTTAATTTTTCTCGTTGAAAAATGCGTAACAATGAACTTTATTGTTGGTTGACCATGGATAAATAGTGGACGTAGATAAAGAATTATAAAATATATAAAAAAAAATTCATCTTGTCTAACCCCTGATTCATAAGAATTGATAACACATGATTTTGACATACAAACCCCCCTGTACACCCGTTTATTTCCATTTATTACGAAATAGCTATATTTATTTATTCTTTAATAAGTTCTTAGATTTATTCACCTCTATTCCACTCTATTCCCCCACTTATTCCACTACCCTAACAAACAGGGGCTAAAGTTTGTCTCCTCGGGTAACAATGGTAAAATCATTATTTTTTAAAACAAAATGGCAGATGTGAGTGATGATAGGTCTTATTGGTTACACTGTTAAAATCATACATCAAAAGAAACCCACACAATGAATCCTCTTTGGAATTACATGTCAAGGAGAAAGAAATCGCACAGATACAGTATATGAATTCATTTATGTAAATAAACCATTTATATACAATCTCATCAACAACATTATATATACTATTAATATCGCCAGCTCTTGTCAATTGAGTGTCAATTTGATATACATCCTCCAACCCAGGTTCACAAAGAAATTAAAGTGAAAAAAAAAACTGATAGAACATAATTGTCAAACTATTTGTTGTACACATACAAGACTAGTTTATATGCAGTAAAAACAACATCAACTATACTGTTTTCAAGGCATCCAAGAGATTCATTTTTCCACTCGAATAGAGTATAAACTTACTAGTAAAAAAAAGACTGCAAATGTAGCTGCATATAAAAAACTTGCTTATATAACCTATTACACAACTAATGCGGGGATTCAGATTCTTGCATACGAGTTTCTCTGCATGTATCATTAGATGCATTGTTAATGAAACATCAAAGTAGTCCTCCAAAATAATGTGCAAGAACATGACAATTCATTGCTAGATATCAAGAGCATTCTGAATGCATTTCGCTACAAAAGCAAAGAACTTCTCCAAGAACAATAACAATGATGGTCATTGGTGTTTCTTTCCCTTCTCAGTTTCACCTGAGTTTCTCTGCTGGTCATGGAACCAAAGACATCATACACACTGTTTGAGTACTCACCTCTGCTCGATCTTTGGTGAGAAAGATTGATGGCTGGCACTGAAGCAGCCCTAGAACTCAGTGTCAAAGCAGGATACCATTACTCTCGAAACGGTGGATCGTGCGAATGGAATGTAGCTGAGACTGTACCTGGAGAATGATAAGAAAACGGGGCGAAACTTTCATTACAGGAAGAAATGGTGGCATTTAAATATTCTTTTAAGAAATGAATTTATTTTTTAATAGACAAGCTTTTTTTATCTGGTTAAATCATCTCTCATCAACAGGAGTAACGTTTGAACCAGTACCCATTAGTGAAGACTGAAGAGGGAGGATATTTACCAACATTCCAAGAGGTGGTTTAGTTGAAATGATGGATTTATATTTTATGGTTTTCACAATATCAGACTAATGTTGAGTTTATTCTTGTTGAAATAATCTTTTCAATCATGTGATTCAATGATTAATGGATCAAAGATTTGTTAACACTCATGGTCATCATAGAGCATGCATATAACTTTTAGTGATACAGATAGAGATAGATCCAACTTACCAAGCAAGAGCTCCGAACTCCAAGATGATAGCGATAAAAGTTAATAGTTTATTATGTACCTGCATATTTAAAATGAAAAAAAGCATATAGAAGCATTTAAGTAACGGTGAATGATTTAGCAAATGTAACTTTCACAATTTAAAAAAAAGCCAAAAAAAAAAAAAAAAAAAAAAAAAAAAAAAAAACAACTGAACGAAGAACATCAAAGGATGCCATGGAACTTACATAGAGAGCACAAAACAAAGCGATTATGATACTAGCAATATAGAGAGCTGTCGCATATATACGCACTGGATCAAGCATCATCCCCACTTGTCGTTTGGGGCCGATGAGAAAGGCTGTGCTGTCACACAAAAGAATCAAACTTTAGAATCTGAAAGCACAAACAAGCCACATTACAGGGACGGACGTATAACAAAGGGCAAGTGTCAAACAATCATATATTTATCAATCATATTTCACTAATACATGGTAGATGAAGGAGAAGAAATGATATGGAAGCAGAGAGAAAGCTGATGCCGACATAAGACACTTATCTAGAGTCGTAGTTTCCTCATAAAATGTGCCAAATTATCCCAACAAAAGATGACGAGGTTGAAGAATTCGACAAGGTTTTCTAATCTCCTAATAAAATAATTTAATTGTATTCTTTTTCAGATAGAGCCATAGGTTTGCTCCTAATAGGTCCCGACTTCGACTCCCCTTGGGCTTATTTGATGCACAAGGTTTATGAGCGACTCTATGCATTTAGGGTTTTTCTATCTAATATTAGCGTTCCTTGTTAAAAAAAAAGAAAAAAAAGAAAGATACAAGATACAAGATACAAGATACACTAGTTCTGCAATGCAGCATATCAAGAATATAATCAAGAAGCACCCGCCTTAGAGTTAGGTCTTAGTGGCACGCGTTAATAAAATAAGCGAGCTCTGAGACACATTGATACATATGCAGCTGGAGCAAAACATCTGTTTTTAGACACTCAGAATAAGGGACACCAAGGGAAGAAGGATAAAGGCAATAGAGAGACTCCTGCAACTTAAGTCTAGGTTCTGCATGATAATTTTTTAAAAAATATTGTGATTGGCTGCTATTCACTCTAAATGATCAATAAATATGCATCATTTTGTCTAAAACTCATCTGCAATCTGATTTTGATACTTGATTGTTATAATTTATTTGTTATTCCGATTCGTTTGTATTGATCGGTATGCTTAGGGTTTTTGTTAATCTGACGTGGCATGAAGTCTATTGTTAGATGTTCAAAAGTACATATTTTGTTATACTTTTTAGAGTAGTCTTGGACATTTCCCTATGCAATATATTCTTTTCTACATACATATTAGGGAATTTTATTTTCAAAGCATAATTTGCACAAATAAACTACGTTTATATATTTCATGCGCATAATAATAGTTGTCATGTGGATTCTAATATTAATCTAAATTTTGTAGGATATGAAGTTATATTTCTACATGATATTGGGGGAAAAGAACACGTGTATATTCAATGATAGAACACACTCCTAAAAATCTACAATAAATAAGGAAAGAATGAGTCATCACAATTGCCAAAAGAAGAGAAAATCTCCCTCACAAATCAACTCCAACAGACCCCCACAAATCAGCAAATCTGATCCATCAAATCAGCCTTAAAGCTCCATCAAAATCACTGAAAAACAACTCCAACCAAATCCATCAAATCCCCACCAAATCAGCCTGCACAATTCTACAACATCAACAAGGATTCTTCAAATCCTATGCAGCTGTCTGGCCTTAAAAACTCCAGCCAATCCAGCCCACAAAACTCTATAAAAAGGGGCCTGCAGAGAGAGGGGAATGCACCTTTTCATTCAGCTGAGCAAAATTTTATTTTCCATTTTCTTGTTCTTTCTTTTCTGTTTTGGGTTTTTATTTTCAGTCCGTATTTCTTTGGTACTAGAGACATAGATCCTATTGTATTTCGTTTATGCTCAAGCAATAAAAAGTTTTTCTTTCTTTGATTTTCATGGAATTTTTTTATTGTTATTCTAAAATATCACCAACTATGGTAGGCTAAAGAATCCTCCCATCAGGATTCCACCCCATGAGTGTGAGTGATTAGTTCTTTTATGTGTGTACCTTATATATATTTTTTTTCTGATTTATGCTTCATGATTATATAGTTTCTTCAACTCAGATTTCTCTTGATTATGAGTACTTTTAGATCTTCCGTCATTTTACTTAGATGAGACACGATTGATACTTTATAAACCCTATTTTCAAATCGAGTAGAAGTGAACTACTTTTTTGAAATATTTTGTTTTCATTGATTGAACATCTTAACTGTCAAGGAAGAGAGTCTCCACTATAAAAACCGTCCTTGATCTAATAGTTAATGGTGTATCAATTAATGAAATTCTAAAAGAGAACTTTAAATCTATATTTTCCATGTGACCAAGTAAAATCTATGGACTCATGTGAAGTAAGGGAAATATAAGTGCAAAAGAAAGATCTAATCAATCATACTTGTGGGGTGATTTCCAATCCTTGGTGGCTTTTTTCGTATCTTGATTCAAATTAGAATTTTATTTTAGCTTTTAGAGTAGTTCCCTTGGATCGATCATCAAAATTCTTGTTTTAAAATCATTTAGCTGAGAATTGATATTTTTTACAATTACTTATTTGCTTCAATAGTCTCCATGTGGGATCGACCTCTTGCTACCACACTCTCTACCAAAAAGAGGCAAGAGAGTTATAAATTTCTTTTGTTGGTAAAGACTAGATCTTAACAACAATTAATGCAACCAACATCTATCCATCACTGGACCTCCTTCACCAGATTTGGCTGGGTTCATCATCAATAGACATCCTTCATGACTTCCATCCAGGTTATTGTAAGTTTGTCCAAAACCAATCTTCAATAAATATTTGCTGATATTCAGCCTAAATTTTCGAGCTTTTAAAATAAGTAAGCCCTCAATGTAGAAGTCACTAAAACCACTAAATGCAAAGAACAGAAGAAGAAGAGTGATTCAAGATCTCTGTTAAACTATTATGGTGATCATATAAATTCTCAAACAACTTAACAAATTCATTTATTCACACGTCCAGCTATTCAAACATATGAAGGATTTATGATGATATATTCTGTCTATGATGGAACTTTTTGAAAGCTAATGTTTGGTTATTTGATTTCTTCTTAAAGAACATCACTCGCTTTTCTATCTCATTCATTACAAAATCCCTTCATATTGTTTTTGTCATCTCAAGTCCTAGGTAAAACAATAATTAATATTGGGACTGAAAATGGACTAAAGCATCAAGCAAGGAAATAAAAGTAATGTTGTGTATTAATGAGAGTACATAATTAAACATCAAAGAAATCTTTTTCTTATGATGCATGTCATATGCAATAAAAGCTACCGCAAATAGCACATAAATATGAAATAATCAAAAGAAAGGATTTCGAATGGATATATGAACAGACCTCCCAAGTGCAAGAAGATTGCCAAAGGTGAATGTAATCCCAAATTTGATTGGATTGAAGAAAACAAGCATAGACTGTCATCAAAACAGAAAAAAATAGCGCATCAATGACTAGACAAAACTACTTAATCACATTTAAGTACTACTGAAATATTCTTATGTGACCAAAAAGAGAAGATCCATCTGGATTCCAGACAAACAGATAAGACAACCTTTATGTCATCCATGAAAGGAAATTTTGACTTACATTAGTGAGAGAGGGTCTTGGGATCTCATTTTTGTTTTATTTTTCAAACCTACCACTCATTGACCGACATGCACCTACATGAGATGGCCATGGGAATGTTCCAAAAGGGTATTCTTGCTTTATTTATATTCAATTTTGGCTGACACAGCCTCAGTCAGAAGCAAAGTTTTGATTTGCCCAATACCTCATCAAGCTTCAAGTAATACACTGGATATTTTACTTTATTAAATTCTCTTATTTCCATATTCCCAGGTCTCAATTTTCATTTTCGGTTGTGTTTTCTAATTCCTAAACTTAAACTATTAAACCCTTTCAGTATTCTAAGCATTATGCAAAAACTATTTAATTCTTAGTCAATTGAAAATGTTTTAGGAATGGATATTCCCACTAACCTATTGACCGTCCCCACGTCCCCATCACCCGATTGACCCCACTAATCACACTTCATGATAATCCTAAACTCACCACTACATATATACAAATTTTTTGAACTTCTAAATTTCTAATCCCTCACCCCCATTTGATCTCTACCTTTCTTTCTATTCCCTCTTCTCCCTCTCCCCTTCTCCCTCCTACGACGTCGCCACACACCACCACCACCCCCTTCTCCCTCCTTCACCATCGCCACACACCACCTCTCCCTCCTCCACCATCGCCACACACTACCACCACCCCCTACTCTTCTACATCCTCAACTGTCGGTGTCGCAGTTGCCACACCACCCCAACCTCCTCCGCCATATACCACTAACTCCACCACCACTACCTCCACTTCTCCCTCCTCTGCCGTCGCCGCACCACCACCCCCTCCACCTCTCCTCCTTCCATCGTCGATGCACACCACCACCACCTCCACCGCTGCACACCACCACCAATTCTTTGTTTTGGTTGGGTTGGTGGGAGTGGGTTTTTCATGTATATGCCTGGTGGGGAGAGGTTGATTGGTGTGGTTGTGGATTTCAAAATAAATCATAAAAATGAGTTTTCTGTTTTTTTGGTTAGTGGACTTACTGACTTTTTTTTTTTAATGAGAAACTTACTGACTTTGTAAATGGGTTAATAGGGATAACCAAACCCAAATGTTATTCTAACCAAAGAATATAAGATTTTCTAATTAGGAGATGCTATTAATATTCATTGCACCAACATTCCCTTTAAACAAAAGCAGCCAATCAAGGAATATAGGGAAAGGAGAGGGACAGGGAGAAATTGAATATCAAAATAGGTGATTGGGAAGTTTGGATTCAGAACTTGTCTTGTTTTATACAATTCCCATGTGATCGGAAGCTGGTTTTTTTGAAGAAAGTGGGAAGTTGGTGATTTAGATAGAAAATGTATTTCAATATTTTATTTTTTCTGAAAATAAACGGTAGGCTTTCATCTTCTATTCAAATGAAAATGTATTTCAATATAGATGATAAAAAACTGTTCAACCCAGGGGAGACACATGCAATATTTCATTTATCATTACAATATGAATATCTAGATAAATCCATATATAGGCCAGGCACTACATATCAACTTTCATATTGTAGAAGAAGTAGATTAAACAATGGGGAGACTGTCATAAGAAATAACTTTTCCTCTCACCAGAATTGTGCAAGCTAATCCCGCAACCAGGCAAGTGGCAAAGCCATACAATCTCTGAAAGGAAGAAAAGAAATATAATGCTGTTTAGTGCATAATTTTTACTAGGAACTTGTCATATGTCAGAACCACAAATGACCTGCATTTATGGTTAAAGCAGTAATATCTGTAAGTTGCTACATTTTTTGAAATAAGCCAATACTCAAGTACTCAAAAAAATATCCACAAATAAAAGAATGTCTCGTATATTAGTGTAATATGTTTCACATTGAAAATCCTTTAACTGGCAAAAATTTGAACAACCATTCGTTTCAATTGGATCAAAATGAACATATATTCATTCTAATCAACCATTCGTTTCAATTGGATCAAAATGAACATATATTCATTCTAATTGGTTCAAGTCAAACACCCATTCAATCTAATTAATTCAAATTAAATATCCATTCATTCTAATTGGTTCAATGGGTGAAATTGAACATCACTTCATTCTTATTTGGTTCAAAATTACAAATTCAACATCAATTCATTCTATTTGGTTCAAAATGAACGTCCATCTGTGCTAATAAATTCAATACAAGCATCCATTCATTCTTGTTAGTTCGAATCGAACATCCATCCATCTAATTGTTTGAAATTACATCTAATCATACTAGTTGAAAACCCAAAACCGAAATCAACCCCATCCAAGAAAAAACCTCAACCAAACACACACAATTTTTTTTTTTAAAAAAAAATGATATTTTTCGAATAGGCCGTTTGTTCAATTGTCATCAAAATTTAAATTATGGGCTTCAGATTTAAGAATCCAATGAAGAGTTTAGATGTGGAGGGTATTTATACTTCTGAAAACACAAACACATGAGCAATGCTGATGTAGTGTTAATTTATTTATAAATGAACACTGTATGATTCATTCATTACACAATCAAATCACACAGTTTGAGAGAGGAAGAGATCAATTAAACCCAAAATAAAACACCAACAAAAAAAACAAAAAAAAAAACACCCAAAATCCAAATCAATTCCATCCAAGAAAAATTTCAACCAAACACACACAGTGGAATTAAAAAAAAAATCTGTCTCGTTTCATCAAAATTTAGACAATGGATTTGAGATTCAAGAACCCAAGGAAGGGGGTTTTAAATGTGGAGTGGGTTATGTATGTAGAGACCTGTTTGGTGGAGAGGGTGCAGTGACGATTGAAATCGTCGAAGATGGAAGTGTTTTCTTCGACGGCTTGGGACTCCTCGTCGTCGTCGACTTCAAGACCCACCATCATCTTCGCTTTCTCCAAGGCTCGATTCATGGCTTCCATCTTCTGAATCTACTGGAGATTTTTTTTTCTTTCTTTCGGGTGGGATGGGGGGTTGTTGATGACTGATTTACTTCAGAGCGTTGATTATATAAACTCACTGGAGCTTTAATTAAGCTCATAAAATTTGAGGGTAAATTTGGGTAACAGGTCTGATTCATCTTGCACAATAATTCTCCTTGCATCGCTGTGATATAAGTCATTTTGAAATATATATTATTTCAATATAGATATAAATAATAAGTATTTTTTTTATTTTTTATTTTTTTTATTTAAAAAATATAATTATAAAGATTTTTTTTTATTGATAATGAATAAATTGTGAATAAAATATGAATAAAAATTTATAAAAATTGAAAGGCGACTCATCTGATTTAATATAACATCTGATTTAATATAAGCGATGACAAGTGATTTGACATTTAGATTATTTTATACCAATGTAATAAATTGAGTGTTAGATCAAAAATATCAATATCAGCTTATTCTCATATACCTTTTGGGGGTAATCGATAAGGACTTTAACGGATTTTTGTGGGCATTATTTAAGTAATAAACTTTTGTAGACTTTGCAGACTTTTACAAATCTTTACATACTTTCAGAGATTCACTTTCATGGACTTTCACAGATTGACTCTCATGGACTTTCACAGTTCATAAATTGACTATCATGAACTTTTACAAACTTTTGTAGATTTTCACAAACTCTCATGGACTTTTACATACTTTTAGAAACTTTTGTAGATTTTTACAGGTGGATTTCTATTAATGAACATAATAATATTTTTGGATTTTTAAAATAACAAATAAAGAACTCAAATATTCAAATTCAACATTAATTATTCATACCCAACATAAAATGTAATTTAATATAATTAATATCGATTTTCACACATCTTCACGTAAATTATAAGCAGCTAACACATTTTGTGATATATTTCCCTTCTGATTACGGTAGCTATTCTTTGTAGGTCCCGTTACCATTGCAGGTATATATGCGTGCCATCAATAACTCTGATACAATTTTTAAAAAAATTACATTAATCTATGTTAATCACTTAATAGGATATAAATTTCAATATAAACGAATAAATGGTTCATCCTTACCTTAAAATAAGGATAAAAACGCAAACTCCCCCTAATTTTTTATGAAACCAAACATCCTGGTTTAACCATGAACTCCGGTGTTATTGTATTCTTAGCCTTCAAAATTTTATTGAAATTATGACTAGTAGTCCATTTAGACCGGCCAAAAATCTTACGAGCGACATAATCCATGTCAAATCACATTAAATATAGAAGACATCGTCTATGTCGAACTGAAAATAATGTTTCTGGTTCCTCATCGACATGATCTATGTTAAACAATCTTAAATACAGAAGACATCGTCAATGTCGAACAATCTTAAACACATAAGACATCGTCTATATCAAACTTGTTGGGTGGATTAGATATAAAACAAATCAATTTTTTTTATAGGGTGGATAGGATAACTTGTGGGGTTGTTATAACCGCGCCAAAACACAAAACCTCAACCACAAATTCATTGAACTTCAGATAACAAGTGAATGAACAGGCTCGGGCAAAAAAAAAAAGATTTCAATAAAATCACAAAGTAACTCAACTTCAGTCTCGCATTTTATTTTAAAAATAAAAAATGGCCACTCTATCATTCAAACACACATTGGGTCTCTCTCAACTCGCTCCAAACACGTACTATCATCACAACAAGAGCAACCAAAATCGAAGCTCGTTGTGTTTGAAGGCCATGGCTTCAACCAAAGTGGAGGAGAAGCTTGGAATCAAGATCGAGAGAAACCCTCCATCATTGAAGCTCAACGAGCTTGGAATTTTCCAATGGCCCAAGTAATGAAAGACAAACCTTTTTTTTTTAAAACCCTTAGCTTTATTTCTTAAAGTTCTGTTTTTTTCCCCATGTTTGTTAGATGGGTTTTGTTTGTTGAGCTCTGAAAGGTGTGTTATTTTTTGGTTGGTTTTTTGTGATGGCTCTCTCTCTCTCTCTCTTTTGGGCTCTTTTTATGGGTTTTCATTCAAAGCTTCAAAGCTGTGGCTTTTTGGATGGTTTGCATTGTTGGGGCTCTCTCTATTTACTTCTTTGTCCATGTGAGTTATTTTTAGATTTTTGATTTGTTGGGTTTTGATTGTTGAACTCTAAAAGTTTTTTTTTATTATTGTTTTTTGGATGGTTCTCTATATATATATATATATATATATATATATATATATATGAGCACCGATTAGGTGCGGCGGCCTCACCGTGCGGCGTCGATCACGGGCCGTCGATCACGGGTCCATCGCATCGGACGGTCGGGTGCGATTCACGTCGACCGTTGGATGCGATGGACCCGCGATCGGACGGCTGCCGCACGGTGCGGCCGCCGCACCTCATCGCGTATATATATATATATATATATATATATATATAGGGAGCCGATTACATACGGTTTACGGTCGGTGCGGTGCGCGATCACGGGCCGTCGATCACGGGTCCATCGCATCGGACGGTCGGGTGCGATTCACGTCGACCGTTGGATGCGATGGACCCGCGATCGAATGGCCCACGTCATAAACCGCACCGACCGCACACCGCACGTAATCGCGACCATATATATATATATATATATATATTATGTTTTTTTTTTTTTTGGGGGGGGGGGGGGGTTGATGGGTTTTGATTATTATGATTTAGAGGCTGTATTTTTTTTCCGTTGGTCTTTCATTTTTGTTTCTTTTCATTGTTAATTTGGCTTGTGTTTTAATTTTTGTTTATAGGTTTCTAGTTATTGGACTTTAAAAAACTTTGTCTTCTGGTTTTCTTTATTTATTATTCGGAGTTGTGGTGAAACTTGTAAGTTGTATCTTAAATATTCTATCAATGGGCCGTACAATTTATCCTTTATAGGTGTGTGTTTTGGTTGATTTTTAATGTTTGTTTTGGGAAAAAAATTTATTCTTTCGTTCTCATATTTGATTTTTGTTTGATGGGTTGTATTTGCTGATCTTTTTACTTTTTCTTGTTTGATTGTATCCTCAATGTATAATTGGGACTTGTTCAAGTTAGGGATGTTTGGTCCAAGTGAAGCCTTTCTTTATAGATTCTAACTTTTCTTCTGTCTAAAGAGAAATTGAATTTTTATGTTTCTTAACTTTCTTTGGTAGTTTCTACCATTTTGAATATTCATTGATGGGCATCATTTGAACTTATGAGAACTATTGTTAGCCCAATTGGTCTTTTTTCAAAACAATACAAGTTCAGCTTAAACTTTCATGGTTCTAGTAGTTTGTAAATGTTCACGGATCCTTACATATGGCCCCATGCGTAGCCAATTGTTAAATTCATTCTGCTTCAGGTAATCGGTTCCAAATAGATTTTTAATTTTAACTTTTGGTATGAGATTTGAATTAAAAGTCAGTAAAATAGTCTATGTGAGAAAAGTTGGTTAACTTTGAGAGTAACTTTTATGAAAAAGTTGGTTGAGAGCAACTTTCATGATAAAGTTGTTATCGAAGTTCCAAACGGGCCATGGTACATTATGATATGTTCATCCAAATTTATTTAAAATTCTTTACATATAAGCCTATTAAGTTTATATCTTGTAAATACTCGATCCATTGTTATACATTTTCAATGGCTATATCATTATATCTTTGCTATACCTTTTTCTGGCCAAATAGTGTGTTCCTCATATGGTTCTCCTCCATCAATGAATGGATGATAGTCTTTGAAAGTTTACAACACCTCTTTTGAACTTCATTATGCACACGTGTGGAAGTTTTTCTCAAGATCACCTTCTTTACATTCATGATCGTTTTCAAAATTTCTGCACAACACCTTGTTGTGGTTGATATTGATCCGGGGAGCCTTTGATTAATGATGCTTGGGATAACCTCAAATGTATTTTGCTCTTTTTGTCCATTTATGAGCACAAAGTTCATCTACTTGAATATTCAACAAGGGTTTCGTTCGGTACGATAAGAGTACATTCATAAATAATTTAAGATAAGTACGATAAAGGTACAAAAATAAAAAATTATTTTCTAAATGTATGCTTTCAGTAGTATGAAAAATACATACAATAACTTCTATGTTGAGTGGAAACGGTGATGACAATTTTATATTATTCTTTTGAAAGAAATGGTAGACTAGCTACAAAAAGTGACGATGACAATTAAATTTAGTTTACCAATTTTTTAAGACTATAGTAAATCATCCAAACTGAATATGTTCTCAGGTTCTAAAATTACTAAATGCACAATTTGACAAAAATTTATTTTTAATGACTATGTTTGAAAGTTTGCTAGATGGGAGATGAGATTCATCACATTATTTTTACTTTGGCTAACATCCCAAATGTAATCTTTAAAAACTGTTTTCTAATGCTTTGCTTTGCCAGGTCTTGTAGAAATTCTCTTACATGCACTCTTCCATTTTACTAAAGTTCTTCCATGCCTGTATTTTGGACATTTGAATGCCCAATTGACGAGTTGCAGGTGTTTCTTTTATTTCTTGAGTTATTCATGTTCTCTCTCATTTATCCTTTCTCTTGTGATTGCTCTACTAGTTCTCCTGACCATGTTTTCCTCCCATTCATTTTCTTGCACCATGAAATCATGGTGTGACACTGCAACTGATATCCTATGTATCATTGGCGTGGTTCTGTCCATCCTATAGATTTACCACAATATCGTGCAGACACTGGTGGAAGACATTGCATGTCATCCATTGATGTGACATGGTGATTTATTTTCAAAGCTTTTCTTCTTCTTCAATGCTAGTCTTGATTATGACTCCTGTGGAGGTGAAATCATCCCATGTTCAACCACTTGCTTTGCACTCCTTGTCTTTCGCACCCAAATAAAACAGAAGCTGAACTTCTAGTTATGGATGCCCAACTCCCACATTTTCTGCCTCCCTTGGTGAGGGGCATTTATTTAGAGGATGTTTCAAAAGCAATTTTGATTCAAACATTTCATTTCCAATTTTTCATCCTTTACCGAACCACTCTTTTGACAACTTGGCAGAGGTACTCCATCTTCACCAAGGGATTCTAGCTTCCAGTATTACTTTTGTTGACATGATAAGATTTATGCAGAAACTCTTCATTAGTCATGTCAAATAAAACTAACTTCTCAGCTAAGACACTTGAGGACATTGCATGGCATCCATTGAAGGGCATGTGTCTAGAGGATGCGCCGATGGAATTTTGATTCAAACATTTCATTTTTTGATATTTACCAAACCACTTTTTGGCAACATCAAAAAGGTACCTTTTCATTGAAGAATTCTGGGTACTTCTCTTGATAGGAAAATATTTAACCAGAAACTCTTTACTTGTCATGCCAAATGAAACTAACTTAATTATCAACTGAACATTATTTGATTTAGCTTTTGTTCTCCTCAATATCAACATTGTTTTGATATGGACTCATAACGTCTATTATGTTGTCTTATGTCCATTGAAGCAATGGTTTTTAATCCATTCTAATTCAGTCTACTGGAAAGAGTTCAACGGGCAATCATAATTTTCTCTGTGCATGACTGTGCTTTTGTATGTCCATGGTTTTGGTAGGTGGGGATGCCCTCCGAGCAAGTTCCCTTGGACATATACCGCAAAGGAGACGTGTTATCTGTTGGAGGGGAAGGTGAAGGTCTACCCTGATGGGTCCGATGAATTCGTCGAGTTTGGAGCCGGTGACATGGTGGTGTTCCCCAAAGGCATGTCATGCACCTGGGATGTGTCTGAAGCTGTGGACAAGCACTACAAATTTGAGTAGCTTTCTGTTGTCACTACAAGCTTTTTCTTGAACAGCTTTCCTATAATGTGCTGTGGGGGCATCAATGTCTTACTTTTTTTAGTTGTGAGTGGATGTTGTGGATCTAGAAAAACCCACCTAACATGGTATATGAAATCATCTAAATTATATTATCAATGTTACTTTATTTGCCAATGGCATCAATGCTTTTTGAACCGTCACCTAACGTGCTATGTCAAGTCAATGTCTTCCTTTTTATTTGTGAATGGATGTCATCATCACTTAATGTAGTATATGAAATTATCCAATGGAGATTGTGCAATATATATATTCTATTAAATAAAAATGTAAAAATGTATGTGTTTCAATTCATTGTAGGTTTTTTTAAAATATGTATTTTATAGCAGACAAATATTTTACTTAAAATAGCTTTTGAAAACTATTTTTTAGGAAGCACATTTTTTTGTGGATTTTCTCAGTCATCCTCTTTGAACCCCTCTTTGAACCTCTGAAGGCATTGGCTGAATCAGCATTGTTGTGGGTGATCACTGTTGGTTAATAGAGGTGTAAAACAGGACGGCCGACACGGCCAGGGAGAGGGCCATATTGAAACGGCCCATTACAGGCTGTGTTTTGGCCCAGCCCGTTTAGAAGTTAGGCAGTGCTGGGCTTGCCCCCGACCCACTGTGTCGTTTTTGGCACGGCCCGCTAACCGTTAGCCCATTAAACCAGTTAGCCTAACCAATTTATTTTTATTAGTCAATGTATTATTTATTATTCATTTACCCACAAGACAATTGTGAGGACGATTGGGTGGTCAGTAGATTGGACAGTTGATCTTGCGACGCCATCTGCTCATCTTCCCAATCACTGCTTCACGCAAATAAGGTGACTAGATGCTCCTCTCTAAGACATTCCGATAATCAAGTCAATAAGAGAAGGAAGATGTCTAGGGCAGGGGTTTAGATTACTTAATTGCCTCCATTTAGTAAGTGAGTTTTTATATCCTCTATTTGAATGTTATTGTTGCGCCTAATATGCCCTTTCAAACTGTATCTGTTTCCTTTGTCCGTCGTATGAAACCATCTCGATGTTATGGTGGGTCTTACGCGTTACGGGCGAGTGAAACAAGATGCTCTTAGGATTTAATATGGGAGTGAATTAGATATCCATTTTAAATGACTTCATCATAACCGTCTGATATGTGTACGTCGGATCTGAAATATAATCCCGACAATTTCATTATTACAATCTTCGTTCATTAGATCTGAGATATAATTCCGTTAGTTTTGTGATTGCAATTCTCGTGGTAAACATAAAACATGTGCATTGTTGGCCAATGTTTAATAACTCAATATAATTTCTAGTAACTTGATCACTTAAACAGTCTAATTGATATTAACAATCTTACTAGTCTGGTAATTTAATATAATCCTAATAACTCTGAACCTCTGGAAATCTCTAATTTTAATAGTAATAAGAATTAAACTAAACACAGACTCAACTGCATCAGAAGGTTAACCTTTCATTTGTGTTACGTATGAACCATGACATATTGACATTTGACATAAAACATTCAAGTTAAGTCATGCAATGCTCAACTTAAAACTTCTAGAACCCTCATGGAATTGTTGGGTGATGATGTTTGGGGGTGTAGATTTCATTAATTTCTTTAGTAAATTTGATAAAATAATGTGTATAAGTATATATGTATGTACTAATGTACATGTGTGTATATATGCAGGATTTATTGATCTTTTCTATACCAAAATTTAAATATGGAGCATGTTATACTCAGCCATTCCTACAGTTGCTTTTACGGTTTCAACATGTTAAGTGTATGTTTGGCAACAACCCCAAAAACAGCTTTTAGCTTTTTTGGTCACATCTAGTCAAATCTCATAATCATTTAAAAGTTAAAAGTTGTTACCAAACAGGTCAACTTAAATACATTATCATTACTAAATTTTATCTCTAAACGGCATCTTGAAATCTGTGTTTTATAAAGCAACCATCATTATTACACCATCAAATCATCATCATTACATCATCAAAATGTGTGCATAAAGCTGCAAAAGCTAAAAACTGATTTTCAAATTGTGTTTCCAAACATTACTAATCTTTTTGAAGTAGATATTCATTTAATAAATTACATACATTCATAAAAATGAAACATGTGCTCAATTGAATTGAATTGATTATTCTATCATAAATTTATTATACCATGCTTCAACCGCAAAACACACAAATTTCAAATAAATGATGACACGTTTCATTACCTTGGAATGTTCCAAAATTTGATTAGATGATTGTGCCGAAAGTAATTTGGAATCACACAAGAAAAAGTAGATTTTAAAAAATATATAGTTTTATAAATATGATTCCTAAAAAATATACTTTTCTTAACATTGCAAATATATTCCAATTGACCTTTTTTTTTGAAAAAAAAACATTGTAAAAATATATTTTTAAAACTAAAAATTGGGACACTATTTTTAATTAACTGAACCATTTTAAAATAAGTCGATATATATTTTTATCTAGATAAACTCAAAAGTCTTGTTTAGATATGAATTTAGGTAGATTCTGTATTTAAAAATTTAAAAATTCACAAACTCAAATTCAAATACATTTTATAGCTTTTCAAACTACCATATTTTCTTTTTAAGATAAAAAAAATTTTATCATTGAAAATCTAATAAAATATAGCTTTTAAAAAGTTGAGTCTAAAACACAAGATTTTAAAAATCTTAGTGCTTCAATATCACATCCAAGTGCATTCTAAGTGCTAAACCACGGATAACAAAGTTAAAAACGCTTTCATTAATGAGCAAAAAGTTGAAATAGAAAATGTGTTACAAGTTTTATATAAAAATAAGATAGAAAAAACATTTTTCATAAAAAATAGGAAGACATAAATTTAAAATACTAATAACATGGAAACTGACAACATAAGATTAGAATCATATTCTCTCTAACCCCCGTTTGGTAAACGGATTAAGCAAGTATAAGGATAGTATAAGGGTGGTAAAAGAATAGATAGGGAAAATGGTTGCTTATTTGCAGAGTATAACTTGGTATTATTAAGTCAGTTTAAACAAGTATAAGAGTATAACAATTCTAAGTAACCCCTAAAATAAGCTATACTCACTTTATCTATTCTCATCGGCCCACATGTCAAATCAACTTTCTACACCTTATCACATCAAATCACCTATCAACACCTCTTATACATTAAATGGTCCACATGTCAAATCAACTTTTTTACACTTTATTTATATTTTAATCTTTATCAATCAAATAACTCAATTTTTATTCTTACGTTTTCCAATGAGACTTAAAAAAATATAACCAAACAGAAAATCTCTTATTCTTGTACCCGTTTGGCTAGCGGAATAGGGATGGAATAAGGGAGGAATATGGGAGGAATAGACAAAAAAGGTGTTTGGGTAGACGGAATAAGGGGGTATAGCTATGCGGAATAAAGAGAGAATAAGCTAGTATTTGTATTCCAAGTCCACCCATGGAATTATGTTATTCCTCCACTGGAATAAGGGGACCCATCTATCAAATCACATATCATCACATCAAATCATCTGTCATCACCTCTTATACATCAATGAGACCCACATGTCAAATCAACTTTTTACACCTCATTCCCATCTTATTTTTCATCAACCAAACACTCCAACCTTCATTATTACGTTTCTCAATGAGAATAACTAAAAACACAACCAAACACAAAATCTCTTATTCAATTGATAAAGTCAACAATTCCTGAAATATGTATAAACCCCAGAATAACTTATGCCTCTATCCAAACGGGTAGATTTTTACTGGCATAATTATCTATCCAGAATAACTCAATTCCGCTATCCAAATGGGGGCAACCCATTGCTTGGTTTGAGAATAGAGGCTGGAATAACTTGGAAATAGCCAAAATAGCCCTTTTACCCTATTTGAATGCTTGGAATAACCTCAGATAACATATGCCATAATAAACATGCATAAATCAGTATTAGGATTCCATGTTAGGGCTGAAATTGAGTTATTCTCCTCTATTCATCCAATGGGGATATGGGAGCCGTTAGCCTCACAAGTCATTTCAAAATAATAAATATCAATCATCAACTTATTCACAACTAATTCTAAATTATTCATCATTCATCCAAACAACAAATAGTTTATTCTTACGTTTTCTAGTGAGAATAACTAAAAATATAACCAAATAAAACATCTATTATTTCATTGTTATTTCCATTTATGCTAGAATAATTGCTTACCCTGGAATAACTCGTATTCTCTATCCAAAACAATGGTTTATAGTCAAATTAAATGGTTCTGTAATTTTTATTCACTGTAGGTGATAAGGAAACCACAATAATTTGATTCTTGTACCCCTTGTGGAGAATTTGATTCTCATAGCCTAGTGGGAATATTAGTTATTTAGTTTTATTAGAGTGTTGATACAGTTCAGAGCTTTGGTTAATTCAACAAATATTTTTGTTTCTACACTTCAACCCATCTTGTAACAACGTTACTTTGTTATAAAATGGATTCACGTTATCTCAAAAAAAAAAAAAAAAAAAAATTCTTTTTAAATCGGACGGTTTTGATTCTCTGTCAAATCGTCCCACTTTTTTAAATCACTCCAAACATGTCCCTCAAAAGAGTCCATCCTGACGCGGCAACGCAATTTTCAAACATCCACGTCAGGGTGGACTCGTCGACGGACGTGGAGGCCTAAAATACAAAATCACAGTTAGGATTAACAGATGGGCAAAACTATTCCCACTACCCGACTTACTATTTCCCACTACCTAAAATTACGAAAATGCCATTATTTATTTTATTTTTTCGTCTCCCTTTCCCACTACCCAGTTCGACAGCATCCAGTCGAAGTGTTCTTCACTGGGACGACAGAGGTCTGTCGAACTGTATGAATAAGTGTCGACAGAGGTCCAGTCGAAGTGTGTTTCACTAGAACGACAGAGACCCGTCGATCTGTCTGAGCAAGTGTCGACATGGATGTGTCGAATCCTTTAAAACAACAACTTTCTTCTAAGCATCAATCAATTATACAATCATTTAAGTCCTTATGAAAAACAAAAATGTTATTTAAGTTATTTAAGTCTTTTTGAAAATCATTCACATATATATTTATTTAAGTATAAGAAACAAAAATATGAAACAAAGAGTTATTTGAATCAAATAAACAGTAAACATTTCATATAGAAAAAAACATTATTTTCTTTTCTAAACAAGTGGAGTCTTTTATAAACAAACTCCACTTATTTAGAAAAGAAAATAATGTTTTTTTCTATATGAAATGTTTACTGTTTATTTGGTTCAAATAACTCTTTGTTTGATATTTTTGTTTCTTATACTTAAATAAATATATATGTGAATGATTTTTAAAAAAACTTAAATGACTTAAATGACATTTTTGTTTTTCATAAGGACTTAAATGATTGTATAATTGATTGATGCTTAGAAGAAAGTTGTTGTTTTGAAGGGTTCGACACATCCATGTCGACACTTGCAAACACATTTTGACGGGTTTCTGTCGTCCTAATGAAACACACTTCAACTAGGCCTCTGTCGACACTTATTAGACAGTTCGACGGACCTCTGTCGTCCCAGTGAAGAACACTTCGACTGAACGCTGTCGAACTGGGTAGTGGGAAAAGGAGACAAAAAATTAAAAAAATAATGGCATTTTCGTAATTAGAGGTGGTGGGAAAGTTAAGTAGGATAGTGGGACTAGCACTACCCTTAACAGATATGGATAAGCATCAATTATGTTTTTAAAACATCCCGATTTTATCGTAAATTGCTTCAAATACTTCATTGTACATTTGTACAAACCCTTCCCAAACCCTCTTGTTTTTTTTCAATAATTGTTTCAAAGAAATAATTAAAAAAAATACTTTTTTTTGCTTTCGTGAGATCTGGTCCGTTGATTTCGAGAGATGACGGCGAGGAACGGTTCTGATGGGCGGAGGCATGTGGGGACCAACTGCCTCCACTCAATTTTAGCGAATCAAATATATTAATACCTTACCAATGTAATAATATAAGATATTGGCTGAAATTTTAATCTATATTCATAAATTAAGATAGGTTTTTTTTACATGTATACTATCCAAAAATATCCAATTTACTTTTATACCATTCCAAATAACATATTTATTTTTATATCATTAGAATATATAGAAATTATGCATATTTATTATCCAAACTTCCATTCAAATATTTATTAAAACTATTATAATCTTGTAAGTGACCAAAGTATCCATATTTTTTTAATTTGCATATTTTTTACAATATTTATAAAACTAAAAATATTAATTTTAACATAAAAATGATAAATTTCATCTATAATCTACAAACAAAAAAACTAAGGGTTTTTTTATTTTTAACTCCCTACAAACCATCGTATTTAGCGATCGCTCCCTCACTTCTTCATATTTGGGTTTTACTCCCCAGATTTAAATGATAATTCATTTTTACTCCCTATCAGGGAATAAAAAGAAAATTAAATAATTTACAAATAGGTCAATCTCAGGGAGTAAAAGGGAATTATCTTTTAAATCTGGGAAGTAAAACCCAAATACGAAGAAGTGAGGGAATGATCGCAAAATATGATGGTTTGTGGGGAGTTAAAACTGAAAAACCCAAAAACTAAATATATAAACTATTTATTAGTAAAGACATAATTATTAATATTTATATGAGTAGAAATAAAATAAAATTATTTTGAGAAAAACTATATATATATTACAGAATGAAAGATTTAAAAAATATCTAAATCTTGATTGAAAAAAAGTAAAAAAGGAGTAAGGTTGAACAGCTCATGAAAGAACAATTGATTAATTAGGTTATTATGATTAATTATTTATATTATGACAAATATTATATTAAGATTATTTTGTCATTTTTATTTCCTCGTTAAGAATTAACATAGTTAAATTTAATTTTGATAAAAACTAAATAGTAAATATTGTCAGGGCACATTTTATTAAGAAAAATTATAATGGTATAAAAATAAATATATTATTTATGGTGGTATAAAAATAAATAACATCCTATTCAACAGTATACATGCAAAAAACCCGTTAAGATAGGATATGATTAATTTTTTGACATTGCTGTTTATAAAAATAGTACATATTGTTTGAATTTTAGCTTATTATTAAGGGAAAATGACCAAAAAAATATCTTAAAAGTTAAAAATATCCAAATCGGTAACTTTTTAAAATTATACATAAAAAATTCTCATTTCACAATTTTGAAAATATAAAAGATTAATTTACCCTTATGTAATTAGATATTTAATATCTCTCTAACCCTTATTAGGTTATTTCACACCAAAAATATATTTTTTCTATAAAACAACAATCTCTTTCTATGCGACTCAAATCAATCCCCTTAAAGGTTATGTTATTATACATCATATTGTGTGTTGCTTATATATATCTTACATGATGTTGTTTATTATTTTCATTATGTATAATTATAATATATAATTTAAATCTGTGTTGTGCTCCAATGCAACATATGATATTTTAATATTCTAAATCCTTATTCACATTTTTTTGCTTGGCTATTCACATATCTTAATGGCGTCATTAGTACATATCAATTTTTTTTTAAAGAAGCATAAATATTTAATAGAGTTTATCACCAAAAACTCAGATTATATTGCACATATCTCATAAAATCTACATAATCACAAAAAATTTAGACTAAAAAAAATTCTACATGAGAATGTGTGAAATACATTAACAAAATTAAGATGGTGAAATATTTAACAAAGTTAAGATGTATGAAATATATTAAAGATTTAATTATAGTAGGGTAGATTAGTCTTTTGTGCTTTTAAAATTGTGAGATGATATTTTTTAAGTAAATTTTTTAAAAAGTTACTAATTTGAGTATTTCTAACTTTTAGGAGACGTTTTTGGTCATTTTCCCATTTATTAACGAATGGCTTATTCACCATAAAATAATTATATAGAGATTAAGAGAATTAGCTGATATTTTATTATTTGCTTTGATTAATTTTTGTCTTTTATTTTTAATCTTATTAAGATATAATAATAATTTTGAATGGATAAATATAAATACACAATATACTCAAGGGCTAGTTTGGCTAGGGGATAGCTGTTGAGATGAGGAATAAGTGTGGGATATAAAATATAATCATGATAGAGTGCATACAGTTATGTCAATTTTAATATGAAATTAGCAATTTTTTGTTCAATCTAAAGGTTAAAATAGCATTTATCCCCTTTTTTGTCATGATTTTGATAAAAGTGAATAATGACGAAATTGATGACCAAAATCTTAACCTCTTACCGATTCAACTCTAAATATAATTATCAATATGTGTGTTCTATTTTATCAAAATATTACAAATCATTATGCTAAACAAATATGTTCTCTTTAATCTAGGTTAACGTATTCTTCTATCATCCATTTTTGTATTTTGCTTGTAAAACAAACATAGTTCAAAGTTTGTAATGTATAAGTTATGGAAAATGATTCATAGGCCCCATTTCATAGGCATGGAGCCCCATGAGGTGGCATTGGTGACATTACCCTTTATACCCCTGATTTGTTTTTAGGTAACCTCCACCGAAATTAATGGACAGTTACGATCAACATTAATTCTTTGCATCGTTTTGCAATTATTCCATTCTTAGATCTGCCATTTTTTAATCTCAATTTTCTTGATGAAAAAATTATCACGATGCAATTCCGTAGAAGAACAATTTGAAGCAGATCAGATTTGATATTTATCGATCTTGGTCAATAAGATCTCAATTATCACGATGCAATTCCTTACAAGAACAATTTGGTTGAATCTTCAAACCGAATTCAAATCTGAATGACTTTCTCATTCTTTCATCTGATTGGAAAAAAAAGAACATTTTTGTGTTATTTTTCAGGTGCGGCGTTTGTTGTTGTTTGTATTGGAAATTTTTATTTTCTATTTTCTTATTCTGTTTTTTATTTTGTTTTTGACAGTTTCATAATCTGGTAATCGTGAATTTTGTGTTTTTTTTTACATTTTTATGTTGTAGGTTGAATTTGGTATGTTGTTGTTTAATGTTTTTTATTATCGGTTACATTTTATGAATCTAGCATTTGATATGTATACGATTTTTTATATTGAATTTGGTATATTATACTCATAGTTAGTCACATTTGTGAAATGTAATATGAAACTAAATTACATTCAGCAAATATAACTGACAGTTCATTATTTATATGAAAATAAGTTATATTTTACAAATGTAACTGACTTTTAATCAGGCCTTAGTGAATCTTTGTGTATCTTATGTTCTATAATGTGATTTTTTTATTATCTGGTATTTTTAGTAAACCTATGAGTACTTTAAATCCACAATGTGATTTCTGATTATATGGTCTTTTAGGAAACACAGGGGATTCAGTTATATTTTCATTTGAAGGCAGTTCACAAATGAATTGATTGGTGAAGTTAAGCAACAATGTGCAGATGTGATTATTCTATGTGTTGGAATAAAATTTGACTCAGAAAATGATGTTCATATGTTATATAATAACTTTGCTCAAAATGAAGGTTTTGGAATTGCAAATGTTGGTGAAGCTGCTGGATCTGCTGCCTTATGATGTTTTTTATTTTTCAGTTGTTTTTGTATATTTCTTTTCCATCGACATGTGTCATACTCTTTTTGTTATATCTGAAGTTTTGTAATGGGCTTAATGTGGGGCTAAATTACATTTTATCATAATCTAGTTATATTTTAAAAAGTCAGTTACATTTATAAAATACTCAGTTACACATCTGTTTAAAACTAGTTACATTGTTGTAAATATATATAGTAATGTTGTCACCTGCTATAGAATTCATATCATATAGCATAACATAAATCACATACATAAAACATTTGCATTGACCAATATTAAACGAATGTATCACATTGCTTTACATTTCTCAAAATAGCAAAAAATATAAGAAATTTTTTATTTCAATTAGACACATCAATTCACACTTGAACTTGTATGGTTCTTTCAAATTGTTTTGTATCTACATACATGACAAAACATCCACATTTATACATGACAGAACAGCCTTAGTGAATCATCAAAACACACTGTTAAAACTTGGTAGTCCTGGGGCTATCGTTGACAAATATCTTGATGAGATGTGCTCTATTTAACGTTAGCGTACTCTCTGTTATGGTTGTTGATATTTCTTCATGAAGTACATACTGGCTCATAAGAATTATCACCACCCCACAATCCATCCTGCAAGTTAACGAAATGTTGGCAGATACAAAAAAGGAATTGCCGTATCTTGTGATGGTGCATTTTGTTTCTTGTACAATATTTCTGTAAATGCATCGATTACCTATGCATGTAAAACATTTAAATAAAGTTAGATAACACTGATTTAGATGCATTCTATTAGTAGTATATATACTTTTAGATTACCTGTACAAGTAAGTCAGTTACATTCACATATATAGCTGACCTAGCTTATTCAATGCACTTTCAAATAAGCTACATTCACAAAATAGGATTGTTTTTCAATGTAATCTTTCGAATATATGATAATTATAAATCAAAGTACCTATACAAACTTTGACTTGTTAGAGTACATTAGTAAACTAGTTATATTTTTTATTTTGTAACTGATATGTATATGTTTTATGTAAATCAAGTCAGTTACATTCACATATGTAACTGACTTAGTTTATTCAATGCACTTGCATTGCTTATTATTTTATCGTTTAATGCAACTGCTTTCATATCTTCAAAACGTATTATCCCAAATTCAATTACATTTAAAAGGAGTAAATTCAATTATGAAAATGTCAATTACATTTATCAAATAATGGATTACTTTTATTATGCTAAGTTACATATAAAAACCTATAAAAAGGCAGATACGAATCATTTATATTTAACAATAGTGAGTTATATCAAGTCATTTAGTCAATATCATTGTACATCACGAACTACTCACAAATCATAAAAACGTTTCATAGAATCAGTTACATTTGTATATAAAATCACAAATCGTTCATTCAGATCATATAGGGACAAAATAAATATAAGAATCGAAAAAAATTTGTTTCATAGGATTGCATTACGAAAATCGGCAGTGCAAATTGTATGATTCGAAAAATTGAAAAAAAATAATCGTTTATCCATTATTTGCAATTGGGAATTCAATCGGATGAAGAAACTTAAATAAATCGATAATACAACATGTGTGATTCAAAAAATTGGGAAAAAATAATCGTTTACCCATTATTTGCAATTGGACATTCAGTTGGATGAAGAAACTCGAATAAATCGGCAATACAACATGTGTGATTCGAAAAATTAAAAAAAAATAAACGCTTACTCATTATTTGCAGCTGGGCATTCAATCAGACGAAGAAAATTAGTAAAATCCAGTTGAAATTGAATCGCCGAACAATGTTTTGTGTTCTTTGATCTTTTAGAAGAAAAATAAACGAGAGTTGAAATGATTCAAATATCACAGTTTTTTTAAAACAAATCATTTTTCAAATTTAATGCATAGACGGAAGATGAAACAGAATCCCAAAAAACAAGGGATTTGAGGATCAAATGAGTGGATTTAAATGGGGGTACTTTGGTATTTTGTTATTTTACCCTTTTGTTAAAGTCAATGAGACATCCAATAATAAGATGACACCTATTAGGACTTGTGAGTGGGGCTTGTGAATTGGAGCCTGTGTAGCAAGACTCATAAGTTTTATATCCATTCAAAGAATATCATTAAATGAAATTAAACATTTTCTGTTAAATTTCACCCCCGCTAGACCGGAGCCAGACCGCCACTGACAGTACTTACTACTCAGTTGAATGAAAATATACTTATATACATCTTAAAAAGAGCATGTGAGAATTGAAAAAAAAATTGAATCCTCCTTTTTTTTTTTGTGAGATAATGGTTGATCTAATAGTTAAAAAAACATTTAATCCCAAGATTATTTTTTGCGTTTAGCTATATTATAGCATAAATTCTAATTCACGAGTGTAATAAATTCTAATTCACAAGTGTAATAATTGATTCATGTCTTCTATATTCTAATCATAACTAATGACAAAAATGATGATCAGATTAAAAAAATAAAAACAAACAGAAATTATTTAGATGAAAAATGACATGTTCAGTCATATTTGTAGTCCACACTGTTATTATTAATTTTTATTAAAAATCATAAACTCTTTTATTAAAGTACATGCTGTTATATAGAAGAAGTATATACCGAGATATATATTTTATATTTATAAAAAATTAAATTTTTTTATTCTATACATTGATAGAACCTTATATATTATGATAACGTAGTATATATTATGCTATCATAGTGTACGAGACAGTAAAATAAATTGTAAAATGGTTCTGTCCTAATAATATATATCCCATGATACTAACTTATGTTGAAAATGATTATTTAAGAGGTTCACAATATATCTATTCTATCCCGGTTTCAAAGAACAAATGAGGAACACAGTAAAAAAAGAAAAAAAAAAAAAAGGAACAAATGAGGTAAACACAATATACAGATATGATATGAATCCCTCGTGTCAGACCATCCTGGCATTGCTCAAAATCAAAATAAGGACCATCTTTAGACTTCAATGCTACCCCTCACCACGTGTGTTCATCAGACAGAATTTACAGTTGTTAAAACTTCCTGTTCCACTGGCCTCTTCTATAATTATTTTTTATTTTTTATTAATAAATATATATATGTTTTCAATTAACTTTTTAAAAAGAATATTTTTTAACATCGGTTTTAAGTGTTCAATGAGTGGCTGGAACATGACACGTGAAAACATCTTATCAAAATCAAGACTGTTGTTAAATTAATTTATAATAAGTATATGATAACAAAATACAATCATATAAGATAAACATTGCCACGTACAATGTAAAGTTAAATAATTCACATAAATATATTATAAAAAAGTATATATATCATATATGAAAATTGTAAGTTCATTTCATGGTTAATATTTGATTTTATTATAAAAATATTTAATTATTATCAAATATCTCTTTATCTAGCACTATCTCATTTTCAAACCAATCTTATGTCATTTTTTTTTATAATTTTTTTATTTTTAAGTTTCTATAAACTATAGGATTTAGTAATCGATATCTCACTTCTACGTATTGTGGTTTAAGTCCTAGATTTAATGGATATGCTCTTTTTTAGTTCATTTCAAGATTAAAAAGAAAACCAAATAATTTAAGGATATGTCATTCTGAGGGATTAAAAATGAATGTATCCTTTAAATCCAAAAACTTAAATCTTATAATTTATAGGAACTTAAAAATAAAAAACCTTTTTTTTTTATAAGTACAACTTAAACTCCCATCATTCCCTCCCATATATACTTATTATTTTTCATTTTTATTTTTAATCATAACTATAAATCTAATTTTTATCTGATCCCATTATCCCAATATCCATGAAACCTTCTTTTATTTTTTTCTAATAGTAATTTGTATAAAAAACTAATAATAATATATAAACCGTAAATCGAGGGTTTTTTTTATCGGAATTTATTTCTAAAAATAATATTCTATTTTTATATATGTTAATTCAACAAATATTTCAGTTTAAATCGGAGGGTTTGGATTCTCTGTCAAATCGTCCCACCTTTTCAAATCCACACTCCAAACACGTCACTCAAAAGAGTCCATCCTGACGTGGCAACGCAATATTCAAGCATCCACGTCAGGGTGGACTCTTTGACGGACGTGCGAGCGTAACTCAGGAAATCACAGTTAGGATTAACAGGTACGGATAAGCATTAATTGTGTTTTTAAAACATCCCGATTTTATCGTAGTCCACTTCAAATCCTTCCCTATATAAACCCTTCCAAACCCTCCTTTTTTCTTCATTCATTGTTTCAAAGAAATATAAAAAATAAAAAAAAAAACAATTTTTTTCCTTTCGTGAGATCTGGTCCGTTGATTTCGAGAGATGACGGCGACGAACGGTTCTGATGGATCTGCGGCTGCTCCGCTTGTGGTGAGCTTCGGAGAGATGTTGATCGACTTCGTCCCGGACGTCGCTGGTGTCTCTCTCGCCGAATCGATGGGGTTCCTGAAGGCCCCCGGTGGAGCTCCGGCTAATGTCGCCGTCGCCATCACCAAGCTCGGCGGTCGCTCCGCCTTCGTTGGCAAAGTAAGATCCCTCTCTGTCCCCTCTGTGGTTTGTTTGGTTTTGCTAATGTGCGCCGATTTGAAAAAACAGGGTTTTTTGGGTTTTTGATTTGATGTTTTTGTTTTGTTTTGTTTGTTTTGGTGAATAAAATGTGTCTTTTATTTATTTCATATGGTTTAGATATAAGGAATCTGGTAGATCTATCTAATTTTTGTGTGAACAAATAATCCCAAAAAATTGATTACTTGGGTTTGAATATTAAGTTTTTGATTTCATTATATTTGGATTATTATTCTCTAAACTCGTGCCGATTGGAAAATTTGGATTTTTCTGTTGTGATGATTAATGTATATATTTTTATATTTTTGATTGAGATTCAAGGATTTTGTGACTTAAAATTATATTTTTTTATGGTAGATGGTGTTGAAAAGAAATGTAAATATAATTCATCTGATGATTCTATTGGGCTGTGCGAGCGAGTATGAGTCCATCATGGAGATAAAATTTTAATCATCCGATCAATAGATCTAATAAATGGATCTGATCACATACATGGATTAGATGGATCCTATTAACTCTTCCCTGTCAATCCAAACTGAGATTTATCATTTTCTTTTCACATTTGATGTTTCTAATTTTGCAACTGATCAGTGTATTTATGCTCTGTATGTGATATAATATAATTTTTTTCTGTGCTGTTTATGTGATTATAAATAATGGGGATTTTTATTTTGGATCTGAATATCTAGATTACATTTTAAAAAAAAATTTGAATTATTTTTTTTTCTTGTTAATGTGCGCCTTGGATGCGGAAAATGGGTTTTTGGATATTGATTTGTTATTATATTATTTTGATTTGTTTAATGTTATTGGTGATTCACGTGAATGCCAACGTGAATACCTACGCATCATCGGAATTTTTTTATTAGGTGTGGTTGAATTATTTGTGATTTAAAAAAAAAATCTAGATTGAATTTTAAAAATCATTTGAGATGATTTGAGATTTGAGTTTCTTTTTAAATATATATTTTTAAAGAGTACTGATATAATCAGTGCATTTAAATTTATTTGAATGTGCGTTTTATTTTATGAAATTTATATTATATATTATATATATTTTATGGGATTTTTAGTTTAAGTCTTTAAATATGTCTATTTAGAGATCGGTCTCTCACATTTTTACATTTCTTTTTATTCAACCGTCTATTTGATTTTTAGTCCATTCGTCAAACGTCTGTCAATACATCGTTAATTTGTGAAATGTGATTTTATTTTTAAGTCCATATCAACTATGTTATTTAGTGTTAAGTCCTTGTAAATAAGGGAGGGACTATTCGCTAAATAACATAATTTATCGGGATTTAAAATAAATAACATTTTACAAATTAACAGTGTATGGATGGATGTTTGATGGAAGGACTAAAAACTAAATAGACGGTTGAATATAAAAACTTAAAAAAAATAAAAAATAGAATGATCGATACCTAAATAATCATGTTTATATGGATTTAAAAATAAAAATCTTTTATTTTATTACATTTTATGTTATGCATTTGTTTCATTGACTAATTTTCGGATCTGGACTGTTGCGCGTGCGTGACAACGTGAATCCGTACGTGTCAGTCCAAAATTGGATTTATTTAATGCAATCAATGCGATTGACTCGTGGCCCACCTTTATTTTACTTTAGAGTGCTGTTACATTTTCCTTTACACTTTATTATTTGTAGTATTGATGGGCTGAGCTGGCTTGTCAGTTAATGGGCCTTATTATGTCTTTGAACTGGAATATGTTACCTCCAGTAAATTTTCCAGTCTTATCTTAAGAGTGTTGTTATACATTATTTTATTTTTATTTTTTTTTATCAACAAAAATACAGTTCTGTGTATCTCATTACAAATTTATTAAAACATATATTTTATTAGATGATGTATATATCTTTTTAAATTTTTTCATACACTTTGCTAAAAATGAGTTCATTCAACTCAACATAGATCGATATACACTTTTAAGTAAAGCATATACCTCACTAGGTGATGTTAACTATTTAAAAAAAAAATGAAAGCATATGTGGTCTGAATTTTAATTGGTAAAAATAACTGAATTTAACATTTTCCTTATATTTAGAGTGTTGTTCCATGCCGTTCTTTTTTCAGCCCTAATTTTAGTACATATGCGGTAATAAAAAATTAACAGCTTATATATTCACATTAACGAGGTATATGCTACGATAATTTTTTTTACATTTTTTAGTCTATGCGATTTATTGAAATATATGATTCATTTTTTATAAAAATATGTGTTTCATTAGATGATGTATACTATTTTTTAAAAAATTCAAAATACATGTAGACTAGAATTAGGGTTGAAAATGGGGTTGTCTGTAATAATTCACACATTTTATTTTTTTAAAATAAAAATATTATATGTCATCTAATAAAATATATAATTTTATAAAAATAAAATATGTAAATGGGATTGAAAAAAAATGTGTAACAATTGGGTTTTGTATATTCCGCCCCATTTTGGCCCTTTTTGTCATCCCCACCTTCCCAAAAAAAACAAGTTACACAGTAAGCTCTAGTTTTCTTGTTTTGACAATATTTTGATCTTGGGTTTGTGAACTATTATTTTGGTATGAGAATATAGATATTGGTAATGCTAAGCAGTGGATGGGATACAATCAATATTGGACCCCATAATGCTTATCAGTTTCAATTAAAGACTAACACGTGTTATTTCACATGTTTAACATCTGCCTTGACAGTTTGGTGACGATGAGTTTGGGCACATGCTAGCGGATATACTGAAGAAGAACGGAGTGGACGACTCAGGCGTCCGGTTTGATCCGCACGCACGAACCGCCCTCGCATTTGTGACCCTGAAGAAGGATGGGGAGAGGGAGTTCATGTTCTACAGGAACCCGAGCGCGGACATGCTCCTCACGGAGTCCGAGCTCGAGCTCCCCCTCATCAAGGGGTGCAACATCTTCCACTATGGGTCCATAAGTCTCATCTCTGAGCCTTGCCGGTCAGCTCACTTGGCAGCCATGAAGGCTGCAAGAGACGCTGGTGCTCTGCTTTCATATGATCCCAATGTGAGGCTCCCGCTTTGGCCGTCGGCCGAGGCGGCAAGGGAAGGGATCAAGAGTATATGGAAGGAGGCTGACTTCATCAAGGTAATGATCTTTTGGCTTTGTAGTTTTGATTATGGAAAATGTTAGTAACAGTCATTCTTGCGGTCACTTTTGTAGTTGGAACAGAATTTTGATTTTTAGAAGATATATACTCAGAATTGAATGCCTTGGTTAGGAACTTTTCTAACTCTGATTCAGTATTACAATAAATAAATTATATGTTGCAATTTTCTAATTCATTATATACTTGAATGAATAAATTATATACTTGGTTAGGAACTTAGGATTGGAGGAATGAGTGAGTGTATCAACGTCATTGTGATGGTGAACATCTGAAATAATCAGTAGTGAATCTGTCTAAATGTGTTATCCAGGAATAGATTTGTAGTTACATCTCTGGAATAGATTTGTAATTACATCTCTCTTGATATAAAACCATGGGCATTGTGATTATGTTTAGAATACAAAATACCCATATCAGACGGTCATGATGAGGCCATATTGGAACATTTGTCAAAATTGATTGGATCAACCAAGCCAATATTTTCGACCTAAATTCAATTTTTATATCGAGATGACACTTTTTTGACCCAGGCAACATTTTCGATTTTATCTTAAATGTTTAGATAATCTCTCTCTCTCTCTCTCTCAATATTTTATAAACAGAACTAAATTTGATGTTGCTCCAGGTTAGTGATGATGAAGTGGCCTTCCTAACTGAAGGAGACCCAGATAATGAGGAAGTAGTGCTATCTCTATGGTATGAAGGGCTTAAGCTACTCATCGTTACTGATGGCGAGAAGGGTTGCAGATATTTTACCAAGGTAATTCTCAATCACCATGAATTCTCTGATATATTCATATGTATGATTGTTATATATATATTAACGTGAAATCTGAATTTTGTTTTGTATAAATTAGAACTTCAAAGGGAAGGTCTCTGGATTTGCTGTGAAGACAGTGGACACAACAGGAGCTGGTGATGCCTTTGTTGGGGCTCTTCTCCTTTCTCTTGCTAAGAACAATGAGCTTTATCAGGTAAATCATCTCGAGCTTTTATAGAGTATAACGTTCACTATATTTCTTGTGTGTATTTAACTGTAGGGGAATAGTAGGCATGCATTGCCACTTTGATTTGTTATTTTTTTAATCATCATGTATAATAAACTATACATATGAAAATCAAATCAATGTAAAATCAATCTAATTCCTCATCACCATGGTTCAATGTATAAACATTTCAATTCTTATGAGAATTTTTTTAATTATAAACATCAGTGACATAATGTTGTAGAAACTTGAGATTGAAGTCATTTATGTAGTTTTTTTTGTTGATTCAAAAAACATTGAACTGAATGGATCTTGGATTCAGATGGCATATATTTGTGTTTCAAGATAGTTGAACATGCTTGAGTTTTACTTGTAAAGCTAATAATTCCATATGGTCGGTCTCCTTTGGCTGCGAGTTAAAGATTTATAAATAATACTTCTTTATCTTTAGAAGCTAAGAAGTTAGTCTTTATATAAACCACTTTTATCTTTGGCTGGTCTTTGTACAGTCTACACATGGTTTTTAAGTGCTAATTATTTCCCTAAATGTGTGGTAATTTAAGATGAGATGGGTAATTGATGCACTTATTTTTTATTAATAATACTTTAGTAATAGTATATACTATTTCTACACCAATGAGTGATAAACTAGCATAAATCCCAATTCCTCCCTTAGGTGGACTAGATAAATATACCTATAATATATAATGTTATTTGTAGTTTTATCTTTCTATAATCTGATATTCATTTTGTTGATCCCTTATATAAATAGGATGAGGAGAAACTGAGGGAGGCACTGGAATTCTCGAATGCATGTGGGGCAATCTGCACTACTCAGAAGGGGGCCATACCAGCACTCCCCACCAGAGAGACTGCTTTTGAGTTAGTCAAGTCCAAGACCCAATAGAGAGGAGAGTACAAAAATTGTGTTATGGTTTGTAGTAGGAGTCTAGGTTTTGGTGTGTAAAATAAATGAATGAAACCTTAGAATAATATGCTTTTCTTTTTTTCTTCAAATCTACTGCTGCTTTGGTATGGCATGTAATGGTAGAGAAGATTTGCTGCCCTGTGTGTCTCTTCGATTCTGTTGTTGCAGTGGGTTGTGGATGTTTTTTTAGAACAGTTTTGAGTCGTATGTTTCTTATCTTTACAATGCATGGCTTATTTTGCTTTCATGTTTTTGTGCTTTTTTTTTTGTGTGTGGTATGGTGAGTTATTTTTGTTAATAGAGATCAGTAGATTGTGTATGTTTCTTATCTTTACGATGCATGGCTTATTTTGCTTTTATGTTTTTGTGCTTTTTTTTTGTGTGGTGTGGTGAGTTATTTTTGTTAATAGAGATTCAGTAGATTGTGAATATGAATGCGACCTATTCTAAAATGAAAACTGAGTTGATAGCAATGATTAATGGGCATTAACGATATTGTTGTGTGATTTTTTGTTTCTTATATATATTTGAATAATTTGGGAATGCAAATTAGAATATATCATGTATTTGCATTTAAATTTTTGTAAGGGGTAATTGGGAATGTAAATTTGGATTATATCTGTATCATGCATTTGAATTTCAATTTTTGTTAAGGGGTGATTTGGAAATGTAACTTCTTTCTCAGAACCAAAAATGAATATGAAGTTATAAAATTCCAATTAACAAAAATAATAGAAAATTATCAGCCATATTGTTGGATGAATGTATCTTTATTTGCTTTACAGAATACGTAAAATAAAACAAGATTTAGGCAACATGCATTGCCAAGACTCACTATACCTTTTTTTTTTTTTTTTTTTTTTTGGGTACACAAGGCTCACGAAGGTCAATTACAAACTGACAAGCCCCGTAGGACGATTACAACAATGTGGATAAAGTCCACTGAAACATACTCAGCCTAAACACTGGTCATACACACAGAGCATGGGCTGTAAACCCAGGAGACCAAAGCCCACTCTGGCTTAGTTAGAAGATTATATGGGTCAAGCTCACCCCAAACACAGCCAATTAGGGCTGAAAACAACATTTTTTTTCTTTTCTTTGCATGACCAAGAATTGAACCCCGAAAACCCTTTCCCACCCGGCCAAAGGATTTGGGGACAACTCACTATACGTGTTTAATGAATACTTTTTTAAATAAATGCTTTGTTAATCAATCTTGTTTTTTAACCCTTGCTATACCGAGTCTAATTTTGACCTAACCTTAATTTTAACACCAGGAAGGTATATTAATTATACACATTCAATATTCATTCTTTCATGTATAAGTAAATGTATAAATGAGATTAGGTAGCTCAGTGGTTGACAAAAGAAATGGAGCCAAGAGGGGGAATTAGAGATTAGATATATCTTTATTCTTCCAAGTCAGCATTGCTAACATAATCACTGTAAACATAAGAATTTTTTTTAAAAGAACATCTATCAATATTATTGCCAATCAAGAGACTGTTAAGACACAAACCACTAGATGCAATTGAACAAAGAATATGGTGATTAAAGACTACTTACTATTGATTCTTATTTGATACAAATGGGATCAAATTAGCATGTTACATTTTCGTTTTATATAACAGAGAAATATCATTTAACAGGAGGATATAATTACACCAAATTAAAGAGAGATGATGGGAACCTTTTCTTACATGCTCATGGCCCTGGATGACAGCTCCTGATCTCCCTCCAATTCACCTTCTGACCTGTCAATGTTGGCCTGCATCTAGCAAACAACGATTTCAAAATATAGACCTACATAATCATGTGGAGAATGCTTGATACGTCAATGAAAATAAACATTGGATAGGCCTGACTGTTATGGTTTGAATTGGAGGCCTCAGAAAAGGTGACTGTGATGCAAAGCAACAATATCTAGATCGAGCTCATGATCGTCCTCACAATCATTGGTTAATGTGTGTTTAATACACGTTGACATGAATTATTTAAGTTCATGATTCCAATGGTGCATTGATTAACAGGGCTAAAAATCAAGTAATGCCGATGCTTCTTCAATGTATGAAACTGGAAAAAACTTGTTTATATATTTATCCTTTTGGGGTGCAATGTGGGCAGGTTGTACTCGATCAAACGCCACCCGTGGGCGGGTCGGGGTTTGGGTTTTTACTCACCCAACCCGAACCCGAGAAATCCGAACCCAATTTGGGTGCCCCTTTAGCATCATTTAAAAAAAAGAGGTTATGCCATAGCAACACACTTTTATCTAACTCAATATGAGCCATTCAAGTGCAAGATGAAATTCCAACAGTCTGATGTTTAGCTCTAAAAATTTATTCTTTTAAGTAATGATATAAATATGTAGTCTTTGTTGAAAATAAGATCTTTTAAGTAATGAAATAAATATGTAGTATTTGTTTAAAATCAGATCTTTAAAAGGTACACCAAGTCTGACACAGGCCCTGCCTGACCCCAAGCCTAACCCGAACCCACGGGTTGAAGGTCAGGTTAGGTTCAGGTTGGGGTAAGGTATTTTGTTTTGTGTGTTGGGCTTGGACAAACTCCTAACCTGACCCAACCCGCGTTGAGTTGCACCCTTGGATACTAAGCTAAAGCAAACATTTAAGCAAGCAATATTTTTAAAGTAGGTAAAGATTTGATACTCGCCAAAGTTAAAAAGATATCATACCACTGAGTCCTTTGACTTGGTTTCCAAAAGATAGCGCTCCAATGCGCCATCCCCATGAAGAATTTTGGCACCACGTCCTAGTTTATCAATGTATCCAATAGCCTCTTCATCAACAACAACTGCATCTACTCTGTCATTCCCTGTTTTCACATCAGGGATCTGAAAACAAGTATGAAACAAATCAGTAAGTTGAACATGTATAGATGCGAACCCGCAGTTCTTGATGCATAAAATTGTTACTTAATGCTCCAAATTACTGATTAATTCACGTATTAAATGAGCACTTTTCATTAAAAATTTAATTACCATTTCAATAATGTCTCTTTAACAATACATCTCTTATTCAATAATTCATATATTAAACGAAATAAATATGTATTAAATGCATAATGCATATTTTACTTGAGCAAAAGAAACAAAAAAAAAAAACCCTGCAACTATGCTTTGCTTCGCTCATTTTAATGTCATTTTCTGATACTTCAACTCAAAAGTCTTTCGTAGTGTTCTGATGATATAACATCATCAAGAGATCATGCATTTGATTCAATATTGGTGATTCTGCGTGTTATAAGTAATTTTACTATTTTTGCACATTTCTATTTTATTTATCTTTCCAACCTTTTCCTGAATTCCCTAACATAACCTGACTCGCATACAATAACCTGAAGACCAGCATACCTCATACATGGCCTCAGTTAGTATAATTTCCAATATAGCTCTCAAACCCCGCGCACCAGTATTTTTTGCCATTGCTTTTTTAGCAATCAACCGAAGAGCAGTATCAGTAAAATGTAGTTTGACCTGTAAATCATCATGTTGCAATTGATTGTCATGTCGGGGATTTTTTATTGCTAATCAGAAGAATGAGAAAATATCATCAAATCACTCACATTATTCATGCTAAATAATTTCTTGTATTGTTTACCTAGAGCATTTTTCGGCTCTGTGAGTACCTGTAGTGGAAACAACACATGAATATAAATTATCACATAATGCACAAAAATAAAGAAGAAGAAGAGAGCATTTGAAATATAAGAAAAGGCTCCTCGAAACATTCACTCGCAAAAAAAAAAATTACAAGCAAAATCTGAATAAAACTTGAAAAGAAAAGCGCCTCAATCACCTGTACAAGTTGGTCTTCATTTAGTGCTGACAAACTAACTAGTATTGGGAAGCGTCCAATAAATTCTGGTATGAGGCCATATGCAATAAGGTCTCCGCTTTCAACCTACATATTATGGAACCATGCACTTCACATCTAAGAGTCATAATACAGTATATTAATAAATGCTTGCAAACGCTCAACGGAAGTAAGATAGAACATATATCATGCATATAAGAAATTTGATTTCCCAGCAATTTGTTTCTGGATTCTTACTGATTCCAATAACGATGAGGTCATGACAGCATTTGTCAACCCACCAGTTCTCATGTTTGCTCGCACTGGTGCTCCAAAACCTATGGAGGAGTCTTGCCGTCTAACATGCAACCAAAAGTCATTGCTCCATACCCAAAAAAAGAGTGCTTTTTAGTTTTGCTAATTCTTGAACGAAATCAATCTGGAATACCTTTCTGATATAGTTTTTTCCAAATCTACAAAAGCACCACCACATATAAATAGAATGTCCTTTGTGTCTATCTGCATATCAATGCAAACAGTGGTTATTAGAACTGATGAGAGACAAACATGAAATGATCAACAATGGTTAAATTATCTCTATTGAAGTAGTAAACACCCATAAAGTCGGGTTACATGGATGTATTTATAAATTACTGATGGCATTGCTCTTCCAAGTACGTAGTTAACAAACATAAAACGTTTACAACTGATTCTAGTATAATAATAAATACTCATAAAATCAGGGGTTACGAGGATGTATTTATAAGTTACGTATGGCTTTGGTCTTCCAAATCTATCATAATTCCAGTAAGAAAAATTGGAGGTTACTATTTTAATTTGTTTTTGAAAAAATAAATACAGAGAAACCTGGGAAGATGTAAGGGATAGATATCCAGTGAGGCATTTCTTGTTTAAAATGATGAAAACAACAGGATGTAGGATGTGCTGTATACTTCTATGGATCAACAAATGAAAAAGACAATTTGTCAATGGTAGCACCCTAATTTTTTTTGGGTCACTAGCCATCCCTTGTTAATTGCCTATGTCTGAGGATGTTGATCAATGCTGCAAATCTGACATAAAAGTTCAGTATCACAAGGGTAGTTTATGTGTTGATATATGATCAGATTGAAATAATTTTAGCTGAAATTGATCTCAATGGGTACTTTGGTCCCAAAGAATTTTGATAGTTCCTGAATCAATAAATTTTAAGTGAACTCTGTTTTAACAGGAAAAATATATGCATTACGCAAATTAAGTTTGCAGTGTTTTTCATTGTTACAAATTGATTCTAAGATTTTGGTTCCTACAAAGCCATGGCAGTGTTTTGCTCAGTTCTCACCTGAATTGAGAGAGCTGAACCACAAGTTAAGATTATCAGAAATTCAAATGACACCTTGCATACTTGATCTATAGAAATTTATAAGTCATGTTAAGTTTTATATAATAATACCATTCAGAATCAATATGAAAAATGAAGAGGCTTGGTTGTAAGAACCAAATTATAGCATACATTTATGAGGAATAGCCTAGGTATGTTCCCTCTACAGTTTCCTCTACAGTTTCCAGATTACATGTTGATCATCTGTCACAATCCAATACAAAACTGACAACTTGAACTGTTTGTAACATTTGTTGTATCCAGCATCAAAGTCAACGAGAGAGAGGGACTGGTTCAACTCAAATGAACCTAAATACAATCGGAGCCTAAAATAAAAAAAACTCATTTTTCAATCTGAATCCCAAATTGCTCTTTGATGAGAACAATCCGGGTGTATTCTTGTGTGTGCATGGTTGCCTGAACAGGACTAAGAGAGATGAAGAGGTGAAGGTTACCTCTTCACATCTCTACCCCTACTCACTATGTAAACAAACAATGGGAGTCCGTTCGGAGTGCAAACACTCATAATGACAATAGGGAATCAAGGCAGCGAAAGTCATATAGTATAACTGTAAAAGGCCATGTTAGACATGAAATTTTTAGTTGCATGTTTCTTTTCTTCTTAGATGTACATAAGCTTTGCCTAGTTCAAAGAAATCGATCACCATTTCAAATGTGTAGCAATATCGTAAAACCTCAGATGCCTATAATTCTGCCAAAGCAAACTTTATGTTTACCTGTATGTTATCACCGCGAGGATGCTTACGGGCCCCTTTCTCAGGAACATTCACAACCTGAACATGAAATATGTTTAAGCAACCCTCAGAGAAAATTCACATTCATTCTGGATGAATAAAAAAAATGGCAGCAAAAAAAATAAAATATAAATATAATTCAAGCTAAGTCTATTGATTTTCAAAGATAAATACAGATCTGAATAATTTTTTATCACTTTCAGTACTGCACCCCCATTTGATTCTTTAATGATTTATAATGGTAGAATCCCTATCAATCTTTAAAAAAAAGTTCATTACAAAAGAAGCAACCACCCTATACTGCTAGTTTGGGACTTAATTCCAACCACAAGAATCCAATGAAGAATTTTTCTAAGTTCATGATAAATAACTCACAGTTCCTTCGAGCATTTTCAATAATGCTTGCTGAACGCCCTCACCAGACACATCCCTACTAATATTTAGGCTTTCAGCCTGCACATCAAGCAATTATTACAAGCAATGCTCATATAGAAGTACAGTTAATTTTTCATCAATTCCCTGAACATTCAACATACCTTCTTTGTTATTTTATCAACTTCATCAATATAAACGATTCCTTGTTGGGCTGCTGCCACGTTGAAGTCAGCTACCTAGAGTAATGGAAAAGTTAATAGCAGGGAATTTTTATTGGATTCATGAAAAAAGATATAAATAAGTAGGTATGAACCTAATGACTTGAAATAATACCAAGATCTATACTGCAAGACAATTGAATGCATCATAAAGGTATTTGGGCAAAGCCGTTACTTGATCTATTCGGACAAAGACCCTCATTTCCATGCTTAAAAATTTGGTGTCCATGATACTCAGTTCCTCCTATTTTCTTTCATTTGTTCTTTCATTTGCTGTCCTTGTTTTTATGGCATTGTCCACCAAATTTATTCTAAATGAAATTTGTTGGTAGGATCACTACCAGTTTGTTAAAAAATGACATTTTTTTATCCCTACATCTAATATAATATAAAGATATGCATATGGCTACTTCTATATGTAGGAGATTGGTATATAACCAAAAATCGAGAGCATCCTTCAATAAGATCTGTTTTGCTTCTTGGCCACTGAAAGATTGAAAAGCTTAGTTGCTGAAAACTCTTTCCACCCACTAAAGCAGAAGATATATTTTTGAGTGTATACTATAGATTTCAATATACAAAACCTTAATTAAGAGGACACCCTAAAGTTTCCCACCCGCTCATCCAGCCCCACCAGCAAGCACGGATATAACAATCTAGACATGCCTATAAAGCCTCATTGGAAGAAAGTTTTAGGAGAAGATGGAACATACAAAAATAAGAAGCAAATGGCTTAACTGCAGGTTGACATGATAACCATTACTCATACCGTAAGAAGCTTGCACAATATTGATTCCACGTCTTCTCCAACATATCCTGCCTGCAACATAGCCATTTCAACATTTACCCAACCAAAACACACGGGCAAGTCCAGACACAGATATATGTAGAAATATTTATTTATATATTTATACATATAGTTGATAGATAAACAGCTCTCTCAAAGGAATATCTAAATGGTTTCTTTCATGATAAAAGATACATGCTATATTAACAATCCAGTACATCAAAGACGACATAAATGCATCATTGCAACAAAAGCAAAGACAGAAAATAAAAAAGATGAAAGACCAATTAGGTTTGGTAAAAAATTTAAGAACAATCCAAACATTCCCATGAAAGTAAACCAAACGTGCTTATCACCATACAAAATTGTTTAGACAAGTTCCGAGTGAGTGACAAACAATCATGCCTGCCAGATTGTTTAAGGTGCTTACGCTCATAGTTACAATGTTAACATTAAAAAACATATATATGCAGAAAAAATGAAAAACATGCATAAGAATTAAATGACAGACAAAAGTAGAGGGAGATCAAGTTTGAATTCACAAAACTGCTAAGCGTCCTCAGTAGAAATCGATCGATATACCCCAAGAGAAAGATAGTAGAAGAACACCATGGGAAAGCTAGACTGCAGAACAACACTCAATTGGCCCATTAATTACAGGATGCAACAGCTTTCCCACACCCAAAGCATATTGTGGAAGACTCCTTTCAAGATTTCTGTGTGTACTAAACCAGATTCAACAAAAGATAACAAATGGTACATGATGGGAGGATTAACCATTTAATTAGCAAAAGTATTGTTAATCTTCCATGCAAAACATGTATTACATATGTAATATTTAACCTGGAAAAATTTAGAGTTTTCATTACATCAAATATTTCTCATTCCCAGTGTTTTAAATCGCGAACGATATATCAATATATCGGACGATATATCGTTTTCGGCGACCAAATCACGAAATCGCGGTGATTTTGCGAGGTTTTATCAAAACCACGCTGACGTCATGCCGATGTCAGCGATATATCTACGATATATCATCGATATATCGAAATCCGACGATATATCGCCGCGTTTTATATATATATATATATATATATATATATATATATATTCAATCAAACACTTTGAATCAAACACACTGGACACTGACACTTTCAGGGTTTCATTTCATGTCCATCACTCACTGACACTTGATACTTTGACATCAAGCACAAATTTCTTTTTTTTTCCAAGATCAATATTGAATCAAACGAAGACCCGGAATCTTCTTGTACAACCTTGCGTGGCCCGTGCTTGCCCCATTAAATTTTCGTAACCCAAAATATAACAAAAAAGTGTTATTATATCCTTATAATTTTATGATCCAGTCTCACATGGTTGTATTAGTTATTATATTTTAATCAAATATATATTTTATTTAAAAAAATTTACACCTTTTACAAATGATTTGATACCGTTTATTATAATATATATTTTTTTTTTAAAAAAAAACACACAACTTATGGGATAAATATGAATGAGTCAATTTATTTGAGTATTTATTTTTATAAAAAAATAAAATAACTCAATGAATATATATATTTACACCTTTTACAAATGGCACACCATTAGGTGGAACCCAATGAAGGGATTTTGTAACTAATGCAATGAATTATTTATTTAAATAAAATTCCCTCACTTTTGTAGTTTTATGTAATAGTTAATTAGTTATGCATTTTTATTTCAAACCAAAACCATTGTAAAATTATTAATATCTTCATATCAAATTATTCTTATTCATTTTTATTATTTTTCACAATTTTCTACCTTTTTTTTGCTGTTTTTTCAGTTTTTTTCATTTTTTTCAAAAAAATAAAAAACAAAAAATACCCGATCGATATATCGATCGAACCCTAAATCGATATATTGATTTTATCGATATTTAAAACATTGCTCATTCCTTGACCTATCAAAATAAAGAAAAAGGGAGGAGCCATAGTTGCATTCATACATTTACAAGGGCATGGGAGGTCAATCAATCTGTCACGGTTCTCTCGGGCCAGTGCAGAAATCAGAAAACCACAGAATGTTGATGTAAAAAGAGAGGTTAATTATTTTTCCCTCTCTTGGCATCTAACATGTGGTGTGGCAGACAGTTTTTAGATGGAACCTATCTGATCTCAAAGCGGTAAAATTTGTGAATCTGATGTATCTTCTAGAAGATTTTGACAATTTCTACATGGAGGCTGACAGCATGGCTTGGTGCCCAAGTAGGAGGGCTGAATTCTTGGTGAAGAGTTGCTACACATGGCTGAGAAAAGAACGGGCAATTCAACAAAGCATTGCTTTAAGTACCCCTAAAAGGTTCAGAAGTTACTATATTTTGAAAGGCTGATGACCCATGTATATAGAACCAAATGGGAGGTGGGTGACCTAACTACATGTACTCTGTTCATTAAAGACTAAGCAAAGTATTGTGTTGGGATGAAGTGGTAGAGATATTTCAGGGGAGATAAGTGATAGATAACAGAGTGAAATTGAGTGGATTCATTTTTTTCTGGGCTGTTGCATAATGTATGATTATTTTATTTTATTCTTTTTTATGTTCTCTGGACCTCCTTTAATAGATTTCCCAGCTATTGACAAGACCCAAGGGTGGTAGGTTCCTACCAACATTCATAAATAATAAAAAAAAAGGAAAAATCCTTCTTCAACTCCCTGAAATCTTCTTAAAATCACAAAAAGTCCTTCTAAAATCATAAAATCATCCTAGGTCCCCATAAAGTGTATATGGTTAACGAATTTAATCCCCCGGTAAAAAGTATATCGAAATAAATCCCCAGAAACTTACTAAAATCGGATTTAGTCCCTATAAACTTTATAAAATCAGGTTAAGTAATTTTGTAAGACAAAAATACCCCCGTCATTTTTCAACATTCTCATCTCCTGAAATGTCATCCTCAACTGTAAATAACAAAAAAAAAAACTTTTGAACCTCATTTGATCTACAAAATCGAGTCATTTTTCAACATTTTCACCTCCTCAATCAATCTCATCACAGAGACCGAATAAAAAAAATTACAGCTTCATCAACTCTATTACAAAATCAGATAAAATAATTTAAAAACCAAATTAAAATTCTATAATACATTTTCAACTCAAAATTATTAACAACAAAAGGCATAACACCTTGATTATAAAACTATAATAATTTGTTTAATAAAATTTAACTAAATCAGTATATACTTTTCGATAATCACATAGACTTTTGTGATTTTAAGAAGATTTCAGGGAGTTAAGACAATTTTTAAATTTTACATGGATTTTTTTTATTTTCATAAGTTTTTAGAGAGTTATATTAATTTTTGCCAACAAAGAAAATAAATTTTAAAAGAGCATAATACTAATTTATCATGCATGGCTAGGGTTAACCACACATAGTTAGTGATAGCGACTAAAAATATTGTCCAATAAGATAGGGACTTGAGGAGATTTACCAATTTTGCATGGATTTTTTCTTATTTTCATAAGTTTCCAGGGAGCTACATCAATTTTTCCCAAAAAAACATGTGATTTGGCAAAGAACTGAGTCCAGCACCATTATAGTATCCTCATTACTACGTCTCCATATGGAGGGGGGGGGGGGGGGGGGGGAGGCCCAGTCAAATATTTCATCAATATTCAATGCAGACATGTGCATTCATGTCCTTGTCACATAGCTTATTGACAAACTTATGTAGGTGCTTCTCATCAGAATAGCATTCAATCATGCATGCAAGAAGATCAAAGGAACAAAAAAGTGTGTGTTTGGAAAGAACCATTTTTAATACCTAAATGATGGACATAAATAATAATAACAAAACACTTGCCTGTGTCAATGTTGTTGCATCTGCAATGACAAAAGGCACATTTACAAAGCGGGCCAAGGTTTTTGCAAGTAACGTCTTCCCTGTCCTTACAGCCAATGTCACATTATGTCAGTGAAACCAGAACTTGAATATGTACAACAGAATATCTACTGATGCATTATTTTTAAAAAGAAAACCGATCTCCTGTAAAGATGGTGCTATGTCAAAGAAGAAGCTTGCTCCCACGATGGTCTTTAATTAGACTTCATTCATATTTATATATTAAAAAGAAGAATTTCAAAGTTAAATGTACTCTCAGATTACTAAGAAATAATAGGTCAAATCATCATGCACGTCATTTTACGTGTCATAAATAAACAGAATAATAATTTCATATCTGTCAATTAAGCAATGTGCAAATCTAAGTACCTGATCCAGTTGGACCCATCAGAAGCACATTGCTTTTCTCCAGCTCCACATTATCGTCAACATCATTTTCCACCTCTGCATTCCCTGACTCTTCAGCACTGAAATAAGAACAGCTCACTAAATTCACTTATTCAAATAAGTGGAAGGGTAGCAGACTTGACCATCCATCTCCTGCTTCATCATTATAATCATCATCAAAGCCTTGTCCAACTCTTATGCATCCAGAACAAGAGAGTTCGAGAAAATTTTATAACCGATTCAACCATCCTCCTTTGATCTCCTTTCGAATGCATACAATGACTCAAATATAGAAATTGTGTGAAGATTCTGGAAAAAGAGAAAATGAAACTAACCCTTTTTGCAAGGTGGAATGATAGATCCTTTTGTAGTGGTTGTACACAGCCACTGAAAGCACCTGTGTTGGTTAACAATACCATCACACAAGGCAGTAAAATGAATGATTATCACAAACAGATCTGCAAAGCATCCATATGAAAGAGAAAAAACAAGAATGCTTTGAATAAATTGTCCTCATCACACCTGCGCAATTTTATCCAGAGTCTATCCATTGAATTAAATATAACAAGAACCACATATAATCCATCTGTTTTTCCAACCACCAACCATCCAAACCTAAAAAGCTTCCTAATATGCCAAACTCAGAAAGTTAGAATTAGAACTGCCAGAGGAATACACTAAACAAAGCGATCTCTACTTCCATTAGCTCCCATTATTGAAAACCCACCCCCTTTGATATTTCATTTTTCAATCAGACGAAACAACTTATGGACAAACCCGAAAACCTTATCCCTTCAACTTAAGAATCCAAGGGATAGGCATAAACACACACACACACAAAAACAGAGCCAAACCAATGCAGATGCAATAAAAATTTCTCAGCTAATCCGCTCTTCCAGCACATTCTCCAATTAAAATACTTTTGCAGAGTAGAAGATTCCTAATCCAGCCCCTCACCACGGTTTACTACCCTTCTTTACCTCCCCTGCAATGAGCATTCTTTCTAAGTACAGTCTACAGTGATTTCTTCCTCCCAATTTGATAAGCTATTCCACCCAATTAAGCCACACACAAGGTTTTTTTTTAAAAAAATTGTTTTCAACCCACAAACATAACACCACACCATCACGTTAAACTGCTCAAGCAAAAGAAATGAATCACCTTTTTTTTTTAAAAAGAATCACCAACCCAATCACCAAAAAGGGCCATAACAACCCCACATGCACTAAAAGAAATCGATTCTACTAATCTCATTTACCTTTCCAAGTTCCCACATGAAGTGTCCAGATAAGCATAATTTTCAGTTCCAAATGAAATAAAACAAACATAACACAATCAAAACTGCCAAATTTGAAAGAAATGAATCACCTTTTTCGCCTTCTCCTGCCCAATCACAAACTTATCAAGACCCCTACATATCTCTTTCGGCGTCGGTAAATGCTTCCCCAAATTCGACCCTCCCCACCCACCATCACCACTCTTTCCACCACCGCCACCACCACCACCACCCAATTTAGCAACATTCACACCAGGCGCAAACGGAGTGATCCCGTTCGCCGGCAGCGGTGGCCAATTGTCCCCCATTGGAGGCGGCGGAGGCGGCGGAATCTCCCCTCCCCGGTCACCGCCCCTCCCCTTAAGCCGTCCAATCTCGACAAAGCTCCCCTGCAGCGGGTTCACCCGGTGGGGCCTGAAGTAATACGCCGTGCCGCAGCCCCTGCAGAGGCTCAACGACTGGTACCCCCCACGGTACTCCCCGACGCCGCCGATCGAGGTCGGATGGCGGTTCTCGAAGGACAGATCGATCGTCCTCGCGCATCGGGGGCAGTTCGCTTCCGCGCGGATCCTGCGCGTCCCGTCGATGGTGGTGGTGGTGGCGCCGCCGTCCCACTTGAGGCGTTCCTGGTGGCCCGGATGAGTGAGCCGGCGGTGGGGGAGGGGGCTGAAGCGGGTGTAGACGGTGAAGGAGCGGCGTTGGGGGGGTCGGGTTGAGGCGGTGGCGGTGGCGTATCGGGCGACGCAGGTGGCGGAGATGAGGAGGCGATTTCGGCTTCGGAGGAGGCCCGACATGTTACGATACGCAGAGAGAGAGAGAGAGAGAGAGAGCTGGAGAAGTGATGGTGAAACCGGAGAAATCGAAGATAGCGATGTGGTTCTCCGCGTTTCATTCAGGGTGCGTCTATTCTCAACGACCAATTTGCTGTCCGTTTGGATTCCATGTTTTTTAAACCCGCCCTGACCCGTATAATACATGAGTTGGGTTTAGATTTTTAATAATGATTCTTAGACCCCAATTTCATAGGTCCTATGATGTGGTAATGATAGATTGTTTGTTATACCCTTAAATCATTTAGGAAACCCGACGGTTATTTTTTTTCTTGTTTTGTGTGGAGCGTAATCAAAGGCCGATTATTTATTTTGTTTTGTGTCAACAACTAATGTGATTTTTCAATGGACGATCATCAATGGCCGATCAAATTTTTGATGGATTAAACCATCAAAATTATCTTGAAACCAATTTTATTCGATCTCCCGTCATCGGAACCAATTTATACACGATGAACACATTGTAGTAGATCCGAAATTTTAATTATGAGAATTTTGATTACACTGTTTTTTTCTTTTCGAGTTGGATCTCTCATCAAAGTCTTCTGGATCAGGTTTGAAAATTGAATTTCATTATATTATGATCTATTGGAATGCAAGCCATATTCGAAATTAAAATTAACCTTTTTTAAATCACATATTCACTCTATGTTATATGTATTGATCGTCATATTACATTTTTTATTTTTTTCATTTTAATTTTATAAATGTAACGCTCAACATTATTACATTCTGTTTATGTATGGTTTGTGTTATATTATTTTTATAATTCTAATATCAAAATTCTCATTTTCTAATTTTTGTTACATTCACAAATGTAACATTCTGGAATATGGCATTTATTCATGTATTTGCCTTTCTTTCTGGTATGTAGCATTTATCCATGTATTCTGGAATGTAGCATTTAATAAATGTAACAGTTTGAAATATAACATTCACTCGTGTAAATAGAAATTATGTATAAATGTAACGGTGAAGTACATACTTTTGCAGGGGATTATGCTACATTTTCTCTGGAAGGCAGTGCATTAGAAGGTGAAATAGATAATTTCGAATAGCAAAGTACTGAAGTTATTGTCCTCAGTGTTGGAATGTCATTTGGATCGGAAAATAGATGATTTGAAATGTAACAGTCTTCCACATGCATATATTAATTTGTATTTGTTACTTTAAAAAATGTAACAGTTAATTATTTCTATGTATTGATGCAAAAGAGACATTTATGCAATACAATCACATTACAATGTATCTATATATCAAGAGCAAATGTTTGAATTGCTTTTGCAGGGGACTCTGTTACATTTTCATTAGAAGATATTCCACATGAAATTCAAATTATTGACTTTGAAGGTCAAAATGCAGAAGTTATTGTTCCTATTGTTGGAATGTCCTTCCATACTTTTTCCCTTTACTTTTATGTGCTTGTTTTTTTTGTTTTTTTTTTGTTTGTGCAACTTTTTTTAACATGAATGTCATATGCTTCTTACATTCTATTACATTAATGTGACATTGATTGGTAAGACAATACATTATCATTTTACTGTTACATTTATATAACACAGTTACATAATCATGAGACTGTAATAACTCACATTTAGCAAAACCGTTACATTCTGTAACAGTTATAATCACATGAATGTAACAGTACCTAAATAACACATGCACTGTCATAATCACATGAATGTAGCATTACCAAAATAACACATGCACTGTCATAATCACATGAATGTAACAGTACCAAAATAACACATACACTATTATAATTACATGAATGTAACAGTTATAAATCACATAAATGTTACATTAATGATTAAATTTTTTTTATGTTTCTACGCATACACTGTTATAATTACATGAATGTAATAGTTATAAATCACATAAATGTTATATGATTCTAAAATTTTTTTATGTTTCTATACATATACTGATTTTCTATATATTCACATATAAATGTAACCAAATGTAACTATCACCGGCAGACCTTACCTTGCACAAATTCAAATCATTTGTATATTTTTTTGTTATAATTGTGGGAGATAGAAACTAAACACATTACATTTTCTACAACACTGTTACATTTTGTTACTTAACCCAAAACAACTAATTGTTTCTTTCTTATAACAGAGTAAATTACAAATGTAACAGAATAACATAAAAATGCTTTTCTTATAACAAATGTAACAGAGTAACAATCAACTGTTACATTTTACACAGTTTTAAAAGTATTACATTCATTTGAAGAATTCATTAAAAACCTAATTAAAAGATACATTTCAGCCAGAAAATTTGTTGTACAATGCAATATTAATTACTTCGAAACATTGAATAATTAGAAACCTAAGTGATTCAATAAAAAAAGTTGACAATATCAAAAAAAAAAGAAAAAAGAAGTTCCTTTGTGTTCGTCGTCATTGCTGGAATCTGATTTTGAAAAATTTGCAAAGAAGCTTCAGGTTAAATTCAGGGTACCAGATGAACAAATTTTGGGGTTGTAATACAAAAAAATAAAATCAAATGTCTCTTCGTATTGTCAAAACGGAATGAAAGATGGGTTTCGACTAAATGATTGGGGTTTTTGTGACCTAGATTTGTTTGATTTTGGGGAAATATGAATTTGAATGTTTGGCAAAACAAACGGGATGTGAAATTAAGATCGTGAAATCGAGATTTTGATTCATTCTTACTTTGAATTTGGTGGGTTTTTAAATAGGGGTAATTTTGGTTTTTGCCATTTTACTTTTTTTGAAAAGTCAATAAGCCAACCAATGAGATGATGACACCTCATGGGGCTTGTGAGTGGGGCTTATATTTTGGGGTCTGGGTATCACCACTATTAGATTTTATATTTAAAACCCGAGCTAACCTATGAACTCGACCTATATCCGATCATTATGAATTATGAACTATAAAAGAAAATTAATTCCAATTATTGTTAAAAATTAAAATTCAACTATCATCATTCTTTTTTTCTTTACATCCATTTATTCATATTCATCTCATGGAGAAATATCAAATTACACACCATAAAAGTAATTGTCTATCATCATAAAAATAAAAGATGTTTGAAATTTTATATTTTTTATTTTTCCATTTTCCTTTCAATATATAAGTAAATAAAATTTATTATTTGGTCTTATATGTGATTCATAAGTGTTTTAATTAATTTTCAAATATTGTATGTAATAGATGTCATGAACTATTAATGTTATATTTATTTTAAGATTTTAATATTTAAATTGAAGTTTTTTTATGAATATAATCCGCATTCATGTTAAAAATAATTTATTTTTTTATATAATATTTTTTAATTATATTAAATAAAGTGATCGAGCAATCCAATTCACTTGGGGCGGATATGGATTTTAAAATGTAAAACACGAAATGTAATAGAGTGCATATGGATTTCAAATGATAAAACCCGAGTGGGGTAGACAGGTTGGATTTGGATTATGGTAAATAAAACTCCAACACAATCCTTGCCATCTCTACCCCCCTCCCCAACCCACTGCCCCACAACTTATAGTATTTATGTTATATCTAACCCCACCAACCTTTATATAACATTCTATTATACTTCTAATCCCACGTCCTACTTTTAAAATATGGTAGGTTGGATTGTGTTGAGCGACTTTTGATTGCAATAGACACTCAATTATGACTGTGAGTGTGTCAAATCGAACAACTTTTAATGAATTAAGGTGTGTCATCCCACTTTTAAAATATGGTAGGTTGGATAGCGTTGGGCGATACATCTTGATTGCGATAGACACTCAATTACGACTGGGAGTGTGTCAAATCAAACAACTTTCGATGACTCAAGGTATGTCAGCCCACTTTTAAAATATGGTTGGTTGGATTGTGTTGAGCGACACACATTGGGTCGCAGTACACGCCCTAGTTTGATGAGGAGTGTGTCAAGCCGAACAACGTCTAGTGACCTAAGGTTTATCGAGTCACTTTTAAAATATAGTCAATTGGATAGTGTTGGGCGACACGCCTTGGGTCACAGTAGATAATACCAATTCGACTTGGTGGTCATTGAACTGTATAAAATAGGACGACTCTGTCTATGTCAAACTGGGGTTTTCCAGTGATGTGTTCAAATAAAATACATCTTAACCACTCGTAGCCATATAAGGAATTCACACAGCATACACAAATGAATAATGTATTCAAAATTTTGCATCATTTGAACTTTAAATTAACACATATACTAAATAGGAACACTACATGTTACACTATAATAGCATGTACACTGCTTCTACACATTTTCGTCCTTTTGACTTTACAAAATGAATCAGTACCTATGTGATCTTGTGAGACTTACAAAAATTTAAAATCTCACAGATTGCTTTTGTTATATGCAAAATATACAAAAAAAGACCGACATAGCAACACGAGAGAAAACTAATTAAGATCAACGACGTCAAGCAAGACTATATCTGTCACTCCCCAAAGCGGCCGTCCTCGTGACATGGCAATATATATAATATCAATAATCAGTACAAGAGATCAACAATGACGCCAATAAAACATACAAGGCTAACAAAACAATGATAACTGATAGCTCACTGAAAAACAGAAGCATAAAACATCACTAAGTCTGTAAACTAAAATATTATTACATACGTGAATACACAATTACTATCATGTGAGAACCAAGTCTAGTCCAAATAAAATACAACCAGTGCAACACGCACGATTAACAAATACATGACTCTAGGACTGTTGACAGCCTCGCACTCTCCAACCATCGGATGAAACGCTCCATGCACGCAAGACCACGCCACAGGGAAGCTACAGCTCCACGCCCAACACCGCCCTGTAAAAGAAACAGTATGCGAGGGGTGAGCTACAAGCTCAATGAGTGGTTGGAAACCAAACACCATTACAACAATTTAATTTTTAAGGTAATTTCCTTTCAAGGAAAACATGGGTGGGAACCCATTAGATGACAAGGTCACGTGGCGGCGTGACCAACCTCACCCTCACTCCCGGATGGAGGCTCTTGGGACACAAAGGGAGAAACAACTGTTAACCATAACACATGGTGTAACAAAATACAACGAGTCTATCCGCTACGAGGTAGAGATATACTTCGATATGTCACGCGTTAGGAGTAACATACCCAGAGTATACTCGATGGGTATAAGAGTCACGTGACAACGTGACTTCAACTCATCCTCACCCTCACCCTCACCCTCACCCTCACCCCTAAGGGTGACACAAGATCGTTGGGAGAAATTCTTCTGCTCTACACCCTTTGTCATCTGGTAGCCCTCTCCCGGGTAGTCTCTATCTTGTATACTCCCATGATCAGTACATCTGCCGAACGTGTCAGTAGTATGTATAGGTGGGAGCCCTCTGTCAGGATAGCTTCAATGTCGGGCAGCTTCGACACGGATCCGACGAAGGGGAGAATGACTCCACGTTCGCAATATCATTCGTTAGCCCTCTCCCGGGTAGCCTCTACCTAGTATACTCCCATGAAAAGTACATCTTGCTGCATGCATCGATAGTACCTACAAGTGGGGGCCCTCTGTCAGGACACCTACAACCCAGGGCACTTCAACACGGACGATATTGGGAGGAAACATTCCATGTTCGCAATGCAAACCCACTGAAAAAACAACTACTCTCGATAATCACCTACCGATGCTATCGAACACACATGAACTCCCACACATATGCGTTGTTCGGACGCAGGGAGTTACCTCTGCTCTCACGCAGAAATAAGCCAAAGGCATATAACCCAACAGGCGGTTCATACACGCATTCAGCACATGTAGGCCTAACTTATTGCCATATCCACCGGTTTAACAAAACCGATACAACAATGACTTCTCCTGAATTCCATACAAGTGCATCTCACGGATGTAGGGTGGCGATTACATCGCTCGCGTTCTAACTAATAAGGTACAACCTGACAGCCGGTCATTCCCACGCCTATTACGGATAGGCACAATTAGTTTAACATGCGTAATTATAACAGGAGAATTCTATCGCAATTATATACATGATCCACATGCACGATAACATAATAATTGGTTATAGGGGTCCTCCTAGCATGAATACACATCACAAACAACATATATGCAACATACATACAAAGCATGGCCTAGCTACACATGCATACAAGGGCATTAATCATGCAAGCACGCAATATATAACCTAACATGCGTTGGATATCACCAACCTAAAAAGGAAGGGTTAAGCGCGATCTAACGCACCAACATGTGCATGTCGATAATCCCAAGCGGACCTTAGTAAAGTAAGAACCACATCTACTTACTCAATTCACGCAAAGAGGGATGGCAAGAGAGAGAGAAAGCATCATCATCTCAGGAAGTTGGTCATAGCTTTGCCCCAACAATATGGGCGCAAAAATTATAACACGCTCTCAAGTCATATGACAAGGGAATATTAGACATGTACCTAAATATTAACCAAAGCTTAGTCAAGCTAGGTATTACTAGAAAATGGTAGTTTTACAACCAAAGACTACCTAGGGCATGCCATATTCTATATATTCATATAAATACACAAGATAATACATACCCATACATGCAGGGTGCACGCAAACATGATAATTTATACATGAATATAATACATATGCAAGTATATGGTAGAATAGGGGGTTCTACACAATATACGAGCTATACAAGCCTAGCATGCAAGATATCTAGCATATTAAGGGTACCAAGAAGCCCCATGGATGCGCGACGCACGACTACGTGCATCGAATGCTTTCTGAAGGGTTGGATTGAACCACTCACCTAACAAGCGCACGGCTCACGAAACACAAGAGGGCGACAACTTGAATCCGGAGCATGAATTAATCCGCCAAGAATCATCCAATTCCGAAATTAACCAATGGTTTGGATTAGGCTGCAACAAAGTGCCTGATACCTTGAGATTCACTCCGCACGTGTTCAAGCAATGCAAGCACGCCCCGAGCAACCGATGCAAGCTGTCCACGCGCTCCGCATGCATCCAAGAACACAAAGCATGTGCTCAAGCACCCCATGCACGCTGTACATGCGCTCCGCACGCATACGAGAATGCCAAGCGTGCACTTGAGCACCCAATGTGTCAACCTTACACCCCTTTAGCCTATAAAACAATTTCAAGTGATGCATAAGGAAAACCATTGGAAGGAGGAGAAGAAGGGGCATATACAAGGTTCACTCACACATACTCACAAATGGTTGGCGTGCACACATACACAACACATAACACATGAACATGGGCTTCTTTCCCTCATCCTCTTCACTTCCATGCACACACAACAACAACACAAGGCAATGGAGCCTCCACTCTTTCCCAACAACTAGAATGGACATGACAGAACCCAAAAAAGGAGAGCGAGTGGTCCATAGCGGCTCCAGCACGCACACACACCCCAATTCCACTACTGCCACCACCCATGCCCCACAACCCCCTCCAAATAACACAACAATATGCTATTAGAACATGGGACTTCATCACCTCTTCCAACTCAGGTCATCTCTTCCATTTGACATTGCAGAGTGAGACATGCGAGAGAGAGAATAAAAGGGAGTGAATGCAAGCAACACACACATCATTCTGACCAACACCACCTTCACTTCTTCTCTAACACTTCTCCATCTCTTCATCTTTCACTGCTTCTTTTAGCATTGCTGAAAGAAGTGTTTCTCGATGGAAAAAAAAGGCTAGAGAGTGAGAGAATGTGAGCATTTAATGGGTGAAAAGGGAGTTGGTGGGAAGGCATGGGGAGAGCATGAAGATAAGTTAAGCTCACCCACTAACATAACAAATGAGTGAGGTGGCTTAACAACCAAGCATCAGGCACCATGTCATCCACTAACATTCCCATTTAAACCTTCCGGTAAAGAAAAACCCGGTTAACAATCGGAACTGTATAATTTTTAAAACATTACCAAAATTCGATAAAATTTTTATGGGTAGTACAAAACGGTACCAAGACCTATAATAGCAGGTATATTTTCAATCAGAGCACTCCAACTCCCTAAGGTAGCTAAAAACCAAAATTTTAGCGGCTCCGATCGAAAAATAAGGCTCCAAATAACACGGGCACAACAATATCATCGCTAGCCTGACTTTGAAAATTGAACCATTTGACTCATATTATCATTTTGTTACTAGTGTTTAGAAAACTAGGGTTTGAATCTTCAACTAGATTTTTTTAATGAAAAACAAGGTTTCTCAGTTGAAAATAGGACATAACCGACTTTGGATAGATGATGTAAAAACAATCATTTTTAAAAACCCTAGTTTCAAAAAAAAAGAATAATTTGGTTCCCATTACCTATGAAAATTATAATAAAACCAATAAAACCAAAAGATTTCATTTCAATTAGCATTTGTTGTTTAATTATGATATTTATTTATTATTTATTTATGATATTTATGATGGATAAGTAAATTAACATATTGTCAATTGGATTGTGTTGGACGACACACCTAGGGTCGTGGTAGACACCCCAGTTCAACTGTAAATGTGTCAAACCGAAAAATGTCCGGTGATCCAAAGTGTGTCAAGCCAATTTTAAGTCGGTTAGTGGTGGTGGGGAGGGAATGTTTGATGAAATAGGTTGTTGAGATAAGCATGTTAGTGGGGTTAATGTCTAAAATCAAAATGAGAAAATGTTTTTTTTATTAGGTTGGGGAGGGACATCAAGTGGGCTGGTGGTGTCAGACCGACTCTTCTATTAATATATTATTATTAATTGGTAAAAAAAAATATAGATTTATTAATATTGTTATGCCAATTTTTGATTGAGTTAGGATCTTGGATCTCTTTTGGTATAAATACAGAGATCCTATGTGTTAATCACTAACAATAGGACATGTAGGCAGTGCAAAAAATTATGTTCAATTTTCTATTATTCTTACCAGTAAGAGTCTATTGAAAATTATGATACATAGATTTCTAGTGTCAAAGACACAAGAAATCCTAACTCGTTCTAACTTATGATAGTGGAGGGGGAATAAATCCCCAAAAAAATTATTTGTATGAAAAACATATTCGTATCTAAGTCCTTCTTACATTGATATGTTATTTCATTTAATTTATTACACTGATATAAGGGGATTCCATGTCAAATCGTATTTCAACCATTTATAAATATTTATCAACTTTTTATGCACATGTAGGGGCGGAATCAAGGGGGGCGTGTTGGGGCCCGGGCCCCCCCAAGGCATGGGTAAACAAGAGATTAATGTATGGGTGCTGATTAATGAAATGATTTTTTTTTGTATATTAACCCCTCCAAAATCTTATATTATTAAATACCCCCTTTAAATTCGATTCTCATCAATACTTTAAATTTTGCATCAATGCCCTTTTGAGGGGTATTTTTTCATAATATAAATTTTTTAAATTTTAAAAAATACCCTTCATAGCAACATTCAAGAATAATGAATAATTTAAACCGTTTTGTGGGGTATAACATCAAATAGTATTTCACTAGGGTTATTTTGATTAAATGAGATCTTTTAAGGGTATATGCAAAAAATCCTAATAGAAATGAGTGGGTTTGAATTTAGAAAATATTATATGCAGCCCCGTTTGCATCATTGTTAGTATGCATACCTTTGATTTTTTTGAAATGTATACTTATATAATAAAATATATTAATCTTTTATAGAAGTGACGTACATGCTCCCATGTAATAAATGTATATATTTTATTTACGTTTCCTGTAATAGCGTATATGGAGATAGTTGAATATATAGTGCATTAGCCAATTCTATATATTGTATTAGACGTGGCAAATAAAAATAGGATTGCAAAATGAACTGAGTGTATTAGCGCCAATTGAGAATTTGAGTTGTGTCTTCTTTTAAAAAAAATGTGAAAAGCTTTGTTTTCACATGAGTATTGGTATATAATTTTGAGGGGTTGAAAATCATTAATTTAGATGTTTTAGTGATTTATTTATTATTTTAATTTTTCATCATTACTACATTGAGTCTTCTCATATTTTTTCTATTTTTTGTGATGAGAATAATGATATTTCCAGATTTTTCTTAGATCTTCCATATATTATTTTCGATAATTAAATACAAGAAAATAACTTTCCATATATATTGATCACCATTACTTGAAGGACTCAATCATTATCTAATTGTCTTAATTTCGTTTTAACTTATTATATATCTATAATTATTCCTTTTTTTATCTTACTCATTCTCTTGGTCCTCTGGTCCCCCTCTTGTTTTAATTCCTGATTCCGCCGTTATGCACATTTGATCCATAACTCATCCAAGCTCAATCAAGCAACAAAAATAATTATTAAGTAATTCAATAATGATTTTTGGGCCCCATTTGCTAGACCCCATCCCAAGCCCTATGAGGTGGCAGGTTTGAATTACCCATATTACTCTCACTAACTAATAGGATTGAGCTTTTCATAACCGCCCCCATTAATCCCGAGATGGTTATGATTTGAGAGATTCATTCCCTTTTGAAGATATCAATTCAATTGGACGACAAAAAAATCACTATTTATCAATCCTTGAAACAAAATGATCGGTTGAAACGAAAACAAATATCAATTTCATATTTTGATTCAGATTTATTTTGTGGAGAAGAAAAGAATTACATGATTTTTTTGTGTGCGAGTTGATTGTAGTGAAAATAATGATGATTCATTCAGGTTAGGCTTTTTGAACCCTTAAAAAATATCACGATTTACAATTTTTAGTTTTAGATTTATCGGGTGGAACTAAAAACAAATATCGAATTCAGATACATGTATCTTAATTCGATATTTATTTCAGATTTTTTTATTTAGATTTGTTCGGTGGAGAAGAAAAGGATTACATGATTTTTTTTGTGCGAACTAATTGTGGTGCAAACAATGGTGATCCATCCAAGTTAGATTTTTTTGGACACCCAAAAAAATCACGATTTACAATTTTAGTTTCAGATTAATCGGTGGAACTGAAAACAAATATCGAATTCAGATATTTAATATTTGTTTCAGATTTTTTTATTCTAATTTGTTAGGTGGAGAAGAGAAGAATTATCCGATTTTTTTTGTGTGAACTGATTGTGGTGCAAACAATTGTGATCCATCCAGGTTAGGCTTTTTTGGACCAAAAAAAATATCACGATTTATAATTTTTAGTTTTAGATTGATCGGTGAAATTAAAAACAAATATCGCATTCAGATACATGTATCTGGATTCGTCCAATTCAGAAACCCTAGGTCATAAATTTTTCTTTTGAAATTTGTTCAATCGGGGAAGTTTCAATGATGCTATATTCTTAGGGATTTGGTTATGAGGAATTAATGATGGTATAATTAGTTGAAACACATTTTTAAAAGGGTTAAAGACATCCAAGTCCTCGCAAATAGGGTAATCCTATATAAGTCCTTATCAAAATTGGGGCAGACGTATAAATCCTTAAAAACTCACAAAAACCCATATACATCCCTTGTTTTAACAAAAAATAATCATAACCTAACCTATCCTACTTAAATTTAACACAACCATAAAATGATTAAATTATCCTCAAAGTTTTAATCGTTTTCAAATAATACCTCAATGAAAATAAAGGAACATAGAAAGTCTTACGAGGATAATTTGATCTTTGCATGAAATAATTTATTTTTATGAATGTTTATGGAGACTATAATATTTACACAATTACATGGTGATAAAATATATTGTCAAATTTGAATGAAAATTTAATCTGATGATGATAATTAGGTTTTGTGAGTTTTTCGGGACTCATGTTTGCCCCAATTTTCAAAGGGACTTATATGAGATTATCTATGTTTACAGGGATGTTGATGCATTTAACCCTTTTTAAAAACCTCTGAAGGGTAGTAATGTCATTGTTTTTTTTATTGTTTGAAAATGTCAAACAGGAAACCAATATGAGACTTCAACCTATTGGAGCTCAGTAATGGGGCCTAATTTCTGGGGCCCAGGTAACAGCACTGTAAGTAATTTATGTTATTCAACAAAAAGAACTATAAACACAACTAAAAAAATACAAATGATTTATTCTTTATCTATACTATAATATTTATCTGTTTCAGAATATCTTATGTCGCTTCAAACGAGAACTTACAGTATTAATATTGATAAATATATTTAGAGAAAAAAATTAGAAAACTTAATTTGAGTTGTTAATATGTAATATTTTAAATACCTTAATAGAATAAAACTAATAAATAATTTTTAACAGCATAGAAATAAATGACATGTTTTCAAATTATATTTGACTAAAAAAACTGTGTGTGTGATTCATGCTTACCATAATATCAAAAACCTCAAACCTTGTTAGGTTAAATCCAGGAGCTTATCTAGTTATATCTCCGACTAAAGACAGATTATTATGAAATATATATATCTGTCAGATGTTGGTGAGAGATTGGTTAATCTAACCAAGGGTGATCATAACCTCTCTTTTTTTCCTTTTTTTATGTAATTAATGGGCAATTCCATCCAGTGTTCTGATATGCAGCATGTGGTTTGCGTGCGGCTAGGGTACCGCACATAGTATATGCAGGAGTATATGCGGGAGTATATGGGGTTCTGTAATTTTATTAATGTAAAAATAATTTTATGGTGATTATTTCCAATGAAGTTTATTAGATCACTTTAATTTAAAGTTTATATGATACAAACCATATACAATCATACAAGTTGTAAAACATAATAAAAATTCTACATGAAAACATATATATTCAATCATATTTGTGCAAGTTTTTAGATAAAAATTGTCAAATGCCTCAAATATTTATAATGTGAGGATTTGAACTATTAGCGAAAATTTATATTACATGATATCCGAGATCTAATCTAATAAATCCATCAGTCCCAACTTAACATGCTTGTTAATCCAATTTATTAACATGAATAGTGGGCCCCAAACAAATTTTTTTAAGATGAAGGATAGAGAAACTGAGAGAGAGACATCAAACAGAGACATGCAGAGAAATAGAGAGGCAGAGAGAATAGATGAGAGAGATCAGGGAGAAAGAGAGATGAGAGCTAGAGAGATTTTCTGAAGATGAAGATGAATTGCTGAAGAAAATCTAAAGAAGGCACTAAAGATGATCTGAAGAAGGAGTTGAAGATCTGAAGGAGCTGAAGAAGATCTCAAGCCGAGTTGGTGAAGGTATCAATGAAGGAGGAGGAATCGATTAGGGCCGGGCCGGCGGCTATGTTTAATTTGCATTTATTATTGTTTTTTTGTTTAAGTTTCAAAAGGGTCGGGCAGGCTAAATGGGCCTGCCCGACCCGTTTAAAAAATACATTCTTGTGCGCCCGCTTAAGCAGGCACACATGCGGGATCAGGCCGCATATGCGGCCCGAACCCACATATGAGCACTTTTAGCTCGAGTCGGTGCGGTCGCCCGACCGAACTGCATATGCGGCCACACGGGCCGCATATCCGAACACTGGTTCCATCCCCACCATGCAGTTTGTTGTCTCCCCCCCCCCAAAAAAAAGCCAATTGATCCCACAAGCCAGACCTCTTGTAATACCTGATCCCACTATCGTTTATATTAGAAATAAGTTATACTCTAAATCCACCACTCCCAAGTTCTCTCCCTTCCCTCCTCTCCTCTCCCCTCCCCTCCCACCTGAGACCTGACTTGCACTTCTCCCCTTTTTTTTCTCCTCTCCCACCCACTCACACTCCCACTCGACCAGCCGATCATAAAGAGTAAAGTTGTTGACTCTTCTGCGATCCCACAAAGAACATATTGGTATTTGTTCTTCTTTTTTCTTGAATGTATATTTATAGATCTTGTTCTTTAGGGTTTTGGAATGAACGATTGGTTATTGAACAATTTTTTTTATTTGGATAGAAACCATAAATGTGGATTAAAAGATTGGTTATTCATAAAAAAAGGGTTTAGGATAGAAATCTAGGGTTTGAGAAAGAATGTGGATTGAAACCTAGGGTATGGAATAAAATGTGGATTAAAAGATTGGTTATTCAAAAAAAGGGTTTGGGATAGAAATCATGGGTTTGTGATAGAATATGGATTGAAACCTAAGGTTTTGGGATACAATGTGGATAGAAACCTAGGGTTTGGAATAAAATGTGGATTGAAAGATTGGTTATTCAAAAAAAATTTAATTGTTTGGGATAGAAACATAAGGTTTGGGATAGAATGTGGATTGAAACCTATGATCTGGGATAAATGTGGATAGAAACATAGGGTTTGGAATAAAATGTGGATTAAAAGATTGGTTATTAAAAAAAATATGATTTGGGATAGAAAACATAGGTTTTTTTCAGATAAACCTAGGTTATTTTTGGATTGGATTGAATTGTATTTAGTGTTCAACATTGAAAATGAATATATATATTTGTTGACAAGTCTTGCATTTTATTGTTAAATAAAACCATAGGGTCACTTAATTTGATAGAATGAATAAATAGAGTGGTAGTTCATGTCCAAGATGGGGAATCATTATTCTTGATAAAAGCATTTCAATTGCCATCACTTAGAATGATTATATTGTCAAATTCATAGGTCGTACTTAGAATGCTTAACTTTGATTTATCTTAATAATTAATCAACATTGAAGATTAACATGATAAATAGAATTGGTGCTCCTAAAGGACTTGTATTTATCGATTACATGTTATCTCACCTTGTTTGCCTATTGTATACTCTTATAGAACGTATTGATTGTTTACAATAATTTGTTATATAGTTGAGTATTGATTTTCAATTCTCTTTATGTAGGATGGCCCCTAAACCATGCGTCCCACAAACTGCCTCTCTTCGAAGATATCAATATGAAAGGTTGGCTAAAAGTGCACCTTCAACATCAGTTATCCCATATGCTCAGAAAGAGGAAGTGGAGGATGAAGCAATTCTATCCAATGAAGAGGGACAGGAAGTTGAAGAAGAAGAGAAACAAGGTCGAAGACTAGTTGACTCTAATGTAGAAGAGGATAGTCTTCGAGGTCCTTTTCTTGGTGAGCCATAGACCAATGAACTTCTCGTGACTATAGGCATTATATCGCTTTTGTGGAATGGCAAGGTATATATAACTTAACAACTCTGCGGTATTAGTTTTTTCTCCCCTTCTTGATCTACAATTTATGTTGATATGTTATAAAATGATTTGTTGTTCACTCTTATTTTTGTTCTATCCTTTTGTAGGGTGACCGATCTTTGCATTGTCGCCAACTAGCCAAGACACTTAATATTTGAGATTTGGAGATGGAATCCATAACTTTTACAGATCAAGTGAAAATCTAGCCGTTGTCAACATTTTTTTTCATGACACTTAATAGTCCTTTATTCATAGTAATGAGTGGTGGCACCTCAAGGCCAATTTCTTCCATCTACCATTTGGGGAGATGACAATAATATTATATAATGTGGCACAATCCAATTATGGGGAAGACAATATATGGATTGACTTCTTTAACCATTGAGGAAGCCTCTGATCTAGTCAAACAATGTTTGAATCTGCCACTTTAAGTGATCATGAATGAATTGAGTGTGTACAATGGTAACATTGTCAGATTGGTATGGCTACGAGATATGCTTGCCTGTTAGTCTGGTGGGAGGGGGGCCAAGCACATGGATTGATTCCTAGCTCATGGGTGAAGTCTTCAACAAATGGAGTGATTGCTAGCTTCCATCAAAGCGGATGGACCGAACTGACGGGAATGTGACGTCCTTCTCGCTTGTATACAACGATCGAGTGGACACATGTAATCCACATGTGGTGAGTAGGACATGATCATAAGCTAGACTTTAGGGATCCATCTCACCAACTCAAGCTTCTGAAGGACATACAAGGAGACCATGCCACAAGATCCTTACAGGACCTCGATATCTATGCAGAATCCTCGTCAGACTTTTCTCGAAAGAACCTCTTATTTAAGAAACTTCAAGCTCTAACAAGTTATGGATTGTCTTCTAGTTGTCCACAATGTTTTGCATTGGTGTGCCTAATATCTCTTCAACTTCGCATGCACAACAGAAAAAGCGGGTTTTGCCAACGGTTGCACATTACTTTTGGCGACGGCCCACGTGCATCGAATAATTACGAAGGCCACTAGTTGTCGCCAAATGGTTAAAAAATAGGTTTCCCGGATGGCCTAGTTAGGGACCTACAACAATGGCCTACATGTCACTTTTGGCGACGGCTGTTGACCGTCGGACATTAGCGACGGCCTGGCCCGTCTGGCCCGGGCCCATTTTTAGGGCAGGCCGGGCTCGGGCCTGATTCTGGGGCCCAGCCCCGGCCTGCAGGCCCGCGCGAACTAGGGTCGTTCGGGCTAGCCCATAGGCCCACCCACGGGCCTGACCGATAGGCCCGTGGGAGGCAATACAATAAATGTGTCACATGTAATTTTATGTAATCTTTATTTGAATTGTAATTAACTTATACAAATCATTGACATTTTTGTAGGTGCCAACCTACTTAGATACATGTAGTTATTTAGTTTTTAAGTAATTAATTCATTTAATATTTTTATTTTTGAAAATTCAGTAGATGTAAATATTTTTTCTCAATATTATATTTCTATTTTGTGTTATTTTAACATTTATATACAAATGAACAATTTAAAATAAAAGAATAAGATGTTTAAAATTTAGGCCCGTAGGCCCGAAGCCCGGGCCCGTGTGTAGGGCTTGGGCCTGGGCCTAGGCCTGTTTTTTTGGCCACGGGCCGGGCCGGCCCGTTGTCGACCCTTAAATGGGAACCCCCGATGACCTGTTTCGCGTCCTACACTGACAGTTAATAGCTATCGTATATTCCAAATTATCTTTTTTTTTTATGATTATTATATAGGGACAATTTACACAACAGTCATTTGTCAAATGGTCTATTGATAATTTGGTGATTTGGTGTGGTTTTTATGTATCCATTAGTTAAGGGAAGGGACATGTGTCTTTTTCTTTTTAATGATAGAACAACCTCGACGGCTTCTATTCGTCGCTAAGGAGAACGACCCCAACGGCTTTTACACATTTCTAATTTGAGAAATCCCGACGGCTTTAAGCCGTTGTTCAACTTTTCCCAACACCGTCAACGCGGACGGACACATAAGCCGTCGGAAATACTCAATATTAACGGCTGTAGTCCGTCGGGCTCTCTTGGATTTCTTGTTGTGATGGTGACTTTCCACAAGATTTGTAGAAGTGTTGTCAAAGTACAAGTGTCTGTCAATCCATGCAGATACGAACCTTTCTTTGTGCTTGTCCAACCATGATGCATGAAGGTATGAAATTTTCTTTGGATGGGTGCAAAATGTAACGCCCCTGAATCCACGACTCCGTTTTGAAGCGTGAAATCCAGTTTTTTAACTTAATTTTCTCGAATCTCATAGTACTAATATTTTTTCATCCAGAGAACATAAGAAAACATCACCATATTTTATTCATCATCAATTAACAAGGATAAAATCGAAAACAAGTTTTCAAATACTGAATATAAATAACTGAACTCTAAATATCACCATATTATACTATCATACATTCAGGTCCTCTACATGTCAAAGAAATGACCAACACCTTCTATGCAAAGTCTAGCCTTCTAGAAAACATGATCTCGTCCACAGCTACATGAGATCCACCACTCTAAGCCTTTAGTTTGAAAAGGGGAAATAAGGAGGGGTGAGCTACAACACGCTTAGTGAATGGACCATCATTCTCCCGTTAGTACATTTATAATAAAAATATAATAGACATAAAATGTCCACACAAACATGTAATATATCAAGAGAGAAAATATACAAAGGCCACCAAGACATGCAATGCCATAATACACACACACACACAATCCTATCTAACATGATGCATGCAACTCCACGAACACGCATGTCCATTTTCGCAGCACCTAGCTCGCGGGGCCTTCCACAGGCATGGCCACGTAGATATAGCCACAAAGACTTGGGTCCTACGTTCTTAGACCTGGCTACGTAGATGTATGCCCACCTAGACGTTGGCCACCAAGACCGAGCCACCTAGACGGAATGGATGCATTGACAACCTATCACATCTTCAAAATCACAAAAGCATAGAGCATGCATGATCTTAATATATCAACCATAATGATAAAAATATCAACAAAGCATGCTCATATTTTTATGTCGAAACTAGCATTGTATTCCACAAAATAAGATGGTCCTAGCATGAATACATAATATATTATTTGAAATCTACATACGAGACTCAAGTCCACTCACCTCTAATCCACGCAAAACAAACTGATGCACGTGCATGAACGCCACACACTCGAACATGGATAACCTTGTGGTACTCGACGGGTAGGGTTAGATCATCACCACCCTTCATGCCTTCTAAGATTTGGATGAAAACCCTAACCCAAAACGTACTATTTAAAGGGGTTTACCAAAATTTCAGAATGACCCCTTAAGTTTTTCGGGTTTATAATGAGGTCCCTATCCGATTTACAAACAGATGCCTATCCGATATATAAACTGATCCCTGAAGGCCATTAAAAGGTTTTTGGATTCACAACTAGATCACTGGGTCCAATAACTTGAAATTTAAGCCTAAAAATGAAATTTCCCGAACTCCGAATCACACCAAATTTCACCAAAACTTTTTGAGACTATAAAGATCTCTGAAAAAATACAAAATAAATATTTCAAGATCAATTTAAAATTATTATAATTATAAGTTAAATTAGACCCATTTGGGCCCACCACCAAAACTGAAAAATAAAATAATTTAATTTTCATTATATATTTAAAACAAATATACAATGCTAACGACTATGGTTTTTCTAGTCATTCCTTGATTTTGTGCATTGGGTCATATTCCAATTGGGTTTTGGTGGATTTATATATCTCCAATTTTAGAAGTTAAGGTATGGTTGGAATTGTTATTCTATTAGCTTTCTAACACTTTTTACGGATCTTGAATCGGATGATTATCAATTAAGTTACGGGCCAAGCTGTGCCGAGAGGTCGGGCAGATGAAATAGCGACGGATCAAATAGGAGCCGTCGGTATTGTGACGGATCCAACAAGTGTCGTCGGATTTTTGGGTGATGGACGCGATCAGAACCGTTGATCTAAAAAATCATATTTTTGAAATATGATCCATTTTTTGAAAGAACAAGTGTCCTGATTGGAAATAATTTGGATTGATGGTTTCTTATTTATATAAATCATATTTTCAAAATTTTGTCCGTTTTTGAAAATAAATATGTGCATTGATTTGTGATTTAATTTAAAATAATGGTTTCATATTTTTATCTCCCATGTGTATATGCCTATATATACCCCCTCTTTTCCTCTCTTTGCATTGAAAGCCCTAAAAGCCTCTCTCTTTCATTCTCTTGTTTATAGCTCCATTGTTGGGATCTTGTGGAAGCGTGTTGGGTGAATATTTTTTTATCTTATATAAATGTTATTTCTTTGATGTTTCTAATAGTGTAGGATGATCTCACATATGTTTTTTGAATTTCATTGATCTCTTGAGTTTTCATCTTGAGTTTTATAGTTTTGATGTGTTAGATATGATTTTCGGATCCTTGTGTTATAGCCATGAAATAATGATGTTTTTAAAGTATTTTACAAATCTTTCATGATAAAAGGAAGGGGATATGTATATATTATGTCTAGGGTTGTTTATTAAGGATAGAAAGCATGTTTACAATTGTTTAAAGTCTCGTTTTAACCCTTATATGCATAGATCCGAACCTATACATGTTTTTATAATTTTAATAGTTTTATTATTTATCCATGTTAGTTGTTTCATCTATGGCTTTCAAAGATTTCTTAAGAATAAATTTAATTTTTTTATTGGATTTGATTATTTAAGAGTTATTTTCGGGTTGATTGTATACCTGGACATTTAATCATGTTTTTTTTTACTATGATGAGTCGTTTCTGGGAAAAATGTAGTTCACAAATAGAAATAGGTTTTGAAAATATATCCAACGATGAATCGTCTAATTCAGAGTTACGGATAGAAAGTTATGATTTTTCAAAAATTTCTGGATAAATTTTTGTATCACTCTTATATACGTTTTATAAATCCTTAGAGGGTCTAAGATAAAGATAATAGGATATTATGTTACGTACAATGACACGGTGTTTCTCATGGTTTGCAAAGGATTTTATAGATCATATTTAGATCTTTATGTGTATCAAGTGCTTTTAACGTTTCATTGATGTTTTGCCGTTTTTCAAAAGTTTGGGTTTCGAATCGAATTTTCTTATATACAATATTTGATTTATCTCCTAAATGTTTTGTACCGTTTTACAAATTATATATTGATTTTTGATAATATGAATAGATCTAGATTTTTGAGGAAATTTTCAAATGAGATTTTATTGGTTTTAATTACATGTTTTGCGAATCCTTAAACCTAGGGTTTTTAATTGGATTTTCTTGCACACAATTGATCTTTGATATATATATTCTTTGCTGATTTACATTGTTTACATGACTCAAATATGTATGTAAATGATAAAAGGTATTAGATTGTTTTAACGAGAATTTAAATAGAGTTTTTTTTTATTTAGTTTTAATCGAATTTTTCCCACACATATGTGTCGGTATCGTCGGGAAGGCCTCTGAGATTGTGTGTTGGTGCTGTCGGAAAGGATCCCGGCGGTGCGTGGATGCGCGTGCGTGTATGGGGGTTCTTCGGGGATTCGGATCGGATGCGTGCCCTGGCGGGCTCGGTCGGATCGTCTTCTTGGAAGGGTGAGGGGTGTCGTTCCTGGTTGAGGCGCCCGATAGAGGCTCAAGAGGATTCCAGGGTTTGTGTGATCGCCACCTACTTTTTCTAAAAGCAGGAAAAGGGTCGGGTTGGATTTGATCGCCTATGTGGGGAGTTTGTGGGGTCTCCGCTCTGAGACACGGATATACCGTACACAGAGGTGAAAAACAGGTAATCCTATTAGGCTTCCGGGGCTTGACTAAAGAGTCTTGGGACATAGGGGTGCAAATGGGGTATGTATAGGGGGCGGCTAGTGGGATCAAGCCGTCTGGTCATGGGCGGCTAATAGAGTTTAGCCATCCGGGGCCTGGTCTGGTTTGGGCAGAACTTCGGTAGGAAATAGGTTTGGTTTTGGACAGGGGCTAAGCTAGGTTTAGCCCGGGTTTCTGGAGGGTGGAATGAGAGGGTATTTTATGTAGGGAATGTGAATTGTGGGTTGTGGATTGTTGATGTGAATTGATGATGGGTTTAAAGGCTTGGGACCTCCTCTATTTATAGTAAAAGAGAGGCAGGGGAATGTCCAAGGGGTAATAGAGTGGCTTGGCCAATAGTGTGTGTGATTAGACCCCACATTAATTCTCTGGTTCTTCTGTCAGGACCAAGTGAAGGGCGGCTAGTGCTAACTAGCCGCCCAGGATGGGGCGGCTACTTCCTGGTAGCCGCCCCTATCATAACCTGCCAAACGTCCCATCTCTGACAGGCGGTGGCTTGGGTCGGTTACTTGGATTGATCCGGCCAAGATAGGGCGGCTAAAGATCATCACCCGCCGCAATGATCAACATTTAATACTGCTTTATGTCCCATCCAGGGGACTGGTCCAAAGTCGGCCAGGGGGGCGGGTAGTGCTAACTAGCCGCCTGGTATGGGGCGGCTAGTTAGGTCTAGCCGCCCCTAGCCAGGGACTTTAGGGTTTTTTGGGTTTCTGGTTTTCTGGTTTTTAGCTTAGGGCTAGGGTTAGGGTTTTTGGTTTGGGTTTAGGGTTTCCGGTTAGGGCTAGGGTTTAGGGTTTTCGGTTTTCTGAACTTTGGTTATCTATTTAGATGTCCAAATATGGGATATTTCCGGGTGTTACTTGAAGTACTTCTGTCTCTCTGAACGGTCAAAATTGGGGTATCTACAATTGTCCCTCATCGGACGGAGTCTTTGTGCGAAGCAGGAAAGACTTCGACCGATGATAAGGAAAGAGACCCCTATTTTGGCCGGCCCGACCTTCAAGAAGTTATGCCGACACGAACAATACTATTCGGAGAGTTGATTTAGACTGTCAGAGGCTAGGTCTTGACTTAGAATTTTTAGCCGAAAGGATGATCCAGGTGGAAGGCGGGGAAAAGTAAATGGTGAGTGATCCAACCTGCGGTCGGGGTTCTTAGCTATCGTGCGCGGAGCAGCCCAGCGTCAGTTTCCTCGTGCCTACCATTTCCGTGCTTGAGAAAACTCAGCAAGGAGGGGATATCACCGACAGAAAGCAGGTAAAAGTTTGATTTGGTGAATTGGATCATCCGAAAGATAAGAACTCTGGAAAAGAACCAGAACTGAAGAAATTCAAATTTGAATGGTACTGAAAGTGTGGCAAAACTTCAGGAAAGTCATGTTTGATCAAGTAGTGTCTGGAAATAAGACAATACATGGCTGTTTGGTATGGAAAACCTTGAAATTTAGGGCTGAAAAGAGATTTGAAAGGGGTTTTAAGTGAAAGTAGAAAACTGGGAGGGGCGGCTAGTTCTAATTAGCTGCCCGAGAGGGGGTGGCTATTCGTGAGTAGCCGCCTCCCGACTGGGTCCCTTATAACCGAAGAGGGACCCTCTCTCTTCCCACTTTTTCAAAAACGGTTTCTCCCCCTCTTCTTCTTCTGCTCTTCGGTTTTAAAACCCAAAATCCCTGATTTATTTGCCTTCTCTTCCTCCATTTCGTCCTTAATCCTCTCTCTTTTCTCTTGATTTTGAAACCCTAGTTTGGGTTCCCCTATTTCTTTTTCAAACCGAGGAGATGATGAGGTCGAAGGCGATTGCTTCGAGGGGGAAACGACCATGGGTGGCTCGTGGAGAGCGTAACCCGAGCTCTTCATCATCGGAGAGCGATAGGCCGGAGGTCGAGGTTGTGGGGGAAGTTGTGGGTGTGGCGGAGGTGCCGCCGGTGGATATCGGCGCGGGTGAGGTTGGAGACTTGCCTTTGGGGACTGCCCCAGAGGTTGGGAGTAGCATGATAGGGTATACACGCAAGAGGAGGCGTGGGGATCGACCAGCGGTGGCCGAGGAGGTGGTTTCGGGGGTCAGGGGATCGGTTGAGGGTGCAATTGAGGGGGCAGGGGCTGAGGGGGTTAGTGAGGATGTGAGGGCGTCGTTGGATGCCCTTGTTGGGATGTTGGACAGGGAGGCCACAGAGGCCAGGGCTGAGGAGGAGGAAAGTAGGGTTATGGGGGCTTTTGCGGAGTTTATCTCCGGCGCGGGGAGAGTGGAGGGGACAGGAGAGGTTAGGGGTGAGGCCGAGGAGGCCGATGGTACGGGCACCGGGGCTGCAGAGGCCGGTGTGGGCGTGGAGGCTGAGGCCGAGGAGGCCGTGTTTGAGGAGGATGAAGAGGAGGGGGATGACGACGGGATGGACGATCCCGACGAGGCCGAGGTGGACGCTCCTGGGTCCATACGGGCCGTGGTATGTTCCTAACCTTTTAGTTTTAGCATTTTTATTTTTGGTGTATATGCATGTGTTTTGGTGGTATGAACAGGTGACTAGCGTATAATACTTTGTATATGTGTGTTTTGATAGGCATACGTGTAAGCATGCTGTATGTTGACATGGGTTTGTTTTTTAGGAAGTGGGATAATTTTCATACGTATATCCAATTTTGTTATATGCCTATATAGGAAAGGAAAGGGTACGACTTAGTATGCTTGTATGTGTGGTTTTGCATGCATACAATCTTTGAAGTATATTTTTATACGTATTTGACCACGGTGGAGTAAGAGTGAACATGAAAGCGTGTGCATGCATTTTTATGGGTCTAAGTTCCTTCATATGCTTAGTTCGTGGAAAGTATATATAAGCATGATAAGCGGTATTTTGAAAATGAAGCATACGAGTAATGACCACGGTGGGATAAGAGGGTAAAGCATGTGATCTTATAGGTATGTTTTGCAAATAAAGGAGGGTAAATTTTTGTATGAAGTCTCATATCTCATGCCCTTTTTGTTCTTTTAGATTTTAATGTGTAGGAGTTTTATTGTGCTAAGCATGGTTTCTAGAAAATGAGTTCGTTTAGACTTGGATCCTTACCTCTCGATCGCTTTGGACTAACCCATTTTCGTTTGTTTTGTAGCGGCCGAATCGCATCCGGGCCCTTTGGCATGGGACGAAGTGGTGGTATGATGCTTTGGGGCAGGAGGAGAGGAGTTTAGTGGACGGAGTGGGCTTCCATTCCTTCTTTCTGATTGAGCCGTTCCACGTCCATCGCCCATATGTGGAGGCATTGGCGGAGAGATGGGACCTGGAGAGTTGCACGTTCATCCTCCCTACTGGCGCCGTTATGCCGACCCTTGAGGACGTCCATCGGATCACCGGCCTTCCGGTCTTAGGGGAAGCGGTGATTGTGGCTACCCTTGCGGATTATAGGGGGCTGTTTCGAGAGTTGATCGGGGAATGGGAGTTCGTGGAGCGGGAGCGGACGTTGAACCAGATCCCTTTGGGGAGGCTTTCGGCGCAGTATGGCCTCGGTTCTTTTACGGAGCGTCAGAAGGGCGAAGCTGCAGCTAGCTTCGAGAGGAGGCAGGCGATGATCGAGGCGAGAGAGGCTGCCGCGTGCCCACAGAGGGCACGGAGGGAGTTGAGGGCGTTCTTTCTTTACTTCTTTGGCCGGGTCCTCTTCTCGACGGCCTCTGATAAGGTTTCCTCTCATTCCCTTTTGTTGATGAGGGACCTGGAGGGCATGGGGTGCTATGCCTGGGGAGCGGCGATGCTCGCCCATCTCTTCGCGGAGCTCTCGAAGAAAGTTTAGAGGGCCGGGGGAAAGAATCTTGGCGGCTTCGCGCCATTTCTTCAGGTGTGTGTAAGTGGTACATGTCTTTTCCTTGGTTTAGCTCACTTTGTTCATGATAATTTCTCTTGCTTTGCTAGATCTTCGGGTACGAGCACTTCGCCATCGATCGCCCGACTTTGGCTCCGTTTGATCATGCCCTCCCTTGGGCTATGAGATGGGAACCCCGGGGATCTTCCCGCTTGCACCGCCTCGCCCAATTCCGGGAGGCCTTCCGCGCCTTGTCGGAGGAAGAGGTATAAGTTTTCCTTCGAGTTTCCTTGGCTTGTATTTGATTTGCTTTTGACTAAGCGCTCTTCCTATCTTTGATGTTTTTTAGATGACGTGGAGGCCTTATCCGGAGGAGGTTCCTGAGGCTCTGGCGCGAGACGTCTGGTTGATCTATTTTAATGAGGTCGTGTTCCATGCGATCAGCCGGGTCATCCGCCAACTTGGGTATCATCGGTGGGTGCCTGATCCTCTGCCGCGGCGCCCCTCGATTCCGGTGGCTGGGACGTGGCGGCACCAGCTTGGGTAATTCCTCGGGACACGAACCTCCCGAGGAATTACGCTACGTATGTGGCGGGATGGATGGGCCGAGGCGTCTTGGTAGAGCGTTGTCCTGAGGTGACTTCGAGTGACGAATACCTGACTTGGTATCGTCAGGAGTATGCGGGTATCATCGGGACAATGGAGGAGGAGATCCCAGACGCTTATGTAAGTTGAAAATCCTTTTTCCTTTTTTCGTTCTCCCTTGCTTGAATATTTTCTGAATGGTATTTGTTTTTGTTGGTTGAGTTGAATGAGATGGAGAAGAGGCTCAAGGCCGCCAATGAGCACCTCCAAGCGCGGGCTAGGCAGATAGAGGCGTTGCGGATGCAACGGAGATGCTTGCAGGACCAGGTCTGGGTCCTCGAGGCTCAGGTGGATGCTCTGTCGAGAGCGAGGGCTGATGGCACTTCTTCTTCTTCCGCCCCTCCTCCTTCCATGGCTTCCAATCGAGAGCTCGAGCTGACGAGGGAGCTAGATGCGGCCCGGAGTGAATTGACGGCCACACGGATGGAGCTAGGCCAGGCGAGGGGTAGGTGATAAGCATATTATTTTCACATTTAAACCCTTTAATTTAGCTTTCTATTTCTAATTTTATGTGTAATAATGACTAATATTTCAAATTTATATGTTATTACAGGTAATTGAGATAAATGATGATTATCAATGCAAGATACTCTATGAAGCATTTAAAGATATGAATGAGAATCAAGAGGACTCTAGAAGATCCAAAATTATGCTAGAAAAAGATTTGGTGAAGAGAGAATCAAAAATCAAATTCCAATCAAATATTCTTCAAATCAATGTTGAAACCGTTCTACTGTTTTGACCATACCTTTTGCCTCAAATATCGTATTTTAGCCCAAAATATGGCTTTGGAAAGATATTTTCAAGATCTACAAATCAATGTTTCATGAATATTTTGAAATTCCACCATATTAGGGGTCAAAAATTCATCCGAAGATTCTGCAGAAAATCAATGATGGGAATGAAAGCTTTTACCTGCTAAATCTGTCAAAGATGCATATTAGGAAGGTTAATGGTTAATCTTGACCATCCAATTTATTGCAAATCAACGGTTGAAATTCAAGGCTGAAGGCTATAAAAGGAACACATATGAAGCCAAGAAGGAGGCATCAAAAACAAGGAGGCAAAAGGACAACCAAAGGAGAAAGATTCAAGAGTTTTCTTTTTGTTTTTCTTTTCATATGCTTGTAGTCATTTAGATCTGAATTTTTATATTTGTTTTCGTGTTTATTTTCAAAATATTTTTTTTATATAATATGGTTTCTTTTATTTTTCTTTTATTTCGTTTGATCATGACTAGCTAAATCTTCAACTAGGGTTGAAGATGAAACCATGCAATGCTAGTTTAGGATTTTATATTTAGATCTGAATTCTTCATATTGTTTGCTTTATTGAGCATCAATCTCTCCTTCAATTCTCTTTTGAAACCTTTTATGTGAATTTCTTGTTACTTTCTTCAAAAATCTCTTGTATTTGATTTGATAAAATATGCTTTGATTGAGTTCTCTGATATTTTATGCTCTTCTTAACAAGTTGAATATTGAGTTGGTAGATTTTATAAAGGGAAGGGAGATAGATCATTATATTGGGTTTTCATAAATCAAGGTTTTTTAATCGTAGAATCATCTTCAAGGATCTCTTGTTTAGGGTTTGATAGGGTATGCTTGATTAATTATTTTGATATCTTATTCTCTTCCTAATGTGTGAATGTTGAGATAATTGCTTTGATTTTAAATCTGATTTTATGAAATAATATGATTTTAAATATTTATTTTCCGATTAATATTTGATTAACGTCAGTATTGATTGAGTTATATGATGGAGTTTCATATTTGAATATAATCCCTACATTGGTATTGCATGGTGGATTCTAAAACCCTAGTTATCTTCTTATATTCATATTAGCTTTAAAAAAAAAACATAATAAAAAAAAACTTCATCAATCTTTCTTTCTAGTTCGATTAGTTAAATCAATTAATAATCTGATTTGAACAATTCTCTGTGGGTTCGACCCGTATTTGCTAGATCTATACTACTGTAACGATCCGTGCACTTGCGGTAATTAATATAACTTAAAATATTCAATCAAGTTTTTGGCGCCGTTGCCGGGGAATTGTTTCAAATTATATTTGATATTGATTTATCTTTCGGATTAGTTTTTTTTTCTTCTTTTGCTGATTTTTTTTTTTGCAGGATATCAAGAACCTACAAGAACACAACAAAGAATGGTGTAAGGCTTAGACCATTCTTTCTCTAAACAAGCATCCAAAAGTGTTGGAAGGCGACCCTAAGGTGAACCATTTCATCACGGTAAAAAGGTGGATTTAATTCTTCCCTCACTGTGTGTGAGTTGTGAGTATTTCATTCACCCACGAATCTTCTGCAAGTGGGTTACTTTTGGGGTTGATTGGGATTTTCGGTGTGTGCATTGTTCAATTAGCATACATTAATTAATTAATCTAAGGGTTGTCCCACATAACATAAGGTGGGGATTTCATCACCCTCCCTTGGCCCACAAATCATCATCTTGAGCATTTGTCAAACCCATGAGCCTAATTAAATTAAAATGAATTAGACTTGACCCTAGGTTTTCGAGCTCAATAGGACAAGAGACGCCAAGAGATAATCCAGTGAGCAATAAAACCATTTAATGATGTCTAGGAAAGTGGTTTCATAAGGTTTCTACCTTAAAGGACAGTGGTTACTTAATTGAGGAACACGTGAAAGCGTGGAAGACCCCCCACTAATCCTTTACACTTTCCTGGTTGTTAGGTGGTTGATTGTTAATTGGCAAGCTTGAGGCATATCTTGGAACAGTTAGGAGCTGTCCATTAAGGGAGGAACATCCTCAACAACTAGATTTTTTAAAAATCATCATCCCTCACTTAACAAGATAAATCTTAATTTGTTGATTGTGAAAGTATATTCTTGATTTGGGATATTTTGGTTTATGAGCATTTGGTCTAGAGATTCTAAAAACCGATTGATTCGTACCGAGTCAACCATCACCATGGATAACAGAGTAGCTGTTATCCCAAAGACCTTGAAGGATTACATGTATCCATCTAGAACTACGCAACCCTCATGCATTGTGTTACCAACAACCAATGCTAACAACTTTGAGATCAAGCCTGGGATGATTAATATGCTCCCAAAATTTGATGGATCTGAGGATCCATATCTTTTCATTAGGGAATTTGAGGAAGTTTGTTCCACTCTAAAACTTCAACAGCTAACTGATGATTCCATCCGGTTGAGGTTAATCAACTTCTCCCTCAAAGATAATGCTAAAAAGTGGTTGTATGCTCTAACTGCAAATTCTATCACCACTTGGGATCAATTAGTTATGATATTTCTGAAGAAGTTCTTTCCTAATCATAAAACTGCTAAGATTCGCATGAATATAAATCAATTCATTCAAAAGGATGGGGAATCTTTATGGAGATATTTAGAGAGATTCAAGGACTTGCTGTTGCAATGTCCTCATCATGGATTTGAGGTTTGGAGATTAGTGCAAATTTTATATGAAGGTTTGAATTACACCACAAGGACTATGGTTGAATCAATGTGTAGTGGTGAATTTACCAATAAAAATGAAACTGAAGCATGGGCATTTCTAGAAGAAGTAGCTGAAAAATCCATGCAATGGGAGACAATTAGAGAGCCTGAGAAACTCATGCATTCTAAGGGAGGTATTCATTCCATTGATAGTAGTTTTGAGTCTGAAGCCAAATTTGCATCTCTCATTCGTAGAGTAGAGGCCCTAGAGATGAAACCAAATCATGATTCTATTAATCAAGTCTCTACCTCCAACTCTGCTATTGTCTGCATTTTATGTAAATCTTCAAATCATCTAGCGGAAGACTGTCCTTCCCTGTCATCCCACAAGGAAGGTTGGGCCGAACATGCCAATAGCTTACAATGGAGGAAAAATGACCCATATGCTCAAACTTATAATCCTGGATGGAGGAATCATCCAAATCTGTCATGGACTCAAGGCCCACATCAAGGAGGCCCACAAGGACCTCCTCAAGCTCCCATGTATCCTAGACCAAACACAGGACCCATTCCTACTCCATTTCCTCCGCCTGGTCTTCAAACAGAAAATGAGAAGAAGTTCTCTTCCTTAGAGAAAGGGTTGGATGTTCTTATGAAGTCCACTCACAATCTAACTCAATCATCCTCCCAGATGTCTGCCACTTTGAATCAATTTATGCAATCTACAGGGCAAATCCTTCAATCCACTACACAGGCAATCTCCCGTCTTGAGATTCAAGTTGGTCAATTGGCCACCACCATGAGTGAGAGAGAGAAAGGAAAGTTTCCTAGTCAACCGGAACCCAACCCTAGAGGACCCATTCTTCAAGGACAAATCCAAGATTCTTCTAGTAACCAATCCAACCAGGTTAATGCAATCACTACTCTTAGGTCTGGTAGACAAGTAGACAACAAGGTTATTATGCCTAGTAATGATGTCGAAGATGATAAGGACAAACCCAAATTAATTCATGAGGACCCAGATTCTGAACCCATCCCTCCTGGCACATCCATCCCAGAGAAGCCCAATGATTCTCCTGAGAGAGTTTATGTTCCAAAGGCCCCATATCCCCAGAGATTAGGTACAATTAAGAAATCTGCACAGCTAGATAAAATTTTAGAGGTGTTTAAGCAAGTTCGCGTGAACATTCCGCTCCTAGATGCTGTCCAACAGGTACCTGCCTATGCCAAATTTTTGAAGGACTTATGCACCCAAAAAAGGACCAACAATGTACCCAAGAAAGCTTTCTTGGCATCCCATATAAGCTCCATTCTTTCATGTGAGACTCCAATCAAGTATAAGGACCCAGGTTGTCCCACCATTTCATGTGTGATTGGAGACACTCGTATTGATCGAGCTTTGTTAGACTTAGGTGCGAGTGTAAATCTACTGCCCTATTCAGTGTACAAACAGTTAGGCTTAGGAGAATTGAGACCTACCCCAGTGACCTTACAATTAGCAGATCGATCTGTGAAAATTCCTAAAGGTGTCATTGAGGATGTCCTTATTAAGGTTGGGGATTTCATCTTTCCTGTTGACTTTATAGTTTTAGAAACTCAACCTGTTCTAAACCCGAAGGGACAAATTCCTGTAATTTTGGGTAGACCATTCCTGGCTACATCTAATGCTTTGATTAACTGTCGAAATGGATTGATGAAATTATCTTTTGGAAATATGACAGCTGACCTAAATATCTTTCACATTGGAAAACAACCAGGAGATTATAATGATGAATTAGAAGATGTGAACTCTATTGAGGAAATAAATGAAGATTTGAAACATCATTCTATGTCTACTAAAGATCCTTTAGAATTTTGTCTTGCTCACTTTGGAGAAAATTTTGATATGGAAAAATCGATCATGGAAGTAAATGCTCTCCTAGATTCAGAACCAACCATCCCATTCAATAAGTGGCAACCAAAACCTGAGCCCCTTCCTCTATCTCAATCACCACCCCTTCCTTCCATTGACAAGCCTCCCAAGCTAGAACTTAAACCTCTTCCTGACAATTTAAAATATGTTTTCTTAGGTCCAGCTGAAACCCTTCCTGTAATTATTGCTTCTGATCTTAATAAGGAACAAGAATGTGAGCTAATCAGTGTCCTTAGGGAACATAAAGAGGCCATTGGGTGGAGTATGGCAGACATTAAAGGAATAAGTCCATCTGTGGTTCAACACCGAATTCATCTTGAGGACAATACAAGTATTTCTAGGGAACCACAAAGGCGTTTGAATCCTGTCATGAAGGAGGTTGTAAGAGCTGAAGTTTTGAAACTTCTTGATGTTGGGATCATTTATCCCATTTCTGATAGTAAATGGGTAAGCCCAATTCATGTTGTTCCTAAGAAATCTGGCATTACAGTGATAAAGAATGATAATAATGAGTTAGTTCCCACTAGAGTACAAACTAAGTGGCGTGTATGCATTGATTATCGTAAACTAAATTCTGCCACTAGGAAGGATCATTTTCCACTCCCATTCATAGATCAGATGCTAGAAAGGTTGGCCGGTCATGCTTTTTATTGCTTCCTTGATGGTTATTCCGGTTATAATCAGATTCCCATAGCTCCAGAGGATCAAGAGAAAACCACCTTCACCTGTCCTTTTGGGACGTTCGCTTACCGTCGCATGCCCTTTGGGTTATGCAATGCACCAGCTACTTTTCAGCGGTGTATGATTAGCATTTTCTCTGATATGGTAGAGCGTTTCCTTGAGGTATTCATGGATGATTTCTCAGTATTCGGATCAACATTTTCTGATTGCTTACACCACCTCTCTCTTGTTCTGATCAGGTGTAAGGAGAAAAATTTAGTACTAAATTGGGAAAAATGTAACTTTATGGTGAAAAGGGGAATTGTTTTAGGTCATGTGGTTTCTGATAAAGGTATTGAGGTAGATAAAGCCAAGATTGATTTAATTACTAATCTTCCTCCCCCAAGGACTGTTAAGGAAATTCGATCATTTTTGGGGCATGCAGGTTTTTATAGGAGATTCATTAAGGATTTTAGCAAAAAAGCTAGACCCTTAAGCAATTTGTTGGCTAAAGATATTCCCTTTGAATTTGATGATGAATGTATGCAAGCCTTTGAAATCTTAAAAAAAGAGTTAACCTCAGCCCCTATCATTAGACCTCCAGATTGGACCCAACCCTTTGAACTCATGTGTGATGCTTCTGACTATGCTATAGGTGTTGTTTTGGGTCAGCGAATTAATAAACTCCCCCATGTGATATCATATGCTAGTAGGACTTTGAATGATGCACAACTTCACTATTCCACCACTGAGAAGGAATTCCTAGCTGTAGTCTTTGCCTTAGAGAAATTTCGATCATATCTTATAGGTTCTAAGGTCAATGTCTATTCTGATCATGCGGCTCTTAGATACCTTCTATCCAAGAAAGATGCTAAGGCCCGTCTCATCCGTTGGATTCTATTGCTACAAGAGTTTGATTTAGAAATCCATGATAAGAAAGGTTCTGAAAATGTTGTAGCTGACCATCTCTCTCGGTTGACCCTAGACCCTATTGAAGACCTTCCTGTGACTGAAATTTTTCCTGATGAGCAGTTAATGGAAGTATCTACGTTACCCTGGTTTGCTGATATTGTGAACTACCTTGTTACTGGTGAAATGCCTTCTCATTGGTCCAAACAAGATAGATTTAGATTTTTATCCAAGGTCAAACACTTTTACTGGGATGATCCTTACTTGTTCAAACACTGTCCTGATCAGATCATTAGGAGATGTATTCCAAATTCTGAGTGTCGAAGTGTCCTGTCATTTTGTCATGACCAGGCATGTGGTGGTCATTTTAGTGCTAGAAAAACTGCTGCTAAGATTTTGCAGTGTGGTTTTTATTGGCCCACCATTTTTAGGGATGCAGCTGAATATTGTGCAAGTTGTGAGAGATGCCAACAATTGGGAAGGATTACAAGAAGAAACATGATGCCACTCAATCCTATTCTAATTATTGAAATTTTTGATGTTTGGGGCATTGATTTTATGGGGCCATTTCCTAATTCATATGGAAATCTATACATTCTTCTGGCAGTTGACTATGTCTCTAAGTGGGTGGAAGCAATACCATGTAAAACGAATGATAACAAGGTTGTTATAAGATTTATTAAAGAAAATATTTTCTCTCGTTTTGGAACCCCTCGTGCCATTATAAGTGATAGAGGAACTCATTTTTGCAATCGTTCTTTTGAGAGTCTCATGAGGAAATACTCTATCACTCATAAAGTGTCTACACCCTATCATCCCCAGACTAGTGGTCAGGTTGAGGTGTCCAATAGGCAAATTAAGCAAATTTTAGAGAAAACAGTAAATTCAACTCGAAAAGACTGGTCCTTGAAATTAAATGATGCATTATGGGCCTATAGAACTGCTTATAAGACCAACCTTGGCATGTCACCCTATAGGATTGTCTTTGGAAAAGCTTGCCATTTGCCTGTTGAACTAGAACACCGTGCATTTTGGGCCATTAAGCAATTAAACTTTGAATTTTCCGAAGCTGGAGACCAAAGGAAACTCCAACTTACTGAATTAGAAGAGATCCGCAATGAGGCCTATGAGAATGGAAAGATATATAAGGAGAAAATGAAAGTGTTCCATGACAAAAACATTCATCGGAAGTCATTTGACGTAGGCCAGAAGGTCCTCCTTTATGATTCGAGGTTACATATTTTTCCAGGCAAGTTGAGATCCCGTTGGACTGGCCCATATTTAGTGAGAACGGTCTATTCCCATGGTGCCATTGAGGTTGAGAATCCAAAGAATGGTGATGTTTTTAAAGTGAATGGTCATAGACTCAAACCATTTTTGGAGTTACCGTTGGAGAAAATGGAGGTCATTCACCTCCATGATTCCATCTATCAAGATTAAGCTCTCTTGGTAATCATTTTGTACTATATTTTTCTGGGTTGCCTTTACTCCCGAGTCATCAATTCCTTGTTCATGCTGTAAACTAAGTTTGGGGGCGTTAGGGTAATTTTCCATTTTCAGTCTAGGCTTTGTGTTTGTTGCATCCACTATCATCAAGTCATTGAATGTAATCTTTATTTTGAAGTATATTGAACTAATAAAATTATTTTTATGTCATCGTATACCAGCAGTTCAATGGTGATCACTTGATATGGTAAAATTCTTCCTTTTTCATTCTCTTTTCTTGATATTTCATGTGTCCAATTATATGAACATTGAGGACAATGTTAGATTTAGGTTTGGGGGTGTAATCAACAAATTTTGATGTGATATATTAAAAAACAAAAATTGGGAAAAATTTAATCCTTGAGATGCATTTGGCTTGCCAGATCAATTTTCACTTTAGTTGTTAATCATATCCTGTGTCTAAAATGTTTTTCGCAAATTTCAAGTCTTGAAAAAAAAAAAAATTTCAGCACTTATAGCCACATATATGTAGCCTAAATGGAAAAGTGAAATTTAAGGGAGAGAACTGGAAGAATCATTAGTGGAGACTTAACCCATGAGAGATTTGAGCCATTCTATTCTTGGAGGGATTTTACATAATTCTGAGTTACAAGTTAACACAAATTTTTCTTGTTTTCGCTTTAAAAAAAAATGTCGTTTGCTTGATCTCTTTATTCTTGTTTTGATCAAAGATTCATGAACACCATAAAAATTGGATTACTACACTAGAAACTCCTCTGAAATCTTTTCAAGGCATACAATAACCATATGAAACTTAGGAAATGATTTAGGCCATCTTTGCTAACCCATCTATCATGTTCAGCCAACCTATTTTTATACTTATCCACTAGTCAAACCCCTTGAGCCATATAAGCCTTTCTTTGTTCAACCTATTTTCCATCCTACACTTTATTTAATGAGTGTAACCTTAAATTTTGTTTTGGGAACGAGGAAAGAAAAAGAAAAGAAAAAAATCAATCAATTACTATGAAATTTCATGGAGGGTTATTACTATCATGATTCTTGAAAAAAAAGAAAAAAAGAAGAAGAAAAAGAAGAAAAAAGAAGAAGAGAAGAAGCCGATATTCATCGAAAAATAAACAAATCTTCAAGCATTTCAGAATAAACCTTGTCCAATTTCCAACAATAACTCTAGCCCCATTACAACCTATTGAAAAGACCTACTTGATCCTAAATGTAATGTGGTTAAAATGTGGAGAATAGATGAAGAGGATTTATGGTGTTTAATCCAATGTTCTTGAGTCGATGATATTCCGTTCCTGAGATCAATTTAATTTTCTTTTTCTTTGATATGGTCCGTCCTTCTATAAAATCTTATATGTGGATTATTTGAATTTTGATTCCTTGCCACATATAAGTTGAGAGAAATGAGCCCACCTCTAAGTGAATTCCTTGTTGAGTGGAATATCCAGTGAGTTTTTTTGAAGTCAAGGCGAAATCCATTCTGAAGGTGATCAAAATTAAGTTTTACTTGGAAAAAGAAAGTTACATCCTTGTTGGTTATGCACACACACACTTCAGGACTTGATTATGAGTGGAAACTTCTGACATATGGATAGAGTTCTCAACTTTAGTAGATTTTTATCAAGCTCCCTAAGATGTCATTTTTCTCGGATTTTCAAAAAAAAAAAAAAAAAAAAGAAGAAGAAAGTCATGAATTTTGTGGGTAGATTCGCTGCAAACCCTCACGAGTCAAACTCGTCCACTAGGGGTGACCTAGGGGTTTAAGGGCTTGTTGCATACGCTAAATGCAACCGTGAGAGCCTGCGAAAGTGGCCTTATCCTTTTTTTATATATATTTTGTTTAATCACTTTAATTTGATTGCTAGAGGACCAGCAAAATCTAGGTTTGGGGGTATTTGATAAGCATATTATTTTCACATTTAAACCCTTTAATTTAGCTTTCTATTCCTAATTTTATGTGTAATAATGACTAATATTTCAAATTTATATGTTATTACAGGTAATTGAGATAAATGATGATTATCAATGCAAGATACTCTATGAAGCATTTAAAGATATGAATGAGAATCAAGAGGACTCTAGAAGATTCAAAATTATGCTAGAAAAAGATTTGGTGAAGAGAGAATCAAAAATCAAATTCCAATCAAATATTCTTCAAATCAATGTTGAAACCGTTCTACTGTTTTGACCATACCTTTTGCCTCAAATATCGTATTTTGGCCCAAAATATGGCTTTGGAAAGATATTTTCAAGATCTACAAATCAATGTTTCATGAATATTTTGAAATTCCACCATATTAGGGGTCAAAAATTCATCCGAAGATTCTGCAGAAAATCAATGACGGGAATGAAAGCTTTTACCTGCTAAATCTGTCAAAGATGCATATTAGGAAGGTTAATGGTTAATCTTGACCATCCAATTTATTGCAAATCAACGGTTGAAATTCAAGGCTGAAGGCTATAAAAGGAACACATATGAAGCCAAGAAGGAGGCATCAAAAACAAGGAGGCAAAAGGACAACCAAAGGAGAAAGATTCAAGAGTTTTCTTTTTGTTTTTCTTTTCATATGCTTGTAGTCATTTAGATCTGAATTTTTATATTTGTTTTCGTGTTTATTTTCAAAATATTTTTTTTATATAATATGGTTTCTTTTATTTTTCTTTTATTTCGTTTGATCATGACTAGCTAAATCTTCAACTAGGGTTGAAGATGAAACCATGCAATGCTAGTTTAGGATTTTATATTTAGATCTGAATTCTTCATATTGTTTGCTTTATTGAGCATCAATCTCTCCTTCAATTCTCTTTTGAAACCTTTTATGTGAATTTCTTGTTACTTTCTTCAAAAATCTCTTGTATTTGATTTGATAAAATATGCTTTGATTGAGTTCTCTGATATTTTATGCTCTTCTTAACAAGTTGAATATTGAGTTGGTAGATTTTATAAAGGGAAGGGAGATAGATCATTATATTGGGTTTTCATAAATCAAGGTTTTTTAATCGTAGAATCATCTTCAAGGATCTCTTGTTTAGGGTTTGATAGGATATGCTTGATTAATTATTTTGATATCTTATTCTCTTCCTAATGTGTGAATGTTGAGATAATTGCTTTGATTTTAAATCTGATTTTATGAAATAATATGATTTTAAATATTTATTTTCCGATTAATATTTGATTAACGTCAGTATTGATTGAGTTATATGATGGAGTTTCATATTTGAATATAATCCCTACATTGGTATTGCATGGCGGATTCTAAAACCCTAGTTATCTTCTTATATTCATATTAGCTTTTAAAAAAAAAAACATAATAAAAAAAACTTCATCAATCTTTCTTTCTAGTTCGATTAGTTAAATCAATTAATAATCTGATTTGAACAATTCTCTGTGGGTTCGACCCGTATTTGCTAGATCTATACTACTGTAACGATTCGTGCACTTGCGGTAATTAATATAACTTAAAATATTCAATCAGTAGGGCTTCTCGAGCTGAGGAGGAGACGGACCGGCTGAGGTCCATGATGGCTTTGAGAGAGGAGGGGTTCATCACCCTAGGCCGTGAGAGGGACTCCCTCCAGATGAGGGTGTCGGAGTTGGAGGCTTCAGCGGGCGTCCCTGGGGGTTTGATGGGGGACTTGGTTCGTTCTCTCCAGGCGGCCGGGGATAGGGATCGGGAGGCGCTCAGGGCATCAGAGGCGAGGGCATGGGATTTGAAGGAGAGGTTGAGGGCTGTCGAGGATCGGGCCAGGGGGACAGAGATTGGAGAGGAGAGACAGAGATATGCAGCAAGTCCATCTCTGGGAGGCGACTATGAGGGGGAAATTGGTTGGAGGGGGCTCCATGACCGAAGCGGACCTTGACCTTCTTCCGCTTGAGCCTGACCATTCTCTCTCAGCTTCCTTGGCTACTGGGGCCACCTTCAGCCGTGCTTCTCGTCCTTCGGCGTCTCGGAGTCGTAGGATATATGCGAGGGCCACGTCTTCGGTTAGAGAGACTCCTGCCGTTCCTGATGCTCCAGAGGTTCAGTCCTCTCCTCAGCCACCGCTCCCTTCTCAGCCAAGCCAGGATGTTCCTCCTACTCAGCCTCCAGCGGATGATGATACGCCAAGGTATAGATTCTTTGTGTCTTGGTTTTAGGTAGAAGAATGGTATATATGCGAGGAATTCATGCTTTTCTCCTTTTGTTTTGACTCAGGTGATATTCTAATGGAGTATAGCTCAAGACTTCAGAGTTTTGAAGCTCTCGGTGGACCCTATCTCTTCCTTACTCTTTCATAAAGATTTTCTTTTATGCACTCTTTTAGGTTTAGAAGAGCAATCTACGTTTTTGGTGGGACAATTTTATAATTCTCCTTTGTACGCATGGTTTGGAGTAGCTAGCATGGATGTTTGGGTATTTAAAGAGCTCCCTTTATTTAGAAAAATGCGTATTTCGTGGATGGGTGAATTTGGTGTTTTTGTACGTTTAATTCACGGATGGGTGTAGGGTTTTGATATGTAATTGTTTTAGCATGGTATCTTTACATGTTTTGTGTATGAATGTGCATGAAATGTGTACATGCAGGTTTTGAAAAGAACTGATCTTAATAGGTAAAGAAGTGTTGAAGAGTTGATTGGATATGGACCGACATAGCTGAAATAGGTGCAGGCAAGGGGCGGCTAGTGTAAACTAGCCGCCCAGTGAGGGGCGGCTAGTTGTGTTTAGCCGCCCCCTGCCTGGGGCATGCTTACCTGAAACAAAGGGCAGGGGCGGCTAGCGTAAACTAGCCGTCCAAAGGGAGGCGGCTAGTCGGGTCTAGCCGCCCCCTACCTGGGGCAGTTTGGTTCTGCTACTCCTGTCTGCTGCTGCTGCCGAAAGCCTTTATGACCGTTTCAACCTTCGAGACCTATAAAAACATCCCTTCCATGGACCAAGTATTAAATCTGTCCGGATTGCGCCCCTGCACTGACTTTCGAGCCCTTCTTGCTTGAATTGTCAAGGGCTATAATCCATCTTAAGGTAAAATGAAAAATCGAATGCGAGAAAGTAAAGTGCGGGAAACCATGCTTTAGTATGCAAGGAAGGGATTCCAAGTGCGTGAGCGAAAAACTTTTAAGTGCGTGTGAAAGTGGGACAATTTTCTCTCAAGCATGTGCGGAAGGACGTAGAATGAAGGTAGGTGGGGGTAATCTTATCATTGGTACGGGGGGTCAATTTTAACATTTCAAGAAAATCGAATACCTACGTGCTTTGGAAAAGAAAAATGCAAACTTATGCGTAAGTATTGTGGCATAAGTGGGCATTTTAATTCTTCAATGGCTATTTACGTGAGTGGGTAATGTTTTCGACTTTCTGAAGTAAAAGATACCATCAAGTCCCCGTGGAGGAGCCCTTGTGGTCACCTATGTCCAAACTAGGGTTGTATTTGAAAGGCATAGGCTTTAGATGCCGGTTTTTCTAGGTTCATGGTTCTCAAATGCTTGATCTTATTATTCTAAACATGCTGAAAAATCCATGAGTGTACCAGGAGTCAAGTTAGATAAGCTTCCTTTGGATAGGCAAGTTTCTAAGTGAACTCAAGTGAGTGTGAGTAATTTGTAAACTTGGAAATGATCTACCCTTGGTCAAAATTTCGCCTTTCCCGGTAGACATAATCCAATTTTGAATCCCATTGCGAAAAAAATAAAAGGGGGGGGGGAGAATGGGGTAAGAGTAATATCTTCCTTTTGGGCAATATTTTAGAATCGTCCCAGTCTAGCATATGTCCTACTTTCTAGGTCCCTCTGGCTTTCTTCTTTTTATCACTTCTTTATTTTGGGTGGAAAGTACAGTCCGTTGTTTGGATCTGTACTGGTATAGCCGTTGTCTAGCGTATACCGTGCGTAAAGGCGTGAAAGCCTACTAAAATAGAGAGTTTAACCCGTTCACTTGGGTGTTATTTTTCTTTTGTTGGCCTCTCATTGCCTGATTTTTTTTATTTGAGGGGGGGGCTCTTCTATTTTTCACCCCGATTCTTTTCGTGCTTCCCCTCTAGAAGTGTTTGTATAGTGCCAGAGCCAGTTTTGGGACATATGCCAGGTCTAGGTAACTCCTCATTTTGACCTAGGGTTAATACGAGTGGGGTGAAAATAAGTGAGGTTTTGCTTTGGGGGTTTTAAATTGTCCCAGTCTACGGGGTAGGCAAAATCTCTTCCATCAGGTAAATCGATCGTCCAGTTATACGTGTGTGAATGAATAGGCATGATTTGGCGGAGATGTGTTCAAATAGATACGAGTTTATCTTTGAGAGTCTTATAGTTCTATCATCAAGTACTAAACGCTGGAAATTGCAGGAAGAAAGAATAATAGTTCTCAAGTATTGAAAGCTACTCATGCATGGAATTTCTTTAGATAAAGTGCATTCCACGAACCTGAAAGTTCGACTCCTTCGGCATCTACCAAGCGGTAGGCATTCCCAGAATAGGCATGGGTGATCACATAGGGTCCCTTCCATGTGGGTTGCAACTTCCCTCTTGGGTGAGGCTGTCTTGATGGCATGATTTGCTTAAGTACTAGTTCCCCGATTTCAAATTTTCTTTTTATTACCTTCTTTTCAAATGCCCTTGCCACCCTTCTTTGGTAGGCCTGGGCATGGTCTGACGCTCTTAATCTTTTCTCGTCTAGTAGTTCATTTTTTTGTTTTTTGGTATTATAAAGCATGTAAAGGGGCTAGAAATAAATAAATCTTTTTGTTGTTTTTGTTTTGGTCTTATGAAGCGTGTAAAGGTTCAGAAGTAGTAAAGTATGTAAAAGATAGTATACGTAGCACTGAAGGATGACCTCCAAGAATGATAGTGCAAGGTGAGTCCTCTATGGAGGCTCAAACTGCAGGATCTTTAGGGGAATGATACTTGAATTTTCTGATGTATCATTCATCGTGTATCGATTTTCCTCTATCTTGGAGCGCGTTTGACGCCTTCTCAGCCACTGTTGTTCAGCGTCTATTCTGACAGCATCTATCAGAATGTCAAAACCTAAAAGATGTTGAAAGCGCGAGTAGCGCTTGATCTGCCATGGACCCTTAGTAGGAAGAGAATCTTTCCTCAAAGATGGGTCTGTCAATAAAGATGTGGATATGGAAAAGCAAGTCACAGGGGCGACTATTGACTGAACAAGTGCAAGGGAGCAAGGTTTATCATAATATTGATGCCCTAGCAATGGTGAGAGTGGAGACTCTTCAACTAGAGTGATCAGGGGTTTATGGGTCTGATATAGAATAATTGATTTAGATATGGCGGGGGAATCTGGAGGAAAGAGCTCCTTAGGTAGATGAGATGGCAAATTCGGCAATTTGGATGGCTTGACTGCTCCCTCAAATTGTGCATTTTTAAATATGAGTGGTTCTGGTTCAAATATATGCATAATTGGTTGAACCGGATCTGAATCAGTCTCAGAATCTGATGAGTCAGAAGGTGAGTCATCCGAGACCACCAGGGTAGGTTCGACGGGCATTGATATGATTTGATCTTGAGTAGGTAGAGACAAGGGGTATTCAGATTTAATTGGTCGTATGGATTGGATGATAGATTCGGGTTGTATTGGGGAATGGTAAAAAAGTTCTGCTAGTTTCCAGCCAAAAACTCTTCATCATCGTCAGAGTCCTGCTTGGAAAATTCTACGGGTTCAATAGTTTCAGGTACTGGAAACTCATAGGTCGATGGGGGAGGAATAGCGGTGTATTTCCTTTGGGGTGGTTGCTGGGGAACAGAGGCTTGTGTCCCCGGTGGAGTAGAGGGACATGCAGGAAGAACTCTGACTTTGTTGCCGAAGATCTGACTAGGTTGTGTATGGGAGAAATGGTTCAATGGTCGGATGGGACCTCCCTTTATCAGGTGAACCAGAATGGGCTCGGATACTTGTTCTGTGTATAGGGGGAGGGGTTTGATGGAGTTTGGGTGTATTGGGGAAGGTGCTAGAAGGATTAGGCCGTCCGGAATGATCTTAGGCAGGTCTTCTGGTTCTTCCATCAGGGGTTGCATAGTAGGTTCTAGATTTTGCTTTCCAATATTCGTTACAAGATTTACACGAATGGAGATCTGATTTATAAAGTTTTGGAATATAGGACTTAGTCGTGTCGGCACGGGGGTGGGAACTAATCAGGGAATGAAATTTTCATTGGCTTGCCAAGGCGGCGCATACGTGGATGAACTGGACGTGTACTGTCTCGGAGCCCTTTCTTGATCAGGGACACACGCTCCATTCGGGTAGAGTGCCGAAACTTGTGTAATCCCCTCTACCGTGGGGGTTTGTGCCTTACGAGGCGATTGTCCAACCCTATGGCTGATAGGTGGGGACTGGGTTTGGACTACTGGAGCTGCACAATGGGAAATCCTGTTGTGGCAGTCAATTAGAAGCTGATACGTAGTACAGTCTCCGTACGAAAGTCTCGTACGAAGCTCTGGACTCAGGCTCTGTAACATCATGTCAATTTCTTGACATTCTGTGAGTTGCAGGCCGGTTCGGTGGACAAGCGTGCACCGCCGAGACACGTATTGTTCGAATTCCTCCCTAGGCCTCATTCTCTCTACGGTAAATCTGAAATAGAGGGGGTTCTAATCCTCTGGTAACCATAGCGGCCCAAGAATTTCTCGCTTACAGCCAAAAAATTCGACAAGTGATCTACAGGGAGGGTGGAGAACCATTGTAGTGCTTCTCCTTCCAATGATTTCTGGAAGAGGAAGACTGGCAGATGTTGATTATCTAGAAACGGGCGCGCGTCTAGATAAAAGGCAGTTAAATGAATGTCTGGGTCTCCACGACCGTTATACCGGTGGAATTTGGGGATTTTGAATCCCTCCGGTAGGTGGACTGACGGGATTTGTCTCAGGTTATGTAGAGACATGTGCTTGGGGCTGAGGGACCAGTCTCAGAGAGGATTCTCCGGATGGTTTCATCCAGTGTTTCTCCCCTGGGAGGGCTGCCTAGCGGTCCCGAGTTTGGGGTGGCCTGGTTGACCGAGTGACTAGGTGTGAACGAGGTTTTGGGAATGGCCTTAGGGGTTCCGACAGGGGCCTCCTGTCTTAGGGTTTTGACCTGGCGGTAGTTGGCGAGGTCATAAAACATGTCCTCTATGGATTGGTATTCTAGACTGGCCATCTTTTCCTCTAGATGGGTCAGGAATTGCGTGGCCTGACTCTCTTGGTGGGTTCTTTCCTCTAGTATCTCCTCCTCTATGTGGGATTCCATGATGCGTGTGAACTGATTTAAGGGAGTGAATGCATATATAAAGTAGTAAATAAAGCGGTAAAGGATTGCGCAGCGGTGTGCGGCTTACAAAGCAGTAAAGGATTGCGCAGCGGTGTGCGGCTTACAAAGCAGTAAAGGATTGCGCAGCGGTGTGCGGCTTACAAAGCAGTAAATGATGTTGTGATGTGAATTAGAGGAGGAACTGATTCGAGGGGTAGGAAACTCTAACCTTCCTAGAGGGTTGATAGCATTCTAGTCAAGCTTGTAAAAGGGGGCAGAAGAGGATTACCTTTTGTTATTTTTCACAAGGGATGTCCCACCGTGATCGCCAGATTTTGTCGGTATCGTCGGGAAGGCCTCCGAGGCTGTGTGTCAGTGCTGTCAGAAAAGATCCCGGTGGTGCGCGCATGCGCGTGCGTGTGTGGGGGTTCTTCGGGGATTCGGATCGGATGCGTGCCCTGGCGGGCTCGGTCGAATCGTCTTCTCGGAAGGGTGAGGGGTGTCGTTCCTGGTTGAGGCACCCGATAGCAGCTCAAGAGGATTCTAGGGTTTGTGTGATCGCCACCTACTTTTTCTAAAAGCAGGAAAATGGTCGGGTTGGATTGATCGCCTACGTGGGGAGTTTGTGGGGTCTCCGCTCTGAGACACGGATATACCGTACACAGAGGTGAAAAACAGGTAATCCTATTATGCTTCCGGGCTTGACTAAAGGAGTCTTGGGACATAGGGGTGCAAATGGGGTATGTATAGGGAGCGGCTAGTGGGATCAAGCCGTCTGGTCATGGGCAGCTAATAGAGTTTAGCCGTCCGGGCCTGGTCTGGTTTGGGCAGAACTTCGGTAGGAAATGGTTTGGTTTTGGACAGGGGCTAAGGTTGGTTTTGCCCGAGTTTCTGGAGGGTGGAATGAGAGGGTATTTTATGTAGGAAATGGGTATTTCTCTCACAAAAGGGGCTCTCTCTCTCTCTCTCTTGAGATTTCTAGTGGGGAAAGGGCATGTGAATTGTGGGTTGTGGATTGTTGATGTGAATTGGTGATGGGTTTAAAGGCTTGGGACCTCCTCTATTTATAGTAAAAGAGAGGTAGGGGAATGTCCAGGGGTAATAGAGTGGCTTGGCCAATAGTGTGTGTGATTAGACCCCTCATTAATTCTCTGGTTCTTCTGTCAGGACCTGGTGAAAGGCGGCTAGTGCTAACTAGCCGTCCAGGATGGGGCGGCTATTTCTTGGTAGCCGCCCCTATCATAACCTGTCAAACGTCCCATCTCTGACAGGCGGTGGCTTGGGTCGGTTACTTGGATTGATCCGGCCAAGATAGGGCGGCTAAAGATCATCACCCACCGCAATGATCAGCATTTAATACTGTTTTATGTCCCATCCAGGGGACTTGTCCAAAGTCGGCCAGGGGGGCGGGTAGTGCTAACTATCCGCCTGGTATGGGGCGGCTAGTTAGGTCTAGCCGCCCCTAGCGAGGGACTTTAGGGTTTTTTGGGTTTCTGGTTTTTTGGTTTTTAGCTTAGGGCTAGGGTTATGGTTTTTGGTTTGGGTTTAGGGTTTCCGGTTAGAGCTAGGGTTAGGGTTTTCGGTTTCCTGAACTTTGGTTCTCTATTTAGATGTCCAAATGTGGGATATTTTCGGGTGTTACTTGAAGTATTTCTGTCTCTCTGGACGGTCAAAATTGGGGTTCTACCGATTTCGATGTGAATTCTCTATTGTTTTTATAAAGTTTTAAATGACCCGCTTAGGGTTTTCAAAGATGTTTTAAACGAATTTTGATCGGATTATCGTACACGCGATTTAAATTTCTTCTATATGAGTTCTTACAGTTTTATATTGTTTTAAACGACTCACATATGGTTTTCAATGATAGAATGCGTTATAATATTTTTAACAAAAACTATGGTTTTATGCTTCTGCCTCGGGACGACTCCCATGAGAGCCGTCAGACATGTTTTGGACGGCTCACAGAGAAGCCGTTGGGTTAGTTAGGAACGGCCCCTTTGGGAGCCATCAGGTTTGTGAGAGACGGCCCCGAAAGGAGCCGCCGGGTTTTCATTAGGTCTCATACTGTTTGTGCATATTGGACCTAGTCGTATTATTTCAGGACTGGTTAGGTTGCTGTACAATTTCTGGCTGGGTTTGCGTGTCGTTGGATCGAAGGTGAGTGGGTCTAGTCTTCTATGTAGCTTTTGAAGGATTTTATCAACTATTTTAAATAGTATTTTTGTATAACTCGAGCATGTCATATTATATAGGCTGATGCCTTATTACGTATTGTATTGAAAATGTTATTATTTTGAAATTGTCTCATGCATATTATTGATCATGCATACATCGCATTCGTCTTGGTGACGTAGCCTAGGTGGCTTAGTCTAGGTGACTACAGTTAAGAATGGACCCAAGTCTAGGTGACATGTATCTAGGTGACATGATTTCCTATGCGAAATCCTTGCGGCTAGGTGCCGTGGATGGCTAGGTGCCATGGAATAGGGGCATGCGTGTCCATTGCATTCATAAGCATCATGTATTTAATAAGATTTGGAGACTATGCATTGGAAAGGAGATTTCTATAAGTTTGGATTATCGAAAATTATTGTATTTGCAAATATCATATTATTATATGTTGCAAATTATTTTCTTATGATATTTTATTAAATATTATTATTTTTATATCAATTATTATTGGGACCTAAAGGTCCATTCACTGAGCGTGTAGTTACTCACCCCTCATTTTTCCTAACTTTTCAGATTTAAAGGATTAGAGTAGATCTCATGTAGCCGCGAACGAGATTGTGGGTGCAAAGATGCTAGACTTGTTTTGGTCAAAGGACTTGATCAATTTTATTGGCATGTAGTTGACCCATCCTCGTAGCAACCATATTGTATCAAGTTGTATCTATCTTCATGTATAAGTTATATCCAGAGTAATTGAGAGTATTGTGAAAATCTTAGATGTTTTAGTATCTTTGAAGAATGAAGTTTAATTTAGTATTATTTTACAAAATCTCTGGATAAAAGAAAAAAATAGAACTCTGAGATTCGAGAAATTAAGTTAACGCAACTGGATTTCACGCTTCAAAACTGAATCGTGGATTCGGGGACGTTACAAATTTAGCCTTGTCCCCAATGCCATTTAGAGTGCACTCCAAAAGCGTGAAATGAAACGCAAATCACGGTATTAAACAATGCTGATTGGAGCTCCATTGAGACGAATAACCTCTCGAACATATAACTTTGCCAGCATTTTCAGTGAATCATTCACGCGCATCGCCAGAAAGCGTGCGGACTTCGTCAATCGGTCCACTACAACCCAAACAACGTCATGCCCTTTCTTTGACTATGGTAGACCAGTCACAAAGTCCATGGTGACGTGCTCCCATTTCCACTATGAGATTTCCAATGGTTGTAGTTTTCCAGCTGGACTTCAGTGTTTCACCTTAACTTTCTGATACACCAAGCATTTTAACACAAATTCTGCAATGTCCTTCTTCATTCCATTCCACCAGAAGTTCAATTTAAGATTTCGGTACATTTTCGTAATACCAGGGTGTACAGTGTACCAAGATCTATGTGCCTCATCAAGAATCTTCTATTTCAACTTGGCATCCGCAGGAACACAAACACGACCTCGATAACAAAGGACTCCATCAGCTCGGAAAGCGAAGTCCGACTTCAATCCTTGCCTCTTTTCAGATGATACATTTTTCAATTCTTCATCCACCAGCTCTCCCTTCTTTATCTCATCTATGAGATCTTGCTTAACAACAAGCCGTGCAAAGAACCCTCTCTCTGATTGACGCACCACACTGAAAAGACTGACCGCTTCATTCAAAAGCTTCCACTGCTCGACCATTATGTGTGACAAAATTCCTGAAGATTGACGACTTAGCGCATCCGCGACCACATTAACCTTCCGGGGTGGTACTGGATTTTACCGTCGTAGTCCTCCAGAAATTCAACCCATCGCCTCTAACGATTATTCAAATCTGGCTGAGATTGCAGATAAGTCAGACTTTTATGGTCGATGAAGACTTCAAACTTCTCGTCGTAGAGTTAATGCCTCCAAATCTTGAGAGCAAAGATCACCGCTGCCAACTCCAAGTCATGAGTGGGATAATTTATTTCATACACATTCAATTGACGAGATGCATATGTGACTACCTTTCCGTGTTGCATCAACACACAACCCAAGCCTCGATGGGAGGCATACCACGTACCCACCAGGACAATATGGAATGGTCAAAATAGGAGTAGACATAAGTCTCTGTTTGAGCTCTTGAAAACTTTTCTCGCACTGCTCAGACCAGACATACTTTGCATTCTTCTGAGTTAGACGGGTCAACGGAACTACAATCTTTGAGAAGTCTTGAACGAACCTTAGGTAGTACCTCGCTAAGCCCAGAGAACTCTGAATCTTGTAGCATTCATGGGTTGTTTCCACTCCATCACTGCCTTGATCTTTGAGGGGTTAGCCAAAATTCTGATCTCAGAGATGACATGAGCAAGAAACATCATACTCTCTAACCAGAACTCACACTTGCTGAACTTCACATAGAATTGATGCTCCTTCAGCTTCTGGAGTACCAAATGAAGATGTTCAACATGCTTTTCCTTGTTCTTTGAGTATATAAATCGATGAAGACAACAACAAACTCATCAAGGAAAGGCTTGAAGACCCGATTCATCATATCCATGAACGCTGCTGGGGCATTCTTCAGACCAAACGGCATGACCAAAAACTCATAATGTCCATATCGAGTGCGAAAGGCCGTCTTCGGAATGTCCTCCTTCTTGATCTTCACTGTTAATAGCTCGATCTTAGATCGATCTTGGAGAAGACTATAGCTCCCTCAAGTTGATCAAATAAGTCATTTATTCTCGGAAGAGGATATCTGTTCTTGATCATTTTCTGATTCAGCTGACAATAATCAATGCATATACGCAATGAACCGTCCTTCTTTCTGACGAATAATACTGGTGCACCCCAGGGAGACACACTCGGTCATGCAAATCCTTTGTCCAACAGTTCTTCCAATTGAGCATTCAACTCTGTCAATTATGCATGTGTCATATGATAAGGAGCTTTTGATATCGGTTCCGTACCGGGGATTAAATCGATAGAAAATTCAATTTCACGATCAAGTGGCAATCCCAACAGGTCATCTGAAAAAACTTCTAGAAATTCCACGACCACTGATGTACCTTCGATAGTTGCTTTTTCTGCTTTAGCCCCGTTTGAATGCCAGATAAACCCCAGATAACTCTGAATAACCCTGGATAAATTTTGAGCCCCGTTTGGAAAGCCCGGATAACCCCGGATAAAGTGTGTCAGAATAAACTGGTATAAAATGATATATGGATTCCAATCAACCCCTAGAATAAAAGTTATCCTTGGTTATTCCACACAAAGAATAAGTGGGCCCACTTTCAAATCAACTGTCACCGCCTCTTATAAATCACCTGTCAAATCAACTATCATTACTTTTTTACCTTTTATAAATTCTTATCCATACTTTATTCACATTTTACCCAAACAACAAAACATTTATTCTTACGATTCCCAACGAGAATAATTCAAAACATAACTAAACACAAAATCTCTTTATCCTTATTTATATTCACTTATACTCGGATAAATAAATACCCAAGAATAAATTATATTCTGTATCCAAACGGGGGCTTAGTGTCCACAGTACTAGCATTGTACCCCATGCATCTGCTCTCCAAAAGGTGTTGTGCTTGCAATGATAAAACAAGGCTCAATGGTCCGACGCCTCCATCACCGACAAAACGCAAGCTCCACAACCCTGGAATCTTGAATGGCATGGTCTTCGAAAAATAATCAATGCTGGCATGGTAGGTAGAGAGCCAATCCATGCCAAGGATGACATCGAACTTTTGAATCTCCAACAGCAGCAGATTTGCGACAAGACACTGATCTTCTATCCGGACCATACATCCGTGATAGACCGATTAAATGGCGATCAACTCGCTGGTAGGGGTTGCAACAATAAAGGGCTTCTCTAGAGGACTAGCAACTAAGCATGCTCTTTTCACATATTCAAGAGATACAAAAGAATGCGAAGCTCCAGAATCAAATAATAAGAAAGCATCGTGTCCGGTAATCGAAACCGTACCTTGAACGATTTCATCATCGCGTGAACATCTTCCACAGATAACACATGGACTTGTCCACGCTGCTGCGCTGAGCTGGCTGACCACGTGAACCCGACGCTCTATGTCCACCTCCAGCGGACTCACCATGGTGTGATTGCGGATTTCCATTTCGTGGATTCTTCGATTCAGGGCACTCTGCTATGCGATGTCCTAGCTTCCCATAGTTGTAGCATACACGAGGATCAGTCTGTTTCTTAGGACACACGTTTGATTTGTGTCTCTGCAGAAATAGCAAATGACCTTGTTGCCTTGGTTCCGCTTCAAATTGTCGAACCTCTGATTATCACCAGGGCGAGCATCATTTCTATTCTTCGCACGGGCTTCATTCTCCTTCTTCCACTCCAACCAATCTTATTTCGTAACTAGTGCGCAATCCTTCAATTTCTCATAGACACAAATTCGGAGATTGCGTAGCTTATGGCAATGTTCTTCAGATTCCTGGAAACGTACTTCTCGCTTTCCACTTGAATGTACTGCGGTGCAAAGACCGACAACTCTAGGAACATCTCTTCAAACTGGGCCACCGTCATGTCATGAGTTTGGCGAAGGTCCAAGAATACTTGAACGATGCGGTCGCACTCTATCAGAGGAAAGTACTTCTTGTAGAACATCTCCACGAATTCCTCTCAAGACTGCTCGATTCCACGGTTCAGAGATTATTGATGGATGTTCCACCAATGAATAACAATTCCTCTCAACTATTGAGCTGCTAAGAGAATACGTCGGCTGCAGTCAACCATGGTCTTGAAGATCCCTTCGAGTTCTGATCCTGCTTCAGAAACGACTGATTTTCAATCTCCACTTCTCGCTTTCCACTTGAATGTACTGCGGTGCAAAGACCGACATAAAACTCTAGGAACATCTCTCAAACACCTCATGCAACGAAAAATTGATAAATGGAACCACCTCCCGCCTCAACGAGATCGACAACCACCAACAGCTAATCTGAAAGGTTGGGAAAAGAGAGGGGTGATACCACGCGCTCAGAATGGACACAAGTTGTCCCAATAATATATTGTACTTTAAAATAATCGTTATAAGGTCGAAACAAGTAATATAATGAAAACTTATTGAAGAAGACATTTAAAATATACAAACATGATAACATTTTTCTTCAAATAAAATATAATATCATAAAATTTACCCATGAATTTAAATTACATGATGTATATGTGCAACGCACGCTGCCCGCTCCACGACATAGCCGCAGATTTCACTTTGGAATCGGGCCAGTACTAGCCACCTAGACTTGTCAAAATTTAGACCGCACACCTAGACTGAGCCACCTAGACGATTTAATGCATGCACAATCAAAACCTTATTCTCAAGTATACACTGCAACATTTTTTTATAAATCCCATAATTTTCTGCACACGATTCTAAAATATCACTATATGATGATAATATGCTCATACGTCATCAGAATATATTTCATAAATCATAAAGATAACATCATACCAAAATATATACATTATTGATTTTCAAATAATATAGAGACATCCACTCACCTTTAACAAGAACACTCGTGACAAAATATCAGTCTAAGCAATGTGAGAATCGCCTGAAAATAAAAATAATATTTCTAATAAATAAAAGAATGAATAACCATATAAAATAAACTACCCATTTATTCTAAACCCAAAATAATAACAATTCCTCTCAACTAGTGAGCTGCTAAGAAAATAGAATACGTCGGCTGTCAGTCAACAACATGGTCTTGAAGATCCCTTCGAGTTCAGTGATCCAGACCCCAATCTAATGCTAAGAATCAGCTTATAATAAACAAGAAATTAAAAAAAAGTAGAGGATCTATAATGGATGAAGAACCTCTCTTTCACGGCGGCCTCTATTTTTTTTTCTAGGTCAAATATGAAGGGTGTTTGAGTTTAAAAGTGGTATTAACGTACCCTAAATTATCCATAAATCTGTAACAGAAATTTGGAATAAATGACGAAATTCAAAAAAAACCCAAGCTAACACTTTATTTTCGGATCCATCTTCTTAAATATCATCACCAACTTCTTTTACACAATTCACATATGGTTCTTGGACCATTATAATATTGAAAATTATATAATAAATATTTCAACTCCATTTAATAATTTTAAAAATTATAAATGAAATTGAACCTATATGGGCCCTATCTGGGCCAACCTATATGCACTAGGAGAACTTGATTCATATAATAACTCTATTTATATATTTAAATCAATATATAAATGTAAAAAAAAAATTTGCAGGTGTTACACAACGCCATGTCATTTTGGTGCTGAATCATCTGGACCACCAGGTTGGTCAGGGTTTGGGGATCCTGACCCAAGGTGTTGCTGCTACTCGCCATCTCAAGTTTTCTCCTAAATGAAGTAGCACCCGGTTAGAATGTGATCTATATGAATGCAGACCTATTAGTCTATCCTAAGTCTTTAGCCGTAACAGAAAAAATGCAGCCTCTGATACCACTCTGTAATGCCCCCGTACCCAAGGCTCCATTCTTAAGCTCGAATACGGTTTGTTACCATTATTTCTCTATAGTACAAGGGTCCTAAATATATAAATATCTATTTTTGAAATAGAAAACATTTATTAAATCATAAAACTATGTCCAGGATCTAAACATAATCATCCTAAACGTGGATGAAAACACACAATAAAGATTTAACATAAGCATCCATCTGTTTTTGCTGAAAGGGACTAAGGAAATTACATGTCAAGAAAAAGCTTTTTCAACCATTTAAAATGCAACAGAAAATAACACACGAGCTACGATCGTCACCACTGAGATCGTCGTTTGTCAACAGCTAATCTGAAAGGTTGAAAAAAGAGGGGTGAGCTACCACGCGCTCTGCGAATAAACCTTTAAGTCCTAATAATACAATTTATCACAATATAATAATCTTTGATAAACATCGTAAGATAGCCATTGCAATATTCAATAAAATAGTATTTCACAATACAGTAGAATGACATTTTATAATCCAAAGTTCAATAATGAATCAAATTTCCCAATGCATGTCTCAAATAACTGTCAAACTCATGATGCATATGAATGCAACGGACATGCATGTCTGTATTCTATGGCACCTAGCTGTCTATAGCACCTAGCCGCAAGGGTTTCACGTAGGAAATCGTGTCACCTAGATATAAGTCACCTAGACTTGGGTCCATTCACATAGACTAAGCCACCTAGGCTACGTCATCTAGACGAATGCGATAGATGCATGATCAACACATTTTCATTTCAATAATATGGATGCAATAGTCCAAAAATATTAACATTTTCATCACAATACGTAATAAGGAGTCAACCTATATAATATGATATACTCGAGTTTATACACAAAAATAGCATTTCAAATAATTGATAAAATCTGTAAAAAAAAAACTACATAGGAGACTAGACTCACTCACCTTAGGTCCAATGACACAGAAACAACCCCAGAAGGCCTAAAGCACTCTAGTCAGACTTGAAACGATGTGAACCGATCAAAATACGTACATACAGTACGGAACCTGACGGTACCCGTACATACAGAAACTGACAGCTTCCCCAGGGACCGTCACTGACTAACCCGAATCCAACGGCTCCTATAGGGCCGTCCGAAACATTCCCGACGGCTCCTACAGGGGCCGTCCTGAGGCAGAAAGCTTGAAACCCTAATATTTTTTTTGTAGAAATATTTTAAAAGATTCTATCATTCTAAACAAAACACAAGTCGTTTTACAATGGTGTAAAAAACAGTGAGAATCGCGTATTGATATCAAATCTTGCATTCGAGAAATCAATTTAAAACAAAACGAGGATTCCTTTAAATCATCTTCGAAAAAAACCCTAGATCTATCATAGGTACAAATACAAATGTGGATCCACATTCAAATATTCAAAACTCATGAAAATGCATCATTGGTTTGGATCTATGCATATAAAGTTTAAAACAAGGCTCAAAGGATCAAAACATGATTCTACTTAAAAAGAATAAACCTAACAATGATGTACACTTAAACATATTCCTTTTTACATGAAAGGCTTGTGAAACATCTAAAATATCATAGTACCCTAGCTATAATATCAGATCTAAAAATCATTTAAGTCATCTTAAAGATCATGCAAATCCGATAAGAAAAACTCAAGATATAATCAAACTTTGGATACGTATACATGTAAGACCTAATACCATCATCATAACTTATAAAAACACAAAAAAAAATCAACAATTCACTGGTATAATACAAGACTCGAAATCATAAGAAGTCTTTTAAAAACCAATGAGAAAACATGTTCTTTTGTTTGAAAAACCCAAAATCGAGATCAGATACTAAGGATTTCTAAAATGAATTATATCAATTAAAACTTCTTTAGAACTCATTAGAAAACTCACCAACCATCATCCAAACTTCCTTCCCGAGCCTCTTCACAAATATGCCAAAAGGAAGAAGAAAAGAAATTTAGGGTTTTATTTTTCAATGCAAAGGGGGAGAGAGGAGAGATTTTAATAACCGAAAATACGTGGGGACAAAAATTATGACACCATCAAGTCAGAATAACCACAATCAATGCCATTGTTACTTCCAAAAATGACTAAATTTCGAATTCGAATTTCGCTCAGATCGACGGCTCTTATTGAGCCCGTCGCTAAATCACCCGACGGCTCTACCAAGAGCCGTACCCAGGTGTCTGACGGCACCTATAAGATCCGTTAGATATTGTCTGACTCCTTGCTATGGTTTGGTCAATAACTTAACCTATACGCATCCGATTTATGATCCGTAAGAGATGTTGGAAAGCCAACGAAGCAAAGAATTCAACCATGCCAAATTATAAAAATTTAGGGTATTAACCACACCACAAAGAAAATTTAATACAAGGTCAAAATTCACAGTCGTTACATTAACCTCCATCGTACCCCAAACAATCCCGAGTCTCCCGAATACAAATTAATCGAGATAGATCGGGATTTGGAGTGGAAGATCTCATCAATGACATCCTCTCGTCCTGTCATATTGCATATCGTCGTCCCCATCGTCATCCCCGAACACAATATCGTCCCTTGAGTGGTCCTCGTCTAATCGCCGACGTCTTGTGTGTTCCTTTCTGATAATATGAATCACTTTTAATAGTGGAGGGGCGGGAAATGGAATGAAAAGAAAAATAAAATCCTAACAGGGGAGGAACATCTAAAAACAGAGCATAACCCAACTCGAGCTCCACACACCCCCCCCCCCCCCAAAAAAAAAAACAAAAACAAAAACAAAAACAAAAAACACCACCTAAAAAGAATAGAAATGACTATTGATGTTGTCTCCATTACATCCTGATTATAAAATTCACTTAAGATGTTATCCATGAAAATCACTATCACCATAGAAAAATCAGTCACTTGGATCTATGTATTTTACTTTTGTCTTAGGCCCCGTTTGGTAACGCGTTTGGGCAGATTCCGCTTTTTGAAAAGCTGAAAATCCCCAAACGCGCAACCAAACGGGTCGGATTCCGGCGGAATCAAAAGCTGGATTCCTTTTAATTTCTCTCTCGAAATCCGTGTTTTTAAAATCTAAAAAAGAACGCTTTTTGGTCGGAATCGATTTTTTGAATTGAAAAGCAACTTTTTCTACCAAACATTAAACTCCTTCCAAATATTGATTCCTGAATTAAAAAAAAGCATCCCAAAAAAGTCAAAGGTCTAAAATCATCTTAAAAAGCAGCTTTATTCTAAAATCTACTTTTCAATCTATGTTTCCAAACGGAGCCTTAGACACAAGTGGACTTGATGTACATGAAGAAGTGACATTCAAATGAAGGAGTTTAGATAGGATGAATTGGGCATTTGAGATCCATCTTCTCGATTGAATTCCAATGGGTGTCATCTGTTGGAGAGGATTGAAGGAAGAAGACGCATAATTATAACAATAGGAGGGGTAAAAATGTAATTTGCAGGGGGTTATTTGTGTTTTTACAAGTTTACAGGGACTAAATTGAATTATTTCATTTTGTCTGGGTTAGCATTACGGAATATTCTAAGAATATTTCAATTCTGTTAGTGGTTAATTAACTCAGGGGACAGTCTTGGATTTTAGTTATGTTTATGAGGGGTTATTTGAATTTTAGGAAAAGACAGGGAGTTATCTGGATTTTCATATGTTTGTAGGGGGTTATATGGATTTTTCCCTTATTTGTATTCTAGAGTCTTATGTGCCATTAATTTTCGGGCACTGTTAGCCCCACTACCCAACTTAATTTCCCCACTACCCCAAATTACGAAAATACCATTATTTATTTTATTTTTTTGAATCCCTTTCCCACTACCCAGTTCGACAGCGTCCAGTCAAAGTGTTTTTCACTGGGACGACAGAGGTCCGTCGAACTGTCTGAATAAGTGTCGACAGAGGCCCAATCGAAATGTATTTCACTAGGACGACAGAGATCCGTCGATCTGTCTGAGAAATGTCGACATGGATGTGTCGAACCCTTCAAAACAACAACTTTCTTATAAGAATAAATCACTTATACAATCATTTAAGTCCTTATGAAAAACAAAAAAGTCATTTAAATTATTTAAGTATTTTTGAAAATCATTCACACATATATTTATTTAAATATTAAAAACAAAAATATTAAACAAAGAGTTATTTGGACTAAATAAACAATAAACATTTCATATAGAAAAAAAAACATTATTTTCTTTTCTAAACAAGTGGAGTTTGTTTAGAAAAGACTCCACTTGTTTAGAAAAGAAAATAATTTTTTTTCTATATGAAATTTTACTGTTTATTTGGTCCAAATAACTATTTGTTTGATTTTTTTTTTCTTATATATATATATATATATTTTCAAAAAGACTTAAATAACTTAAATGACATTTCTATTTTTCATAAGGATTTAAATGATTGTATAATTGATTGATTCTTAGAAGAAAGTTATTGTTTTGAAGGGTTCGACACATCCATGTCGACACTTGCTCAGACAGATCGACAGATCTCTGTTGTTCTAGTGAAACGCACTTCGACTGGACCTCTGTCGACACTTATTCAGACAGTTCGACGGACCTCTGTTGTCCCAGTGAATAACACTTCGACTGAACGCTGTCGAACTGGGTAGTGGAAAAGGGAGATGAAAAAATAAAATAAATAATGGCATTTTCGTAATTTTGGACAGTGGGAAATAGTAACTCGGGTAGTAGGAATAGCTTTGCCCTTAATTTTACATAGACTTGGGACTAAAGGCCCATATGACCAGTAGGCAGAGCCTACAAACGCACACAACCTAAATTGCTGATTTTCCTCTTTTTTCCTCCTGTCATCAAGAGTCGAACCCAAACAGTCCCGGTAAACGGAGGTGTCCTTGACCACTGCATCAAATTTTAAATATATTATTGTTATTCACCATTTCTTGTTTTCCTAGCTGTCTTTATCTTCCTTTTGTTTTTTTGGAATAGTTGCTTTTATCTTCATGCCATTACAATGTGATATCGGTTTATCTGTTTATGAACATGCAATTCTGTTGTTCCTACACTGATAAAAATATAAAGCACAGTCAATAATTTTACTGAAACACTTTTTTTTCCAGACCTCTTACATGCGCCCCAAGGTTTAGGCTCTATTTAAAAACCTTACTATGTGTTACTTTTTCATTGGTTGTCTGTTTGACCTTTTCAAAAATTTTAAAAGTTAAAATATAATACTACCATTCAACTAATATCCTACGTTTTTGTCCCCTTGAAACACATTCTCCACCTTTTTTGAAAGAAATTTCAACCGCTCTTTTATACCCTCTTAAGACATCCGTCACTTTAAAAAATCATTCTAACCAGCCTTATTATCTCTAGTAGCCAACATTACCATCGTTGAATTCTTCTCGCCGCCCTCTATCATATGAGAAGTGGTTCGGCTATTCTTCCAACCCTCCCTCGGCCTCCACCTCCTCCAACCTCCACCTCCGCCTTTTTGTTTTAAAATTCATATACATTTTAAATGTATCAGACAAACCAATTGCATTAGTTTATGTGAGTTTTTTTGCACATGTTTTTGTGATTTTTTATAATGAGTGATTCTTTTGTTATATTAGCTATATAATTCTAAGTTATATTTTTTGCTTCATTTATCTGATTGTTGATTCTTTTCTTCATTTTTTATGTCTTTTGTTTTTTGTGAAATTCAGATATATTTTAAGTGTATCTGACAAACAGTTGCATTAAGTTATGTGAGATTTTCTGCACATGTTTTTGTGATTTTATGTAATTTTATTTCATTGGTGACTATTTTGTTATGTTAGCTATATAATTCTAAATCATATTTTCTGCTTCATTTGTCAAGTTGTTGGTCCCTTTTTTAATTTTTTTATGTCTTTTCCCTGTATTCTAGCTACATTTTATGGAAAAACAAGACACATACATTTAAATTTTAACTATGCAATGATCTAAGATAGTTGTTTTAGTTCTGTATTCAAATTATAGAAATCCATTTATGAAATTAGAGTACTCATAAATACATTAAAATCAGATAAGTTTCATTTACATTTTATACATTTAAAATGTAATTGACTTTCAAAATATAATATATATAAAGATCAGACATATTTCAAATACAACTGACTTTAAAAAATATAATGCATATAATATTCGGATACGTTAGAAATATAATTAACATTAAAAAATAATGCATATGAAGATCAGATACATTTTAAATGTATCTGACTTTCAATGAAAATTAAAAAAATAATAGGGTTATTTAGTTTCCACCCCCCCCCTAAAACATGCAAATTATTAAAAACCCCCTCCAAAACACAATATTATTATAAACCCCTTTAAAATGTTACCAAACTTTGTAAAAAAAAACCCTACAATCAACAAACTAACTATATTAGAAGAATATTCCATCTCAATATATGTATATTATCCATTTTACCCTCTCCATTAATGAAAAAGGCTATAAATATCTTTTTTCAATCTCTTGAAATCTCTTAATGGAGAGGGTAAAATTGACAATATACATATGTTGAGATGAAATATTCTTCTAATATAGTTAGTTTGTTGATTGTAGGGTTTTTTACGAAGTCTGATAACATTTTAAGAGGGTTTATAATAATATTGTGTTTTGGAGGGGGTTTTTAATAATTTGCATGTTTTAGGAGGGGTGGAAACTAAATAACCCAAAATAATAATGTATGTGTTAATATATTTTAGATATGATGAATCTAAATTTCAAGAAAAAAAATGTTTAGACAAACGTAGATGATTTATTTTAGATCATCTAAAAAGAAAGAACATGTCAATAAAAGATAATTTAATATCAAACACCAAATTCGTCAAATATAAATGTGTAAATCAGGTAATTAGAACGCAATTGTATAAACATAAAAATAACAGAGGCCAAATCTAAATCGATGGATATTGAAAAAGGATATTCAAATTGTTCAAAATCAAAGCTGTGACTGAATCCTCCACACAATAAATTTCGATTTGCTGCATGGTGTTTTTAGAAACGATGATGGTGTTTTAAATAATAAAATTGAATGATTAATTATGGACATATAAACATTTCAACTGGGAGGAATAAAAAATAAAAAAAGGTGAATTACAACTGTTTCCTTGATTAGCACGAAGTTACCAGAAAAAAAAACAAAAAAATCACACAAAAGGTAAAACCGGTATTAAGCCGTATGCTCATGGAACTTCTAATGGGGCCTAAAATATAAGACTTAAAAATCATGATTCTTTTTGTTTCCATAATACATAACCCCAAAAAAGAGAACACCTTTAAAATTAAAAAAAAAAAATTAAATCTTGGCGTTTATTTTGATTTTTTGGTTTGTTAGATAGAACAAATAAATGGATAAGTTTGATCAAACAAATTTTTTTCCTAGAATTTATTAGGGTCCTCCATGGTAGCCTACGTCCAGAGCTGACTCTAGATAGATAAGGTGTTGTACAATTGAAAAGGCTCAAAGTACTTTGAGACTATGCCTCCAGTATATATTTATTCAAGTTCATATTATATTTTAAATTGGGAATTTAGATTGGAATGCCCCATCTGTATTAAACTTCCAAATTGAAAGATGCATCATAAGCATACGTTTGGGGAATTAAGTGGGAATAACTTCAAAATGGGTATTTGAAAGGATGTAATAAATGTGAATCTGCATATTAGAATTAACTGGTATAAAGTAGTATATGGATTCCAGCCAATCTCTGAAATTAAATTATTCTAGGTTATTCAATCCTAATGAGTAATGAATATATGGGCCTACTCCCTACTGTCGAATAAATTGTCATCATCTCTTATAAATCAATTATCAAATTAAATATAATTATTTTTCACATTTTATAAATCTTTATCCACACTTTATACACATTTTATCCAAACAACAAAACTTTATTATTATATTTCTCAATGAGAATAATTCAAAACACAACCAAACAAAATATCATTTTATCCTTATTCATACTAGAATAATAATGAAGCACACAATTATCCAAACAGGGGAGAGTTCCTCATGCAAAGTCAAGTATATAATCAATTAAGCCTAACTTATCACTATATTCAATTACAAAAAAATGTAAAAATATATTCATTTATATGGTTTTAAAAAATTAAAACATATGTGGATTAATCGATGATGTAAAAAAAATTGAACATGTTGTAAATACATGCATTTGTAGATATGCATGTATTAGTGGATGACCATCCATTATAATAGATATTGGTATATATGTGATATTAATATGTAATTTATGGGGTGCATGTATTGAGGTGTCCTTTGAGTTTTTCCATAATTATGTTTGTGAGGCTATAAATAAGAGGATTTGTGTAACATGAAGGAATAAAAGAAAGAAAATGAAAGAGAAGAAATAAGAATGAGAATAGAAGAGAAGTTCCTGAAGAACTTCATTTCCCTATATCTCTCTTTTGTGTTTCCATCTATATTTTTCATGTGTCTTATTTTTATTTTACAACAGAACATGACATTTTCCGCAAAAATAATATTCTCTAACACCTTTAGCCCCCGTTTGGATGTAGAATATGATTTATTCTTGGGTATATATTTATCCGAGCATAAGTGTGTATAAATAAGGATAAAGTGATTTTGTGTTTGGTTGTGTTTTGAATTATTCTCGTTGGGAATCGTAAGAATAAATGTTTTGTTGTTTGGGTAAAATGTGAATAAAGTATGGATAAAGATTTTAAAAAAGTAAAAAAGTAATGATAGTTGATTTGACAGGTGATTTATAAGAGGTGATGACAGTTGATTTGACAGTGGGCCCACTTATTCTTTGGATGGAATAACCTAAGATAACTTTTATTCTAGGGGTTGATTGGAATCCGTATACCACTTTATACCAGTTTATTCTAGCACACTTTATCCGAGGTTATCCAAGCTTTCCAAACACAAAAAAAAAAATTATCCGGGGTTATCCGGGTTTATCCGGAGCTTATCCGGTATCCAAACGGGGGCTTAAAGTGAAGTTAATGCTATTTGTGATGAACTGCTTGAAGTGTTTCCAAAGTCATCTTTTGAGAGGATTCTATTTCAAAGGGGACATTAATGGTGAACAATAAGTGGTTCCTCAGTGATTATTTTTTTTCCAGCTTGAAATGCAATCAGCCCCTTTGTCAGGGAAAAAGTCAGGTCCAGTTGACCTTCATGCAAAGCAAATCTATGTATGTATATGTATACATACATGGTTGTGTACGCATGGGTATACATGCATACATTCACTTATCAAAATTATGAAACGCAAAACAAACCGTTTGTTTTGTAAGAATAAATCAGATAGATATATTTTGATAAGTTAGCATAAACCCTAATAATTATTTTAGAAAGACTATAATTACTTATTATAACTAATCTATACCAATTGATATTAGTTCACCTAACATTATCATTTATATTCCAAAAATATGTCTCATTTATCATATCACATATATCTCCCACATATATTTTTAAACAATAGAATTGTCATCTAAAAAATCATAAGCTATTATTAACTCTTATCCACCATTTATTCTCATTTTATTCAAGGTAAACCAAATAAAAAGTAATGTTATTCATATTTTTTAAAGTTTTTCAATGAGAATGACAAAAACAATCTGATATAACTAAGAGTGAGTGACGAATAATTATTCCTGATCCCCAAATGGGGGGTTTAATGCATTTGGAAAGACCACCATAGCACCCTCAAATTCATTTTTCACATTCACCACATGCACATATGATTAAAATAACAATGATTAAAATATATATTATGCGAAAGTAAATTCATATTTTCAAGTCATTGATATAGCTATTGGGACAAATAACTTTTCTAAATATATAAATAATCCTAACTGGATCAAACACGCTTATTGGAGTCCTAGTTTGTATCAAGAGTACTTGAAATGAAGATAAATTTTGATAAATGCATGCATAGTTATGGAAATGTTTATGTGGTGCTCCAATTCAATATCGTTTCATAAGAAATGATGAATGCCAAGATATTTTAATACAATGATTGTGCTTCATATATGCCCAAATCAACAATATCAAGTAAATAATAATAATAACATGCATATGTCCTGATTGGTCTAAAATTTTTATGTTGGAGAGATAGAGATCATCATAAGCAGCTTTAGGGCAGTTGGGGTGTGACATAAGGTTATTCGTCCTTAATAGCTATACTGGGATAGATAACAATCCATGTTGAATAGGTAAATTTTTGTTTGGTTGTCTTTTCTGTTATTCTCATTGAGAAACGTAAAATTGATTTTTTTGTTATTTGGTTCACCTTTAATAAAATAAGGATAAGTGGTAGATAAGATATGGATAAGAGTTTATGACTTTTTAAATGACAATTATACCCCTGCATAAATTATTTGTGTTTGGGAATAAGTATGAGAGATGTGTGTGTGATATGATAGATGTGATAGTTTTTGGAATGTGTTCAGAGAGTGTTAGTAAGATAAATTTTTTAAAATGACAGATAAGTGTATTTTTATCCATTGGTATAGAGATAAACCCTGATAAGCAATTCTAGCTTTTTCTAAGAATAGTTATCAGCCCTTATCCTAGCTTATCCAGACATAACTATCAATGTTTATTCTTGTCAAACAAACAACTGTTTGGGGCTATTCTACTGTATTCTTTCATATCCGACGTTTATTCTCCACCCCAAACAGGGGGTTAGAGAGGACATTATTATATGATAAATGTAAAGAGAATGAAATCAATGTGAAGTTGCCTCTTATGCTTTAACTAGTCAGATCCAAGAACCCAAATACCCACCCTGAATAAATCATGTCTCCCTAGAGTGTTTAGGCTAGGGTGTGTTTGTGCATACAGTAAACTGAAAGAAGAGAAGAAAAAAATTTTAAAAAATAAAATAAAATTAATCACTCATTCAAATTAAAAGGAAAGACAATTTCTTTTTATTTTTGAGCGCTGATAAACTCAATCAATAATTAACACAGTATATGAAATTTTCTAACATAATATATATTATGTTATCTGAATATATACTTCATTATGAAATACATAAAAAAAAATTTCACGTGAGTGCATCATTTTTTAATAAAAGAATCAAATTTATTAGCAAAGAAATTATTTAAATAAAAAAAACAAAAATCCAAATATATGAGTGTTGCCTATGGGGCTACACATTATTTTCCTTTACTCTATAACATTATATTTTGAAAATCGTTAGATTGGTTCTTATTTTCTATCCAAATAATATTTCATATAATGAGATATATATTTTTATAAAAAATGAAGAATATACAACAATGACTCATTGTATGGTTTCATTTTCAGATTATCAAAAAAAATTCTAACAAAGTATATACCTCCTTACCGTGTCTAACGAGATATATGCGACTGTAAATGAGAATATAAAATGGGTTGGGTACTCGAGAGGCCATCTCTAGCCTTTACTCAAATTTATACTTAAATTTTACTTAAAATTTGAGTAAAAGTTTCATTTGATATGATGTGTTTTCAACCATTACTTTGTTTTAACTCAAATATTTTAAAAAATGTAGAGTTAAAAAAAATAGCCATTAAAAATTTGAGTAAAAACTCAATTTGGTACGAGTGAATGTTTGAAAATATTTTTATGTGATTTTTAATCAAATTAAAATTTGGATACTCATTTAGGAATAGAGTTGAAGATTTCTTATTCTCTTGTAGTTTTCTCTCTAAAAACCCAACAATCACTACATGGAAAATGTAAAAACAAGAAGTGAAAAATCAATAAAAAAAATGTAACTGAATTGGAACACCATTAATTAAAGCTAGCAACAAGAACCACCAAAACCAAAGTTCACCACCTCATCATATTATATTATCTGAAAATCAGACCCTAACATCATCAGATTAAAGACCTTCATAAACCAGAAACCAAGCATACAAAAACTCTCTCTGAACTACATCAACATATCAATGAAAATTAAACACACACACGCATAAACTCATGTAAATCTAAAATGAGAAAAGACCAAATCAAACTCACTCTCTCCATTTCCATTCACTCATTCATGCTGCTGTTGTTGTTGTTGTCATTGTTGTCAATGTTGGTGTCCTCCTTCTTTGCAAAGTTATGCTTGTTGTTGTGCATCCAAACCTTCAAAACCTTCCTCTTCACCCCAACCTCCTGACAGAACTGCTGCACCACACTCTCCTCCTGCCTCTGAATCTTCCACCCAACCTTTGCAGCAAAGCTCATCATCTTCTCCTTCTGTTCCGGTGTGAACTTGGTCCTGAACCTCTTCTTCACCAACCCAAACCTCCTCTGGTGGAAGTCCTGCTCATCTGACTCTGACCCAACCATGTTGTATGACATGACCATCTGTTGTGGGTGGTGGTGGTGTTGGTGGTGAGAGTACCTAAGTGGGTCAGATGCAATGAGGACCCCCTTCTGACCCACAACCTTTCTGGACTTGAGAGGGGAGGGGAGGAGGAGGTATGGTGGGTCAGCAGAAGAAGAGCCTTCAAAGTCTTTTCTGTGGAAGTTCCTGTGGCAGGTGCAGGCAGAGCAGATAGGGCATCCATTGTGCCTTCTTCACCACTTGGCATGAACTCACCACACCCATCTGTTGCATTGCCTCCCATGGCTGCTGCATGGTTTTTGAGGCACTCTCTGTACTTCACTGTCACTTTGTTGTTGTTGGTGGTGGTGTTGTAGGGGTCAATGTCTAGTAGAGTTGGTGGTGGTGGTGGTGGTGGTGGTGGAGGAGGGCCATGGATGATGTGGGGATGGTTTCCACCACCAAAAGTGGTTGATATGGGGATTGGGAGGCCTGATTCATGGTTTGGAAGGTCCATTAATGGGAGGAGAATTAGACCCACAAATTGAGATTTTTGGGGGTTTGGGTTGTCTTTTTTTTTTTTTAATTTGGTGGGGAAACACAGTGAAGAATTAGAAGTTTTTGGGATGAAAAGAGAAGGAGAGAAGACAAATAAAATATTTTTAAAAAAAGAAACAGATATACTGGTGAATTCCAACAACAGATTCTTGGGATCTCTCACACACTTTAATAACAAAAAAACTTGGTTTGAATTTCAAAGACCAAATCTTTGCAATGGAGGATTACAAAGAAGACATTGGGAGTGCTGACATTGTCACATTGGACAGATAGTTACTTCACCTATTTCTGGGAGTTCTTGAGTGACACTGTGAGTGAGAGAGACAGAGACTTATGTATACAATTAGAGGAGGGAAAGATGACTGATAGAGTGAGATAGAGAGATGGGTTTTGTGTTGGAGATGTAAAAACAACCCATGAAGTGCTTAAACTGAGCTAATACTCCAATAAATTAGTCAGTCTTCCATGGGAAGGGAAGAGTTTTGTTTTAAAAGGATGAGTTTTGGGTGAAGAAGAGACTAGGGAGGTGTTTGTTTGATTTTTGTTGGTGGGTTGTGTGGGAAATGAAGTGCTGCTTAAGAGGAGGCTTGTAGTGGTTGTGAGGAGAGGAGGAAAAGCAGGTTTTGCAGAGACAAAAAGGGATTGATGAGAGAGTGATAAGGTGAAAAACCAAATAAAGTGAAGATGGGAGGAGGGGTTGAGTTTGCTTTGCTTGCACTATCAGCCATCAAGCTTATGGCATTGAGGGAGTGTGAAGGGGCAGTTTGTCAGAGAAGGGATGACTGTAGAGAGAGTGTGTGAGAGATTTGTTGACATGACTCACTATTGAATTTAAAAAAAAAGAAATGGATTGGACTTGGTTTTTCCTCCATGTATAAAAAGAAACCAACATAATAATAAGATGAGAGATATTGTTAGAGACATTGGCTTTTTTTTTTTATAAATACTATGGATTCAATTGTAGTCTAGAATTATATATAAACATTTGTTGACATGACTCACTATTGAATTTAAAAAAAAAGAAATGGGTTGGACTTGGTTTTTCCTCCATGTATAAAAAGAAACCAACATAATAATAAGATGAGAGATATTGTTAGAGACATTGGCTTTTTTTTATAAATACTATGGATTCAATTGTAGTCTAATGAATTATATATACACATACTTGTAAAAATATATAAATATTATATATTTAATCTTCTGAAACATTATTCTATTGTGTACATAACCTCACATAACCTCATTTACTAGAAAAGAACCGTTACATGCACTCTATATATTTTCATGTCAAAGTCAACACTGGGCAAAGATCACCGAGGCAATTGCCTAAGGTCTCCACTCATCAAGGGCCCATAAGAATCATATGATCAATAGAATTTAAAAAAATGGTGAGATGCGTTAATTTTTTGTAATTAAATAGTGAATTAGTTTCTCTCATTTTTTAAATTAAACCTAAAATTTCTCATCTCCCCAAATCTTTTTAACCATAATGGTAACTATTTTAATTTTAAGACTATTTTCTCCAAAATCTCTCTCATCGTATCTCTCTCCCATTCCCCCCAATACAATATTATTTATTTTTTCTAAGTGCAAGATTGAAGCAAACTAGTTATATATATATATATATATGAACTCCTTTTTAAAAGATCACCTATGGTCTAACCAAATAAATCAATTTTCAGGTCGGCCTGGTTCATGCATGCAATATAAAGTCACTAGTGAAACATTTTTCTTCATGTGTTGTGTGTGTTATCCTAACAAAGCTCAATGCACGTGAGAAATACGTGAGAGATTGTTCAAGAGATTGTTCTTAACATTATCTATTTATATTAAAATACCCATGTTCTCGATTCTTTTAAATCAACTTGTTCATCTTATTCACCAAACTCAACTATTGGTTGAATTGGGTGAGTTTGGATAATTAGAGTCTCCCTCATGATTGAACATGCAAGGTTGGTTCACTTAAACTTGGCCGTGCCCTACCCTAATCTTGGGAAGTACAAGTAATCATGTTTTTCTGATGGCCATGCCAGGATTAATGATTGGTTCCCAAAAAAACACTCTACCCTCTTATTTTTTTCCATGATTGGAGTTTGAGTTGTGGTGAGTTTGATTAGTCCTTTAATATTATATCTTTATAAGATTTTTTTATTTTTTTTGGTGATATCGATCAGAATTTTAGATCTTTATAAGATTTAGGTTTCCATTTCTGAATCCCCAAAAACACATTCTATTAGATTGATGTTTTTTTTGCCTCTTTGAATGGACATTGGAAGGAATCTAGTTGAATTTCAACCAACCCATGATTAGTGAGTGGGGGTGTCTATGCACTTGAAGTGGATTCCATTTCTCTTTAGCTTGGAGCAATGTCTTTGGAGCTATCATGTCTGAATTGATGTGTATTGGTTGAGGCCTTTTTATTTTTTTTGAAGAACCCTAACATTAGTTGAAAAAAAAAATGTGGATGCATGAAATCAATCTCTCTAACTCATGGATCAATGAAAAACAACTCTATCTCTAGCAAAAAATGAACGCTTTTAAAATGTTTTTTTTAGTGATGAGGAACTAACAAAGTTTTTTTTTGTTAATGTTAGAAAATTTTCGAATACACAATCGTCCACAAATCCTATACATCAGATAAATCCAAAAGTATTTGAATTCTTGAACTCACCTCTTCAACAATTGTTTTGCTCTTTATTGTATGTTTGTCTGACTATCTAGGTTTATAAACAAAGGGTATACCCATCTTCACTTGTGTGACATACCACAAAATTGCTCTTTAAAAGCTACAAGTCTGATCTCCACAAATTTTGTTTTTATTCCCTTTAACCTTTTTTTTATTTTCCTCTCTCTGTCTCACTCTCTTTCTCTCTCTCAAGGAATTTGTATTTTTTGCTCCATTGCTTCTTGGGATCCAAATCAACTTTATTCTTCATGATCCAACCCTTTATTCCATTTCACTTCATCTTAAGAATCCCTTTTGATCTTGTAATATAATCCTCCTTTATTTGATCATGACTTATGTTATTACTTTATTTTATTTTATTTAAATTTTACTAGATCACTATTTATTTATTTTTACTGATTTAGTAGTGCAAGTTGTCATGGTATCAATCACTCTGAATGAACAGCAAACAAAAAGAGGAAGAAATTAAGTTGGATTGTTTCATTTTGTCAGTACTGCCTTCACTAAAAACATCACCCATGTTGCATTACAGAGACATGATGGAGTTAATGTGGAATGGTTTTAATGTATGCCAGTCATATAATGTGACATAATTTGGTCCATTTATGTTATATTCTTTTAAAAAGGAAGATACTTATAAATATTTTTTAATACTCTCACAGGTCACTTGTGAGTGTGGGAAATGAACATGGATATTTGAACCCCTAAAACGCAATTCAACCTTTTTGTTTGGCATAATTTATTTTTATTTGTGCAACTCAACCTATTATCTTTGGCTTTGAACAAGTTGTGTGCAAAAAAAATAATATACACTTTTTAAAAGAATATACAATATTTTGTGCAGTTTCATTTCACTAATAAGATATATATTCATTAAATTAAACATTTTATTTTTTTATGAAAGAAGGTAGTATATTACATTCGTCAATATATACATTATGTTTTTTTATAAACATTTTAGGATGTATGCATTACAAAAAAGACTATCCTTAATATTATTTTTCTTAAATAATCTTATTTATCAAGACTTATAAAATAACATATTTTGTAGATCAGAAATATACAATATTTAATTTGTCATGACACATTTTCCACAAGTAATAAGATCATCAAGATCAAAATATTACAACTTATATACAACATGTATCATTTTATAATTTAATTTATTTCTTTTCAAATAAAATTAATCTAATTGCTTGTGAAACTTTCACAGGAATTTATTTATTTTCATTTGCCAAACCATGGGACATTCATCAAGAAAGGGAAAAAATCATGAATTACTTACATGTGATTAGGGGTATAATATAAATAAAGTTCATTTACTTACTATCTGACTATGTCACATATTGTTATTAATAAAAAAATACCATTGCACTTAAGTACAACAAAGTCTAATTAACCTTAATCTTATCCAAATCCAGTAGGTTTTCTTATTGAGGAATGGTAATTAATGTGGATGAATTATGATCAAAATAATAAATAAAAACCATATTTTGACGAGAGAGAGAGAGAGAGAGAGAGAGAGAGAGAGAGAGTAAGTCAAAATAACAAAGCATGTGATGAGAAATTAATATTAGGTGAGACTACTCACCAACAAACAATGAAAGAGTCATTATTGGTCCCCCCCAAGAGGGAGGAGAAATAAATAAATTGATAAAATAAATTGAAACTAAATCGGTGATAAATAGATCACACTTTTCAAAGACATCCAAAAACCAATATCTTTCACATCACAATCAGTCCCAATGTGTTATCACCCCATATATATATATATATATATATATATGGTCGCGATTACGTGCGGTATGCGGTCGGTGCGGTTTACGACGTGGGCCGTCCGATCGCGGGTCCATCGCATCCAACGGTCGACGTGAATCGCACCCGACCGTCCGATGCGATGGACCCGTGATCGACGGCCCGTGATCGCGCACCGCACCGACCGTAAACCGCACCTAATCGGCTCCCATACTATATATATATATATATATATATATATATATGATTAAATCTTTAATTTTCAATCTCTGTGTCCAATTATTTCAATGAAAATCACGAGCACCTATAATAACCATTCACTTTTTCTTTGACACCCACTTCATTTTCTCCTCCTAATAAGACATAATACATAAATTATTATAATGTTGTCTTCTTCTTTTTTTTTTTTTTTTTTTAAGAAAGGTAGATATTTGCTACCCGATTTTATAACTGAACTCGAATTACAAAATCTGAAATGTGAGAGAATAGAAATAAAGATATAACATCAAAACAAGTAATCCAAAAAAACATAAACGGGTGGGGAAAACTCAAGGCCCCGGGTTAGAAGAAAAAATGTTGTCTTGTTATTTCTTTATTTTACTGTGTTTAGGTATCCACTATTATTTTATCCATTCTATTTCACTGTTATATGATAATCTACATATCAAATTATATATCATCACCTTTTATAAATTATAGGGTTTGTAGGGACCAAAATCTAAACCGATTAGCTATGTTCCATGTACCGACAGCCCATGATCAGATTGTCGAGGGCCCACCGAACTTAGAGCTGGCCGGTCGAACTCTCTATACCTGATGAACGATACAAATTCAAGTCAGTAATTTACATTCATTCTTATTAAGGAATCATCAATGATCGATTCTCTAAATTCTAACATAATATATAAATTTATATTTATCATTAAGCCGATTATCTGATATCACAATTATATATCCTTATTTAGAAACATCATTAATTAATTTATAAGATCCCAACAAATTATATGTATTCATTCAATGATAATCAAGAACTGATTATGTAAATCCATCTGAATAATATATAATTAATCCTCTAAATCTAGGATCTCTTACCACCCATCCGATGAGAGAGAGATCCACTATTGATTTTAGGACACCCACCAAAGTATTAGAAATAGGGAATCAGTTCTCCTTATTGAGATATGTTAAAAATATTTTTCTACAAACCCCCATATTATATATTGACTGATTAGAGCGTCGGATGGTCTTCTGCAAGTCACTCACAATCATGTTTCCATGACGCTCAAGGAGGAAGATCGTCGGCAACCTAGCAGAACCCATTGGAGGAAGCGGAGTGGACAGATCGTGCGACACCATATCCGGTTTGACATTTTAAGCCCCTCTAGGGCCCATATGTCATATCATTTTTTCATATTTTATAAATGATTATCCATATTTTATTCACATTTAATCCAAACTTATCTATATAGTCAACCAAACAATAAAAACCTAATTATTTTGTTTCTCATCGAGAAAAACTAAATCAATACAATCAAACGAAAAATGGTTTATTACATTAGTATAATTATGTATATTTAAATAATTATTTATCCCAGAATAACTTATGTCGCTACTCAAACGAGATAAATCTCGTATTCATTGATTCCCCAGTGGCCCGATCAATATTTAGCCTATTATGTTCTAATCCAAAGTAATAATCATGAGTAAATAGATCCATAGGATAAGGTTAAACAATCCATCAAAGTCTAGGGCTTTGAATTTCAAGTTGAGCTATGCATGCAAGTACATTCGGTGTCCATTCTGCTTGTCTTCTTTGCTTTCCTTCTCAACACCACCCTTGTTTTCCTCTCACGCATCACATCATCTATTTCTCAAATTTATGTTGACAAACTTTGATTTGTTTGTACTTACAGATTTGTCGTCTCTAGGGTTTGAATGACTTGTGTTGGGCATCAAATGTTACACAAGTACCATGAAATATGTTGTTCACTGTTATCACTTCAAAACATAGGACTAATAATCAAAGACAAAGTGAGGTTCCTAAAATACATAAGAATTGTCTTTGAGTAAAGACAATTTATATTAATTTACTTAGGGTTACTTGAAAGGGAGGGGGAGACAAAAGCAAGCTTTTGGGGAACTCTTTCCACTGCTTTAAGATAACTAACACAAAAATGTAATATTATTCTAATGCTGTTTGGAGGGTTGTTATATGGTCCAAATTAGAGGGACAATTTTATTATATTTTTGTAGTTAAACAAGACAAAACCCTTTTGTGGTTTTGCCTTTTGAAACTTTGTCTTAAGAATTTTTATATATGATTAAGTAATCACTACTTGGAAAACAAGTACAAGTTCTGTGCTTAGAACTTGGATACACTAGGTTTAATTTAAATCTTGTATAAATATACATTCATTCTTCATGTGTTTTCAATGAAAAACATGCTTGAAAATTAAAAATGAGATAAAAATTAAAATAAGAATACTGAATATATCTTTATTCTTGTGCTTCTATACTAAGATCAGAGGAGATCAAGTCTTCATGATCGATCTTCTTCAGAAGTCATGTTTTATATTTTTAAAAAATGATTTACCCCTTATTGAATTTATGTGTCACCCATTCAATTATTCAATTGCATATAAGCGAACTCAAACTATACACTATACCTTAATTGGCACAATAACAACAAATTTCGCCAACAGGAGCAGATTTGTAATTTCACGGGGTGTGTCTCATATATAACTTCATTGCCCTTGGTTTGGTCGGGTTATTTACGGTTTTGGGATCGATGGGAGGTGTGCTTGGGGGATTTATGGAGATCTAAATGGACGGTGATTGTTGCACTCTGTTTGACGACTTATACACGGACGGTTGTTGTTTTTTTGCTTCTCTATTTTATTTTTTTATTTTTTTGGAATAGTTTCTTTGCTTCCCTATGGCATCAGTTGATGAGTTGATCAGCGCGTTCATTGATGGAAATGGATGGTGATTTTTTTTTGTTTATTATATGCGTATTATAATTTTTGGCCGTTGATTTTTTTTTATTTAATGAAAACAAATATTTACAGTATATTTTATTGTTGATTAGAAATTTAAAGATAATTTTGCTTCATTCTTTATTGTTAATTAGAAATTTAAACCTAATACCTTTTGATAAAACAAGATACATCCACCAATGTGCTGAGAGATGATTTGATATGTTTTTTTAGTGGTCTTTTTTGGCTTTAGAATTTAAATTTTATCCATAAGTAATTATATTGGAATTAAATTATATCCATACATGTTTGTTTTAACCTTTTGATGAAATTTTATCTGGTCACTTGTATATTAGATTGTTAGATGTTTATAATTTTCATTAAAAAAATCGGTACTAAGGAAAATATATTCAAAATATAATATAAAAACACGCGCGCGTACACATGATTATTTTGTAGAGATAATACTATTCATAGTTGATACAAGTATACAACCTATCAATGTATATATACCTCACTCTATTTTTTTGTTCAAAATATATCTTTGCAAGACAAATATTTCATCCTGCCTTGTATAATGACAATGATTTGTCATAACCATGCACAATACAAGTCATTCGGAACTCTTCATAACATTTTTTTTCTACGTGTTGAGATACTTAATCTCGTTTGTAGCCTATCTACAGTTCAAGGATTGTTCCCCAGTCCACCATTGAAGTGTGTACATTTCTAATGCAGCAATAAATATTAATGCATTAGTATAGCATTGCTTGATTCAAATTGTTTTTTTTTAAATAAAATAAAATAAACATATTTTTCAGTTTATCTAGATATATATTTTATTTTTCATAATAACTATAATTCAATAGATGAGTATGAACCGCAAAAAAATTAAACGAGTTAAGAACTACACAAAAAAAAAAAAAAAAAAAAAAGACTGCAAATTCCTCCTTTTAATTCCCCAGAAGCAGATGACAATGTTACTAGAAAAGTTACGCACTGGTTTTTCACTGTTCCTGATGGCAGTGATTAACATGGGTTTGTAATCAATGTATTCATGTGTATATATGTGTCAACATACATGATTTATTGAGTTTCCTTAGAAAAGAAGAAATTATAAGGGATTTTTCATGTGTGGGGTGGGGGTGGGTACATGTACTCAAGTAACTCAGCCTATAAGAAAGGGAGAGAGATTATGAGCAAGGATATATATACTAGCACTTCACCCAAAAAACCAGAGGATATATCAACTAGTAAATAGTACAAGTAAGAGACATTTAATGGGTGTGGAAAGTTTTACATAAATTATCAAGGTACACACTACTTCATTTATTACAACTATACATTTGATGTAGGTATCATCTTTTTAACATGTTACATTAATTGAAATAAATTTTTTATCATATTATTTTACATGTAAAAAAATTGTCATGTATCAATTTTATGTTGAAGAGTGACAATAACAGATAAGATTCAGTCATGATTGAATTTCTTTGTGTATCAATTTTATGTTGAAGACTAACAACAACTGATTAGATTTCTCTTCTTGGTTTTTGAAAAATTTGAATGAAGGAATTCCATTGGGCTCTCATGTTTAAAATAAAAATAGTTTTGTAATGTTGTGGAAACTTGAGGGGTTAAGTCTAGTTATATGAGCTATTTTTATCTTTGGTTGGACTTTGGTATGATACGTAGGTCTATTTTAATAATAGTTTTATCGAGAAAAGTGAAATGTGTGATGCAATTGAGGAGTCAGGAGAGGGCTTCACTATGCATGCACCCATTTTTATCAATGCTTTATATCAGTGCATTTCATTATTTATTTATATCAATGGGTGAAAAAGGGCATAAATCATAATCCATCTATTGGTGGACTGGTCAAATCACAGTTGCCCCCAGATAACATAAATATGCCTAACATTTTTCTTATCAAATATGGTAATAGAATATCATTTCATATACCACTATTAAAGATAATCTTAAAACTTCGGAAATCCAAATATATACAACTATTCTTAGATTGGGAGAGATATAAATAATGAGGTGTAAAACCTAGCATTTTTTATTTTATGAAAAACAATAAAGTTCTTAATTTATTAGAAATGTACTATTCTATCCCCATTACTGTTTGGCTACAATATCGGGTTTTTATTTTTGGGGATATCTACAAAAATGATATTTTTGATATTTTAAATAAAATCAAATTAAGATATTTTGTTTCACAAATAAGTTGTAGGATACATAAATTATAATGAATGATCTTGTTAAACTTTTTTTAGATAATTGAAATGTCTAAATGACTTTTTTGTGCTGAATATGTGGCAGCTGATTGGGGTGCTACTTGGGAGGGGGGGGGAGGGGGGACAGTCCAGATCATCATGTAGAGGGGCAGCGGTCACCGGGGGATGGTCGTGTGAGGAGGGTCGATATCCTATCTACTCCCTTTACGACCGGTCATTTGTCCGATACTTAGTATTTTGTATTTTTTGTATTCTCTCATCCCCACTTCAGATATGTACTAACTATTTTTTTAATGAAATCGGTTGGTAGCATGATCTACTTTTTTTAAAAAAAATTGGTACAATAAGAAAGACTACTGAATGTTAAAATCTAGAATTCAAGACTTTTTACAGGAGAAAGAAAATCCTATATTATTTAAATTTTAATAACATTGATTAATCATATCAAATAAATAAATTTAAACAGTATAAAATATAAACAGACAATTTTATAGTATATAATCAGATTCAAGTTTTTTCAAAGTGAATATCTTGATATACGCATCTTAGTAGATATTCAACAATGAATATATGTATCATTTGGATGATTGATAGGATTATATATTTCATTCCCTAATATGTGGAGTCTCTTGTGATCCCAAGGAAGAATGATGTATGTTTATGATTGTCCATAAAAAAGATAATATCTCTTACGAAATTTTCTTGATTTGTCTTTCCCACGCAACTTATTAGAACTTATATATTTTTATTATAAATAGAAAATCTTTTGGAGCTAGAGTTATCAAAATGCCCCTTTTTTCAATTTGTGATTAAACAAATGAGAACTTACAAAAGTATTGTAATTCTTTAATCCTATACGAGGTTTATCTACAAAATGGGCTTAATCAAGGTAAGAGAATAAACTGTAAACTATACTTATTTGGAAATGAGTTTTTAAAAGAATTTTTTTACTTAAATTAAAACAGCTTTTAAAAACAACTTTTAATAAGTATAAAAAAAATTTGTTAGATATCTTAAGATTATTTCATGACTGAATTTTTTTTTTGCTTTATTTAAAAATTAGAACCGTTGAATATTTTTTGAAAACATGTCTAGAATAAATATATATAGTTCTAATGTCTCATCTTGTTTACAAATATTATCTAAATAAACTATACGGCACACACCGAGTTCATTTTATAATTTCGCTTGCAATCATCACGTCACTAATGCAGTATATGAAATGATATAACATAGTATACACTACACTATACATTTATTACAAAAAATATAAAAAATAAATGCATTCAATTCATAAGAGTATTTATTTTATTTTAAAATATATATATTATTAAATAAATATAAAGACTGCAAAGGTGGGTGAACCTATCAAATTCCAATATATTTATTTTTCAAGAAAAAAATCAACTCATGAAACTGAAACTTCATCAAAGTCATATGACATGGTCTCACTGCAATTCCTCCTACATGTCAGTTTATTTATTTATTGAAATTTTTTACAAGTCCTTCTCATGATGACTTTGTCTTCTCTTTCACCCTCCCAATTCATGGAAGAACATGAAAACTGCAGGAAGTACAAAAACCACTGAATTTTCTTCTGCCCCTTCTTGGGAATGAACATTTGCTTGATTGATGAAATTGTGTTTCTCACAGGCTTTAAAAAAGAGTGAACCCTAATGGCCTTATGGGTAGTAGGTCTGCATGCCATGGAGATTCCCTTGGATGCAATAAATCACTTATTACACTCACTTGTATAAACACTCTAACCATTTGACCCAACAATGTTGTTTTTTTTAGCAAAGGTAGACAATTGCTTGATCGTAGTTACATATCCTAATATAAGATTAACATAAAAACAAGATAAAGATACAACAAAAGATCAACTTGAAAGGGAGAGAAGGGAAGGAAGAGAGGGAGTGGGGTCCAGATGGGAGGGTGAGGAAGTAGAGCATTCTGCCTCACTCTTCATTAACCTAAGAATGCTGTTATGTACAGTTTTTTATATGTAGCTCCACATATAGTTTTGTTTTACTAATAACATGTATATTTTTGTTATGTGAACATGTATTTTTTTTTGGGATATATAAAACTCATTGAAGTAAATACATTTCCGTTTACACGAAGTATAAAAACTTTTTTATATATAATTATAGGTGGAAATATACCTCACCCATCCCAACAAATAAAAGGACTGTCGTCATGGCTGATTTTGTACATGCATTCACTGATTTCATGCTTAGGAGATGAAGATATCAAGGAAAAGATTGTGTGTGTGTGTCTCTGTGTGTTTGGTTTATAGTTTCATGTGGAGGGCCACATGAATTTTATGGAGGGTTGTGCCAATGAAGAGTACTTGTCAAAATAAATATATATTTTTTTTAATAAATGAATGACACTGTGATTCACTCAGTGGATTTTTTATTTGTTTTTTCATGCGTGTATCTTATTTGATTTTTATTGTAGGGTTATCACATCATCATAGTTAAAATCAAACGATTATAAATACATCAAATTATGAATGAGACCATGCGTGAACATGAATTTATTTCATATGATTAATTTAAGATTGTCTGATTGATCCAAGTACAAAACAAATACATAAATAACAAGTAGATGATCCATCCATGATTCACTATAGCAACGCATTTGCGTGATGATTTATATTAGAACATTACATGAAAATGAAACATGAAGGATAACTAACACATGAAAACACCATTGTTTTTTCAATTATGTACCATTGGATGTCTTAAAAAAATCGGTCAATTCTTACGTTCTAATTCAAATATCATACAGAAGCATCCTAGATCATGATTCATGGTTGTATTCATAAAATTGTGTTTAGTTACTTGTTAAAATATTAATGCTAGTAATTTTAGATTTTATATAATATAAAATGATGCTATGATCATAAAAAAACTTAAAACTATTTAATATTTAAGACTTGATGATTATACAAAAATTTCTAAAATAATTATTTGCAAATTAATATTTTTGTTGTGTCATAATAATTTCATCATTCAATTCTGGTTAACCCAATAGTTGAACTAATGACCCTTTAACCCGATCAATAAAATTTATCAAGATTTAAGACTTGATAATTATAAAAAAAAATTAAAATATTTTATTTATTTTATTGTTAATTTTTAAAATTAGCAATAATATTTTTTTTATGCCATTATGATCTCATGATTTAATTCTAGTTAATAAATGGTTGAATCAGTGACCTTTAACCTGTTCAGCGAAAAATTCAATTTTTTAAATTTGCTTTTGGGACCATCTACTAGGAGGATTTTATCTTTTATAAGATGTGTTGGATTAGAATTTTTTTTTTGGGGGAGGTCAAAAAGGAGAGGAATGAATTAGCTCATGAAAAAAAAAATTCTCTTTACTTTCTAATTTTGTCTCAATGCAGCCAAAGGCACTAAAATTCTCCAGGTATTGGAAGATAAGATTCAAAGAGGACCAAACAGAAGACTCATCTTTTTCTAAACCGTTGAGCATATCCCCCATTGCCCCCACTTACAATAAAGAGAGAGCATGCTAAAGGTCTTTAAATAGTTATTCTCCAAATATGCAACTTTAACAATTTGAAGATGATCTTCGCCAATATTTAGAATGCGAATTTAAATGTTTACCAAAAAAAAAAATGTGAATTTAAACCATGATATATAAAGATGTTATAAGTACTACAATGGAAGTTTCAAGTTGTTTTCCATTCATCAAATCTGTACTCAATAACATTTCATTAAACATGACTTACAGGAGTCAACTGATCTATCTCTTGCTCCCCTATTGGTTGATGTCTATTAAGTTTTACATTGCAGAAGTTGAATCACAACAGGTGGCTTGAAACCTAGCTTATTGGGGTTGAAACCATCTATTCGAGATCGAATTGGTTTGCAAATGATGTGGAGCGTGAACGAGGCCCATTGCATGCATGGCGCTAGAAGGATGGCCCTTTATTCCGTAACATCATCACCCTAGTTAAGAGTTTTAATGCCTATTGAAAGTTTTCCTTCCCCAACACATCTAGAGTTTCTCAAATATATGAATCCATTAGCTTTTTTATTGAAACATTACACTAGAAGAACAGTTCAATAACAAACAAAAAAGAAAAGCTACACTGAGTTGTTCCTGCTGTCACTTTGTATATCAAACGTATTATGATTTTTTTGAAATACATGTATATATCTATTGAAATATACTATCACAAAAAGTGAAATACAAAATCATATAAATAAATTGAATAAATGTATTTTATCATTGTTCATAATGGAATATATACTAATATAATAAAGTGTGTTCTTTTGTTTCTCCTCATCACCATTTGAAAATGTTCTATTTTATATGAATGGATATGTCAAAATCTTCGTTAAAAAAATTACATTTATTGAAAACGATTACAAAATTATTTGAATTTATTAGCACTCAAACTCAATAATAAAATAAAAACAATTGAGTGAGAGGGAGAATAATAGTCCATGTTCAGCACACAGACCATGCTTGTTTGACCAATTCTCCATTATATTTCAAATTTATTCCCCACTTTTGCCATGGGAATTTGTGTTCTTGATACTGTGGGGACAAAACAAATAACCCTAATTTTCTTCCCCCTACATCATCCTCTTCAATCTACCAATCAAAATATGTCTTGTGGCATTAGATGATATCACAAAGACAGGTAAAGAAAAGAGGGGGGCTCTCACTTTTGTTCCATCACCCTCTCCCTAGGGATCCTATAATAAAGAGAGAGAGAGAGAGAGAGAGAGAGAGATTAATTGAAGTGTGGTTTGAAACAAAAGCTGGTATTGGGGACAGTCAAAAGCATGGACTTTCTTTTGAGAGTTATTTATTTCTTTTTGTGTATTGAATAAAATGCTGTCAGGTAATGTTAGGGATCACAAAAAATTAAAAAAAAGAGTCAAATGCTTCACAAAGGTTTTCCATGGTCTTTTTTTCATCAAATAAAAAAAATCAACATATTTTTTTTTCTTCCTTCCCTTATATTTAATATTTTAAATTTTTGTATAATGGTTTAAGATTTTTGAAAGATTTTTAACTTGGATGGAATATTTCATGAATATACCATTAAAATGGATGGTGATTTATCTAAATGAGTTAAAAGATTGATGACACACTTTATTGTAAAAAAAATGTCACAAATAGTAATCAGTGCAAACATGCAGTCATTTTTTTAGCTCCTAATATGTTATTTCAAATAATGTGTTAATGACAATCGATTGTAAATTGTGTTATAAAATAGATTGACTATATCTCTAATGCAATACATGAATGGGCTTTGATGGGCATTTAGAATTGGAGATTTTTTATTATTATTATTTTTAGGGGGGAGGGGGGTTGGTGGTGGTGTTGGACCAATCTTTTAATCCCCAGCTGACATTGCTTTTAAACTGCAAAGGGCATTGTTTGCAGTGATCATCCACATTCCTCAAAGCCAACCCCACAACACAACACTGCCTTGAAAGTCCAACCCCTTCACTATCTATAATTCTCATGCATGCATGTTGTTTCATCCAAGATAGATGGTTGAATTAATTTTTATTTCAAAAAGAATCTTTTTTTTTCTAGTTATAAAAATATGAACATTCAATATTCAAAAACCCAATATCATAGTATTTGGAGGGATGGTTGAAGTACTTGTGTTGGTGGCACTAATTCAAATGAAGATGAACTACACTTATAACAACATCAATGCCCCTCCATTTAATTTTCCATGAATATTATTTTTAACTTTTTTTAATTATGCACAACAACAATTGTCATGTATATGGAAGTCAATAAATGTGAATTGATGCCTATGTATGTACAAAACATACTTGGTAAAATAAATATATATATAATTATTTTGAAAAATATATATGGTAGGATACTGAGATACAAGGAAGGTGACATGGTACATATAGTGCTAAAATTAATATTCAAATTATGAGATAATTAACAAAATGAATATTAGAATAAACACATCTACCTATCTAATGTTTAACTCCAATCTAAATATAGAAAACATGCCTTGTGACAAATAGAAACTTATGCCCCCCCCCCCCCCCCCCCCCCCCCCCACACTTTACACCAATAGTTTAGACACCTTTCTTTCCAACAATGTTTTTACATAGAAAATTAAAATTAAAGTCAGGGGAGACAAAGAAGAAAAAACATAAAGGGATAGAGAGGCTGAGGACATTAAAGTGGAAAAAAGAGGAAATAAAAGAGAGGGAATGTGTGAGGAATACAAGGTGAAAAGAAGGGATTGAGTGATCCGAGGAGGACAACACGCATGCATGAAAGTGAGAAAATAAAGAAGAGTGAATTAGTGAGTGAGATTCTCATTCTTCTGTTTTAGAGACATACTGGCCCAGATGAGGGAATTGGACCATTTTAAAAATAGTCAGGGATAACCATTTCTGTGATTTTTTTTTATTTAATCTCTAGCATGTTTTGAATTTTTATGAAAATATATATTTATTTGATGAAATGCATAAATAAATATTTGATTGAATTGAACGCATATCATTTTACATTTTTCATGCTAATTTAGTAACTAAATATCAAATAGGGAGAAGATGCCAATTGTAGAAGTGCTTATGAGAATGAGAGAGGGTATCAATGTTCAAAAATACAAAGGTCAATCCAATGTGATAAGATTGTTGTAATACACTGTCTTTTTCAACTTAATTTTTAGTCTCATTTATCTTTTGTTAGCCATCTATGTACTTATATTAATGAGATATATACTTTGTTAGAAATTTTATACATTTTATATAAATGAGATTATAATTCATTATATTATATATTAACTTTTATAAAATTATACACATCATTAAATGAGATATATTATTAAAAAAAATAGGTGGGGCTGAAAAATTAGTGTAACATTATGAGCGCCGCTATACTCGATCCTTTCTACCATGCCAAATACAATAAAAAAATTACATTGTTAAGGCTCTCAATTCAGTGTAAAAAATTATATCTTCATTAAAAAAATGTATATCTTTTAATGATGTCATTCGATTCATTTAAATATACAACACCACTTACAAAACTACATACCGGCGTTGGATGAGTTTTTATGATGTTTAAAGTACCAATGAGTGTAACATTTCCCCAACATAATTCATGTGATAAAAGAGATGGTGAGGGCCCACTAACGATGACGACCCATCACTGACAATGGCCCAACCCTCCTTCACAATCAGAGTTGACCAACACATGCTCGCTGCATAAGACAAAATTGTAACTCCCTCCAACCCGGTTTTTTGAATTTTGCTTTTAAAAACACCCAGAACAGGTCTTTTTTTTCCCCTTCCTTCTAAAGTCTTGTGAATTCATTCTTTTATAACAAAATAATATACTTACATTAATCAAATGTGTATTTATATTAATTTCAAATGAGACTACAAAATAGTCATTAGGTGCAATTTTTTGAATAACCTGACCATGACAGGTCTAGGGTTTTGATAATGAATGAATTCAGACTACCAATTTAAATCATTGAAAAGAATATTAATATTTGAATCCGAATCTTTTTGGATTTTGAACAAATATAGATATTTTGTTATACAAAATGATACATTTGAGTATTTTAATTTTCAAAATTATGATGAATGATGCAAGATATTGAAGAACAATGTAGAATACACATATATATATATATATATATCGCGATTACGTGCGGTTTACGGTCGGTGCGGTGCGCGATCACGGGTCCATCGCATCGGACGGTCGGGTGTGATTCACGTCGACCGTTGGATGCGATGGACCCGCGATCAGACGGCCCACGTCGCGCACCGCACCGACCGCAAACCGCACCTAATCGGTTCAATATATATATATATATATGTGTGTGTCGAATCTGAATATATCTTGGAGCAAATACATAGATAACCCCAGCCGCACTCTGGTCAATCGGATAACTGTCTGATTTTACTGTATCCATATTCAAAACGGGTACAGATATGTTTCAAATAATTGATAAGCTTACCCCATTCCATTTGCTATCACGTTTTGAACACTAAAATATATGGAAAAATCCACAATTTTCAAAGCTTTGATTATATTATACTTTTTGGCTATCCATTCCATTCCTTTATAAACAGACTAAAAAAGAAATAAAATCAAAGCTTGTGGAGACTATAAAAAGTATGACACACAAAGATTGTACCTAACATTATTCACACAAGGACATCAATAAGCATACTTGACCTCCCCACTCAACTAAAACCCAACCCATTGACAATCCTATATAATGCCCATTCATTCTGATCTATTTTAAATGAAAATAAAACCACCTTCATAAACAAACACACCTATTTTATAAAGAGATGATAATACAAACACCCCTTTTCTTCAAAAGCACTGATGGTAATACAAAGGTCCATTTATGAAGAAATGATATTCCATGTGAACAGTCCAATATATAATACGTCTTCACAAAGTCCTAATTCGTGATAGGACATATTATTCATTTTAAGGGTTCAGATTAGATGCAAGGGTAGAAAACTAAGCCATTTAATACACTATAAAAAAGGGCTTCTGATGGACAAAATTTGTCTATTCACCTATTATGATATACAGTGCACGGAGAGAGTATCAAGAATATAGATCACCGCTGAGTTCAATTTTTGCAGTATTGGATTCCCAGCAGATGTTAAATTACACTTTATAACTAACTATGCAAAAACAATAGATAGCACATACCAGAGATGTGCTGCACCGTGAAAATGCCTCTAACAGTCTTCCACACAAACCCTGGTACATGGTGAAATGTAATCAGAAGAACGAGAAAATTGACTAATGCATGAATGATGAAATATAGAAACATTAATATTCGACATTCCAATAGAACCAACAGTGGGACCAAGGTAAACAGGCGGAGGTAGCCTTCTTAGATTGACCGTAAGGTTAGCCACCAGGGGGGGGGGGTGTCCCTCCGATATAAAAAAAAAACCAGAACCACCATTCATTTACAAAACCAGGAAAGAAAAATAAAACCTACAATAGGGGGAGACAAGATTATGAAAGATCAATAAAAATATTACTACGATGATACAAGCATTTTTAAATAATGAACTATACTGAGTGTTTTAAATCAAAACATAACATTCTGAAGTGACAAGAGGAGCGCCTGTTAATACTAAGGGTGTGTTTGTACCAAAGGGAAAATGATGGAAAGGAACATTTTTCCTTTGACCATCCAAAATTCTAGTGTTTGTGCCACAAACAATGGAAAGAAAAAAATTCTCTGACTTTCCCTCTCCTATTTTATCTTATTAGAAAAGGTGGGAAAATTCTCTTCCCATATGTGATAATTTGAGTGTGATGGATAAATTTTCTACCACATGCACAAACACTTCAAAGAGAATATTTTACTTTCCATCACTTTCCCTTCAACCCAAATTCCATCACTTTCTTTTATTTTCCATTCAAATTTGTGCACAAACACACCCTAAGTGCATTAATTTTTCATAGAACCTGGACGAAATTAGACCAATAAGGTGAACACAATAACCTATAGTGCCCTCTATCACACTAGAATGATAAGACAAATTCTAATATGATATCAAACATTCAAATAAAAACTTAGAAACAAAGAAATCATCTAAAGACTACTCTTTTTTAAAAAAAAAAGGGGTTTAACTTGAGCATTTCAACCTGAAATCATGCCAATTTCAGCTAATACAGGCAACGAGCACACTCACCAAGCTTTCATCAAAACTACAGCCTTCACTTTTTCAAAAGCATGTCCCTGAATTCATCATTTGATTTTGGCTTTTCGTCCCCTTCTTTCTTTGAATCCTTGTTGCTCCAGCCAAGGGGCTTTACTACAGCTCTTGGCATTGCAAAAGTGTTCTTCCCTTCAAGTTGAACATGGCCTCCACGACGACGAATAGACTCACTGGAGTTCTTACCAGGTTGTCTGGACTTCTCTTGCTTATCCCCATGGTCAGCTGTACGATGTGCCTCTCCACCTATCGCATTTACTTCAAGTCAAATACAGCCAAGAAGCTTGGAATGTTTCATTTTAAATCAGTGACAACTATTTATGTTTAGAATTCCAAGGACATTCTTAAAAAAAGGTATTTACTGATTTTACAATGATAAGCTTGACGAATCAGTTTAAAATAAACTGCTTTTAGTTGCATAAAATTTACATACGGAAACAGCATTTTAATGAGGTTGGAGCCATAGCTCAATGTTGAAGCACAATTTGCATGAGTTATGGGTTCAAACTTCAAATCCCACCGCTTATCAACAAAAAAAACAGAAGCATTTAAACAATTACGGTAATGGAGAATACAATCTCATATAAAAAGTGATCTTTGCATAGCAAATGTAATTTTCCAAGAAAGATAAGAATGACACTAATAAGAATAAATGATATCCGAATGTTTCTTTCTTAGGGTCTGCAATGTCCCAATCGTCAAAACCAATGGCACAATCTCAGGCATTATGGAAGGCAATTAATCTAACACGGCCATACTAGTTTTTTCTTGGACCATCCAGCTTTCCTATGCACGAGTGTAAATGAACACCCAGTAAAAAGAAAGAATGAGAAATGCACATCAACAACATCCTGCCATGGCTTGTAATGGAAATTAAGTCAAACGATATCCTAGTGCCGATTTTCCATTTCTTAAAAGAGAGATCACCATGAACTATAGTTCCATGCACACATTTATGGTTGAGTGCATATAAGAGAGACAATTAGTAAGTTTTGTCCCAACCAAACAATAAACTTTGTAAGCATGGTTTGCACACCTTTCAAGCAATATTGTGATGGATGGCGCAGAATCTCAACACTAAACATTATTTCTATCTAGGTTAGTGCAGGATCTCAACAATAGAATTATGTGGTTTCATATGAAATAATTGATCCTTCAAAATTATTGACTGGCACTGCAAATTATACTTGTCACACAGGTATTGAATATATTGTCAATAACAACTACAAATAAAATTTATGGAGAATTTGTGATCAGTTATTAAATTTAAATATGACAGTAATTCTACAAACCAATGAATGATGACTGAATATACCGTGTCTTTCAGCAGAAGATTTCTTTTGTCTCTGCTTTGGATCTGACCGCATGATACTCAATTTCTTCCCAAGCAAATTATGTTTGTTCCTGGAAATAGCAGCTTTAAGATGTTCATCATCAGAGAAATCCACATATGCAAATCCCTGCAGAAACATAGAGAAAAGTATCAATAAGCATGTGACAGATATTCTTTCATCTTTCTGAGAAGGCATGGGTTGAAATAGCGTATATTTCCAAGCACATGGAAACTATATTCCGAGCAACTCCAGCATGACAGGGTGGCAAAGATTAAATTATAATGGGAGCGCAATGAAACAGAAACACAAACAACAAATCTTGTTTCATCAATATGGGATCCTTTATGGAACACATCTGAAAGAAATCTCAACAACAAGCACATTGACGTAATTCTACAATTTAGTCATCCCTTTAACCATGTTGTACTGGTGGTAGAGACTTTCCATGAGATCCCTAGCCAACACCAGTCAGCAAGCAGAGAAAGCTAAACTTAAGATTTCAGGTTTAAGCTCATTACTTGCAATAAAAAAAGTAACTCACTTATTTCCTGAATTTGGATTTTGGCATGAGGTAAGGAAAATATGTGATAAGGCCAGAATTTATCTCTTAAGGAAATTCAATCAGCCAAAAGGCCAAATTCAAACAAAACACAAATGGGAGGTAAAATTTCACTACTGCGCTTCCATATCAATGATAATAGAAATTCCATTTAAATTTGAAGTTGAGGAAATATGAAATCACAAGAACTCAATCATCACAAAGCCTATATGTCAATGATATGGGCCGATATTAATGATAACTAAGAAATATTGAAGCAAATATCTATAAAAGATAAACATTTTGACCATCCGAAACAAAGTTTACAGTGACAGTGGGCAAGAAAACCAAAAAACAAGGGCTAATGTTTAGCAGGAAAGCACAATATAAGCAATAAACAAATGTTAACGTTTAGCAGGAAAGCACAATCCCTTGTGACAGGATGTGGCAAATTTTTATCAGGTCACAATGAATACACACAATTTTCATGGAATGTTTCCCCGTTTAATTGAAAATTACAAAACTAGTCAATTGCGTGTAATGTGTAATACATGATTAAATGTGCCTTGCAAATTATTCATCAGCATCAAAAAAAAAAAAAAAAAAAAACCAAGAACTCAAAAATTGAAACCCCAAAAATCAAAATACCTTCCCAATTAAAATAAAAATAACTCACCCAAAGCCCCTATCCCCTCAGGTTTCATCCCCCTTCTCTGTTTCTCTCTTCACAAAGCAAAAAAAAACCACTCTCTTCCCCACACCCCAACTCTGTTCTCCCCTCAAAATCCAAACAAACAAATCCCTCAAGATATAAATATTGATCATTTTTGTGCCATGATCAATTGTATTGTTTTTGTTCCTTTTTTTCTTCTAATTGTTTCTGGATTGCAAATTTTTCCTTCACCAAATTATTTACAAATACCAAACAGGTAACAAGGGGAAAATCCCTGCATGTCAAAAAATTTATATGTCCAAAAAGGAAAAAAAATAATAACCAAATTACAATACAAGACAACTGCAAGAAAGGAACACCTACATAAAATAAGTAAACAGCACTAGCCATGATATGGCAACCCCCACAAAATGGTTTTAAATTCCAACAAACTTTAATTCAAAACCCATATGATTCTTCTAAAATGATAATTTGGTTACAGTTGTAATGAGATTGTTTATTTTTCCTTCTTGCTGCACAAATGTTGCATCCACAGGGTTAAATCAAGATTATTGTGGAGAAAATCTCACTTCAAAGAGGAATTATATGCATTCAGTCCAAAGACAATAATTTCTTCTTCTAAAGATGAGTACATTTTTTTATGGATTACAAGATTTTACATAAGAGGCAATTTCAGCTTAATTTTATGGTGTGTGTGTGTGTGTGTGTGTGTGTGTGTGAGAGAGAGAGAGAGAGAGAGACAGACCCTTGATTTACCAGTGAACTTGTCCCGCATTAAACGGATAGCTGTTACACCACCAATGTCACTGAAGAAGTCACGCAAATGGTCCTCATTGGCCTACACATCAAAGTCAAATTTGAACTACTGAAAGATCAACAGTAAATAATATTTACAACAATTTACACATCAATTTACTTCAAGACTGATATTAGATATATATGCTGTGCATTGGTCTCTGTAAATACGAAGCTCAGCTTGTTGTGGAATGGAACCATCTGCAACTTGTTCACCCGTTCCAGGATCAATAGTCCTGGATAATGTAACTGCTTCTAAACTATCAGAATCTTCAGCACCATTTGATTTTCCAAGTGCTTCAGTTGTACTCCCCACACATGCTCCAGTCTGTTTTGGAGCTTTAGTTTTCTGTTTTTTTGAAGGCGGCTGTTCATCAGCTGGTTTGGTGGCTGTTTTCCTTTTTTGGGAGGTAATTTTCCCAGAAACATTCTCTTTATGATGAGTAATCGGGACAAGCACTTTTTGACTCCTGTTGCAACCTAAATACCTTGAGCTCTTCCAGACGTGGTGTCACCTGGAAAGACAACATAAGATAACCAGCTACAGATTAAACCCTTCGATGCACAGAATCAATGTGAAAAGAGGCCACCAGCCATTAAAACTAGTGAACATGGATCATTATTTATAATAAAAAGTTCTACCATCCAGGCTGCAAGAAGGCAGCCTCCACTGTACCCCTTAAAGGACGGGTTAAAAACACATGCCCAAGGACAATATTTCATTAAACAATGACTGAAGAAATCCAATAATTTTGCTTTTTCATTAATCCTGATCTTTTTTTTCACATAAATTATGCAAAAATGCAAAATTAATATTTTTCTCATTAACTAACAACAGTACTAATTACTAACCATGAAATGGACCTTTGCCATCATCTCAAAGCAGATCAGTGGATCCTAAGCTATTTATTCCAGATATAAATCATGTCAGATATTTAAAAAATAAAATGGCTTGGTGAGAAGTACACTTAACATTTAGGATTTACATATTATCAGGCCCATAATAAAGTTGTTTTTGTTAATTCTGCTTTTCATTCTAAAGATAATTATGGTGACTTGTCAATCCTCACATGTTCTGTCTAAAAGTAAAAGTGCATTGAACAATGTAGTATTTTTTTCCACAAAAGAGGTGCGTCAAGCAATTTAGACACCACCATACATGTCATGTTAGAAAAGAAAAACAGGGAAATCATGATATATCACAACCACATAATGCATTTGAAATAACAGCAGCATAACCATCTAAACAAACAAACAAAAATTCGGAGTATACCTTTCTTACAGCATTGTCGAAGTCCTCTAGAGTACCAAATTCTCTTTCAAATTGCAACCAAGCATGGCATATATCCTGAATGATTCTGTGTTTTAGGAAAGGTATCATCTAATGCGTGATATACTACATAAAAAGAATAGGACCGTGCAAAATGGAAACAGAAAGTAAAAAGGATTGAAATCCTTTAAAAGGAAACAAGTATACTAAGTACTAAGGCTCCGTTTAGAAACACAGATTAAAAAGTAGATTTTGGAATAAAGCTGCTTTTTAAGATGATTTTAGACATTGACTTTTTTAGGATGTTTTTTTTAATTCAGGAATCAATATTTGAAAGGAGTTTAATGTTTGGTAGAAAAAGTTGCTTTTCATTTCAAAAAATCGATTCTGACCAAAAATCGTTGTTTTGAGATTTTAAAAACACCAATTTCGAGAGAAAAATTAAAAGGAATCCAGCTTTTGATTCCGTCAAAAGCTGCCCCGTTTGGTTGCGCGTTTAGGGATTTTCCGCTTTTCAAAAAACGGAATCGCCCCAAACGCGCAACCAAACAGAGCCTAAGTAGTACATTAACCAACAGTCATTGTTTTAAATATCGATCCTTATATCGATATATTGATTTTTTTTTGAGAAAAACGCTAAATATTGGACATATATCGGTACTTTAGCGAAATATTCAATTTCTCGTCAATTTCTCGCGAGAAATTGAATTTGACGAGATGTTTTTATTTTTTAAAACACACCATACCCCTCAATGCCAGTATTTTAAAAATGGATCTCAGTTACAAAGCAAAAATAAATTAATGATGAAATTTCAATCAAATTTGTGAAAAGGTATAGATTTCTAATGCTTCATAATAATCATGAAATTTCATACATAGTGTCTTAATAATGAAATATAATAATAATGAAGCAACCTATATAATATCATGAAGGCCTATAGAATTCTTTGGTTGTTTGCAATTGTAATTTAACTAAATTTGATTAAATTATTGAATTTGGAATTTTCAAATATTCAAATTTGAGATGTATTATTATATACAAGTTACTTTTATACTTTATAATGACAAACTAAAATATTTTCCATTACACTATGTATGGAATCATTGTTTTAAATATGTATATTCTCCATTTTTCTACTTTTTCTTATTTTTTTTCATTTTTTTCACTAGTCATGAGAAAAAAAACCCAAAATCGATTTATCGATCGATATATCAATTTGGACCATTTTTGATATATCGATGAAATCGATATTTTCAACATTGCCAACGGTAGGTTATGCTAAGCAGGTGAGACTAATACCAATAGTTTCCCTGACTAGTTCTACATAGTCTATGATGTCTGGGAAGTTCCCCCAATACCTTGTTCCCTCTTAAGGAAAAAAAACTAAAATTATGATGTCCAGTACACAGCTCCACTAAAATATGTTACAGCAATGCATGTCCAGTAACTCATAACTTCTACAGTTTTTTTTCAGGAACCCAACACAAAACATGTATCCAATTATAATTCTAAGAAGCACTTAAATAAAACAAGGACATATACGTACCAAATTTTGAAATAAGCCATAGAATAAACAATATTTGCATATGCACTAAAATGAAACCATAAGGCAATCAAGACCAGTGTTCCGAAAAGCGGCCTGTGCGGCCGCATATGCGGCCGCACAGGCGGTTCGGTAACACTACCGAACCGATTTGGTGCTATGCGGCCTATATGCGCTCGGTCCCCGCATAGGCGGTGAAAAACCGGGCGTGCGCCCGCTTAAGCGGGCGCACAAGTTTTAAAACATAAACGGGTCGGGCATGTCTATTTTTCTGCCCGACACGTGTAAAACTTAAAAAAAAAAAAAACAGTTTTTTTTAGCTTTGGACGACTGCAACTCCTCTTTTTCTGCCGGCCCAAGTTTTGGGGCTTCAATGCTTCATCGACTTCTTCTTCTCCTCTTCATCGAGGGTTTCTTTTGAGCTCCTCTTCGTTGAAGACTTCTTCTCTTCATCAACGACTTCTTCTCCTCTTCACCGACTGTTTTTCCTCCTTCGGCCGCACTGTTGCAGTGGCCTCCCCTTCTTCTTCGACCACCACAGCGAGCCAAGGACCATCGTAAAAAATAGAGAGTTGTCCCCTTCTCTTCTCCTCCTTCGACCCACCGTAGGCTGCAGCGATCACCTCTTCTTCTTCTTCTTCCGAACCGCCGACCACCTCTCTGTCTCACTCACTCTGTTTTCTGTCTCAGTCACTCTTTGTTTTATGTGTCTCTCTCTCACAAATGAAAGGATTAAAACTTTGAAGGGGACACTCACCCTATCATATGACACCTGTTCTTTTATTTTTTTTATTTGCAATTGTGATCTTTTATATTATTTATTTATTTATTACAATGGGGACACTTGGGTACTTTGGTGTGTATTTTTTTTATAATAAACAGTTTACAGTGGAACAAAACTTGAGTGTTTTGGATGTATATATATGTGATCTAAAATATCTAATGTGTATCTTCTATACTATAACAATTTAGTTAAAATAAAATATATTGGAGTCTTTAATATTTTTTTGTATATATGTTTTTAATATTTATCTTGATATGTTTAAAAATTATATATTTTATTAATAAAAATATAAAACCGCATATACACCCGCATATACTTCCGCATACCGCATATACTCTGTGCGGTACCCCAACCGCACGTAAACCGCATCCTGCATATCAGAACACTGATCAAGACCACATAATGATTCATTCTCCCACTTCCATTTTATGGGAATCCCCCTCCTTCAAAATATGTATTACTATTATCCAATGTCAAACTATTAAATCTTGTAGTCCAGTAGGCTCATGCATCAACAATTCATCTAAAGAATGAAATCCAATTCCGGATCACATTAATGCACTGCAATCGATATGCAAAATTCCATCAAGCCAAATTATTAGAATCACAAAAATGATTTTCACATTTGACCAGTTAAGTCTTTCAGCAAGGCTTCACTTCACCAATATTGATAGCACAGATGGAATAAGGCATGTAAAGAGATTGCAAATAAGTATTCACATCTCATATTTCGACATGTTCCATCTAAATAAGCCAATGCAATGCATATTGAAAGATTCACTAATCTAACTTTCAATATATTCCATCATGAGGCCATATAAATTATAATACCATATTGCAGGGGGGGCATAAGCAATGTACCTCAGAACCTGATCCCATGAATCTCTTGCTATAGCATCTCTTGTAAATAGACCTTGCCTCATTTACATGGTTCATTTCAATTTCCATTGCTATATAACGTTGCCAAACTCCAACAAGTGATCCGCTGAATATACAAGTACCATATAAATATGGGGTGGAACAAGGGGGGGAAATAAACAGTGCTAAAATTTTGCATGTTGCAGAACTCATCCAAGAGCAAACCTGGTCTTGATAAAGCTCTCCCAAACTCCACGAGCTGCATCAATACCATTTCCAAATTTCGCTTCTAAACGAGCCCAGTATGTATGCAAGCGCAATAAACTGTCAGATCCTTTTAAGTGTGGGGACAAGTAATCTGCAGCATGCTGAAATTATACATCAAGTTATAGCATTACATTTGATATCCTTTCGGCATATTGGATATTATTCGAATATTTGTAATGCTATAGAATGACAAAGGTTATTCTCACAGTAACAGGGACAGTGAATGACTGCACATATCGGAGGCGCAAAGTAGAGCACAATTTATCATGCTTCTTTAAATTAAAAAAAAAAAAACAGTTACCTGCTTCTACCACAAATTTCACTCCGTCTTCACACACATTTTGTAAAGTAATAAACTAGAACAAGTTAAAAGGTTTACATCTTTTGATTGGAGCTTTTCTTTTGATATACATCTTAAATAGATTAAATACCTCCCTGTCACTTATCTGATCTACTCACCTCGGCATACATTCTCCACAAAAAATGTGCATTATAAAAACCAATAGTTTTTTCCACTTATTTAAAGTATAATAACCACTGTAAATTTTACAGTCACTTGTGCTTTTATCCAGAAAAGGGTCTCCGATGTTTTACTTTCATGGGTGATTGGATCTAGTAAAGCATTTCACTACATATTGTATTATGTCATACCCTAGAAAACATAGATCTATATGTTAGATAAGGCATGTTGGTGTTTTATGGTACGGGTTTGTGTGTTACGCGACATACTGCATAATGGCCTTATGCCTCACCATATAAGCCCTTCAACCAAATCATAAGGTCGTGTGAGTACCAAAATATACATCACAGTAAATGAAGGTATGAGATTTAATTGTTTTTCAAAAAACTTACTGGCTTTCAAATCTCTTGTTAAAAGTTTAAACAACCACAAAACAAAACAAGGACCATATTTAAGTAATTTCTGGGGTATGGAAATCGAGACTTTTGAACTAGTGCAGTTGATGTGAAGATGTTAAGGGGTCTAAATCCCAGATACACACCGTGACAAGCTCTTAAAATCCCAGTGTCAGATTCTACATCCCAAGAAAACAGCATTAAACTAAACCCCAGAAGTCAATAAGAAACCAAGGACTTAAAACATGGGGTACTGGTTTACATGGTCAACATGCAGAGGTAGGTTACACGAGCATAATATGCTGTACAATTAGTAATAAACAACAATGCAAAATATACAATCTACGCCAAATACCACAATCTGCTTCAAGATATTATATCCATTATGCTAATGAAAGCAAGTTAAGAAACAACTATTTGACGCAATGGTAAAATGCTCGTGTAATTTATTTATTATAACAGGGCAAAGTACTAGGTGAGTTTTGAGGGAGACCACTTTGTGCAATTTATTTATTTATTTATTTGGGAAATGTTACGGAGATTCCCAAACTTTGCGCAAAAATAAAATCAGAAGATTAAGATCACATCCAATCTCTCCCCTCCTACCACCTATATGCAAGACTGCTCTAGGTTATGGGATGTTCTTAATGAAGCATAAGAGTTTCCATACAACTTCAATGTTTTGAAAGAAGTCAAAGAACATGACGCAGCAGATACAAACATGCATGAGGTGATGGAAGATCCTAGTATAACACATATGACACTGATTGGGCCAATGTTACAAGAATAGATTTCATAAGAGAAAACAAAACGCATACCTGAAAAGTATCTCGTATCTTAGCATAATCTGGGGTATCATCTGCTACACCAGCAGAAGAGATTTTCCTTCTCAACCCATCAATACGAGTAAGAAATAGATCCAAATACTGCAGCAAAAAATCCAATATAGCAAAGTAAATTCTCATGAAGGGCAAAAGTAGTAGAGTAATACTATAATAATATGAATATACACCACATTTGAATTTTTAAGACTAAGAGATTGGAGATTTATTGATAATAGATTAATATTATAATAATTTATTTGCAGCAGGGCAGCCGAAGGGTTGTGTCTGTGTCCCGCACATATATGTGTATGAATAGCTAGATTTATGAACATATTTTTTCAGAAAATTTCACCAAATTTAGCAGTCACTAAATCCCACCATTGTGCAAATGTAAAAATGATATTGTTATTATTATTATTATTTTTAATTTACGAGGAAAACATATGGGCAGCTATCATGGCATTGTTTTGGGCTTGGGTAATGATGATTCTTGGTGAAGCATCAGCCTCCACAATCATGGGGTTTATTGGTGAGGGAATTTTGTATGTGGTTTATTTCAGAGATTCATCACCTCCTTGTATTTCAGGGGAATCATTTTTTTACATGAAGGCTCCAACTTTTCTCAGAAAAAAAAGAAGAAGATAATGGACTTATCACTCAGTAGCATATAATAGTAGACATGCACAAATGACGTTCTTATATTAAACATTAAGAAAGTGATCAATTACCTAACATACCAGATTTCTCCTATTATTACGTTAAAATTATAATAATGAATGAGATCCCAGTAATTCAGGTACATCCATGTATATTTGTATATAGATAGAAAGAATAGGAACTAAGTCCTGTAAAGTAAGAAAGTTCCACTACCCCTACCTCTTCAAAGGTTGAAAAAGCACATTGCAAGGACTGTTCAAAAACCTGAAAAAGAGATGGTGAAGAATTAAATGCCAAGTCTTTAGTAAATGGAAGCACCTGCATGCATCTCCCATGATACATGATAAATGAAAAACAATTGAATTCCAAACACAATTTTGAGCTGCTAGATTCAACTCAAAAACATAGGCTCAGTTTGACATTGATTAAATGGCAAAATGATGACTGCTACTACCTGCCCACATCATTATGAAACTTTGAATAGTAGAGACAGATTGATGTAAAGAAGACTAGAAATAGAACGTACAGAAGAAAGCTCCTTCTCAGAAGCATGAATATGTTCCAGTGCAATTAAGTATCGAACCCAAAGATCTGCAACCCAGGTGCAGTTTCTAGTGGCCCGGGAATAGACGCTCTTCACAACATTTGGAACCTGCATTATAGGGAAATAAATCAAAACCAGCTCTGGAATCATCTCAGCTCAACCTTCTTGTCAAAGAGGAAACCGACCTTCAATTTTCTGTCCAAATAGCTTGTGTATGCAAGCCAGAGTTCACTTGATATAGGAAATTCTACAACAGCACGTTCATAGAGAACTTGAACACGAGCAGGATCACCAGAGGATTCTTCAAATTTTATGTAGGTCTGCATGAGAATTAATAACTCAACCCTAGAAACAAAAACTATGCAAACCAGATAAGTAAAAAACAAATCAAGTAATGAACTACAGTTGAAAACAGACAAAAAAGAAAATCTTTCCACATTCCAACCAAAGAGACCACTATATAGGAAATGACAAAAAAGTGTATTGCAGGGCAAAGAAATATGATTAACTACCACATATTTGCACTGAAAACAATACAAAGAATAACTACAGCAACTGCTAAAAGGTCTTCAATAGCACGTATTGTGATAGATTCTCTGTTCACTCTTATCTCACGTATGACCTTGAAACTCTGCAATGGAAGGTGTAGATGTAATCTAGACAGGATATAAATTGACAAAAGTCTATATAAAAAAAAAGGAACGAGCAATCATCAAATCTCACAAAAGAAGCATAAACTGGAAGTGATGTTGAACAGTGATTCATGAAGTCAACCCTTTTTGTCACAACAAAAACCCATGTGTGGCCAACATTAACATTGACTTTATTACAGTTCTGTACCATATATTCTTATTTATCAAGTTGACGCTACCCATTCATATATTTCACGGCCACTGTTCAAGTGGGTTTGGCTATTTTTCCAGTAAAATGTGCACATAACACATTTGCCATGCAAAAAGGGTTAATGTCAGAGTAAGATAAAACAAAAGGACAGCAATTATCATGTATGCATTCTATGATGACAAAGAGAAGTAAGAAACCTAGCATCTAATAAAAAAAATTATATTGTTGATTTTTTTTAAGAAATAAAATCACAAGTTTGCATTTTTTTTAAATGTTACAGTAAAAATCTCAACAAAATTAGAAATGCTATATTGTTGGAATTGTTATAGTGAAAACCTCAAGAAAAACTTAATTTTTATTATTCAATAAGCAGATCATTCATTATGCTAGTGGGTAAAAATAACAAAATTATAACATATATTATTTAAAACTCAAGAAATTTTTATGCATATTATTCAAAAAAATTGATATGCTAAATTTTTTAAATGAATCAGTGAAAACCTCAAGAAAATTTTAATTTGTATTATTCAAGAAATAACATATACATTCTGTTAGTGGGCAACATAATAAACCATAATTCTTCACGCCACACGTCATCATACCATAAAATGTTGGATTCTCTCAACATTAGAGACATTTCCTTTTGAAATTAATTCCTCATAAGGGGCTCGTGTGGTATATGCATCCATGGCTTTTTGATATGACGAAGCAACATTGGATGGAATGCCATCCAATTCTCCAGACCAATCTCATCAATACCCCCTTGTTCAGCCTCCCAATGCTTGTAAGCAAGAAGTGTTGATCTTAAATCAACCAGAGGAACAGACAGTTGACGATGGAAGAGAGCACGAATGCGATGAATCTGTTTTGTTTTTTCCTGCAAAAAGATGACAATGGAAATAAGGAATTCAGGATCAAGTCAACAAGAGTACTGCAGTCAAATATGATGAGATTTTGCAATGTCTATCCTTCAAGTAGGTTCTTCGTACAATTATAGATATTGAACGAAACTAAACAACAAAATAAAATCTTTCAATAACTAGCTAAATGGTTATCTAAAATAAATGGCTAACTGGAAATACACAAACAATAAAAATGACAATGGAAATAAGGAATTCAGGATCAAGTCAACAAGAGTACTGCGGTCAAATATGATGAGATTTTGCATTGTCTATCCTTCCAGTAGTTTCTTCGTACAATTATAGATATTGAACGAAACTAAACAACAAAATAAAATCTTTCAATAACTAGCTAAATGGTTATCTAAAATAAATGGCTAACTGGAAATACACAAACAATAAAAATGACAATGGAAATAAGGAATTCAGGATCAAGTCAACAAGAGTACTGCAGTCAAATATGATGAGAATTTGCACTGTCTATCCTTCCAGTAGGTTCTTCGTACAATTATAGACATTGAACGAAACTAAACAACAAAATAAAATCTTTCGATAACTGGCTAAATGGTTTTCTAAAATAAATGGCTAAATGGAAATACACAAACAATAAATACTCTGTGGACCTATTGAACTCTCGGGGAGAAATTCACTATCTCCAACACTGCACTATTATAATATGATCATCAACAGAAGCAGCAGCAACAGCAAAATAATTTTTTTTTTTAAATGTGTTATTCTATCGACCTTGTATGATCCCCTTGGATGCTGATTCATCACATTCTGTCAGGTAAATATGCTCAATAAGAAAATGAATCTTCAAATAGAATCTGAAGAATATTTCATGAACACTGCACAATAAACTTCAAATATATATGGGCATATGTTCTGCAAAATGAGAATGTTCTATCATCCATATGTTCAAATAATAAATTAAAAAAAACCATGTGGCAAATAGCCAAATACAACAACTGTCTGTTCTGGGTGAGTATGCATATATGACTTTAGGTATTAGACATGTTGCCTGATAAAAATCAATCAACCTTCAACTTGCATATGTTGTTTCTGAGTTTATATTGTGTTGCCGTCACTTGACCCATTATGGCAAGGGGATAAATGGTGGGAAAAAGGGATAAATAAATGGTGGGATAAAGGGATAAATAAATGGTGGAGAACAACTTATCACAGTCATAGGAAAAAAAAATCAGCATAAACTGTAGACAATTGTTCCGATTTTGAATGAAAATGGAAAATTTTTGTTCTACCTAAAAGCTAGAATAATATTTATCCCATCTTTTTGTCCCTATTTTGACAAATGTGAATAAGACAAAATTCATGGATTTTTTATCCCCAAAAGTTAGAATAACTTATCATCAAAATGTTATGCCCTTACCAAACTAGCCCTTAGTAATTCTGTGAAAACTTTGAGAAACTGACTGAAAAGTCAGATTTCAAAATATATTCCAATCTTTCTTAAAGGAGGTTCTGCAGATCATATATCACAGTGGGTGACCTTACTTTACCACTATAAATACAAATATCATTTTTTCTCTTCTAGTCAATGATGGCTCAACTCAGTCCCCTCGACATCAATCAATAGTCACCATCCACCACTTTATTGTAATTTAATATCAGAATAGCTCCTTTTATCATTCTAGGACTGTTGCATTACTAGTTTTGTCTCAATGATGCCTTTATTAGGAATCTAATTTGTGAGTCATTAATTATTATTCTAAGCCACATAGCAAATCAAATTTCTGCATCAATGAATGTATACTTCATGCTTAATTCCTTGCCTAACAAAATGGGTGCAAGAAAAAACCACAAAACGTAGATTGTTATCATCTTTAGTTAATGTTGATGTTATATTTCCTAAATCTATTTTCTATTTTGTAAACTATATGCATTTTAGGATATTACTTAATTTTGTGCTCTTTCATGACTGAGGGATGAATAATTAGGTGGTAGATCATTCCTAGTTTTAGTCGATAAAGTCTTGTAATTTGTTACTTATTGTATTTTATAAAAAAAAACTTAGTGAGAGCCTTTAAGACAATGAAAAATTGTTCAAAACCTAGGTTTTTATATTCTCTAGGATTAAAGAAATGCCTTTTTTTTAATCAAAAGATGAGATATCCACTAGATTATACTAAAATGGCCTACATCGAGCAGGAGTGGAGAAGATATCTCATGTACGGTACAAACTGAATAAAAAAATAAAATAAAATATAGAGATGAGTAATAGATTCCCCACAGTTAAATAAAAATTAGAGCTTCCATTCCTGTTAGGCACCCATGAGGCAGGAGACACATGGTGTCCACCCCAAGCTATCAAGCAACCCAATTATCATGTGCCAACTGTTCTCTTCCTTCCAACATACCCAAATATTATGAATTATTGTTCCATCCAACACCCTGAATGCACCTAAGTAAGAATTCAGTGTCATTTGCTTCTTTAATGGTGACTCCTTGGCCTGGGACACAAAAGCCCCTCCAACCCCCCAAAACACACACAAAAAGGGAAAAGCGAGCAAGCACTTGCAACCACGCTATTTCCATCAAAGGCCACATCAAACAGTCTAGGGAAGGCAACGGCAATCTTAATTTCACTGAACCTTCAAAGTCAAGCAAAAAATCAAGCTGAATGCTTGCCTCAGATCGCAGAATATGGAATTGGAGTTGGCAAAGAAAATTCTTTGAACAAGAAGTAATTAAACTATACAAAAGAGAGAAATAAAATAACATTTATTACAAAGGAAATCCTACATGTGTATGTTATAAGTTAAAAGACTTATTTTTCATTTGTCTTCTTTCTTATATATGTGTCGGTCCAGTGAGTAACATGTCAAACATAATGAAAAGTTATAACTTCCTCAATATAAACCAGTATCTTGAGAATGACACTTGATCACAAGCAAATGATGTACTATGCATTTTATTTTGATGACCACAAGCTCCTAGCACAAAAAATATAAAGCCCATAGCATGACAGCTTGATTTATAAGAAAATATTACCTCACTGTTGACATCTTCAATGGTTAGTAACATGGCTTGCTCAAATTCCCTGAATGCTTCCCAAATCTTATTACCTTCAATGATGTGCAAACCAGCAGCAGTAAGAGCATGCTCGAACAAGTCTCTCATCTTTGTTAGACCAACTGGTGTGCATTGGGAAACTAATGGATCGTGTTCCTCGATGAAGTCCAGATAATCAGACCACAGAGAGACAGACTGTGATAATAAATAAAAAAATAGCAACATGAATCATTGTAAAAAAATTTGTATCTAGAAATGATCACGCCAAAATGTCATCACGGTTTACCAGATACTCTTGAACTCCTCGCTCATAAATCTTTTCAATTTCAGAGAAATCTTCAGAACTGCAACAGTAAATATAAAAATAACATCTTAGTCTGTTCTTTCACCTTTGATTATTCAAAGGATATCTCTTCTATCTATACGAGTCAGAAGTCTTAATTAAAACATGTCTTATTGCAAACTATTTCAAATCAGCTGAAATAAAACCACCCCGCTCATCAAACATATCGCTAAATTGAGCTTCCGAACCAGATTTCAAAGCACACTAACTAACACAAAATCACAACAATCAAGAAATCCTAAACCCTAATCAATGTTAATAAATAATAAAGAGAGAGAGAGAGAGAGAGAGAGAGATTGTTACCCAGTTCTCAACGAAGCCTCGTCTTTCGCCCACTCCTGCCACATATTCGGGCTCAACGGGAACAGCGCGCTCATCGCCTCCCTCGCCTGCCTCAGCTTCTCTATCCTCCCAAGCTTCCTCAAACACTGTATATACTGAAAACAACAACAGCAGCAACAACAATAATGAAAACAAAGAAAGCTTCAACCCTAATCAGAAATAATGAGAGAGAGAGAGAGTGACTAAACCTGAACGTGAGAGTCATAGTCCGAGGGGTTCTCCGAGAGGGCCTTTTCCAGGGTTTCCAGCCGAAGCTCCTGTGTGGCCTCGTCTTCCTCCTCCTCGTCAGAGGAGGACGATTCGGCGTCGGACGAGGAGACGTTCTTCATCTGCTCGTCCGGTACGTCCGCGTCGAGTGACTCGATTTCTAGGGTTTCCGTCCCTGCTGTTGTCGCCATTGAAGCTTCCTCTCTTTCTCACTTCGAGGACGGTCTTTTGGGGAAGGTCTATTTGACACCTTCCTTTCTACCATACACACCCCCAAATCGTAAGTATTCTTTAAACACCCCACTATTTAAAGGAACATAACGTTTACATTGCACACCCCCTCCAACCAATCTTTTGAGACCCCAAAAAAAGCCCTAGGTCTCTCTCTCTCCCTCTCACTCTCCCCCATCTCTGTCGATAGCCCTCTCATTCACCGTCCCATCGCCCGCCACTTTCACGCCACCGGCATCCACATTCACGACCTTTCTTCTCAGACTTTCACGCCGGCATCTCTCTCCGTTTGTTATGTGGAAGGTCTAGTAGAATGTATATTTTTTTCTTTCTTTCTATGATCTTCAAGATATATATTTTTCATTCTTGAAAGGTAGGGCTACAACTTGGGTCGGGTTGAACCCGAACTCGACCAGTTGAATCCGATTTTTACATGGGTTGGGTTGATCAAATCGGGTTCAGGTTGATCACTTCAAGTTGACTCACAAATCGGGTTGGGTTCGAGTTGGCCTCACTCACAACCCGACCCAACCCGACCCAACCCGAACCCGTAAACTAATAATTAAAAAAAATCATGGATGTTCATTCTGTAGCTTTTAATATATGTAGTCTATATTTTAGGTAAACCTAGTTAATCTTACGAGTTGGGTCAGGTTGATTTATTTAATTTGCACATCATGTTAAAAATTCGGGTTGGGTCGAATTGGTCTAATTCGGGTTGGGGTCGAGTTAGTCTAATTTGGGTTGGGTTGGGCTAGTTTATTTAATTCCGGGTTGGGTTCGGGTTAGTCCAATTGAATTGAAAATCGGGTTGGGTCGGGTTAATGTTCAGTAATTTAGAATTCGGGTTGGGTTCAGGTTGGGGTCAACCTTAACCCAATTCCCAAGTTGCAGACCTATTGAAAGGTGTAGGTCAATGGGATTGGTTTATATGTTTGATTGTCATCATTTTGATGGGATAATGTCACGTTCTTATTGTCATGAAAAAAACACATATCTTATAAAATATTGCCTTTTGTTTTTTGAAGTTGAACAATATATACAATGTCATTCATTTTTAGGGTGTCATTCATGTTTAGGGTTTGATTTGCATGTCATTAATTTTTTTATAAATGCACCCTAATGAGCATGTTTGTGCTCATTTTTATGAGATTGATACATGTCATTGATGTTTATGATTCATGTCTAGGGTTTAATTAATGTTTAGGGTTTGATCCATGTTTGGGATTAGATTAAACATGTATAATTCATTCATAGGATTCATGCATCATTCATGTGCTTTGGTTTCATGTACAAGGTTTGATTCATGTTTTAGTATTATATTAAGAATAAACCTTTAAAAACTCATGTTCTTATTATCATGTTTAGGGTTACATGTTCTAATTTTCATGAGAATCTCATATTTGGATTTTATTTCATTGATATCACATGCTATTTACATTTGAATTTATACAATATTGCTAGTTATGTGTCTTTCATGCTTAGGATTCATTCATTTTGTGTGTGTTTGAATTTTAAATTAATTTGGAATGATGGAGTATGACTTCTAAAGTAATGTCTCTTAGGGGCTGTTTGGTTGGACTTAAAAACAGAACTTATTCCACTTATTCAGGAAAATCAGAGTTTATTCAAACATTTTTCATTTGGTTAGCTCACCAATAAGTACTGAAAAATTTACTCATTCAGGAAAAAACACTACAAATTTCAAGCCCCAAAAGTTCACTTTTTAAATCAGGTCTCGCTTTCAGCCTTTTTACCGTCGATGTGAAAGGACCATACTACCCCTGCACATATCAATTAATTACACAGGGTATTTAAACTTCCCTATCACTAATCGTCTCTCTCCTCACCCCTCTCAAGCTCTTGATGAAAAAAATGTGGGACGTCTCTGCACCAACTGCGAAAAAAGGAAAACCCTAGATTGCGGTCTTCACCACCTACGCCATACAGTAGATCATCGGCGACATCTTCCATCGATCGAAGTCCTCACAAACCCTAGTTGAGGAGCACAACATCCTATTTGGGAACCATTGCTCATTCGCGGATCCAGCCCCTAAATCATCTTCTTCACCTTCCGACGCTCCAATCTCCTCCATCTTCTTCGGATCTCCTCTCCATTGAACGATCTAGGTAAAATCTCTTCACCACCCCAATTGATGAATGTTACGCATCCCTCCGTGAGACCCCTTCATTTGTGTCCGGTACCCCCATCTACATAAATGCACTTAGATTCATCAACATTCTCGAGAATCGATGGCTTTGGATGCTAGAGCTTGATCCAACTTCAAGGGCAATGCTGGTGCAGACACATTTCATTGGCTAGAGTATATTTGATCACATGTGGATTGTCGTCATGTTTGGTTAGATTTAAACTATGTCCTAAGTATTTATGTTTGTTTATATTTTATGAATAAAATCCTATGTTTGCTTGTTAAGAATTTCAATGAGACTCCACTATTATGTATTGAGGCTGGTATGGAACCTTCAGCATCTCATGTTTGTTGTGATTTGAACTTGTTAAGTATATGTATTATGAATGTGGACTTGTTGATGTTAGGTTGGTTTATGTGTGGGCTGCATGTGGTTAGGATATGGTATTATGCATGATGATGTGTTAGGGATTATGAATGATGATGTGTTAGGGATTATGAATGATGATGTGTAATAATGGCTTGTGAGCAATGTTAGGATTTGCTAATGTATCAACTATTTATGTAACGTTATGATTATGTTTGTGGATTATTTTTTCACATGTTAATAGGAACTTGGACTCCAGAGAATATTTTTTTGTTCCTCCTCCTTGTGTATTACATACATTATAAGTATGGCCGAAATAGAGTGCAAAGAGCTGTGCGTGATGGGGTTCTAAGTGGTCAGATATGTTGATTCAATATTGGGTCATCCCGGCCACGAATGCTCATGTCAAGAATTATTTCGCACGGATCAACATGTATTCATACGATTGGCGGATCTTTTCCGGAAGGAAGGTTTGTTGGAGGACACAAGGAACATGTTCATCGAAGAACAATTGGCTATATTCCTCACAATTGTTGGACACAATTCAACAAATAGATATTGCCAGGACCAATTCCAACACAGTGGGGAAACCATATCTAGATAGTTTAGTGTTGTTCTTTCAGCATGCTTGAAATTGAGCCAATTGGTTATTGAACCACCTGATTTCTCAATGACACCCGACCAAATATTAAACAGTCATCGCTTTTTCCAGCATTCAAGGTAATCTCAATTTCGTTCATTAATGCAGTTGAATTATATCTCATTAACTTAACAAGATTGTTTAATGCCATATGGGTTTTCAAACATTGTAATATAGGATTGTGTTGGGGCAATAGATGGAACCCTTGTCCACGCGATCATAGAGACTGAGAACCAAGTGCCATTCCGGAGGCGCAAAGGGGATGGCATCTTATTCTTTTGACACGCAGGTTAGGATTGTTGTTGCAACAGTGGCTATCCATAACTACATTCGAAGGGAAAATCATGTTGATAGACTCTTTCATGGTGTCGAAAACATGAACAATGAAGAGGACCGTATTGCTGAAACATTATATGCCCAAGTGCAACTGAAGAGAGATCAATTAGAAATGAATAGCATCCAGGATCAGATAGCCGATCTGCTAATGGCTAGGCGCTAGGGGTCATATGGTTTTTTTTTTTTGTGAACTCCATGCATCCCCTTTGTAATATTAATATTGTAACAATCTGATATAAATATGTAATATTTAGGATAGCATGAAGAACGAGGATTCAGAGATTCAGTGCGCTTGTGGATGTGGCCGATGGTCCTCTTCATGGCGAGGACTTCAAAGAATTATGGTCGATGGTTTTTGAGGTGCCCAACTAGAGTGATAAGTCATACACAGTGTAAACCATGATGAATTGCTATTTCTATATCCCTATATACTGTTAAAGATGGAATAATTATATATTGATTTGTTGTCATTCATGTAATCAGGAACACCCACAATGCTTCATGTGGGTTGATGAATTGCGTCGGGCCTCCTCTTCGATTATTTTCCTGTGCCAATTTAGAAGAAGGTGGAGAAGGCCGCCTCACTTGCATGCCCCACAGGGTTACTCATCTTTGGATGTTGCTCTTATGCATTATATTGATGGTCTTTGTGATATTTTTTTGCTTATACTCTTGGCCATCAAATGACTGTAGAATTTGGATTATGAAACCAATCCTATGTATTGTAAATATTCACTACTCGAAACTTTTTTTATTTGAGAATGTTGTAATATTCTCATGTATTTATCTATTGTAACATATATATCTATGCAACTCTAGTACAATGTTTGTGTATTTGGTCTTATGTTTGATGATCTATAGGGAATCCTTTTTTTTAATGAGAATGTTGTAATAGTCTCTTGTATTTATTGGTCTGTGATAATTACATGATTTGCAGCTTTGTCACTGTTAGGTAAAACTTGTATCAAAATTTAAATTTTTATGTGATTATTATGACTTTTCTTATATGGTAAATATTTACCGCATCATAAAAATCAACTAAGAGTCAATTCATAATTTTTTAATGTAATATGTATATGTTCGTGATTATGTTCTAACAAGTCTTCAAAGTGCAGTATCTCAGAATTTATTAAATAGACATATACCAAAGTATCTTTTTTTAATAAATAGAAAAATAAACAAATAATCAAGTTTTCAACCAAACATCAAATTTCATTCGGCGCTTATTAAATGGACCAAAACACCCTTAGCATAAGCTCTATTATTTAGTACTGAACCAAACACACTTATTTTCATAAGTGCTTATAATTTCTGCTAAATCAAACACTTTTTTCTTCTGAACTGATTAAAATTTATCATGACTTATATAATCTGCACTTATGAATCAGGACTTAAAATCAGCTTTTCGCTGAACCAAACTGCCCCTTATATCCAAGAATTTAGTCAATTGGGAATGTTAATAAGTAGTTTGTTATTCGTTTCTTGGTTGGTGGTTATTATGTTTCTTTCAATCCAAAATCAAATAGGAATGTTGCAGTAAGCCTCCTAGGCTGTGTGTTCGACCTACAACTTCGCAATAGAAAGAATTGATATGAATAAGTGGCTTCAAGTTCTCGAAATATTGAGGTCGAACCACAAGAGGAAGGGAGAGGGAAGAAGTAGAGGTAGAAATTAATTCAGAGGTTGATGAAGCTAGTATGAAGGGTCATTTTCACTACTTGTAGAATTTTGTAATTTTTTAGGTGGGCGTCCGCACGAGTAGAGTTTGCAGACGTGTATGGGTCCATGAAATCAAAGGCGGGCGTTCAATCTTAAAAAACAAAGGTCCATCAATAAATTTAACCAAGTCAACCTGCTAACCTAACCTAACATCTAACCAAACCTCCTAACCTAACCCAACATTTAACCCAACCCACTTTCTTCACTGGTCATCGCCGAAACCAGAAAAATAAAAAACTGTTTAAACCTCTCAGTCTCCCTGACCGATCCGATCTCGACTGTCGCCGCTGCCGCCTCGCGCCCTCCCTGCCGCCGCGCAACTACTCCGACACTGCTATGCCGCTGCCCCTCAACTGCCCCAACGTTGCCACCTTTCTCACCCTCCCGATGCCGCAGAGAAGGTCCTATCCATGTGAAGGTTCGTCCTACACTTTCCATGAAGATATTTTTTACATATCTAGGGTTTTTAACTGGATCTAACATTTATTTTTTTCATTTAGGGATTTTCTCCATTTTAACTAGATCTAGGGTTTCAAATTTTAGATTTTGTTTAATGAGTTTGTTTTCTCTTGTTAGAATGATTGTTGGGTCTATGTTTGAATCCTGGGTTTTGGTATGGGTTTGTGATTAACTGGGTTTTGATGGGTGAGACTTGATTAAGTTGAAATTATGAATAATTATTTTTTATGATGTTGACAATCTTTGTTTTTACTTGTTCTTTTGTTAGATAGGTTTGTTTTGTGTAATTCTAATTTTGGATTTTATTGAGGGACTTTTTTTTGCTGCTCCATTGTGATATTTTTCAGACAAATTGTACTATACATGTATGGGTTTAAGTGGAAAACAGTGTAATATTTTTCAATGCGTACATCCATGTAATTCTGGAGAACATGTGTGTGAGAACGTAGAACCAAGTCCTGAAGAATGACATAGAGATCACATTGCCAACTTGAACCAAGTGGAGCTTGAAAATCATTTGTCACAATTGGAGACCGCGCTAGTTGTCATGAAATTAAAATTTGAAGATATGAGGAGCATGATGAAACTCATGTTTTTATCTTTAATTGTTGTCATTTTCGTTGTTTTATTTAGTAACAAGAACCTTAACATGTAACTTTAATTGAGGAGAATGTTAATTGAAAGGGAAATTGATGTAAATGTTTGGATTAGGTGCTCGGGTGCTGCTGCTGTCATCTGTAAGAGGTGGATTATGCTTGTGGATGTATTAGGTGTCTTGTTTGAAAGAATATTTTCTTGTGTATGTTAAATTAAAATGTGATGGATATTGCTTGTGGATAGTTGGGCATTCTGCATATATAGTTAAAGATGTTGGATCTGCTGGAAGATCAAGAAGTCACTTGCTGCCAAAGCTTCAAGTCAGAGGTTCAAGAACATGCGGGTAATTCACTTTTACCCCCTATTTGGATTGAGGCATAAGGGTGGAATAAGTATAGATAAGGGTGGTATAGCTTAAAAAGGTGTTTGTTTACCTGGAATTAAAAGAAATTAGTATGCTAGATTTTGATGGAATAACTGAGTATAACAATACCATGTAACCCGTGGAATTAGATTATTCCAGCTAATGCATTCCACACGTATTAAGTGGGGCCCGCACTCTAATCAAACCCTTTTTTTTGCCCCTCTGACACACCATTAAAGTAAACAATGACCTTCCTTTAATTTCTCCTTCTTCGTAGTTCTGTTGTCATTTTAATTTCTCCCACCGCTATTAAAAACATCTGCCTTCTTCGATCACTATCTCCTCCATCCACCGGCGCACCTTTGCCAAGCCCAAGTGCCTCCGTTGAAGTGTTGTTCATGGATAAGTATATCTGCGACAGGGGATTAGCTTCCGCCGCTATCGTGAAGTGGATCTCCTCCCTAAAATACTCCTCCATCGCCGTTTTGACTGAGATCCACAACCAGAGGGACAAGTAGTTTCAAGGGACTGATTAATCTCATTCTTCCCATCGGGCTAGAGTACCTGCGGCATCATGACATCGTCCAATTTGTTATTCAGAGAATGGGCTGCAGAGACTATAGGGCGGGGAAGAAGCGCTCAGAGGCAATTTGTTGGACCATTTGTTTAATTCAATGTTTATGGCTTTAAATTGAATGTGCATGGTTTTGAATTAAATACATGTGGGGATAAATTTATTATATAAAAAATTATATATCTTTATCCACACATTATTCATCTTTTATCCAACATTTATCTATTTTCAACCAAACACCAAAACCTTCATTATTACATTTTTCTAACGAAAATAACAAAAAATAAAACCAAATAGAAAATTGTTTATTCCATTGATATAGTTATCTATCCCAAATGACATAATTCCTCAATCCAAACGGAGGCTTAAGGAATAAAAGCTGAAAATTTACAAAGGAAAGCTGTCACGCCCCAGGGCGGCCGTCCCCGAGACGTGGCAAATATATAAATGATATCAGTAATCCATACACGAGGTCAAATAAATATTCCACAATAGAAAAGGCAATACACAAGTAACTGACATCAAATATATACAAAAAGTGGAAGCTCAAATGACTAAGTCTGTAATTCAAAGACATATTACAGACTAGAGTACACAATCAATTGTCCTGTGAGAGCCAATATATACAATAACTGACATCAACAGTCTACATACCGTGCACAAGCACAAGTATAATACATACAATGAAAAGGGAATGCTGATAACCTCCGACTCGCAAGACATCCAACGCGAACGCAGGTCTCCTACTCGGATGGCGCCAGGGGAGCTCTTCTCTTGGATCCGACTCAGCGTCAACTGGGGAAAAACATAAGCGAGGGGTGAGCTACAAGCTCAGTGAGTGGTCAGAAACCAAACACCAACACAACATTCGATCCTAAGGCAATCACCTATCAAGGAAACCATGGGTAGAACCCAACGGTTAACAAGGTCACACGGCGGTGCAACCATACCTCGTCCTCGCCCTAGCCCCCACAGGGGTGAGTCTAGGGACTTGAAGGACAAAACTTGCTGTTCTACACCGTTCGTCATCCGGTAGCGCTCTCCCGGGCAGCCTCTACCTGGAGCCGGCCACGGTCGGTACACTGTCGACAGCGTCGATGGTACCTACAGGTGGGGGGTCCACCCAGGGCGGCTCGTACCTAGGAAGCATCCACACGGATCCGGCGAAGGGGAGAACAATTCATGCTCGCAATATCGTCCGGTGGTCCACCCTCGCGTAGCCTCACCTGGTACACTCCCATGATCAGTACATCCGCCGAATGCATCGGGAGTACTTACAAGTGGGAGTCCTCTGTCAGGGCAGCTTCAACATCTGGGCCACGACATGCGACGATATTGGGAGGAACCACTACTTGTTCGCAGCGCGAACCCCATGGGAAAACCTACTACACAAGCTGGTGGGTCGAGTATCAACTCGAGCCCACCCCACTCACGCCAATACCCTCACCCTCACCCCGATGGGTGACATAGGATCTTGGGAGCAATACCCTCACCCTCACTCCGACGGGTGACATAGGATCTTGGGAAATTACACGAACTGGCGGATCGAACCAACGCCGACCCACCACACCCTCACCCTCACCCCCTCCTCGGGGTGACATAGGCTCTTGGGGAAGAGGTCGATTGTTCTACTCCACTCGTCTTCCGGTAGTCTCTCCCGGTGTGGCCTCTACTACCTCGTGCATAGGGTTCAGGCCTCTACCGGACTAGTCTCCCAAGACTGCTACCTCAGCTGTATGGGCACACCAACACGCGTCATGAGTAGTATCTGGGAGATCTCCACCGGACTTTACTACGCCGGGCAGTCTCTACTCGGAGCCAACGAAGGAAAGAACACTCGACACTCGCGAATACGATCCCTATGGATCCGTCATCATCGGTTATCAAACACCGATAAGCGCAATGAATTCTCATGAATTCCCTCCAGGGCGCATAACTCAGATGCGGGGAAGACATTTTATTCTAAGTGTCAAAACCATGGTATGACCCCACAAGAGGTCATACACTTGTCTAATAATTAGACAAGAATCATGGCCATATCGGCATATATATATATATATATATATATGCAATTAACTACCCAATGATGGCCTACTTAACATGCATACATGCAATCAAACAGATAAACACACACAAATTACAACCTATTATACGTTGGATAACACCAACCTAGAAGGGAAGGGTTAAGCGCGATCTGCGCAACAATAGGTGCATGCCAATAATTCCAAGCAAACCCGAGTCAAGTAGGAACTACATCTACTCACTCGGTTCGCGAAGAGAAGGAGGGCGAGGGAGAGGGAATGCCTCATCCTCTCTCGAGCTGGTCATAGTTTTGCCCCAACAGATGGGTGCAACAACTATACCACACCCTCGAGTCCTAAATCGGAGGAATATTACGCATACACCCGTTATTAACCCAAGTTAAACATGCTTGATAAATAGAGGTAGTCATTCAATCAAAATTACCTAAGTCATGCCATATTCTATACAATACATAGGCAAGTATAAGGTAGAATAGGGGTTCTACACAATATACGAGCTATAAAACCTAGCATGCATGATATCTAACATATTTAGGGTGCAATTTAAAGCCCCATGGAAGCGCGAAGCACGACTACGTGCATCGAGCGCTCCCAGAAGGGTTGGAATCAAACCACTCACCTAACGAGCGCACGGCTCGCGAAATGGAAGAGAGCGACGAGTTAAATCCGAAGCCTGAAATCAATCCACCAAGGATCATCCAACGGTTGCATTTGGCTATAACAAGCTGCTCGACACCACGAAGCACTCCGAACGCGTCTGAGCGCCGCAAGCACGCCCTCGAGTACCCCGTGCACGCTGCCCATGCACCCCGCACGCATCAAACAACGTCAAGCACGTCCTCGAGCACCTCGTGCATGCTTCCCACGCACTCCGCACGCATCGGGCAAGGCCAAGCACGCCCTCGAGCACCTCGTGCACGCTGCCCGCACACTCCGCACGCATCGAACAACGTCAAGCACACCCTCGAGCACCTCGTGCACGCTGCCCGCACACTCCGCACGCATCGGGCAAGGCCAAGCACGCCCTCGAGCACCCCGTGCACGCTGCCCACGCACTCCGCACGCATCGAACAACGTCAAGCACGATCTCGAGCACCTCGTGCATGCTGCCCACACATTCCGCACGCATGCGAGCACCTCATGCACACTTCCCGCGCACTCCGCACGCATGCGAGCACCTCATGCACGCTTCCCGCGCCTCCGCACGCATGCGAGCACCTCACGCACGCTTCCCGCGCACTCCGCACGCATGCGAGCACCTCACGCACGCTTCCCGCGCACTCCGCACGCATGTGAGCACCTCACGCACGCTTCCCGCGCACTCCGCACGCATGCGAGCACCTCACGCACGCTTCCCGCGCACTCCGCACGCATGGGAGCACCTCACGCACGCTTCCCGCGCACTCCGCACGCATGCGAGCACCTCACGCACGCTTCCCGCGCACTCCGCACGCATGTGAGCACCTCACGCACGCTTCCCGCGCCTCCGCACGCATGCGAGCACGCCGAGCGCGCACCCGCAGCCTCCGCATACCTCTTATGTGATCTCGAGTGTACCAATGCGTCAATCCCACGCCCCAACTAGTACACAAACATGAGTTTAGATGATGCATGAGGAAAGCCAATGGAAAGAGGAGAAGAAGAGGCATAGTTGGTTCACTCACACATATCCACAAACAAGTGGTGTGCACACATACACAACACATAACACTTGAATATGTGTTTCCCCCCTCTTCAACTTCTTCAATTCCAAGCACACACAACAACAACAAGGCAATGGAACTTCTACCCCTTCTCACCAGCCACAACAGACGTGGCTGAACCCAACCGAGGAGAGCGGGAGGTCCATCCGCGGCTCCGGCATGCCCGCCGCCGTAGCTCCACCGCTACCACCACCGACCTCCGCACCTCCCCCTCAAACAACACACCTTCAAAGACATAGAAGAGAAGACTTCATCACCACTTCCACTTTCTCCTCTTCATTTTCATTTTTCACCCGAACAGCTGGTCGAGAGAGAAGGTCGGGAGACATTTGGGTGACTTAAATATCTAAAAGAGGTGACAAACGACCAAATCGTCCCTGCCCCGAAATCCTGGACATACTTCACTTAAACGGGCATAACTTCCCCAATACAGCTCCAAATTGCATGATTCCAGTGGCATTGGAAAGATAAGACGATTATCTACAACTTTCATGTTTACACCTAGATCAAATAACCCCTCGAGCTATTCCGAAATCTAGGCTAAACATCTTACAGGCTGCAGCCTGGATTTTCTCAACTTCGGGGTATACATGGTAAAATACCCATAACTTTTAATATACGAATCCAGTTGATCCAATTCCACTTCTATATGGAAGCTATATCAAAACTGGACATCTCGTAATAATATCGGATTTTTATCTCTTCATCTTGGATTTTAACAAAATCAAATCCGAATACCAATCCAAAACTGCATAATTCCAAAAACGTTATCGGAATTAAACGAAAATTTTATGGGCAGTACTAAACAGTACCAGGACCCATAATATGCAGTTATATCTTCAATCAGAGTCCTTAAACCCCAGAAGGTAGCTAAAAATCAAAATTTTAGCGACTCCGATCGAAATTAGGACTCTAAATGACACAGGTCTAACATTCTCCCCCCCTTAGGAAATTTAGTCCTCGAAATTTAAGGAAACCCAAAGGGAAGACCGAACGTAGAAGTGTCGCCCATAGAGTCCCTTGGCTCCCAAGTGGTCCAGACACCAAACTGGTGCTACCACGCACTTTAACCGAAGGAACGGTCTTGATGCGGAGCCTCTTCTCACCTCGGTCCATGGTCTCGATCAACTGCTCCCCGAACGACAAATCCTGCTCGAGGATGAGCGGCTCGAACGGAATGACATGAGTAGGATCGTGGACATAATGTCTCAGCTGAGACATTGGATGACGTCACAGGCACGAGTCAGCCATGGGGCAAGGCTTTATGACAGCCACCTCCCCTAATCCACTCAAGGACGAAAACCGGTCCGATGGAAGGCCGACTCAACACGCCCCGAACGTCGAAACAGAGGATGCCCTTAAACCGGGACACCTCATGCCAACATGTTCGCCGAACCCGAAGGTAGGCTCCTGGCGACGATGACCTGTGTAGCCCTTCTGACGGTTCTAGGTGGTGCAGATGCACGCACGAACCATCTCGGCCACCGCAAGGTCAATAAAATGACTTATGGCCCTTCCAACAGGCGCTCTACAACCTTCCCAGCACAGGGGAGGTGTAAAACTGCGCCCGTAGAGTGCCCCTTTTTCCATTTCATCTGGGCGCTCGAATGGCAGTCGTCTCACAGGCAGACCCTTACCCAAAGGGTGGTGCCTCAACCAACTGCCCCAAGTCGAGCACGCAGGCAAATAGCATGTCCTCCAAGGCCTAAATCGTCCTCTTGCCTGGCTGTCCGTCGGTATCGAAACGCTGTACTTAAAAGGGAGGCTCGCGCGAAAAGCCTGCCAAAGGCTGCGCCAGAACCTCGAAGTAACCCACGCGTCTCAGCTCGAAATAGCACCGACCGGAGTGCCATGAAGACGAACAATCGCGAAGGCTCAAACACGCGTCGAAACGTCCAGAGACTCAATCAGTTGGATAGGGAGGAAAGTGCGGACCTAGTCAGTCGGTCATGATCACCCAGACAGCATCGTGACCCGACGTGACTTTAGCGAGCCCACAACGAAATCCATGATAACTCACTCCCACATCCACTGAGGATCTCGACGGACAAACGCATTCCAACGCGACGATCAACAACTTCGCCTGAGGGCATGCCAACCAACATCTCAACGAAGGCTACCACAGAACAGCCCACGGAGGCTCAATAACACATTTGAGATCATTGTAGGCATCTGGCGCATTCGTCTACCCCGACGGCAGTACTTAAAATTCGTAGTGCCCGAAACGGTCACGAAAGGCCAACTAAAGAATGCCCAACTCCCGGATCTCCAAATAGGGTACCTTGCGCGAAGATCGATCAACAGAAAGACACTAGCTCCCAAAGCTGGTCAAAACAGATCATCAATTCGCGGCAAGAGGTACTGATCTTCAACCCCTATGGGGAGATCAAAATAATTCCTGGGACGATTAAGTCCAAATCTGCTCCTCGAGCAAGTGGCTGACGCTCATGATGACCTTTACGCTGGGTAAGCCGCTCGACCGCACTTAATCCGCAAGACACGCAATAGGAGGTCGTCGATTCCCGACAACACCTAAGCGACGTCATCTACCTGATATGGCGGTTGAGTCCCATCACGAACGCTTAGCGTCACGTCTCCTCATTTACGACCCATGTGGGGGCAAAACGCGACAGTACCTCAAACTGTGCTTCACATGCCGCCACCAACAGGTCGCCCAACTATAACCGTTGGAACTCCAGCATCATGCACTCAATGGGCAGATTCATCACGGGGAGTCCAAGCTCTCGACATCACCCAGTAGCACTCTTCCGGTGTGGCCCCTACCTGGTAGCCTCCCATGTCCACTATCTCTGCTATATGGGCACACCAACAAGCGTCGTGGATAGTCCCAGGGAGCACCTCACAGGACTCTTGCCTCTACCGGGTAGCTACTATGCACGATGATATATCGAAGCGACTCCAGATATGGCTATGGAACCCTAGTCCATAAGCGATCGCCCACCAAGCTGCAATAGGATGCACCCAATCCCGATCATATGCATCACCACCCGCTATCGCACCTCCCAAGTGAGGAAAAATCAAACATCAATTGATGCTTCAAAGGTATTCCTTGACTGGGAAAAGAACCTCGGGAGGGCCTCATGAGGTCCCGATATAGGATATCCCGACAACCAAACAAGGAACACGGAGTACCCTAACCCGGGTCTCAACGCTGACCCTGCAAGGCCCCTTATCCTGAGTAGGAAGGCTAGAAGAAGACATCACCCCTTAATGAATACTACACCACATCCTCAACGCTTGAAACTGGTGCCGCACGCAACTCTATGGTATACCCCCGATAAACAGAACGGAGGAGACTACGGTCTCCAACCGGTACATGGGGTATATCTGGCACCACTAGTGGACCTACCGCTAAGGGTATCTACGGGATCGCCACGCGGGCCGCCCGCAGCTCCTGGATCTCTCGCCTGCTCAGCCAACGCTCCAGTCTATGCCTCCAGTGCTCTAGTCTGAGTGTCCAGAAGATCTTCCATCTCAGCGTTAGCTCGCGCCAACGCTGGAGGCATCCCGCGCAAGTCCTGGCCCAACAGCCGAGAACTCTCAAGTAGACTCCTCGCCTCCGGTAGGTTCGAAAACCTCCGAAGCCCAAGGGTGACCACGTCCACGCGCCCGTCTCCGAGGAGGCATATCAGCAACTAAGGAACCAGCACTAGGATCAGAATACTCATCTCGAAATCCTAGGACTCATCTCAAAGAAAAAATTGGCTCTGACAGGACATGGCTCTGATACCAACTTTTGTCACGCCCCAGGGCGGCCGTCCCCGAGACGTGGCAAATATATAAATGATATCAGTAATCCATACACGAGGTCAAATAAATACTCCACAATAGAAAAGGCAATACACAAGTAACTGACATCAAATATATACAAAAAGCGGAAGCTCAAATGACTAAGTCTGTAATTCAAAGACATATTACAGACTAGAGTACACAATCAACTGTCCTGTGAGAGCCAATATATACAATAACTGACATCAACAGTCTACATACCGTGCACAAGCACAAGTATAATACATACAATGAAAAGGGAATGCTGATAGCCTCCGACTCGCAAGACATCCAACGCGAACGCAGGTCTCCTACTCGGATGGCGCCAGGGGAGCTCTTCTCTTGGATCCGACTCAGCGTCAACTGGGGAAAAACATAAGCGAGGGGTGAGCTACAAGCTCAGTGAGTGGTCAGAAACCAAACACCAACACAACATTCGATCCTAAGGCAATCACCTATCAAGGAAACCATGGGTAGAAACCCAACGGTTAACAAGGTCACACGGCGGTGCAACCATACCTCGTCCTCGCCCTAGCCCCCACAGGGGTGAGTCTAGGGACTTGAAGGACAAAACTTGCTGTTCTACACCGTTCGTCATCCGGTAGCGCTCTCCCGGGCAGCCTCTACCTGGAGCCGGCCACGGTCAGTACACTGTCGACAGCGTCGATGGTACCTACAGGTGGGGGTCCACCCAGGGCGGCTCGTACCTAGGAAGCATCCACACGGATCCGGCGAAGGGGAGAACAATTCATGCTCGCAATATCGTCCGGTGGTCCACCCTCGCGTAGCCTCACCTGGTACACTCCCATGATCAGTACATCCGCCGAATGCATCGGGAGTACTTACAAGTGGGAGTCCTCTGTCAGGGCAGCTTCAACATCTGGGCCACGACATGCGACGATATTGGGAGGAACCACTACTTGTTCGCAGCGCGAACCCCATGGGAAAACCTACTACACAAGCTGGTGGGTCGAGTATCAACTCGAGCCCACCCCACTCACGCCAATACCCTCACCCTCACCCCGATGGGTGACATAGGATCTTGGGAGCAATACCCTCACCCTCACTCCGACGGGTGACATAGGATCTTGGGAAATTACACGAACTGGCGGATCGAACCAACGCCGACCCACCACACCCTCACCCTCACCCCCTCCTCGGGGTGACATAGGCTCTTGGGGAAGAGGTCGATTGTTCTACTCCACTCGTCTTCCGGTAGTCTCTCCCGGTGTGGCCTCTACTACCTCGTGCACAGGGTTCAGGCCTCTACCGGACTAGTCTCCCAAGACCGCTACCTCAGCTGTATGGGCACACCAACACGCGTCATGAGTAGTATCTGGGAGATCTCCACCGGACTTTACTACGCCGGGCAGTCTCTACTCGGAGCCAACGAAGGAAAGAACACTCGACACTCGCGAATACGATCCCTATGGATCCGTCATCATCGGTTATCAAACACCGATAAGCGCAATGAATTCTCATGAATTCCCTCCAGGGCGCATAACTCAGATGCGGGGAAGACATTTTATTCTAAGTGTCAAAACCATGGTATGACCCCACAAGAGGTCATACACTTGTCTAATAATTAGACAAGAATCATGGCCATATCGGCATATATATATATATATATGCAATTAACTACCCAATGATGGCCTACTTAACATGCATACATGCAATCAAACAGATAAACACACACAAATTACAACCTATTATACGTTGGATAACACCAACCTAGAAGGGAAGGGTTAAGCGCGATCTGCGCAACAACAGGTGCATGCCAATAATTCCAAGCAAACCCGAGTCAAGTAGGAACTACATCTACTCACTCGGTTCGCGAAGAGAAGGAGGGCGAGGGAGAGGGAATGCCTCATCCTCTCTCGAGCTGGTCATAGTTTTGCCCCAACAGATGGGTGCAACAACTATACCACACCCTCGAGTCCTAAATCGGAGGAATATTACGCATACACCCGTTATTAACCCAAGTTAAACATGCTTGATAAATAGAGGTAGTCATTCAATCAAAATTACCTAAGTCATGCCATATTCTATACAATACATAGGCAAGTATAAGGTAGAATAGGGGTTCTACACAATATACGAGCTATAAAACCTAGCATGCATGATATCTAACATATTTAGGGTGCAATTTAAAGCCCCATGGAAGCGCGAAGCACGACTACGTGCATCGAGCGCTCCCAGAAGGGTTGGAATCAAACCACTCACCTAACGAGCGCACGGCTCGCGAAATGGAAGAGAGCGACGAGTTAAATCCGAAGCCTGAAATCAATCCACCAAGGATCATCCAACGGTTGCATTTGGCTATAACAAGCTGCTCGACACCACGAAGCACTCCGAACGCGTCTGAGCGCCGCAAGCACGCCCTCGAGTACCCCGTGCACGCTGCCCATGCACCCCGCACGCATCAAACAACGTCAAGCACGTCCTCGAGCACCTCGTGCATGCTTCCCACGCACTCCGCACGCATCGGGCAAGGCCAAGCACGCCCTCGAGCACCTCGTGCACGCTGCCCGCACACTCCGCACGCATCGAACAACGTCAAGCACACCCTCGAGCACCTCGTGCACGCTGCCCGCACACTCCGCACGCATCGGGCAAGGCCAAGCACGCCCTCGAGCACCCCGTGCACGCTGCCCACGCACTCCGCACGCATCGAACAACGTCAAGCACGATCTCGAGCACCTCGTGCATGCTGCCCACACATTCCGCACGCATGCGAGCACCTCATGCACACTTCCCGCGCACTCCGCACGCATGCGAGCACCTCATGCACGCTTCCCGCGCCTCCGCACGCATGCGAGCACCTCACGCACGCTTCCCGCGCACTCCGCACGCATGCGAGCACCTCACGCACGCTTCCCGCGCACTCCGCACGCATGTGAGCACCTCACGCACGCTTCCCGCGCACTCCGCACGCATGCGAGCACCTCACGCACGCTTCCCGCGCACTCCGCACGCATGGGAGCACCTCACGCACGCTTCCCGCGCACTCCGCACGCATGCGAGCACCTCACGCACGCTTCCCGCGCACTCCGCACGCATGCGAGCACCTCACGCACGCTTCCCGCGCCTCCGCACGCATGCGAGCACGCCGAGCGCGCACCCGCAGCCTCCGCATACCTCTTATGTGATCTCGAGTGTACCAATGCGTCAATCCCACGCCCCAACTAGTACACAAACATGAGTTTAGATGATGCATGAGGAAAGCCAATGGAAAGAGGAGAAGAAGAGGCATAGTTGGTTCACTCACACATATCCACAAACAAGTGGTGTGCACACATACACAACACATAACACTTGAATATGTGTTTCCCCCCTCTTCAACTTCTTCAATTCCAAGCACACACAACAACAACAAGGCAATGGAACTTCTACCCCTTCTCACCAGCCACAACAGACGTGGCTGAACCCAACCGAGGAGAGCGGGAGGTCCATCCGCGGCTCCGGCATGCCCGCCGCCGTAGCTCCACCGCTACCACCACCGACCTCCGCACCTCCCCCTCAAACAACACACCTTCAAAGACATAGAAGAGAAGACTTCATCACCACTTCCACTTTCTCCTCTTCATTTTCATTTTTCACCCGAACAGCTGGTCGAGAGAGAAGGTCGGGAGACATTTGGGTGACTTAAATATCTAAAAGAGGTGACAAACGACCAAATCGTCCCTGCCCCGAAATCCTGGACATACTTCACTTAAACGGGCATAACTTCCCAATACAGCTCCAAATTGCATGATTCCAGTGGCATTGGAAAGATAAGACGATTATCTACAACTTTCATGTTTACACCTAGATCAAATAACCCCTCGAGCTATTCCGAAATCTAGGCTAAACATCTTACAGGGCTGCAGCCTGGATTTTCTCAACTTCGGGGTATACATGGAAAAATACCCATAACTTTTAATATACGAATCCAGTTGATCCAATTCCACTTCTATATGGAAGCTATATCAAAACTGGACATCTCGTAATAATATCGGATTTTTATCTCTTCATCTTGGATTTTAACAAAATCAAATCCGAATACCAATCCAAAACTGCATAATTCCAAAAACGTTATCGGAATTAAACGAAAATTTTATGGGCAGTACTAAACAGTACCAGGACCCATAATATGCAGTTATATCTTCAATCAGAGTCCTTAAACCCCAGAAGGTAGCTAAAAATCAAAATTTTAGCGACTCCGATCGAAATTAGGACTCTAAATGACACAGGTCTAACATTCTCCCCCCTTAGGAAATTTAGTCCTCGAAATTTAAGGAAACCCAAAGGGAAGACCGAACGTAGAAGTGTCGCCCATAGAGTCCCTTGGCTCCCGAGTGGTCCGGACACCAAACTGGTGCTACCACGCACTTTAACCGAAGGAACGGTCTTGATGCGGAGCCTCTTCTCACCTCGGTCCATGGTCTCGATCAACTGCTCCCCGAACGACAAATCCTGCTCGAGGATGAGCGGCTCGAACGGAATGACATGAGCAGGATCGTGGACATAATGTCTCAGCTGAGACATTGGATGACGTCACAGGCACGAGTCAGCCATGGGGCAAGGCTTTATGACAGCCACCTCCCCTAATCCACTCAAGGACGAAAGCCGGTCCGATGGAAGGCTGACTCAACACGCCCCGAACGTCGAAACAGAGGATGCCCTTAAACCGGGACACCTCATGCCAACATGTTCGCCGAACCCGAAGGTAGGCTCCTGGCGACGATGACTTGTGTAGCCCTTCTGACGGTTCTAGGTGGTGCAGATGCACGCACGAACCATCTCGGCCACCGCAAGGTCAATAAAATGACTTATGGCCCTTCCAACAGGCGCTCTACAACCTTCCCAGCACAGGGGAGGTGTAAAACTGCGCCCGTAGAGTGCCCCTTTTTCCATTTCATCTGGGCGCTCGAATGGCAGTCGTCTCACAGGCAGACCCTTACCCAAAGGGTGGTGCCTCAACCAACTGCCCCAAGTCGAGCACGCAGGCAAATAGCATGTCCTCCAAGGCCTAAATCGTCCTCTTGCCTGGCTGTCCGTCGGTATCGAAACGCTGTACTTAAAAGGGAGGCTCGCGCGAAAAGCCTGCCAAAGGCTGCGCCAGAACCTCGAAGTAACCCACGCGTCTCAGCCGAAATAGCACCGACCGGAGTGCCATGAAGACGAACAATCGCGAAGGCTCAAACACGCGTCGAAACGTCCAGAGACTCAGTCAGTTGGATAGGGAGGAAAGTGCGGACCTAGTCAGTCGGTCAGCGATCACCCAACAGCATCGTGACCCGACGTGACTTTAGCGAGCCCACAACGAAATCCATGATAACTCACTCCCACATCCACTGAGGATCTCGACGGACAAACGCATTCCAACGCGACGATCAACAACTTCGCCTGAGGGCATGCCAACCAACATCTCAACGAAGGCTACCACAGAACAGCCCACGGAGGCTCAATAACACATTTGAGATCATTGTAGGCATCTGGCGCATTCGTCTACCCCGACGGCAGTACTCAAAATTCGTAGTGCCCGAAACGGTCACGAAAGGCCAACTAAAGAATGCCCAACTCCCGGATCTCCAAATAGGGTACCTTGCGCGAAGATCGATCAACAGAAAGACACTAGCTCCCAAAGCTGGTCAAAACAGATCATCAATTCGCGGCAAGAGGTACCTGATCTTCAACCCCTATGGGGAGATCAAAATAATTCCTGGGACGATTAAGTCCAAATCTGCTCCTCGAGCGTGGCTGACGCTCATGATGTCCTTACGCTGGGTAAGCCGCTCGACCGCACTTAATCCGCAAGACACGCAATAGGAGGTCGTCGATTCCCGACAACACCTAAGCGACGTCATCTACCTGATATGGCGGTTGAGTCCCATCACGAACGCTTAGCGTCACGTCTCCTCATTTACGACCCATGTGGGGGCAAAACGCGACAGTACCTCAAACTGTGCTTCACATGCCGCCACCAACAGGTCGCCCAACTATAACCGTTGGAACTCCAGCATCATGCACTCAATGGGCAGATTCATCACGGGGAGTCCAAGCTCTCGACGTCACCCAGTAGCACTCTTCCGGTGTGGCCCCTACCTGGTAGCCTCCCATGTCCACTATCTCTGCTATATGGGCACACCAACAAGCGTCGTGGATAGTCCCAGGGAGCACCTCACAGGACTCTTGCCTCTACCGGGTAGCTACTATGCACGATGATATATCGAAGCGACTCCAGATATGGCTATGGAACCCTAGTCCATAAGCGATCGCCCACCAAGCTGCAATAGGATGCACCCAATCCCGATCATATGCATCACCACCCGCTATCGCACCTCCCAAGTGAGGAAAAATCAAACATCAATTGATGCTTCAAAGGTATTCCTTGACTGGGAAAAGAACCTCGGGAGGGCCTCATGAGGTCCCGATATAGGATATCCCGACAACCAAACAAGGAACACGGAGTACCCTAACCCGGGTCTCAACGCTGACCCTGCAAGGCCCCTTATCCTGAGTAGGAAGGCTAGAAGAAGACATCACCCCTTAATGAATACTACACCACATCCTCAACGCTTGAAACTGGTGCCGCACGCAACTCTATGGTATACCCCCGATAAACAGAACGGAGGAGACTACGGTCTCCAACCGGTACATGGGGTATCTGGCACCACTAGTGGACCTACCGCTAAGGGTATCTACGGGATCGCCACGCGGGCCGCCCGCAGCTCCTGGATCTCTCGCCTGCTCAGCCAACGCTCCAGTCTATGCCTCCAGTGCTCTAGTCTGAGTGTCCAGAAGATCTTCCATCTCAGCGTTAGCTCGCGCCAACGCTGGAGGCATCCCGCGCAAGTCCTGGCCCAACAGCCGAGAACTCTCAAGTAGACTCCTCGCCTCCGGTAGGTTCGAAAACCTCCGAAGCCCAAGGGTGACCACGTCCACGCGCCCGTCTCCGAGGAGGCATATCAGCAACTAAGGAACCAGCACTAGGATCAGAATACTCATCTCGAAATCCTAGGACTCATCTCAAAGAAAAAATTGGCTCTGACAGGACATGGCTCTGATACCAACTTTTGTCACGCCCCAGGGCGGCCGTCCCCGAGACGTGGCAAATATATAAATGATATCAGTAATCCATACACGAGGTCAAATAAATACTCCACAATAGAAAAGGCAATACACAAGTAACTGACATCAAATATATACAAAAAGCGGAAGCTCAAATGACTAAGTCTGTAATTCAAAGACATATTACAGACTAGAGTACACAATCAACTGTCCTGTGAGAGCCAATATATACAATAACTGACATCAACAGTCTACATACCGTGCACAAGCACAAGTATAATACATACAATGAAAAGGGAATGCTGATAGCCTCCGACTCGCAAGACATCCAACGCGAACGCAGGTCTCCTACTCGGATGGCGCCAGGGGAGCTCTTCTCTTGGATCCGACTCAGCGTCAACTGGGGAAAAACATAAGCGAGGGGTGAGCTACAAGCTCAGTGAGTGGTCAGAAACCAAACACCAACACAACATTCGATCCTAAGGCAATCACCTATCAAGGAAACCATGGGTAGAAACCCAACGGTTAACAAGGTCACACGGCGGTGCAACCATACCTCGTCCTCGCCCTAGCCCCCACAGGGGTGAGTCTAGGGACTTGAAGGACAAAACTTGCTGTTCTACACCGTTCGTCATCCGGTAGCGCTCTCCCGGGCAGCCTCTACCTGGAGCCGGCCACGGTCAGTACACTGTCGACAGCGTCGATGGTACCTACAGGTGGGGGTCCACCCAGGGCGGCTCGTACCTAGGAAGCATCCACACGGATCCGGCGAAGGGGAGAACAATTCATGCTCGCAATATCGTCCGGTGGTCCACCCTCGCGTAGCCTCACCTGGTACACTCCCATGATCAGTACATCCGCCGAATGCATCGGGAGTACTTACAAGTGGGAGTCCTCTGTCAGGGCAGCTTCAACATCTGGGCCACGACATGCGACGATATTGGGAGGAACCACTACTTGTTCGCAGCGCGAACCCCATGGGAAAACCTACTACACAAGCTGGTGGGTCGAGTATCAACTCGAGCCCACCCCACTCACGCCAATACCCTCACCCTCACCCCGATGGGTGACATAGGATCTTGGGAGCAATACCCTCACCCTCACTCCGACGGGTGACATAGGATCTTGGGACAATACCCTCACCCTCACTCCGACGGGTGACATAGGATCTTGGGAAATTACACGAACTGGCAGATCGAACCAACGCCGACCCACCACACCCTCACCCTCACCCCCTCCTCGGGGTGACATAGGCTCTTGGGGAAGAGGTCGATTGTTCTACTCCACTCGTCTTCCGGTAGTCTCTCCCGGTGTGGCCTCTACTACCTCGTGCACAGGGTTCAGGCCTCTACCGGACTAGTCTCCCAAGACCGCTACCTCAGCTGTATGGGCACACCAACACGCGTCATGAGTAGTATCTGGGAGATCTCCACCGGACTTTACTACGCCGGGCAGTCTCTACTCGGAGCCAACGAAGGAAAGAACACTCGACACTCGCGAATACGATCCCTATGGATCCGTCATCATCGGTTATCAAACACCGATAAGCGCAATGAATTCTCATGAATTCCCTCCAGGGCGCATAACTCAGATGCGGGGAAGACATTTTATTCTAAGTGTCAAAACCATGGTATGACCCCACAAGAGGTCATACACTTGTCTAATAATTAGACAAGAATCATGGCCATATCGGCATATATATATATATATATATGCAATTAACTACCCAATGATGGCCTACTTAACATGCATACATGCAATCAAACAGATAAACACACACAAATTACAACCTATTATACGTTGGATAACACCAACCTAGAAGGGAAGGGTTAAGCGCGATCTGCGCAACAACAGGTGCATGCCAATAATTCCAAGCAAACCCGAGTCAAGTAGGAACTACATCTACTCACTCGGTTCGCGAAGAGAAGGAGGGCGAGGGAGAGGGAATGCCTCATCCTCTCTCGAGCTGGTCATAGTTTTGCCCCAACAGATGGGTGCAACAACTATACCACACCCTCGAGTCCTAAATCGGAGGAATATTACGCATACACCCGTTATTAACCCAAGTTAAACATGCTTGATAAATAGAGGTAGTCATTCAATCAAAATTACCTAAGTCATGCCATATTCTATACAATACATAGGCAAGTATAAGGTAGAATAGGGGTTCTACACAATATACGAGCTATAAAACCTAGCATGCATGATATCTAACATATTTAGGGTGCAATTTAAAGCCCCATGGAAGCGCGAAGCACGACTACGTGCATCGAGCGCTCCCAGAAGGGTTGGAATCAAACCACTCACCTAACGAGCGCACGGCTCGCGAAACGGAAGAGAGCGACGAGTTAAATCCGAAGCCTGAAATCAATCCACCAAGGATCATCCAACGGTTGCATTTGGCTATAACAAGCTGCTCGACACCACGAAGCACTCCGAACGCGTCTGAGCGCCGCAAGCACGCCCTCGAGTACCCCGTGCACGCTGCCCATGCACCCCGCACGCATCAAACAACGTCAAGCACGTCCTCGAGCACCTCGTGCATGCTTCCCACGCACTCCGCACGCATCGGGCAAGGCCAAGCACGCCCTCGAGCACCTCGTGCACGCTGCCCGCACACTCCGCACGCATCGAACAACGTCAAGCACACCCTCGAGCACCTCGTGCACGCTGCCCGCACACTCCCCACGCATCGGGCAAGGCCAAGCACGCCCTCGAGCACCCCGTGCACGCTGCCCACGCACTCCGCACGCATCGAACAACGTCAAGCACGATCTTAAGCACCTCGTGCATGCTGCCCACACATTCCGCACGCATGCGAGCACCTCATGCACACTTCCCGCGCACTCCGCACGCATGCGAGCACCTCATGCACGCTTCCCGCGCCTCCGCACGCATGCGAGCACCTCACGCACGCTTCCCGCGCACTCCGCACGCATGCGAGCACCTCACGCACGCTTCCCGCGCACTCCGCACGCATGTGAGCACCTCACGCACGCTTCCCGCGCACTCCGCACGCATGCGAGCACCTCACGCACGCTTCCCGCGCACTCTGCACGCATGTGAGCACCTCACGCACGCTTCCCGCGCCTCCGCACGCATGCGAGCACGCCGAGCGCGCACCCGCAGCCTCCGCATACCTCTTATGTGATCTCGAGTGTACCAATGCGTCAATCCCACGCCCCAACTAGTACACAAACATGAGTTTAGATGATGCATGAGGAAAGCCAATGGAAAGAGGAGAAGAAGAGGCATAGTTGGTTCACTCACACATATCCACAAACAAGTGGTGTGCACACATACACAACACATAACACTTGAATATGTGTTTCCCCCCTCTTCAACTTCTTCAATTCCAAGCACACACAACAACAACAAGGCAATGGAACTTCTACCCCTTCTCACCAGCCACAACAGACGTGGCTGAACCCAACCGAGGAGAGCGGGAGGTCCATCCGCGGCTCCGGCATGCCCGCCGCCGTAGCTCCACCGCTACCACCACCGACCTCCGCACCTCCCCCTCAAACAACACACCTTCAAAGACATAGAAGAGAAGACTTCATCACCACTTCCACTTTCTCCTCTTCATTTTCATTTTTCACCCGAACAGCTGGTCGAGAGAGAAGGTCGGGAGACATTTGGGTGACTTAAATATCTAAAAGAGGTGACAAACGACCAAATCGTCCCTGCCCCGAAATCCTGGACATACTTCACTTAAACGGGCATAACTTCCCCAATACAGCTCCAAATTGCATGATTCCAGTGGCATTGGAAAGATAAGACGATTATCTACAACTGTCATGTTTACACCTAGATCAAATAACCCTTCGAGCTATTCCGAAATCTAGGCTAAATATCTTACAGGCTGCAGCCTGGATTTTCTCAACTTCGGGGTATACATGGTAAAATACCCATAACTTTTAATATACGAATCCAGTTGATCCAATTCCACTTCTATATGGAAGCTATATCAAAACTGGACATCTCGTAATAATATCGGATTTTTATCTCTTCATCTTGGATTTTAACAAAATCAAATCCGAATACCAATCCAAAACTGCATAATTCCAAAAACGTTATCGGAATTAAACGAAAATTTTATGGGCAGTACTAAACAGTACCAGGACCCATAATATGCTGTTATATCTTCAATCAGAGTCCTTAAACCCCAGAAGGTAGCTAAAAATCAAAATTTTAGCGACTCCGATCGAAATTAGGACTCTAAATGACACAGGTCTAACAAAAGCAGAGCCTGTAACAAGTGGTAAATTGGTGATACAGGTACCAGTAGAAAATCTAGAAAAAATTACTAATACTTGGCCATCACCATTTCATACTGTTAAACAAGATGTGACTCGAACTGCATTGAAGAACTTGATGCATGTTGGAAGGGATCATTGTATTTCTTCCATTTATGAAAGTAGGTGATACCACCAATCAATTGAAGATGCAAAAAGAACCATTTTGCATATAGAGAGAGATGAACCAATCATAAGAACCATTGCCCTTAATACCCAGCAGTACCCCATTGCATATGTTTAGATTTCTATTATATGCTAAACTCAATGAATTAACCCTCACATAGGCAACCATCAGATGACAAGAATACACAACTCTCACATGGCCCAACTATCACCCAAGTTAATCTGGTGACAAAATGAAGTTTGAATTAATCTGCTAAACTCAAATATCAGCCATCTAACAAAAAAGGACATAATGAATCTACAAAGAGAACGGAAAACAAAGAAATGAAAATAACCCACACAGAATGGCTATGCAAGAAAGAAAGAAGAAAAAAAAATCACTACAGACACTTAACCAGAAAAGATCATCAATGGCTACACCCATGTCTTTAGAAAGTTAAGACTAACAAACCGTTGGAACAAAACACATCCATTCTTTAGCTCTCTTCAGATAAACCTGCATTAAAAAATGCAAAAAACCTGATGAATCCAATCAAATACTATAAGTGAGGGAATTAGAAACATTTAAACAAAAGATTATAATGAATAACCCAACAATGCATTTTGAAAAAAAATTAAAGTGTAAACTGAAAAATCAAACAAAAAATACAGTATAAAAACCATGTTCAATCAAAGAACCATTTTGATTCATAACCCACCCCCAAAAAGGCTTAAAAAGATTTATAACAAAAATAAGAGAAATTAATGAGAACCTAACAATGGGGCAGCAAAAAAAATCCCTCAATAAAACTCAAAATTAGAATTACACAAAACAAACCTATCTAACAAAAGAACAAGTAAAAACAGAGATTGCCAACGTCATAAAAAATCATTATTCACAATTCAACTTAATCAAGTCTCACCCATCAAAACCTTGTTAATCACAAACCCATACCAAAACCCAAGATTCAAACATAGACCCAACAACCATTCTAACAAGAGAAAACAAACCCATTAAACAAAATCTAAAATTTGAAACCCTAAATCTAGTTAAAATGGGAGAAATCCCTAAATGAAAAAAATAAATGTTAGATCCAGTTAAAAACCCTAGATATGTAAAAAAATATCTCCATGGAAAGTGTAGGACGAACCTTCACATGGATAGGACCTTCTCTGCGGCATCGGGGAGGGTGGGAGAGGTGGCGGCGTCGGGGCAATTGAGGGGCGGTGGCATGGCAGTATCAGAGCAGTTACGCGGCAGCAGGGAGGGTGCGAGGTGGCAGCGACGACAGTTGAGATCGGATTGGTCGAGGAGGCTGAGAGGGTTTAAACAGTTTTTTGGTTTTTTGGTTTCGGGGATGACGAGTGAAGAAAGTGGGTTGGGTTAGATGTTAGGTTAGGTTAGGAGGTTTGGTTAGATGTTAGGTTAGGTTAGCAGGTTGACTTGGTTAAATTTATTGATGGACCTTTGTTTTTTAAGATTGAACGCCAACCTTTGATTTCATGGACCCATACACGTCCGCAAACTCTACTCATGTGGACGCCCGCCTAAGATAACCCCTGTGTTAATAAGTAGTTTATTTTTTGTTTCTTGGTTGGTGGTTATTGTTATGTTTCTTTCGATCCTAAATCAAATAAGAATGTTGCAGTATGCCTTCTAGGATATGTGTTCGACCTACAACTTCACAACGGAAAGAGTTGATATGAAGAAGTGGCTTCAAGTTCTCGAAATGTTGAGGTCGAACCACAAGAGGAAGAGGAGAGGGAAGAAGTAGAGGTAGAAATTAATTCAGAGATTGATGAAGCTAGTATGAAGGGTCCTCTTCACTACTTATAGAATTTTGTATTTTTTGTATATTGATTTCAATCCGTATCTGTCCACTTGTGGTCTTTATCCATATATTGAGCCATATATGCTAGATAGATACATCTAACAACTTGGCCATGTCCAATCCATCCCAAGAGAGCCAATTCATCCATATGGAAAGTAAACCATGTTTTGTTTCAAAGCTCTGAGAGTAGAATTTTTTTTAGGTACAACAACAGTTTGGGTTCGACCACTCCGCAAGAGGATTGGGTAAGTATGATTGTCATTTAACAATAAAATGATGAATTCTAATGGGTTTATTAACACAATAATGTTTCTTTCTTTTGAAGCGCACCATTATATTACAATACTTGCAGCCACTCGTATAAGGGAGACATACAACAAGCATTTGGCAAAGGCACGCGCAAAACATATTGGACTATTGTGAAGACAACACACATCTTATGTCGTCGTTAGGTCGCCCCAAGTTACCAAATAAAGATTGTCGTTCTAAGAGGGTGAACGACAATTAATACACAAGTGGAGCTAATATCTTCAACAAATCATTTTAGTTTATGTAAGATTTGTTGAATTGAATATTTATGTAAGTAACAATAATGATGTGATCAGTTGTGTTAGATGTGTTTATGTCTTCATTTCAACAAGTATTTTGGTTTTTGTATGAGCACTTGTTAAAATTGTAACTATGATATTGTTTTTTAATGGCTTTGAATGGTGGTGTTGATCATTGTTTATATTGCTAAGAATACAAGTATGGCTTTCAATGATGATTTTCAACAATGCTTAGATGGCTTTGAACGCAAATATGACGTAAAATGGTTATCAATGTTTATTAGTGTTTTTGAATGTTGTCCCAATCTATGGCTTCAATAGGGCTGATACTGACAAGTTGGCAAATTGGATGAATGGTGGAATAATGGATCATGTTATTCTTCATATTAAAAGGAGTTCATTTTTCATATATATATATATAGGGACATGATTAAGTGCGTCCATGTAGCAGGTGCGAACCGCGTATATACATCATTTATCAAGGTATGTGCATCGATAAAAATAGTATATACTTTCTTTACCTGATATACCTCATTAAAACTTATCAAGGTATATACTTTCTTTATCCACGCATATACTACGATAAGTGATGTATATACGCAGTTTGCACCTGTCGCATGGCCGCACCTAATCATTTTCATATATATATATATACCTTGATAAGGTGCGGCCATGCGGCAGGTGCGAACTGCGTATATACATCACTTATCGTAGTATATATGTGGATAAAGAAAATATATATCTTGATATGCTTCAATGATCTGATATACTATCTTTATCAACGCATATACTTTGATAATACCATGATAAGTGATGTATATACACAATTCGCACCTGATCATCTCATTGAAGCTTATCAAGGTATATACTTTCTTTATCCACGCATATACTAGATAAGTGATGTATATACGCAATTCGCACCTGCCGCATGGCCGCACCTAATCATTTTCATATATATATATATATATATATATATATATATATATATATATATATAAAGTTCTTTTATTAAAAGATTAGACTCTTGATTTGTCTACATAATCACGTTTACTCAGTAGAACATATGTCTACGTTATACAGATATATAGACACTAAGTGTGTCTAACGCATTCCAGAACCTATGGGGATTTTTTTTGTTTCCATCGACTGGGAGTTTATCTAGAGAATACATATATGTAGACATCCCACATGTCTAATGCTTTCCAGAACTTACGAGCTTTTTTCTTCTATACTCATCAACACGGCAATTGTCTACTAATATTATATTTGTAGACACTCAATCGGTCTAACGAATTCCAGAACCTACAGGTTTTGAGAGTGATCTCATTGACCAAACCAATGTCTAGGAAATACATATATGTAGACATCCCAGGTGTCTAACGCATTCCAGAACTTACGGGATTTTTTTTACCGGTCCCATCGACCAGACCAATCAGGGGCGGGCCCACGAGTTGGCTGGACCGGGCTGTAGCCCGGCCTAGATTTTGTGAAAAAAGCCCCAAATAGCAATCCAGCCCAGTTTTATTAAAAAAAAACCCCTATATAGCCAGCCCATATTTTGTTCAAAAACACCCAAAAACACTGGTTCAACCTAGATTTTTTTTAAAAAGACCCAAAACAACTTACTATATAAACTTCAATCTACCCTAATTAAGCATCTTTAAAAAAAAAATATATTTTGCGACCGTCATCCAAATATAAAAGATTATTCGAGTTCTTGCTCTAAATACATGTTTGATGTTTCAATCCAACGAAGGAAGTCTTATTGCATGGTGAGATCCTATTTCTATGTTTTTATTATTGGGATTTTTATTTTTAACTCCCCGCAAACCATCGTATTTAGCGATCACCCCCTCCATTCTTCGTATTTGGGTTTTACTCCCCACATTCAAAGGATAATTCATTTTTACTTACTGCGAGGGACCTATCTGTAAATTATTTAATTTTTTTTAGTCCCTGATAGGGAGTAAAAATGAATTATCCTTTGAATGTGGGGAGTAAAACCCAAATACGAAGAATGGAGGGGGCGATCGCTAAATGCGATAGTTTGCAGGGAGTTAAAACTAAAAAAACCCTTTATTATTTTATACATCCTCCATTTGACTAATTAAATATCCATGATGAATAAATCGCCCCCTTCACAGAACACCTAATAGTTTGCAATCAGGGGCGAAATTGCAATGAATTTGATTTTATTTTTAAATCCTTTAATTTTTTATTTATTATATGGTTTGCAAATGCATTTAGATATTTCATATTTAGACAATGTTTGTTGGTGTGATTTTGAGTTCTTTTGGTGAAAGATTGATTATTTATTTTTATGTTTTATTGACCTTTATTTTATTCCAAATAAATGAGATTAATTTTGATTATCTTGGTATTCAATAAGAAAAATAAATCAAAACTTTTTAAACTGAATTTGTATTTGTGATTTTTTTTGTTTTTTCATATAGCATTTGAGTTTTTTTTTGGAATATCTTTTTTTATGTAGGATATACTTTTAGATGGATTTTAAGTGGAGGATTGTATCTCACTAGAAGAAAAGAAGACAATGAGGGCGAGAAGTTGGTTTTGAATTTGCATCACTTCAGGTATGTTGTATTTATATGTTATATATTTTAGAATATCTCACATGCATTTTTATAAATGTTATATAGTGTTTTTCGTTTTTAAAATAATTTATTCATGTAATTTTGTTATCATATATAGGTTGCAATGTCTCATGATCTTCAAACTGGCAAGCAAAGAAAAACAATGCTTTCATTTTTTAATAAAAAAATGATGATAATTCAACAATTGAAGTGGCTTCTTTGTCTAATATTGAAAACCCAATTCTTGATGATCAACCTCCTTCTAAATCGCAAAGAGTCGAATATGAAAAAGTTGGTGCAATTCTTTTGATGCCACTTCTTTAGAGTGTGATCCTAGTTTACATCATCCAATATTAACAAACGATGTCAATATTCGTGATGTTGCTCAAAGAGCATATATCAATATGGGGCCATATCAACCAAAATTAAGAGAGTACCCACGCACTCATGACGGAAAACAATATCGTCGATTTCAATATTTTTTGTTCACGCAATTCCCTTGGCTTGAATATTCTAAAGTAAAAGATAGAGTATTTTGCTTTCCATGCTTTCTTTTTTACAGTAATCCACCAAAGTTTCCTGCTTTTTTCAATAGCTGGAAGAGAATTAACAATGGAAGTAAATGTTCTTTTACGCATCATGAAGGAGATCCTTGTTCACCACATAATACTTCTATGCGCAATTGGAGTGACTTGAAGAACCCATCTCGCCACATTGATAAGTTGATTAATGTACAATCCTCATAACAAGTTCTGCAAAATCGGTGGCGCCTCAAGACCACTATAGGATGCATTAAAGTTGCAATGCAAGGATGTGCTTTTAGAGGTCATGATGAATCTTTTGAATATTCCAATAATGACAATTTCATTGAAATGTTAAGATACTCGGCATCATTAAATGAAGAAATTGATAAATCATTTTATAAAAGCTCCAGCAAAAGCCAAGTACATCTCACCATCAATTCAAAAAGAGTTCTTAAATATTATAACTAACAAAATAAGGAGTAAAATTCGTGAGAAAGTTGGGGATGCCAGATTTTGTATTCTCATTGATGAGACCCTTGACGAATCTGGTAGAGAACAAATGGCTATTATTCTAAGATTTGTTGATTGTGATGGTTATGTTGAGAGCGGTTTTTTTATGTTGTGGGCGTTGATAACTCTGAAAAATGAGATTTCCAATGTTCTTACTCGTTATAATCTCCAAATTGAAAATATGCGAGGTCAAGGATATGATGGTGCTAGCAATATGCGCGGTGCATGGAATGGATTATAAGCATTGTTTCTTAGAGATTGTCCATATGCTTATTATATACATTGCTTTGCTCACCGACTACAACCAACATTAGTTGCGGCATCTAAAGATGTGCATGATATTTGGTTATTCTTTTCAAAGTTAAGTGTTATTGTTAATCTTGTTAGTGCTTCTCCAAGTGTTATTCTGAGTTAAGATCAGCCGAGAAGTTGAAAGTGTGAATATGTTAGCTACTGGAGAACTTGATACCGGTCAAGGGGTTAATCAGATTCATACTTTGCAACGAGCAGAAACTACGCGTTGGAGCTCCCATTTTGGTTCTATCAATTGCTTGATTAACATGTTTGGTGCAACTTGCTCAGTTCTTGAAAACTTATCTCAGAATGGACCTAACAACAGCGTGCGCAAGGAAGCCATGGGCTCTTATAAAGCAATGAGATCTTTCGAATTTATCTTTATTTTGTTTTTGTTGAATGAAGTTATGAGAATCACGGAATGACTTTGTCAATTATTGCAAAAGAAATCTCAAGATATTTCGAATGCTTTAAATCTTGTATCAAGTACGAAAGAACTCCTTCAGAATTTGAGACAAGATGGTTGGCATACTTTGATTCGAAAAATGATATCACATTGTGAAGAACATGACATTAATGTGCCTAATCTTGCTACTCGCTTGACGGAGGGTATACACGCCGTTCTCGCCAACAGCAAAATCGCATTATAGTGGAGCACCATTATTGTGTTGAAATTTTTAATGTTGTAATTGATTTTCAAATGGCTAAGTTGAATAGTAGAATAATGGAGCAAGCAGTAGAACTCCTTATTCTTAGTTCAGCTTTGAATCCTATTGATAATTTTAAATCATTTAAAATTAATGATATTTGCAGTCTCGTTAAGAAATTTTATCCTCAGGATTTTATTGACGCAGAGATACAAACTTTGAGAAGACAATTGCTATAATATGAGCTTGATGTGACTCGTCATCAAAGTTTTCAAAATATATTTTCACTTTCTGAATTATGTCACATGTTAGTTGAAACAAGGAAAGCACAATTCTATTACTTGATTGATATATTGATTCGTCTTGTGTTAACTCTTTCTGTTTCCACGGTAACAACAGTTTGGGCATTTTCTGCTATGAAACTTGTTAAGACGCGACTTCGGATCAAGATGGAGGATGGTTTTTTGCCGATTGCATGTTATTTACATTGAAAGAGAATTTGTAGAAAGTATTGATTCGGACTCGGTAATAGATTATTTCTACTCTCTAAAACATCGTAAGGCTCAACTTCAATAATGTTTTATTATATAGTTTTTTTAATCTCTTGTTACTCTCGACTAAACTTTGATTATGAATTTCTCTACTTAGTAGATTTTTTAAAATATAGTATTTGATTACTAGTTTGTATTAATGAACTTGTTTTGTTTTACTTAATCTTTTGATGAACTTATTTTATTTCAATTACATCATTTAATTATTAAAAAAAATTCAAAAGAATTTTTTTTAATGAAAAGACTAATTCAGCCACCTGAAAAATGTATCCTGGATCTGCCCCTGAGACCATTGTCTAAGAAATACATATATGTAGACAACTCAGATGTCTAACGCATTCCACAACATTTGGGCCTATAGATGTGGGTGGGAAGGGTGCAACTGAAACTGAAGCGAGAAAACAAATGAGTCCATGGGTGTGTCAAGAATGGATGTATTTAGTATCCAATTATAAATGGATATTTAATACTTGATCCGATTAAAAGGGGTGTGCTCGATAAAGCAGGGGATGCATTTAGTCATACCCCAAAAGTTTCTACCATGTCAGACAATCCAAATTCCGGACAAGTGTGTTCTAATTCGACCTGGATCGTTTCCAGCAACAAAAGCCCAGGTGCCTATAATTGCACCCCTCATATTTAAGTGCACACCCTTATTATTGCACACCAATCAAAAATTTGTTCAATCCTTTAAGCACCCCTTATATTTAAAGGAGGTGGTAGGTTTTAGTGCACACCCACCCAATTGAAAATAATTTTAAAACATTGAAAACAATTTCAAAACATCAAACCCTAGCGGAAACTAACCACTCCCCTCTCACCGTCAAATCTGGCACTCTTAATCATCGTCGTCAGTTGAGCCTTCTGGTGGTCTCCCAACCGTTGATCATCGTGCCGTCCCATGCTCTCCCTCCATCGACATCTCCTCTCTATCAATCATCTCTTTTGTGATCTCTCTTCATCGTATTGTCTTGTGCTCTCCCTCTCCATCCCATGCTCTTCTTCATGGATTGATCTCATATATTTATTGATAGGGTTACATATTTATTTGCATTTGAAGTTGTATAATATTGAGAGTTATGTGTTAAGAGTTCTTTTTTTGCTTTATTTTAGGTTTTTATTTTGTGTTGGGTTTAATTCATGTTTAGTATTCAGATGTAGGATTAGATCCATACGAGAATGATTAATTTTGTTTGAAGTTATAAAATTGTCTAGAAAATTAAATGGGGTCCTACTACTAGTAATGACACTACTAGTGTCGCGATATATCACATCCGTCGATACTTATCGACAGTGTCCGAGAAAATTGAATGAATATTCAGACAACCACAATGACACTGAAACTGTCGAGATAATTTCACATTGTCGATAGTTGTTATTATGTCAATATGCCTAGAAAAAAGTTTGAAGGTACTAGTTAATGCGTCGACCAACCTTGTGTCAATGTATTTTATTCCACTCGACATTCGCTTGTGTCAACGAGGGTTCTATTAACTGTTTACTTTAGAATAGTCGGATAAGATACTTTCGCTTGACACTTAGTATGTCAAACCTATTCTAGAGATGTTATTTTCAGTTTTGTGTCACTGTTGACATATTTGATGTCGAAAGAGTATGCCAACCTCAATGGTATATGTATCGAACTGTTTAAATAAGGGGGCATGTATCTTATTCAATTATAAATGGATCTTTTCAAGCCATATCCATTTGTAAGGGTGTGCACCGGAAAATAAGGGGAATTAGAGGCACCCGGAAACTTTTTGGATGACTTTATTTATCTTGCTTAATAATGTTCTATTATATATTTATATAATAAAATTCATATTTATTATTTAATTTTTTTTAAAAAAATGTGTATTTTTTATTTTATGAAAAAAATGAGAAAACATTAACCAAACATACATGCATTAGAGTACTATATATATATTACACTGGTGGAATGTACATTGAACTGGAAGATTGCCTCCAAAGTGCAAACGGGGTTGCAAGAGGAATAATTGTAATAACTTCGTATTTGAAATCAAAACTTGAATGTGACTTATTTATGTAGCTTGATTTTCTTAAGTAATCAACCAACTTCAAAGTTCAAACATGTTAATTTACGCTGATTACTATTAAAGCTCTAAATTCGTTATAACATGACATGTGCCAATCATTTTATACAAATGATAACATTTTTTTAAAGATAAAATTGTGGTCATATAATTTCAAAATAACATAAAAAACAATGTCTGAATTGGAAGTGAGAAGAAAATATAGAAAGCAAGAAAAGGAAACAAAAAACAATAAGAAGTTCACAAATAAAAGCTTATACACAACACCAAAACAACAACTAAAATGGGGAGTTGGCGAACACGAGTAGACCACACACAAAGGATGCATCCCAAACTTTAGGATCCATTTGGGTGTGTGGTACACACTACCCACTTTTGAATACACCGCATTGAAAGTATGGGTGGCAAATGAAGCACATCCCAACACTACACTAATCTAGGAAACTTGTTTGGGTGTTAAAAACTAAAAAGAGAATATGTTGAATCACAACTTAAGTATATTTATAATTATAATAGAAAAAATGAAATCTTTTATAATGATTGAATTTTAATGAGATTTTGACGGTAACTAAAATCATAATGTGTTTATTATGTATGTAATGCAATTTATAAGTAAATTTATAATCATCATGTATCACCTAGGTTGAAAGTAAATAATTGTATAATCAATAGAGACAAGAGAAGAAAATAGTTTGATCGTGAGACAAAAATACTAAAGTTTACAACTTTGCATGAACATTAATTATATAAAGTAATTTAATTTCTAACTCTTTCTTTTGTATTTTTTTAGTTGGACACAATAAAAATTGAATCTTGGTAATGCATGTCCATGGAGTATAATATTTTATAGATGTAAGACATGAATCTCCAAATTCTAATTTCATTTTGTGCGAAAAATGAAATTACAAGAGATTCCCAATGAGTTTTATTATGGGGAGTGCAAAGTCAATTATTTATTTATTTTTGAAGAATGATGATCATAGGATTTGATTCATTGACCACTTTCACAAAGGTGAGGTGCTTGTCAACTTAACCAAAACTTGATTTACACAAAGTCAATTTATTATGATATTGCAAAATCGAGGCCACTTATTTGAATGTTTAAAAGAACATAGAAAAGTTTTGATTTATTTTATTAAATTTAAAAATATTTACAGATTTCTTTTTTCAAATGAATGTATTAATATAATTCAATTATCAATCACAAAAAATATTTTTTTATCTAAAAAAGCTACCAAGTAGAATTATCAGAGAAAATGAAAAAAAGATATAGATTTCTCTCATATTTCACTAAATCATTTTTCTATAACCTTTATATATAAAGCATAATAATAATAACAAAACATCCAATATAAATCATAATTAGTTATGTAATTTCTCATATAATGGTAATCACTCGAATTTTATTCTATTATTTTTTTCTCCCTCTTTGTTCATTTCTGCTACGTACTACAAAAATTATCTTACTCTGCAAGACCTTGTTTTGGTTATTGAAGATGAAGATTTTTCTTCATTTGAATTGTGTTGAGATTCCCTATCGATCAGGTGGTTTTGAGGAAATTGACTTGACTTATTCATGTGTGTTTTGAACATAATTATAGTTTTAATTGAAATTGATTTAACTAAACAAAAATTTAATATAGCAAGTAATCAATAAATGTTTTATTCATCAGCATGATGTATCCAGTGTAAAGCCTTATAATCGGTTTTATTGATATCTTATATTTAAGCATTCATTCTCATAAAGTTTACCATAAAACTAGGAAACTTCTAAATTTAGGTAAAATTGTTTCTCTAGAGGCTCTTGATTCTTCCCTAAAATAAGAGATAGAGTCCCATATAATCGGTTTTCTCTGATATCTTATAATTAAGCATTCATCCACACAGAATTCCGCCATAAAACTAGGAAACTTTTAAATTCAGGTAAAATTATTTCCCTAGATGCTCCTGATTCCTCCCTAAAATATGAGATAGAGTACCCCTCACCTCAAATTCATTTTTGTATGGTCATGATATTTACTCTGTGCAGCCACACTAACTTTAACAGGTGTATTTTCATGCATCATTGAGCGGATTGATTGAAGAGAGCTGATATATATATATATATATATATATATATATATATATATATATATATATATATATATATATATATATATATATATATTAGATTGAAGAGAGCTGATTCAAAATATTAGATATCCTTCATTCCACCCGCTATCGGAAGAGGGGAAGCCCTTCACGAAGGTCGATTTTCCTTTCCTGATTCGTAGATAGAATGTCATTCTTGTCTTCCTTAGGTCGTAAAGATGATAAACATCATCCACATCTAGATCAAGACTCATGGAACAATTGATGCGGATGAAGCACATCAACATTCTCAGAAGATTGGGGGAACATTGTGTCGTATGCAATTTGAACCTTACCATGAAGCTTCTCATCAACACGGAAAGAGGAATCTCCAATCCACTCCTGAGCATTTGAGTAGGGTACATATACAACCTTCTTGGTGCCAGAGGATCTTTCACTTGACTGGGATCATCGTATAGTGTTGGGATGATCTCTATGGTGTCAGGAATGGACAAATTCTTTCTCAGCCTTTCGATGATGTCCGGGATAGTCATGGTCGAAGTTGGAGGTAGGGCAAGGAAACAAAAGAGAGGTAGAGCAGGCATTCTGAAAATTTAGGCTGCGTCAAGAGAGAAGAGGATGAAGGACTAATACCGCCTTTTGTTTTCTCTCCCCCTTTTTTGCCTTCTCTTTCACTTAATGGATTTCTTGGGAAATCACATTCAATCATGAAGAAGGGTGTGGAAATCAAAGTGTAGAAGATACGCAAATGTCATTCTCAACATAAATCGAGGGACAGCTAGCTCAGAATGTGAAGCGTCAGTTGAAAGATGTATCGATGACGTGGCATACTCATCGACCTGTTTGGCTAAACCTCTTCTCACTACTTCAACTCTTCGCTAAACGAGTTGATTTTGCTTAGTTTTGTGCATTTTTTTAAAAAGAAAATATTAATATAGAAAGAAAACTAGGGTTTTAGAATCCACCTTGCAATATCAATTTAGGGATTATATTCAAATATGTAACTCCACCATATAACTCAATCAATATCGATGCTAATCAAATACCAAATGAAAAATAAATATTTAGAACCATATTAATTATTTCATAAAATCATATTTAAAATAAAAAAACATCTCAATATTCACAAATTAGGAAGAGAATAAGATATCAAAAGAATTAATCCAAGCATACCCTATCAAACCCTATACGAGAGATCCTTGAAGATGTTTTTACTATTAAAAACCTTGATTTATGAAAACTCAATATAATGATCTATCTCCTTCCCTTTATAAAATCTACCAACTCAATATTCAACATATTAAGAAGAGCATAAAATATCATAGAACTCAATCAAAATATTTTTTATCAAATCAAATACAAGAGATTTTTGAAGAAAGTAATAATAAATTAACATGAAAGGTTTTAAAAGAGAATTGAATGAGAGATTGATACTCAATAAAGCAAATAATATGAAGAATTCAGATCTAAATATAAAATCTAAACTAGCATTGCATGGTTTTTTCTTTAATCCTAGTTGAAGATTTAGCTACTAGAAGACATGATCAAACTACAGAAAAGAAAAATAAAAGAGACCATATTATTGAAAAATTCTGAAAATAAAAACACAAAACTGATATTAAAATTCAGATCTAATTGAATACAAGCATCAAAAGATATGAGATGAAAAGAAAATAAAAAGCAAAACAAGACTCTTGAATCTTTCTTCTCCTTTGGTTGTTCCTCTTTCTCTTTGTTGACTGGTTGATGCCTTTGTTCCTTTCATATGTGCTCCTTTTATAGTCTCTAGCCCTTGAATCTCAATTATTTATTTGCAACATATTGGATGGTTAAGATTGTGCAGTTAAGATTGGCCTCAACCTTCCTCATATGAAGTTTAGATTTTATTCCCGTCATTGATTGTCTGCAGAATCTTTGGATGACTTTTTGACCCCTAATAAGGTAGAATTACGAAATCTTCATGAAATAATGATTTGTAGATCTTGAAATTATATTATCTTTCCAACGCCATATCATGAGCATAAATCCGATACTTGAGACAAAAGTTATGGTCAAAATAGTGGGACGGGATTTTGAATAATATTTGATTGGATTGGTTTTTATTCAATCTTTACCAAATCTTTTTCCATAATTTTGGATCTTTAAAGAACTCTTTATTCTCCTTCATATCTTTAACTGATTTATAGCATATCTTGTATTGATAATTATCATTTAAGTCAATTACTTGTAATAACACGTGAATTCTGAATATTAGTTATTATTATACATAAAATAGGATATTAAAAATTAGATTACGGAGTTCAAATGTATAATTAATATGCTTATCAGTTCACAGTAAACCAATGTATGATCAAGCCACATTGATAGTGAGATAATCCTTTGAATTCCCAATTGATACATCTCTTTGGAGTTCCCTTAGCTGGCACCACACTAGTGTCCTCCTGATTCCTTTTTGGGTGCATGATCCACATTTTACCATGTCCGGATTCGAGAAAGAGCCTCCAATCGATAAAGTTGACTGAAGGGGAACAATACCTCCTCAACTATTATAAAAAGTAAAATATACACTAAGATACACTAGTGTATTTAAAAAAAAGAATATAAAATACACTATATAAGTGTAGAGACGATCAAAGGATTATATTTAAACTGCAGATGGGGCTACAAAACAGACTGACTGGATGTAACTAACTTGTCAATTATTCAAATAAATATCCGCATTTGATATGTATCTGTATCCAAAAATGCTGAAAATATCCGATATTTGAAAACCTGTATCCCTATTCGACAAAATTATCCTTATCTAAATTTCGGATCAGATACGGATATGCCTCTATCCGATCCGAACAATATATGTATCTGATGGATTGTTTTAATATTTTTTATTAATATAATATCTGGATTATTTTCAAACATTGGATGAAAATCTAAGGGTTCAGATTCACTCATCCATTAGGACAACACACAAAGTTCTAAAAAATATAAAATCAGCAGTCTCTGCTCAAGCCCCCCTCTCTCTCTCTGTCTCTCTCTCTCTGTGGCTCTCACAAAGTTAGGATTCTTAAGTTTATCAAGCCCCTCTCTTTCTGCGGCTCTCTCAAAGAAACCAAATCAATCGGTTCAATTCAGGGTTCCTGATGCTCAGCTCTCCGATTCTGGATCTCATGGTTTTCACATTTATTTAGGTAGATCCGAAGATCTGGAGGTTGTTCTACTCCAATACCTCGATGAGGTGAGGGTAAGGAGATCTTGCGATTAATGTGTTTGATCTGTTTTGATGTAGTATTTTAATATTTTTCTTTCACAGTTATGGTTGAGTTGTTGTGATCTGTCTGAATGAGAGGGTTTGGTGAGGTTGTAAGGGTTGAACGATCTCTCTATGTGAATGTGGAGTTTGAGTCACTATGTAAACCTTTTTTATGTGTATGATTGAAGTGGTTTATGAAAATATCAGTTGCTATTTGAATCAGAAATGAAAAATTTTCATTCTTGCTTAATGTTCGGATATTTATCAAAATCTCTGAATGTTCGGATCGGAACGGGAACATGATTCTGAATATACGGATATTATTTTAGATATTTACTTCAGATATGGATATGGATATGGTATGATTCGCTCCATATCCATCTGATTGATAGACTTAAATGTAACAGCGCATGTTTTCTTTTGATTTAGATCACACGAAACCCACAGGGGTCGGTAACAGAATTGGAGAGAATAAATGAAAGTCCTTATAGTCTGTTACATGTAACTTTCATTTCATTTTCTGAAGCCTTGACAATTCCACAGTTGTCATTCATTGTGGAACAAAAGTAAACCATAGACTAGTCAAGTTTTCATTTTCTGAAGCCTTGACAATTCCACAGTATTCATTCATTGCGGAACAAAAGTAAACCATAGACTAGTCAAGTTTCTCATAAATTTTGGGTGTGCGTTACAGTTCTGTGGGCAGTATTTCTTTGTGATTACTTTAATATAGTTTCTAAAATGATTGTATACATTACCCTGTGGAGGAATAAAGAGGAATAAGTATGAATAAGCCTAAATTATGTTTAATATGTAAGGAATAAATGAGTATAACTATGCCAGAATATATGTGACAAGTTGGTATTGCTATTCCAAATCTCTCATGTAACTGTGTCATTCCACCTAATCTATTCTCACTGTTATAAAAGTGTCCAAATGTCAAATTATTTTTTTACTTGTTATAAATCTTTATCCAATCTTATTTACATTTTATTCAATATATTCATTGTCATCCAAACAACGAAAAAAATTTTCCTTACATTTTCTAAACGAGATAGTAAGGTTTTTTTTAAAAGTAAAAATGTACATTTTTAATCAGTAATATTATATATAACAATATTTTGAATTTTTATTGATTTCTTGATCTATTTTTTTTTTATTGTATTCATAACGATAGTAAGTTTTTCACTTAATTAAATTATCAACGTTTTGATTGAGACTGAGTTTTTGCTCTACTAAGTTAATGGATTAGCTTCAGTGCACTAATTTATTTAAAAACATTTTTATTATCTTTAAAAATTCATAATCCGTATTCTTAATTTTTTTGTTTGTGCTTTTAATTAGTTATTAATTAAACATGTTAGAAAATTGTTTTTTTTTTCTATTATGAAAACGGTGGGATTAGAAAATTGTTAATATATATATAATCCAATCAGGGGTAGAGGCAGGGAGGGCGGGCTGGGCCCGGGGCCCCCAAGGCATGGGTCAACAGGAGTTATGTTATGCATTCATGGGTAATGAATAAATGAAAGGGTTTTTGCGTAACACCCTTCAAAAAGCCTTATAATATCAAATACCCCTTTTTAAATTCTACTCCCAGGTTTTAAATTTTGCATCAACGCCTTTTTGAGGGGTATTTTTCACAATATAAATTTTGTAAGCATCCTTTTGAGTGGTATTGTTAAATATAGTGATTTACTAAGGTTATTTTGACAATATAAGAACTTTTCAGAAGTATATGCAAAAACTGGTATTTGAAATGAATGGGTTTGAAATTGAAAAATGTTATGTGTAGTCCATTTGCACTCCGGATAGCATGCATACATTTGAGTTTTTTGAATTATATACTTATAATATAGTATATTAATCTTTTATAGAGATGAAGTACTTGCTCATATAAAATAAATGTATATTTTATTTATGATTTTTGAAGTGCATTAGATGTGACAAATAAAAATAAGGCTGCAAAAAATAGACTAAGAGGATCAGCGCCCATTGAGATTTGAGGTTGTAGTTTTTTTATTAAAAAAAAATTGTAAAAAGCTTTGTTTTTGAAGCATCATTTTTTCTATTTTTTTTATGGGAATAATGAGAATTTAAAAATTTTCATAGATCTTCTATAAGTTATTCCATATCATTATAAAACTGTTTTAATTTCTTTCTTTTTTTTACTTTAAGGATTTGATCATTATATAATTTTCTAATTTCATTCTCACTTATTACATATCTATAATTATTCTTTTCATCTTACTAATTCTATTGGCTCACTAGCCCCCCTTGCTCTAATCCCTAGCTCCGCTCCTGAATCCAGTGATTCTTTCTCTAGTTATAATATAGTTTTAGATCATCAGCTACATATCAATTATTTTGAAATTTGTTTATACATGTCATCTTTCAAAATGTATATAATAATATATTTTTTTGAATTAGTTGAAATGCGTCTTAATTTTATTCAAACAAAAACATGTCCAAAACAGTAAAATATGACATATAATAATAAGTTTTCTATTGATGGAAAAAACGCATCATGAGTCGTTGGACATTAAATTTAAATAAAATTTTGTTGTTAGGGTAATAATAATCAAACATTTTAATAACACAATTTCTAATAGAAAGATTGTGTGACATGATCACTTGAAAAAAAAAAAACAGATAATATAAAATATTATTCCATTGATGTAACGTGAAATGATTCTCCAAAGGGATTTTTGCATACTATCCTTCAAATACATGCTAATTATTTTTATACTACTATAAATCACATATTTATTTGTATACCATGAAGTCTTATTTTGATATAAAAATATACCATTTGGTACCTAATTTAATCATAGTTAACATATAACTAGTGAAAAGAAATTATAAAATAACCTTAGCTTAAATTTTATAAGAATAGTCTAATATTTGTAATTATGTTTTGTAATAATTGATTATTTTTTCCTCTTTCCATATTTGCTTCAAATTAAATATATATGTCGAGTTTTCCATAGTTTTATCATTTTGTTAAATAATAAGTATTTTTTTATTTTTACAGCATTAATGTAATCAAAATATAAAATATAAAGTAACCATTAAAATAGTATAATGATATGTGGCATATCATCATTGGACAACTGATATGACTAGGAGACCATGATACGAAGTCAAAACCAATTGAATTTAATTGTGTGTGTGTTTGATTTGAACCGCCGTAGCACGTTCAAACAAAATCAATGAACATATCATCACAAAACAAGTATAAATAGTGCGTGAACTTATACATTGTCACGAAAATGAAGTGAAAAAAACAGAGAAAAAAGACAAACGATGAATTCAAGTGAGCATGAGATTGTAATAGCTGGTGGAGGCATATGTGGCCTTGCAACTGCTCTTGCCCTTCACAGGTATGAATAAGTTTGATATTGATATTATTTGATAGTTCTTGATATAATGCTACCTGGAATACATTTATATTCTGGGATAAATATCAACTAATAATTTTTTTTAATCATTTACTTTTTTCAGGCGTTTTTATTTTCGTCTTTAATCAGATAAAACATGGATTAAAATTGGTATTAGAGCTTATGTTACATTATTCATGCATCACTAACAGATTTGATGCTATCAAAGCTGCTTATCTGACCCTTATATACAGTGGTGGAGCCACCTTGGGCCCGGGGGTCCCATGTCCCCCCCCCCCCAATTTTTTTTCTTTTTCTAAATTTTTTTTTGATAGATTGATTTAGGATAATGTTATGTACAACTCTATTTCCAGCCTTAATTCCTATATACATCTGTTTTAATATTTTTAAAAATAATATACTTCATTAAACGAGGTATATGCTTTTATAAAAAATGAAACATATATTCCAATGAATTGCATATATGCATCTATAGAAAATGTAAATTTTTTTTATCGAAACATATACCTCATTAATGTGAATACTTGCGCAGTTAATTTTCTATTGACACATGGGATCGAATTTGGGACTGAAAAAAAATTGTATAATAACATTCTTTTAATGATGAGCCATAGGTCATGGGCCCCACCTACATATGAAATTTCTAAAAAGCAACGACTCACCCCTAAAGAAAAGAAAATAAACATTAGATTTATATTTTGACAATTTTTTTTTGTAAATCATTGATTTGAAATTTGATATATCGTTTTAGAATATGATAAATATCTTTTATAATTATTCAGTGATATGTTTTATGTGAATGCATTTATCTTATTTTATACATATTTATTTTTTAATCTATGCTATAAAAAAAAACATAATGATATATGTACATAAGTTGCATTAGATCCCTTTATAAAAATCTTGGCTCCATACACTGCTTATATATCACTTTAATAAACATTGATATTTTTTTTTAGGAAAAGTAAACATTGATATTATACAGTTTGATCTTATTATGATTACACAAACACTTCTTTTACTGATTTTTTTTTTGAAAGTTTAGTATTCTTGGAAGGTAATTTCAAATCATTGATAATGTTGCGTGGAAAGTCCCCTTTAAACTTAGGAAAATCTCATTTTGATTGACAACAAATTTTAAAGCTATGAGGTTACTGTTTACTTATAAAATACTATGTAATCTTCCCTCATTAATAAAAATTTATAAAAGAAATTTTTTATGTTTATTAGAAAACATTTAAAATTTTCATTAGTACAAGATCTCATAATTTTTTTAGTTTCTCCATGGCCACAAAACCTTTAGATGAGTGGTGTGAGACACTGCTCATCGAGGAACCATTCCAGGTTTGACACTTGTTGGTTGCATGTGTCTGTAATAGTGGTTGATTTCTATATTGTATGGTTGGGATTGTATTGCCATGTCCGGGCCTTTTGTGAAATAAAAAAAGGAATATTAGGGTATTATTTTAGTGTTATTTTTTTTTTTTTTGGAGAGGTAGAATTATACGGTGAGGAATATTAACAATATATAAAATAGTATATGGGGTTTATTGCAATTTTTTTTTGACAATGGAATTTGTTTCAAAGGCAAAAACAATAGATTTTAGAGATACAGAAGAAAGAGGTTGCGTTATATTTCTTTGGGCATTAAATATCATAATGGGACCTTCACGTAATAAATGGTCTACAAACAACATTTAAATTCCACTTTTAGGAGACCATTGGACCTTAGGATAAAGTTAGTGGCTATCAATTCAGGATCATGTACATTTAAAAAGCATGTCATTTTCACTTTTGTTTCCTCCTCTTGTTCTCATATAATATGTAAAATATAAATTATAATAGATTTAACATCAATTGATTGTCTTAAACTAAGAGCCATTGTTCATATTTATTCTCCTCTTGCCTGAATACCCAGGTGAATGATGTTTGAAACCTTAATTATTCCTGAAAATTTCAGATAATTTTTTTCTTTCATCGTTCCCACAAAATCAATCGGAATTGGATTCAGATTAGGAAGGAGGAATTCTCCATTTAGACCAAAGTTATCATACTGATTCTAATTGTCTTATTCAATATGTTAATGTATTGATTATTTCTTATCGAATTATATATGTACAGGAAGGGTATCAAGAGCATTGTTCTTGAGAGATCTGACACACTACGTGCCACTGGAGCGGCCATCAATGTCTACCCCAATGGTTGGCGTGCACTCGATCATCTTGGGATAGGCTCGGAGCTTCGAGAAAGATGTGTCCCAATCACAAAGTAAAATTCTTGATTCTCCATGAAAGCCACTAACTTTTTTTTTCCTTTTTAGGGCCTAGTTTGGTAAAATGATAAATATGTAGGATAAGTTAGCTTAATTTATGAGGATAAAAATTTACATTTGGTAATGCATTTTGTTATCCCATTTTTTGTGTTCTTATTCTTAACTTTGCTTTTGTATTACATGATTTAAAATATGGGATACTTAAAAAAAAATTTAAAAATACCAAGTCTACCTTTTCTATAATGGAGCATTAATATTGTTGGTTTTGATTTCATAAAGTTTTTTATTTTTGTTTTGTTAGAAAGGACAGTCATAAATGTTATCTATGTTTTGCAAAATGAGGTTAAAAATGAGGATAAAGTCTGTTCCACCTTTTACCTAGAACAAATTCTCATTTTTTCTCTCAAAATACAGACAATTGTCCATACTTTATCATTTTTTTCTTATGTCATATGAGATAATATATGATTTAACCTAATTATTTTCTTATCCTAACCTCTTATCCCAATGCCAAACCAGGCCTAAAATTGGTTTGGAGAATTTTAAAAATAAAACCAAAATTCTGAACTAATAATTAAAATTTAAAAAGCATGTTTGGAACGCATTATTTGAAAATTGATTTTGGAGAAGTAGAATCAATTTGATAATTATTTCAAAACATGGTCTCAATGTTGTTAAATGAAGGTGATGTGTCATCAAAATCAGTGATTTTTTCTTTGCTCATTTTCGCTCTAAATTCATCTTATTCGTGTCAAAAGGAATTAAAACTATTATATTTATAATACCCCTATTTTAACTTTGAAAAAATAAAAATTATATCCTTTACATTGTTTTCTAAAGAATTAAATAAATCTTTTAATGGATCAAACACGGAACAAAATTTAATGCATAGTATACATTAATATTCATTTAGATCTAGATTTGTTCCAAATGTTTTTCAGATAACTGGAATGTTTAAATATGGAAACTAATTAGAGTGAACAAATGACATATATATTAAGAATTAAAAACAGTAATTAGAAAATTTGGAGGTTGCAATTGTGACTTCTTGTTGGAGATCATAGAAAGTAATTTAAGATATGAAGATTTTTTTATTAATCATATAAGTGTTAGATATATATTTAGAGATACCTTGATATCAGTATCCACTTTTAAATCATGTTGAATATTCAGGTAAATCATTATTTTTTCACAATCAGATTCAAAGCAAATATGAATATTCAGATAATTGACAACCTTAGAAGTTAGAATTAAGGTCAAAAGAAAATATGATTCATCACTTTTGGAAAGAAAATTAAACTCATTGGAAAGTGTGATATTCCTCTCAATTTATGCCAATTATACGCTGCAATTAATACAAGTTGTATATAATGGAATTTGATCAGTCCATTTCTTCTTATATATGATTGATAAACTAATTGCAAATTGACAATGTTATTTTCCCCAAAATTATATATGACATGGTTTAATTTATTACCTTGCATGTTGATTAAATATACTAGTGTTTGATGATAGGTTGGCACAATATTTTTTGTTATTTCTCAATTTAATTTTACAAAATAATTTTATATCTTTTAATTTATTTTATCATCTTAATGATATGTAGGATTGTAGATTTATACGATGGAAGGCTACGGGAAATGCCAGTTGGGTAATATTTCATTCCAAACCACAATTTAGGCTTATTTTAATTGCCTCGAGAAAATGAAATTTACATATTTGCGTGATTGTTATCTAGAGAAAATGTTGAGTTCATATTTAAAAAATAATCATGAACTGAAATTGCAAAATTGAACTCTCACACTATGCAATATATCTTTGATAGAAAGGGTGAGCTTCGAAGTCTTAAGAGGAGTGATCTTGTACACACTCTAGCTAATCATCTCCCCAACAATACAATTCGATTTGGTCAACGGGTCATATCAGCCGAGACGAACCTTGAAACAGGCTTTCCAATCCTTCATTGCATCGATGGAACTACCATCAATTGCAAGGTATCCTAATTACACAAGTACTTGACCATCTTTTGACAGATTAATAAATATACCTATTTTTCTCTTAAGGGAAATGAATTCAAATGAATCCGACCTAAGTTGCAACCCTTATATGTATAGATAAAATTACTAAGTATAATATTTTTTTTCTCTTATCATTGTAGGTTTTGATTGGTTGCGAAGGCATAAACTCCATTGTAGCAAAGTCACTGGGGCTGAAAGCCCCAAGACTTCTATCCATATGTGCAATTAGAGCCTTCACAAGCTACCCAAATGGCCATAGCTTCACCAATGAGTTCATCAGGATGAGGAGAGGGGCTTTCACTATAGGTTTCCTCCCTATCAATGAAAAGGTGGTCCATTGGTTTGTTGGTCATCCATGGATCTCTGAAGGTAAAAAATGGTGCCCCTACTTTCTATTTATTTGTCATATATTTCATTGTACCAAATGTATCTTGTAAGGGTTCTGTTTGGTATGATAAATATATATTTATAAATCATATAAGATAAGTAAGATTAAATATGAAGATCATTAAATCATTTTTTCAGATATAATGTTTTAAGATATTCAGATTATAGACAGAGAAAACAATATTAAAAATTAAGGCTAGTTTTATAAATATGAATATATTGGTAATCATTCAAACTGAATTAAAGATAATAAAATGCACGGTTATGATGATGGATATGTATGCTCTTCAATCGCTGAATCATTATGAATATTTGGTTGAGTATAAGATACTCAATAGGCAAATGTTTGAAAATAACCCTACTAAAAAAAGAATTTTAAAATTGATCCCCTAACCAAAGAATTTGCAAAACTAGTCCTGGAGTCAATTTTCACCGCTCAGCGTGCCCACGTGGCATGCTGACCGCGCTAAAAAAACCACGGTGGAGACGTGATTCTGAATCACGTCTTCACCGATCCCCGTGCGGGCTCGCATAGCTCATAGCATACACGGGCCATGCGAGGGGGCCGAGACGTGATTATGCATCGCGTCTCAATGGGAGCGTCTCCCATTGAGACATGATGCATAATCACGTTTCCAATCCATGCATGCATGATTTGTTTAATTTTTAATTTTTATTTTTTACTAATATTTGCATGAATTTTGTTTACATTAGTTTTTTTTTGATGTTTGATCATATACACACACACAAAAAATGAAATAATGCACTTCATCAATATTTAAATTTTATTATATATATGTTGTATTTTATAATAAATATGATTTTATTTTATTCAGAAAAATCTTAAATCAAGTATTTTTTTGTTAATCTTATTATATAAAAAATAAAATTTGAAAAAAAAAACTAAAATATAAAAACTCACGTTTGAAGCTGATTATGTGAAAATACGCTTTTACATAAATAGAATCAATTTAACAATTATTTTTAAATATGACAACTCTATAACTAGATAATAAATAAAAATAAAACCCATACATGCAAACATTAGTAAAAAATAGTAAAAAAAAAGCCAAAACCAATGCATGCACGTAAACCAAAACCCATGCAAAAAAAGAAAATTCCTCACGTAGGAAAAAAAGTTAAAAAAAAGATTAATTTTTTTTATAAATATATATATACAATTTATTATATTAAATGCTTTATTTTTTTAATAAAAATATGTACTTAAATATATAAGGTATATTATTTTTAAAAAATTTAACAAATACATAGATTGGAATTTTGGGCTATAACATTATTTATTGGAATAAAGAAAAAAAAAAAAAACTATTCCTGTAAACAAAATCCATGTAAATATTAGTAAAAAAATAAAAATAAAAATAGAAACAAAACTATGCATGCATGCATGGATTGGAGACGTGATTATGCATCACGTAATCACGTCTTCGCTCCTGCGCGCGGGGTCGGCGAAGACGTGATTCACAATCACGTCTCCACCAATTGCGTCTCCGCCGTTGTATTTTTTAACCTAGTCAGTACGTCACGTTGGCGCGTTGATCGGTCAAAATTGACCCCAATACCAGTTTTGCAAATACTTTGGTTAGAGGATCAATTTTAAATTTTTTTTTTAACAGAATTATTTTCAAAAATTTCCCTAAATATCGGCAATATACACAGTTAGAAGTAGGGGTGGCCAAACGGCCCGAGCCCGACCCGGCCCGGAAATTTCCGGGCCTAAGCCGGGCCCGGCCCGGCCCGGGCCCGGACCTTCCATAGGGCCGGGCTTGGGCCTTGGATAAAAAACCCAAAGCCCGGCCCAAGAGCCCGGCCCGGCCCGGAAAAGCCCGTCTGTAGGCCCGGGCCCGGCCCGGTCATGGGCATTAAAGTTTTTTAAAAACCTAGTTGGGATGTACTCATTTTATTGTGATGCAGTCATCACCCATAAGCTAATATTCAATCATTGTAATGTTCCATTAAAATATTTTTCTATGAATTTATAGTAGCTATTCAATTAATGTTTAAATATTTCTTGTTGTGAACTTATAATGTGCAATTATTGTGAAGTTATATCAATATTCAATTCAAATATTTTTATTGTTCAAAGTATTTTCAATTCAAGTTATTTAACTTTTTTATTTACTTAATTGTACATTTTAATTTAACTAAAAAAAATGAAAAAAATATATGGGCCACAAAGCCCGGCCTGAACCTTAAGCCCGGCCCGGCCCGGACTTGACCCGTTCGTGGCCGGGCCTATGGGCGGGCTCGAGCCTTATTTTGAACTTTAGGCCTGGCCCTGGCCCGAAGCCCCTCAGGCCCGGTCAAAGCCCGCCCGAAAAAAGCCCGGCGCGGGCAAAGCCTGGCCCGGGCCCGGCCCGAGCCCGGCCCATGGCCACCCCTAGTTAGAAGTAACCTTTACATGATGACGAGATATACACAGTATTACATGAAATATATGCATGCAATATTTTCTTATTTGATGTGAAAGAATACCCAGTTTATTTCAGCATACATATATATATATACAATATATATGGGATCCGATTACGTGCGGTTTGCGGTCGGTGCGGTGCGCGATCACGGGCCGTCGATCACGGGTCCATCGCATCGGACGGTCGGGTGCGATTCACGTCGACCGTTGGATGCGATAGACCCGCGATCGAACGGCCCACGTCGTAAACCGCACCGACCGCACACCGCACCTAATCGTCGGCATATATATATATATATATATATATATATATATATATATATATATATATATATATATATATATATATATATATATATATATATAGACACACCTTTAGAAAGATTCAGAGCAGGTGAGAACTCGTCTAAAAAAATGAAAATACCGCATGCATGACTGCACGTAAGGATTTATTTAAAGATAATGATGTGTAAGCCATTCATTAATGGACAGATTCCATAGTACAGAAAGATTGCACCCTCCTCAGAGACCTGACTGTCGACATGATGGAGGGCTTCCCCTCCCACCTCATCGACATGGTCCGGCGAGTCGACCTAGACTCCCTCAGCCTCACCGGCATCAAGTATCGGCCGCCATGGGACCTGGCCCTTGGAACCTTCCGGAGAGGCACCACGGTCGTTGCCGGAGACGCCATGCACGTGATGGCACCATTCATCGGACAGGGTGGCTCCGCCGCCATTGAAGACGCAATCGTGCTCGCGAGGGGCCTTGCGTGCGCGTTTTGTGGCAGAGATGGCGGCGACTGGGACCAGATGTTGAAAATTAGGGTTGAGAGGGCAATGGATGAGTATTTGAAAGAGAGGAAGCTGAGGTTGGTGAGGATGTCCATGCAGACATACCTGTTAGGGTTGATGTTCGAGGTGCCATCAAAGGTTGTGAAGCTTGTGATCATTTTCACATTGTTGGCTTTCTTTGGGCTCAACTCACTTGGACATGCTCAGTATGATTGTGGTCCTCTTTGAAAATAATGGGGATTCATACATATATATAGATAAGTTGTTGGTTTAATAGCATGAATGCTAAGACAATGTGCTGATTATGTTGGATTTTGTGATTTTGGAAATTGTAATTCACATAAATAATAAACATGTTTGAAATCAATGATATATGAGAAGATAAATTATGACTTTATCAGTCATTAGAGATTCAGAAGTATCACCACTATTTTTTTTTAATGAATATATGTAAAAGGAGATCCTTCATGTTTATGAAGAAAGTTTATGTTTTCACATTTGGGCACGTCTAGTCCCACCCACTTTTTTTCCTACCCCACCAATCGACTAAAAAAAAAACCCCGATGTTGTGCTATCTCCACCGATCCGGCCAGTTCGATCAAATTTAGTCGCCACTTCAGGTTTTGGGCGACCAAACTTGGTCGTCATTTCAGGTTTTGGGCGATTGGATTTGGTCGTCATTTCAGATTTCGCGCGACCGAACCTGTTGAACAGGATTTGTAATAAATTTTATAATTTTTTTTCTTAAAAACATAATCTCACGACGTGTATCGTCCTTGAATCTTTCATATAACTCCAAGTCTGAATTGTAATGTAGGGAGAATAAATCATTATTTTTAAATGTAGAATATAAGAACAATTTTTTTTACATAAGTCACTACAACAAATTTGATTATTAGCTACGAACTTTCAGCTGTGAAATTTTATTTCGTAGCTAAACGAGACTTTTAGCTGCAAAAAAATAATTCGTAGGGAATAGTTTAACGTTTTTCTACGAAACCAAGTGCTGTTGCAAAACGTATAACTCTTTCCTACGAAATTAAAATTTCGTAGCAAAAGATATGACTTTTAGCTACAAAATTGTATTTCGTAGCAATATATGTGACTTTTAGCTACGCAATTGTATTTCGTAGCAAAAACTACGACTTAATCTAGACCATCCAATCATATAACATAAAATCTCAGCCATTCATGGAACCTAACCCTAGGTGACTCTCTTCAAACTTCCCTCACCGTCACAAAACAAATTAAACACACACACACACACACACACACACAAAATCCTCTCCTGATCTCCTCACTATCGATCTTCAGCCCTTGCCGATCCTCGTCGACCCTTAGCCCTCGCCGATCCTCACCGACCCTCAGCCCTCGCTGATCCTCACCAACCTTCAGCCCTCGCCGATCCTCACCGATCTTCAGACTTCGCCGATCCTCTTCGACCCTCGCCGATCCTCTTCGACCCTCGCCGACCCTCAGACCTCGCCGACTCTCACCGATCCTCAGCCATCGTTGACCCTCTCCGACCACCGGCTGACCGTCCATCAAACCATCACCTCTGTCCATTTGTTGTTGTGAATATGTGATTTGATTGTTGTTGGGTATCTATTATTTTGTTAAGTTATAGATTTGAGATTCATAGATCTAGTTTTTGTATTAAAAAAAATTGTGATGAATGTATGTTTAATTAATTAGAGTTTGTTGTGGTGTTTATTAAATATTTTTTATGATCTTTTTAGGGTCTAACCCGAGCCCGTTCTCAACCATGCTTGTATGATCTTTTTATGATCTTCTTATTGGTCTTGACAGGTTGATATCCATGCTTATATAGAGCTAACTATACTTAGATGGTTACCTTTGGCACCTGGTTACTGCTACTGAATTAGTTATTTAGTTCAACCAGTTATATTCAGGTTATTTGGAATCTTTATACCATGTATATGCTTTTAGGACAATCTTTCTGATATCTTGCTCTCAATTAATAAAAATAGGCTAAACAGGTGTAGATCATGTATACATTCATACTTTGTCTTTGAGCATTCCTCTTGCCTTTGTCTCCTTAGATGTAATTAGAAGGCATCACCTACTCTCTATTTGAGTTGTTGTTTACTGATTGTACATATAGACAAGCAAATTTTAATTAATTCTTATTTACACCATGTACTGCCAATTGAATAATTGGATGAAGTATTTTTGCATAGTAAATCAGAGAGGCACTTGTGAAAATGTTATGTGTTTCTTCTTATTTTTGGCAGTGTTCTTTCAAGCGATCCTGGAATGGTTTCATGAACCTCTTCTCATTCAGGAAACATGGATCAATCTGCAGTTTCTGAGGTTGTCTAAATAATATATTATAGCTATTTCCTCTGTGAGTGTGTTAATGATCTCATTAACTCTATAGATGCGTTAAATTTTGAATTACGAAATCCCAAATGTTTAATTACTCCTCATATAGTTTCTAGTCGCCAATCGCCATGGAATGTTATTCTTTTTCTTTATCTTTTTGCACTATGTAAGCTTCATCATATTCTATGACATAGATTCCACCACTCTCTCTATCTATCTCAAAGAAAAAACAAGTACTGTTTGTCATGTGTGCCTTTTCATTTCAGGCAAATTTTATTTTATTCTGTGACTCAATTTAGTTTTAATTCAATTATGCTTAGGGCTCCTGATTATGGAACTGAGAAATTTGTTGATGGCGAGAACATTTTTCAAGATTGAACATTGCATAACTGTTTTCTTACAATCTACTTTTATAGTTGATTCTCACAATGTATAAATAAATCATAGTATAACAATTATGTCTTTTTTTTTTAAAAGTAGAATGTTCTTTTAATTAAGCCAGTATGGGTTTGCAACAGCTGCAATGCAAATGTTTTAGGATTTGATCATCACTGTCCTGCTTTTGAAAACTGTATAGGTATGACCCCCTCTATGTATTGTGATTGGCGAAAACCATCAGCTACATTTCTGTTGTTTCAGATATAACTATAGACTCTATAGATCATGAGTTTCTCGTTCGCAGGTCAGAAGAATCACCTTATGTTCATGATTCTTATTATTGGATTTCTAGTTATTGAAGCCACCTACACCATTTGCTCAATTTATTGTGAGTAATAATTCAGTAAATATTCTGATCATACATCTCATATTCTTTATCAAGAAATATGAGCAACTATTGACAGGTTGAGTTAGGTTACAATTTTTTTTATCTTGTGATATAGTTGTTCTTAAAATGGGGTTGAAATTGATATTGGCTCAGTCAGAGAACTTGAACTTGGAGCAGTTAAACAAATTGATTGAGGGCATTGTGTGTATTCATAGCAATTGATGCCATTTAAGTACATGTAATAATTTTCCTTATTTGAGGTGTTTCTGTAATAATGTAATTTTGAATAAATGATTGCATCGTGATAGTATTGTCATTTACAATGGTCAATGATCATATAAACCATGCACATTTATCTATCAGAAAGTTTTGTTTAAACAAATCCGGTGAAAATGTGATTTTTTTTTTGAAATATGGTGATGGAGAAGCAGTGATTACATTAAGTTTTTTCGATACTTATATGCTAAGACTAGAATGGTTATTGGGTTTATAGAATCACCTTATATAAATCACGACCACAAGTTTGTTTAACAAACAAATGAACTGGAAAAATAATATTTGAAAAAGGGTGGACAAATCTACCATGATATATTAAACTACTTGGAATTTAAATCTCTAGATTTCCTCTTTATTTTTTCTTTTACCATGTAGCATTTTTGGTTACATGTCATTTTTTTACTTTATTTTATAGAATCATGTAGCTAATATGATATTACACTTTTGTAGGGACAATCTTTGCTTATGGTGTGAACTGTGAAGTAGTGGGAAGACTCATACGATGCAAGTAAGCTCATTGTTCTTTCACTTTTTTTGAAACCACACATTGTCAATTTTCCTTTTTTGTTGTCAATATTTGTGGTGCAATGGACCAAGTCTTCTAATGTTATAGTTTCTCTCTGATTGGCTCTTTTTTTCCGAACTTGCAATCAAATTCATCAACTGCATAGCTGAGCAATGGTGTTACAACATTGATCAAACTTAAAACCTGGAATTTTGATTACCAAAATTTTCTTTTAATATTTCATATTTTGTTTCTGCCCATCAATCTTAAGACTGATATAGGGGTTATTCAACTGTAATGATGAGAGGATTTTGTTGTACTATGCCTGGAATTTTAAGGGCTTCCTAGGTGTTCAGATGAAGACTGAACTTATGCCTTTGTCCCATTTTCAATTTTAACCTTGCAGATGCAGGATACTTGTTTTTTTTTTTTTAGTATGAGATAAATCATTTATGTTGCCTCATATGTATTTTGAATGTAGAGGGATATTATCCATCATAAATTCATAATCCATGTTAAGGTATATTGCATTGCTCAATGTTTTTGTGCCATTTATAGAGTTTGTTTTTTTTACTAAAGTGTGGAGTATTAGTTTCTTTCTCTTAGTTTCACATTATGTAAGTGTTCAAACTATTCTTACGATATGTTAGGACATAATTTAATTCCCATTTTATATTTAATTAAAACCCAATGTTCTCTTGTCAACTTTTTCATGGTTTATCTTTGAAAGAATTGTGATTGTTTGTACCATCTACTTATTTACTCATTTTTCCAAGTCTCCCATTTCAGATAATTAAATCGCCAAAATCTTAGAGTTAGAGGATTATCAGGTTATACTTTCTGTTATTGCTAAAAAATTTCCTTTTTTAAAATTATTTTCATTTCATCTTAAAACTGGTTCTTCATGGCTACATGTTACATTGCTCACAGACTTCTGCATTATAGGCAACTTTTGTTGAGGGAATCAAGGAGGAAGTTGTTCTGTCTCGTGTTCCTCAGCAGCCAGGAATTGAATCAAGATCATCTGACTCTTCCAGACATAGAGTTGAGTCTCTTGTAGTTGTATTTTTTTTAAAAGATATTATAACAATTTGTAATTTACACAATTAGCTTTTATGTTAAAATTTGGATTGTTTTTATTATTATTGTCATCATTAAATATATATTTAATTGTAATATAAAAAAAATTCTATGAAAAAAGTGACATTTTCCTGTGAATATTTCACATGGAAATGTCTTTTTTTTTATTATATGTATACACTTTTTGCTGCGAAATAGTATCATAGCTAAAGATCACCTTTTGCAATGAACATTTGTTTCATAGCAAAAGGTAACTTTTAGCTACGAAACTATTTCTCAGCAAATGTTGATATTTTGCTACGAAATTAATGTCGTCGCGAAAGGCCACCTTTTCCTACGAAATAATTTTCGTCGCAAAAGGTCATTTTTGCTACGAAAAACAATATTCGTAGCAAAAGGTTACAGTTGCAACCAATATAGCAACGAAATTATTTTGTCGGAAAATCCCTTTTGCTACGAAAAAACAAGTTTTTGCTACGACTTATTTCGCAGCTAATGCCCATATTTCTTGTAGTGAGTTACAGACAAATTTCAAAAGCCAAATAGAAAATGTGTTTAGATCAACTGGTACGTTTTTTATTTTTGAACAAAGAATCATCTTAACTATGAATTCAAACGAAGCTTAAAAATGATATATATTTGTCTAATAAGATATTTTTCTATAAAAATTTGAATTAATTAAAAGTATATCTACTTACATTTTTTTAGTCCCTTAACTATTGTTTGGATAAAAGAATAAATGTAGAATATGATGGATAAATCCAAAATTTATTTATTTACAAAGAATAAGTAAATATAGTTCTGAACCTTGTTCGATCAATTACGGTCTCCCAAAATCTGAAATGACGACCAATTACGGTCGTCTAAAACCTGAAATGACAACCAAGTCCGGTCGCCCAAAACCTGAAATAGCGATCGAATTCGGTCGAACTGAATCGGTGGGAACAACAAAACACCAGTTTTTTTTTTTGATCGGTGGGATAAGAAAAATCCTTGGTGGAGATAGACGTGCCGTTCACATTTATTATGAATTGGGTGATGTTAAGGCTGTGCATGCATTCATGAAGTATATGTTTATATAACAAAATATATGGATGACAAAAATATATATTCCCATGAATTTGTACACACTTATGTAAAAAAATAATATTTTAAGAAAACTATATTTTGTTAGAGAAAATAAACTAAAAAGCTTAGTTCAAAAAAAATTGCATAAAAAAAAAGATATTACTTGGTCAAAATTGTTTTTTAGTGGCATGAATAGTTACAAAGTATCTAACACAGCATGGTCAGACTGTTGGGAAGTCAATCTGCGGAAGCCACCAACAAACCCGAGATCGAACACAAGAACGAAAGATCACATCACACAAAGAAGACAAGATATACGTGGTTCGGCCTAAGCCTACATCCACGGGGCAAAAAACAGAGAATCCACTTTGATAGTTGAGATACATTAAGAGACTCACAAACTCTCCTATGGAGTTACCCTCTCTTAGAACCTCTCAACCTTCCCTTATGATCTCTACATTGTATACATTGCCATGTCTTGCCATGAAACCCTAGAAGATATTTATAGAGATAAATAACTTCTTTCCCAAGTAATCTCCCAATTAATAAACAAATATTGTTTCCATTAATTAGGAGATATTCACTCTCCTAATTAACAAACAAATATTGTTCCCATTAATTAAGAGATATTTACTCTCCTAATTAACAAATAAATATTGTTTCCTATTTTAGGAGATTCACTTTAAATATTAATTAAGATCAAATCTTAAATAATATTTTACTCATTAGGTGCCCAACCTAATATGGTTTGATCATTGCCATCCGATGTGATACACCGGATCGAGACATAATCCCAACAAATCTCCACCTTGGCTCGTATCCGGTACGCTCGGACTTCCTCGAACCCCTTAGAAGATTTCCGTTGATGTCTCCACTTTACTCCATGTCGTCCTTGAAGCACTATCACGCGAGCAACCATGCACCTCCACCTGCAATCAAGTGGTCTTCGACTTCCTTGAGCTTCACCAGTCTTCAAGTCGCTATCACGAGTCTTTTTGTGCACTAGACCCGCTCCGCAGAACTCCACCTTGAATGGATTTTAGGAATTTCTTCCCCCGGACGTCTGCACCGCCCAATCTTGTTGGATCCACAAGCCTGCGCTCGCCTTATCATGGATCAATCCCTGAGTCAGACTCAGTAATCGCGCATCCTCAAGTCAATGCCATGACTTGATTTCACATGCACCACGCTCCTCGTCGATTTTTGAAGAAGATCTGGATCTTACCTCCACCTTGAACATGCCACACCGCGCTAGCGAGATGACTGGACTCGCTCTTTTAACCGAACCACATGGGGCCGTTCCTTCCATACCCGGTTCAGAACGCCTTAAATCGTGTTGCACTATTCCATCTTCTTCTGTACGAACTCCGCACCCACACTTCACGTGATTCGCCCACGTGCCTCCGCGTGTCACTGCGAACTTTGCACCCCGAGCGTCTCTGCACGTCTGCTTCTCGGTGGATCTTGGACCCGCAACAAATTGGTATCATCATCGCACACCTGAATAGATGTGCCGCTTCCACCACCGAGAGCTCCATGCAACCTTGCATGATTTTTTTTTTCTTCTTCGCGTGAAACCATGTACGACACATCGTTGTTGGAATTTCCAACAATACATTCGTTGATGGTATGAATTCATCGACCCGTGTCGTCATTGATCCTCGTTCTTCAATTCTCGTCCTCCTATGTCAAAACCTGGAGCTCTGATACCACTGTTGGGAAGTCAATCTGCGGAAGCCACCAGCAAACCCGAGATCGAACACAAGAACGAAAGATCACATCACACAAAGAAGACAAGATATACGTGGTTCGGCCTAAGCCTACATCCACGGGGCAAAAAATAGAGAATCCACTTTGATAGTTGAGATACATTAAGAGACTCACAAACTCACCCATGGAGTTACCCTCTCTTAGAACCTCTCAACCTTCCCTTAGGATCTCTACATTGTATACATTGCCATGTCTTGCCATGAAACCCTAGAAGATATTTATAGAGATAAATAACTTCTTCCCCAAGTAATCTCCCAATTAATAAACAAATATTGTTTCCATTAATTAGGAGATATTCACTCTCCTAATTAACAAACAAATATTGTTCCCATTAATTAAGAGATATTTACTCTCCTAATTAACAAATAAATATTGTTTCCTATTTTAGGAGATTCACTTTAAATATTAATTAAGATCAAATCTTAAATAATATTTTACTCATTAGGTGCCCAACCTAATATGATTTGATCATGGCCATCCGATGTGATACACCGGATCGAGACATAATCCCAACACAGACCCACTAGTGTGTGTATATATATATATATATATATATATGGGAGCCGATTAGGTGCGGTTTACGGTCGGTGCGGTGCGCGATCACGGGCCGTCGATCACGGGTCCATCGCATCGGACGGTCGGGTGCGATTCACGTCGACCGTTGGATGCGATGGACCCGCGATCGGACGATCCACGTCGTAAACCGCACCGACCGTATACCGCACGTAATCGCGACCATATATATATATATATATATATATATATTACTTTCACAGGTTTGGAATGAACTACAGAGAGATATATGAGCCCGCTTTTTTATGTGTTAATTTTTAAACAATGATTTTTATTTTGTGTAAGTGTAACACAAAAAATGATGACATTTATGTGAAATAATTTTTTTTTTGTTGTTTAAATGGCAGACTTTTATTGGTTTCATCAGCGCCCATACATGCCCCCCCCCCTTTTTTATCTTTTTAACTGGGCACATGTGCCTCTCTATCGACTTAGGCCTGTCAACGGGTCGGGTCCGGATTGGATTGGGGTGGACCCGGACCGAGTCCGTGGCAAGACCCGGGTCGGGTCTGGGTCCGACCCTACCCGACCCGGATGGTTGGCAAAAAAAAAAAGAAAAAAAAGAAAAAAGGAAGAGTTTATGTATTTGTTTGCCTTATCATTCTATTTAAATTTTTTTGTAATAAAACATTATTATTAATGAGACTATGTTTGAACATAATTTTATACAATTCAAAAGAAGTAATTAAATTATTAAACAATATCCAAAACAATAACCATTAACATAATATGTAAGTTTATTACATATTAAAATATCAAATTCTTGTAAGTTGCAACATCAACACAACGAAAAAAATGTTTTGATTATGATTTATGAACTTATGGATACAAACATAAGTTAAGTAAGAAATAAAATTATGTATCAACTAATAATAATAATCTTATAATATATGAGCATATATTAATAAAACAATCGAGTCTCGGGTCCAACTGGTCTAGGCGGGATGGACCCGGACACGATCCGTTTGTTTGTTAGGGTCCGCCAAGTCAGGTCCAACTCGGGTCGGGTCCAAATCGGGTCGGGTATATTACACGTGTAATTGAGTCTGAGTCGGGTCAGGTCGGGTCCGAGTCTAGACCCGACCCGTTGACAGGCCTACATCGACTCAACAACAACAAGTCAACAGCAAAAGCCCACTCTTATCCAAAAAAAGAAAAGAAAAAAGACTTGGTTACTTTTACTAACCAAAATACAGATCACACGTGTTTTTATATTTTTTTAAATAGTAAACATCATCTAATGAGATATATGTTTTGATAAGAAGTGTATATCGCTCTAATTCGAGTTAAATGAACTCATTTTTAATAAATATAAAAAAATATTTAATGAGGCATATACATCGTCTAATAAGTTATATGTTTAACTGAATTTCTAACGAGGTATATAGAATCATATGTTGGACTATAAAAAAAAGCTGTGTAACAGCGCCCAACAAGAGCGAAAGCCCATGAAGCAACACAAATGGGAATTGTCAAAAAAAAGAAAATAAAAAAAAAGTAAAAAACAAAATGTAACCACCATGACGTTTTGATGTAGATGGATCCACCGTCCATGTTTGCTCTAACAAATCACCACTTATTTTAATTAACCTTCCCCCTCCCTTCCACATAAAACGAAAGACCCTTCAATCCTCATCACTAAAAAAATCTCTATTTTTTATTTTTATTCTATTAGCCTTCCCACAATAGAGAATCGATAATTTTCTCCTCTCCTCCATCAACACTTCGAGTGTATAAGGGATTCCTTATTTTAAGCTTTGGATTTGAAGAAGAAAAAAACAATAAGGTTAAGTTTGCAGAACAACAAGTAAACTATTTAGTTTCTTATTTTTATTATTTATATAAATCACATTATGCTCTCTATTTGTATAAATTATGGCCGCACCACTGACGACACCTACATATTATATGTATGAATATTGTTAGACTCAACCCCATTCGAAACAGTCCTCATAATTTTTTGTTTATGTGTACCTCATCTATATACTGAGTTATGTATTTTTATAACAATCAAAATAAATATTCCAATGGATGACATAGACTCATTTAAAATATGTGTAATTTTTTTTCCAACAGGTATATACTTTTTTTATAGTGAGTTTATGTGCCTAACGAGGATATGAGACTAAGGGTCCATTTAGAAACACAGATTAAAAATTAGCTTTTGAAATAAAACTGCTTTTTAAGATGATTTTGACATTGACTTTTATTGGGATGTTTTTTTTTTTTAATTCAGGAATCAATATTTGAAAGTAGTTGTTTGACAGAGAAAGTTAATTTTCAATTCAAAAAATCGTCCGACAAAAAAAAATTGTTTTTGAGCTTTTCAAAACACAGATTTCAAGAGAAAAATTAAAAGAAATCCAGCTTCCGATTTTGTATAAAGCTACCCCGTTTGACTGCACAATTTTAACTTTTCAGCTTTTTAAAAACAAAACGGGGACTAAAATTATAAAATATATTGAGTATGGCAACGCTTATTATATATTGGCTATATTGGCCACAAATTTGGACTCCAAGTAACATGTGAGAGTACTGTGTGATCCAAATTTACACTAATACACTAAGGGGTTGTTTGGTTATACCAGTGTTTAGCGCTTATTGTGCTTAAACCTGAAAATAAGCGTTTGAGCAACCATATTGCCGTTTGGTAAGTATCTTTATAAGTGATGATAAAACTCCTCTTTCAATTAAAAAATAGACCAAAATTTCAGCTTCAACACATCACTTTTTTTCCAGCAATCACATTCCGCATATTGGTTATCGACATGAAAATACCACGCTACCCCTGCACATATCAACTATTGACATAGGGTATTTAAACCCCTTTTTCGAGTGGCTCTCTCTCTCTCCTCACCTCTCTTTGCATCGAACAAAAAAGTGGAGCTCACTCTGTGCCGTTTGAGAGAGGAAAAACCGGATCTTCCAGCCCCGTCACAGCCCACCCGATCTTGTCGATCGAAGTTCTCAAGAAACAAGGCTGAGGAGCAAATGTCTTCTCCTTCATCGTTTGCTCATTCACGAAACCTCGGCCCCTGTCCCCGTCGTGTTCACCTTCAGTTCGAACTTCTACCTCCTCTTCGGATCTCCTCGCGGGCCAACATCCGAGGAGGGACATCTGGAAGAGGATAGTCTAGGCGCGTGCGAGGGGAGGGTGGTGGAGGCGGTGATGAAGGGGGAGGAGGTGGAGGGAGGGAGTTTGGTGAGCGGAGGAGGAGGAGATGGTGGGGTTCAGAGAGTTGGGGTTTGCCGGGGTCAAGTTGAACTAGGCTGGGGAAGGCAAGACGTGCGAAACATGGGTCTGTAACATTGTGTGTATTTTTTTTAGGGTTTCTGTTTGAGGAGGGTGGGTTTCGATACAGAGGCAAAACATCCAAACAGCATTTGTATATTTCTATACACAATTGGGTTTACAAAATAACAAAGGTGACAGATACTCCCACTAGTTATTTTTTAATCCCCACCACCTTATATAGAGTCATATAGACATATTTGACATTAATCTATATTTGTTAATATAGGCTTCCATCCGACAAATTTTAAAATTGTGGTACATGTATTTCATTGAGCCAACCAAATTATCCTTTTTTTTTATTTTAAAGGGGAAAATAATCAAATTTTCAAATTTTTAACCAAACATCAAATAACATTTAGCACTTATATAATGTACCAAAATACCCTTCCAATAAGCACATATGTCAAGTGGTTAACCAAACACACTTATCTAATTTACTGCTTAATATTTTCCGCTGAACCAAATGCTTTTTTTCCTGAACTCTTAAAGATTATCATCATAACCTCTTTCTGCACTTATTAAAATTCACTTAAAATCCGCTTTCCGCTGCTGCCAAACAGCACCTAACTGTAAGTCTATTTACAGTCCCAACGGCTTGTACACTGTTATTGGAGTTTATAATGAGATAATGTAATATATATTTCAAAGGGGGACTATATACCTACCTCGTATAGTTAGATACCCACCTGTTTTAAAAAGGAAAAATTGGTTTCATCCGCTATTGAAATCCAGAGGAAACCCACCCCTACCGTCCCCACCCTGTGTTGAGCATAACCCACCCCATATATTTTGTGAGAATTGATCTATGTATTGGCGTCTTTTCAAACCCAGGACAGCTTCTTGTCTGTCGACCTCTAGCAGTTAGAGTCGACGATATATCAGTCGATACCAAGTTAGAGGCAACACTAATCTGAGTTAGTCAATAGACTGACGAATTGGCGATATTCCTTCCCCAGGTCGACAATGCTAACGTTGACCTGTATGAAGTTGGGTCGCCCATAGATATGTCGATTGAAAGTAATAGGAAACATGGCCTTCTATGAGTTGCTACCAAATTGTTTGTCATATTTCTGTTAAACTCATATATATGACAAGAGTACATAAGAAATTCTATTAAGGATGGCAATACATTTTTCATATATCAAAATGCATGTCACAGTGTCACAATATGTTTAATCTCCTCTCATGTCGATCCATCAATGCCCGCCGGAGAGTACAGACTCCGTGACGAATGGACTCCGCTCCAACATCAACGACGAAGAAGACACCCTAACGTTAGTTATTTCAAGATAATAATATAGGAATAAAAAACTTCTGCAAATACAGAATGTGTGATGATTATGGACAGAAAAAAATGACTAACACTGTGAAGAACATATTGTGTGTCATCCGAGGCTAACAAGCGATTGTACAACAAGACCTGATCTTGGGGCTGTCATACTGCTATTCTACATAAATGGAAACATCATGGTACATAATAATCCATGCAAATTTTTTTTTTGTTTAGTTGCATTTTTTTTTACTCTCATTGGAAACGTATTATTATTATTATTATTATTATTATTATTATTATTATTATTATTATTATTATTTGATACATCCTAGGTAAATTGAAGAAAAGCAATGGATGCGAGGTGGATAATGATTTAATTTTTTGAATGACAATTCTATCATTATATTAGCTGTTGCGTTAGGGAATATGTGCAAGGTGTGTGAGAGTAATAACTGAGATAATTATTATAAAATGCATGGAAGAGTACTTAAATTCATCACTATAGACTATATTCTATAAGTAGGCTATTCCAATCCACCTCTAGAATTGCTATCAGATCTTAGCTTATGTTGTTATGTCTGTGTCACTTTTTGGCTGTTAAATATTGGATTATATTTATTTTTATAGTTTGCGCATTCAATTTCAAAATCTGACTACATATCTATTCTCCTGGTACTGGCATTAGCCTACCTATAAATTTTCATCGCATTCTGGTGTTTTTGGAATTATGCAGTTTTGATTTGGTATTCGGATTTGGTTTTGTTAAAATCCAAGATGAAGAGCTAAAAATCCGATATTATTACGAGATGGTCAGTTTTGAGATAGCTTCTATATGGAAGTGGAATTGGATCAACTGGATTCATATATCAAAAGTTATGGGTATTTTTCCGAGTATACCCCGAATATGAGAAATCCAGGCAGCAGCCATGTTAGATGTTTAGCCTAGATTTCGGAATAGCTGGAGGGGTTATTTGATCTAGGTTAAACAGGAAAGCTGTAGATAATCTTCTTGGCTTTCTAATGGCATTAGAATTGTGCAATTCTGAGCTATATTGAGGAAGTTATGACTGTTCTAGTGATGACTGTCCAGGATTTCTGGTCAGGGACAGCCTTGTCATTTTGCCCATTTTGGCTGTTAAAAGCCCTGACGATTCTTCTCCCTCTCTAGACTCTCTCTCTCTCTTTTTCTCCTCTCATGCTCTCTGGTCCAGCCCTTTTTGGGGGGTGTTTGAGCATGTTTTGAAGGGGGGGAGTGATGGAGGAAGTTAAGGTAAGAGTGATTTTCTTGTATGCTTTGATTGTTGGTCTCTCTCTCCCTCTTTCAAGCTTCCCCTCTCACTCTTTCTCTCTATGGTTTCAGCCATCATGGGAGGTTGATATTTAAAGATGGAAGTGATGGATGAGTGAGAGGGAGGTGTGTATATGTGTGTGTGCACTTCTGTTCCTCTCCATCTTCTTCTCCTCTCCAAGGTTGTGTAGGGGTGCCATGTAAGTGTTTGTGTTTATGCTTCAATGAAGTATTAGTGTCTCTATGTAGTATTGTTGAGTGTGGAGGTGTTGTAGCTGCATATTTCAGGTGTGGTTGCTATTTGAATTTATGGTTTGTGAGAGAGAGAGAGAGAGAGTGGGAGAAACTCATTTTCATGGGAAAATAAAATGGAGAGCCAAAGAAGAGGAGAAAAGCTAATGCAAAGGAAGAGAAGAAGTGGAAGAGAGGGTGAATGTTCATGTGTGTGAGCCTATTTAATTAGCTTGATCTCTCTCTCTCTTTTAAGCCCTCTTTTAATTTTCTCCCCTCTTGTGATCTGTCCAGCCAGCAAAGAAGGGAAGGTTGTGTGTTTTTGCTTGTGAAATCCTCCTCTTCCTCCTCCAAGAGGTACTCCCTTCCCCTTTTCTTTATGCCAATGCATGTATTTGTGTTTATATTGGTGTGACTGTGTGTGCAATTGAATGTGGATGCTGTTAAAAGGGTGTTATGGGTAATTGCTATTGCACACGAGATGTTTGTGTTTATGCATTAATGGTGGTGGCTTTGTGTTGTATTAAAACAGATTTTCTGTCTTGTGAAGATTTTTATGAAATTAGTATCTAGCGGCATGTTATGAAGGTTATGTCTTCATATGATTTGATCATTCACATGTCTAGATGCTATATATCAAATTTGGTGTCATTTGGTTACCTGTGTTAAGCGTTTGATGATCGTATTGCGAGCACGAAGTGCTTCCTCCACATATCATCGTGCGTCGAAGCTACCCAGCGTTGGAGCTACCCTGCGTGGTGCCACCGTGCCACCAGAAGGCCGCCAGGGAGAGGGCTACCTGGGAGAGGGCTACCGGATGATATTGTGAGCGTGGAGTACTGTTTCTCTACATCATCGTGCGTAGAAGCTACTCGGTGTTTGTTACCCGATAGCTATGACAATAGTATGTTAGGCCTACCTGTGTTAAGCGTGTGAGGATCGTATTGCGAGCACGAAGTGCTTCCTCCACATATCATCGTGCGTCAAAGCTACTCAGCGTTGGAGCTACCCTGCGTGGTGTCACCGTGCCACCGGAAGGCCGCCAGGGAGAGGGCTACCTGGGAGAGGGCTACCGGATGATATTGCGAACGTGGAGTATTGTTTCCCTACATCATCGTGCGTCGAAGCTACTCGAGGTTGAGTCTGTCCTGCATTGTGCCACAATATTGTTAGGAATGCCCAGAGTATGATGTGACTATCATACGAGACTTAAAGTACCGACCACGGGTGATGCCGTATTGTCGGGAATGCCCAAAGTATGATGTCACTACCATACGAGGTTTAAGTACCGACCACGGATAAATCCATATCGTTGGGAATGCCTAGAGTTTGATGTGACTATCATACGAGGCTAGGAGTACCGACCACGGGTGATGCCGTATCGTCAGGAATGCCCAGAGTATGATGTCACTAACATACGAGGCTTAAGTACCGACCATGGGTGGATCCATATCGTGGGGAATGCCCAGAGTATGATGCCACCATCGTACGAGGCTTGAGTACTGACCATGGATGGTCCTTAGGATGAGGATTACCCGGGAGAGGGCTACCGGATGATGCGAGGGATTGGTATGTATTTATCTAGATGTGGAGAATCTTTGTAGCTTGGTATTAGATTCTGTTACAACTCGTTAGTGTTACTGGATTAGTTGTTTTCCAAAAGTCCCAACAGTTCCCCCCCCTTCGGGGTGAGGGTGAGGGTGATGTGTGGTCACGACTCTACGTGACATTTATATCTGTCAGTGTTCTCCCATCCATATCTTTCCTTGAAAGGAAAATATGTTAGTGTTATATTATTATTCTTGAGTTGGATTCTTGCCACTCACTGAGCTTGTAGCTCACCCCTCGTGTGTTGTTTTCCGCCAGGGACAGTGGGGCGTGGAGGTGGAGCATCCCTCTAGCGTAGTTCGCGCGTGGCGTGTCTTAGCTTTCGGTTGGCAAGTGTGGGGCTATCAGCAATCCTATTTTTGTGTATGTATTAGTAATTGTGCGTGTCGCACATATTGTTGTATTTGGACTAGACTTGGGCTCTCACAGGACGGTAATTGTGTATTCGAGTCTATAATAATGTTTTTGATTTACAGACTTAATTGTATATTATACTTCCGCATCATTTCTTTTTATTGGCTACCACTTCCCTGTAGCCTTGTTTTCTTATTTGATCCTTTTGATTATTGTTTGATTGGTAATGCTTCGGGGACGGTCGCTTCGGGGCATAACAAATGTTGGCGTAGCCGTTGAGTTTTATTCTGACAAAATGAACAATTTTATGCGACATGTAAGATATTATATAAACAGGGGATCAATCTATTAAAACATCATAAAAAAAAGTCTCATTCTTTGCAAGAACCAGTAGAAATAATAAAAATTCTAATATATACATGATGTAATGAATTCAAACCTCTAAACATATAGTTGTACCAAAGGAAGGAATCGGTATTGAAAAAAAGATGCTTCCTTTCATGGATGGCATAACAAAAATTCTTGGTTTCACAGAATGCTTAACTCATCAATGAACATATCAAAAAACTTTGTATTACACATTCAACATGCCATCTCAAGTCTTCAACTACAATGCTTTTGAATCATGATATCTTTATTATATGTTTAGGTGAATCTGAAAGAAGAAACACACCACAAGACACAAGGATGCGGTGATTATGATGAAGTTCAAAATAAAATTAAGATGATGGTTCAATCAATAACTCAAAGTACAGGTGAAGTTGATATGTTGAAAAAATTTCTCACTGCGTCAATCATAGACCTATATTTCTCTGACTTGTCCTCCATAAAATTCAGCGAATCTTGACAAATGAAGATCATAAACATGCATTTAAAGTATGTTTTTATGTGAATGTCATGAAAGAATATCACTTATGTCGAGTATTTACCTGCCCTGTCACGGTATATAGTCTATTGTACCAACAATATTTGGCCATCCCAAATGTAGAGTATGTGTCTACATGTCTCGCCAAGGTTTTGCAAGGTTTATTCAATGTAATAGAATCCAGCTTAGTTTAAAATATGTTAACGCAAATAAACCAATGATGCTATAATATTTTATATGTTCATGACTACATTGTTATGTAAAGGTGATTAATTACCTTTTGCAGCTTTTGAATTTATGAGCTTTGCTGTCACCCCAGGAGAACTCTTCCAGCTTCCATCTAAACCAGTCACCTGTTCATGCAAAACATAATTATGTCACAGTTATGTTTATAGAAAACTTTAGCAATGTAAGTGTGGTACAACTCACTAAACTCTCTGCAAAAGTGTCCACAGAACCAAATCATTCTATTCTGGTGAAGTCTGGACCAAGCCCAATTATTGTGACACTGATTGAAGAAATCAATCAAAATTTAAAATAAATAAATAAATAAAACCACCCACGATAATGGTATTACTCTAATGGGATTCTGGGTAGCAGATATACATTAGAATCAGAATTCTCTTTTGGGTAAAATGCAGCCTTTTCATTTTTGGCCTACAGTTTAATAAAAATAAAAGTTTGTCCTATACCTGCTAAACAATCTGTAAAAATGCAATTCATGGTCATAGTTTATTAATAAAGAGAACTGAGAATAAAAGATCAAAACATAAAAATTAAAAATTATATAACTACAAGAACATAACACATCCTTACCAGGGGTGGTGCAATGCCACATCCTCAAATTCACCGAGCATTCTTTGCCTTGTCCGGCTTTGCCACAGAATTTTATAAAATAAACACACAACAAAAACACACAGCCCAATCAATAAACGAACAAATGATCAATCAAAAACCAAAAACAGAGTGAGAGAGAGAGAGAGAGACCGATGGACCTTGATTAGGGATGGTGATTGAGGAGGAGAAAATGAGAGGATTTGAAACGTTGGGAAGGAAGTGGAATAGTCTAAATTTGATGAGTGATGAATTTTTATTTGATGATTTTAATAGTAATTAATGAAAATAATGTTTTCGCGTGAAACGGTGTGGGAATAATGAATGATTCATTAAGAAAGGGTTTGCAGAAATTTTATTAATAAGATGGAGTAAATTCTTTGAATGAAAGTTTTAGAACGAATGTCATGGGATTAAATAGGTGTGAAGGGATTGTTGTCATGATATATTCGTGTGATTAATAGGGGTATAATAATCAAATGACTGTTTTTTCTTGTTAAAAGACTTTTATATATATAGTAAAATAAAATATAGTTTAAATTAATAAAATTAGGAATAGGAATTTATTCACATATATGTCATAATATAATTTTCATATAATCAAAATATAGTACAAAATATATTCTAACAATGAATTATATGTTGAATATCCTTTCATTTTATAAGTATCCCCTTATTCTGATAATATTATGATATCTAATTTTAATTATAAGTTAATAAATATATTAATATAATTTCAGTTGATAACAATGAACTATACTTTGAACATCCTCTCATTTTCTAACAGTGAATTATATTTTGAATATCTTTTCATTTTATAAGCATCCACTTATCCTTGATCATATTATGATATCCGAATTTAATTATAAGTTAATAAATATAATATTCTAATTTTAGTTGGTATATATAAAAAATTCAAATATATTTAATTTATATAAATTATTAATATGATTTTATGATATACATATATAGAAGATATGATGAAATGTATATATTGGGATAAATTATGAATGGGATTCAAATTATGTCAATGGATTTTCATGGGATTGAATAGAATTCTAGGGGTAAAATGGTAAATAGTTGTGATTAAAGTGATGTGAATGGATTGTAATGAAATTGAATGAAATAGTGGGGGTAAAATGGTAAATGACAGTTTTTGGGGGTTAAGAGACTTTTATATAGTAATAATAATAATATAATATAGATATAATGAAATTAACGCATGCAGGGCATTTGAATATATATATTTATTATATATAAAACATTATGTGTGGTAAAGTTTTGGTTTCTTTTTTCATGTCTAGGGATGTTAATTTGGAGACTGGGACACAAAGAGAGACACCACACGGAGTTGGGTATATCTATAAGAGTTTTTTTTCCATATGCTGCAATTGTGCTTAGAATGAAATTGGAGAATGATAGTTCACCCTGCATGTAGCTCCATTTGCAGTTCACACTGTTTTTTTTATAATGAAAGATATATACTCGTCTATTAGAGAACATGCTATTATAAATACTACTGTATATCGAAACCTGTGTGTAGATACTCCATTTTTGAACTATCAGGATAATGAAATACATCACTAATAACATTTTTTCTCTATAGGTATGTGACCAAAACCCCTCATTGGGAGGCATTAAAGGAACAAAAAGAGACAACGGGCTAAGAGATCAAAAGATGAAAAGAAGTCTCAAAAATGGAACCCTAAGGAGAACCAGCCAAAGCAAAAAAGCCTCACCACACGACAGATGGTGGAGGAGCCATCGGAAGCCTACCCGGCAGATGCTCCAGGATCCGTCGGGTACGTGTGAGACGAATGCCCGAGGAGCCGTCGATCTGGGCACATGCAAAAGGGATGCCCCAATCCACTCGACAGCACTAGTCAGAGTCATTGGCCTGTCTAGGTCACAACAGTTGGCGAAACTCATAGTGGCGCTCCTCCTTCCGATTACAGCTGCTGTCCTTCGTCCCTGCCAGCCCCTGATTGACTGGAAAGGTGTGATGATGCCCCTATGTGTTGTCTAAACACCATTGGCTTGAGAACCCTATAAATAGGTGCCATTGATGAAGGGAAGGGGCCAAGCAAGAGAGAAGCAAGTAAGAGTTCATACTTTATTAGAGTTCGTAGTCAACCTTCCCACCACTTGAAACCAGAGAGAAAGAGAGGATTGTAGTAGAAACAAACACCCTTGCACTCTCATAGCTTGTCTAAATCATTTTATTATCTTTCTTTCTTTGTCTCTTCACTAAGAGTTTAAATGAAGGGCTTTGGTTCCTACTGTTAAAAAAGCTTTGTAATCATTCACTTGTAAACCAATTCAAGTTTATATATATAAGCTTAGGTTTTAAAATATTGGTGTGTGTGTGAAAGCTCTTCTATGGAACTAAAACCCTCCATTTGGAAACAAGATTCATCTGATGGACTGCCTTGCTTAAGGCTGTCAGTCAGTTGGTCTAGAGAACATTTGGGACCCCCTTTTTTGCTCTTAATCAATTTTGGATTTAAACCCCAAGGACTACTAACATTTCTTGCTTTATTTATCTTCTTTTGCTTTGTTTCATTACTGTTCATTTTCATTTATCCTCGTTTCTTTTATATTTAATATCTAGTTACTCTAAATAACTGCTTATTAGTTGCTTTTATTTAAATTTAGAAGTTTCTTAAGCGACGGCTCCATTAGGATCCATCGATTTTGTTCTTTGCATTTGCACTTCATTATGTTGTTTTGAAGCTACTCTTACTTTTCTTTACTTGCATATCGACGGCTTCTACCAGTGTCGTCGATCTGGGAAAGTTTAAATCAAGTTCTATTCAGTTTCCTGCTTTATTTGTTTCTGTAATTTTCTGTTAAGTAATTTTTACAACTTTTTCTTGGTTCAGTTGCATCTCATCTGAATACTTCATCTGTTTAAATGAATCATTTTCTCAGCTTCTTTCTGTCTTCTATCTATCGACGGATCCTACAGGAGCCGTCGATTTTTAATTTCCCATTTTGGAAAGTTAGTTTTTTTTAGTTCCTCTGTTTAAGTGAATTATTTTTCTCAACTTCTTCCTATTTTTTACCCGACGGATCCAATAGGAGCCATCGATTTTCAAATTCTCATTTTGAAAGTTTTTTTACATTTCCTCTCCTAAGTAAATCATTTTCTTAATTTATCTCTGTTTCCTTCCGACGGATCCTCCCGAAGCCGTTGATTCACAATTCTTTGTTTTGAAGAAGTTTTGTTTCTATTAGATCTCTCTCAATCTCCTTCTCTTAGGTTTACTGTTAAGTCTGTGTCACTTTTTGGCTGTTAAATATTGGGTTGTATTTATTTTTATAGTTTGGGCATTCAGTTTCAAAATCTGACTGCATATCTGTTCTCCTGGTACTGGCATTGGCCTACCTATAAATTTTTGTCGCATTCTGACATTTTTTTGGAATTATGCAGTTTTGATTTGGTATTCGGATTTGATTTTGTTAAAATCTAAGATGAAGTGGTAAAAATCTGATATTTTCATGAGATGTTCAATTTTGGGCTAGCTTTCATATAGAAGTGGAATTGGATCAACTGGATTCGTATATCAAAAGTTATGGGTATTTTTCCGAGTATACCCCGAAGATGAGAAATCCAGGCAGCAGCCCTGTAAGATGTTTAGCCTAGATTTTGGAATAGCTGGAGGGGTTATTTGATCTAGATGTAAACATGAAAGCTGTAGATAATCTTCTTGGCTTTCCAATGGCGTTGGAATCGTGCAATTCGGAGCTGTATGGAGGAAGTTATGACCCTTTAAGTGAAGGCTGTTCAGGGTTTTAAGTCCGAGGACAGCTTGGTCATTCCCCCTCTTTTGTCTATTTAACCTCCCCCAAATGTGCACGACCTGGGGCTCTATCTTCTCCTCTTTTGTCTGGTCCAGCCCTTTTTGTGTGTGTATTGGGTGGAGGAAATGGAGGTGATGGAGAAGAAGCTCAAGAGAGAGTGTAAGAATGTGTGTATAGTGAGTTGTGTATGTTGTGTTGATGTTTCTCCTCCTTCTCCTCCTCCCCCCTAGCTGATCCAATGTTTTTCCCTCTTCTTTGGATCAACACCCCTCATGTGTTTGTGGAAATGCCACAATGAGTGGGAGAAGGAGAAGATGGTGGAGCAAGGAGAAGAAGAAGATCATGGTGTATGTGAGTGCTTATGTTGTTGTTGTTGATGTTTATCCTTCCTCTCCTCCTCCTCTAGCTGATCCCCTGTTTTGCCCTCCCTTTTGGTCCAGCCAAGTAGAAGGTATGCTGTGAAGGAGATGGTGGTGATGGTGGGTGTGTGTGTGGTGTCATTGTGAGCCCAACACCTTCCCTTCTCCTCCCTATCTTTTGGTAATTCTCTACCCCTACTTTTATGCTTGCTAGAATGTTGTAGAGGGCATGCATGAGAGTGTTGTTATGAGTAATTGATGCTGCACATAGGATGGTTGTGTTAATGTATGAATGGGGTGACTTTGTATTGTAAGGCAGATTTTCTGTCTCCTCAAGATTCTTGTGTTTGGGGTATTTAGAGGCATATTTTGAGACTTATGTCCTCATTTCATATGATCATCTATGTGTCTACATGTTACATATGAAATTTGGTGTCATTTGGTTACCTGTATTGAAATTTATAGCCTAATGTTCATGGCATGTCCAGATTCGCGTAGAAATAGACCTGTTTCTGAAAATAATTTATTTCGGGCATTTCAAGATTAAATCAGGATTTGATGTCTTCATTGATTATGATCCTAACATATCAGAGTATGTGTATGATTTATTTTAGAATTTTCGGATGAGTATTTGGAGCTATGGAGATCAAACAAGTAGGGGTAATTGCTGCAGATGTAGCAGTTTTTCTTGATTTCTTCAATAAGTTAATGTTCATGTTGTGTGCAATACTAAGAGTTGGTGTCTTGATGAAGTAGGCTTATATATATAGGTGCCAGGAAACTTCATGTTTGATTTGATTATCATTGGTTGTATTTTGCAACTTTCGTTGGCGGAACTCGCAATGATTGAGTTTTTGGTGAGTGGTTCGATCCACCCCTTTTGGGAAATGCGTTCGATGCATGTGAGTGCATCGCGCATCCGTGGGACTTTATAGCAATACTCAATCTTGATTCCTGAATTATATTGCTATATCAGATCCATACTATGCTAAATAACTTGCATGCTAGATTTATATGTGAATTATGATATGTAGGATCCTATACTTAGTTTTATTTGTGATATCTTATATATCATGAAGTATAGAGTATGACATGACCTTATATTAATAAGTTACATAGTGTTGTGCTTATACTACTGTGTATGCCTCTAAGTAACCTATTCCTTCTGAGAATGTGGTTAAGAGTCATTCAAAGATGAAATTCTTGTTTATTTGATGTGTTGTCTTTACCCTGAACTTTGGATGAGTCATGAAAAATTTAGTGATGAAGTTTGGTTGTGTTAGGAAATGTGATTTTCTTTCACTTCCTTAGAATATTCTATGAGGAGTGGTGAACTTATTTATTTCATAAGTTACTTAGCATTGTTATTTGTTGATTCCCCGCTTGTTTAGGGAATCTAATTCCATATGCTTGTACTTATTGATAGCTAATAAATGGGTCTCACTATTATCTTGTGCATATAGTGGAATCATGTGATTGATTTAGAAGATGTGGTTAATTCTCAAATGCTATGTTCCTTGGACATGTGGTCTATGCACTCTTGTTGTGATAGGAACTCCCATAAGATAATTGTGTGTATGTTTAATTGTTTGGCTTTATCTGTGATATGTATATCTATGATCTGTTGTTGTCAGGATCATATATGTTTTAGTGTGCAAATGTAGTAGCTATCTTGCCTGCATCCGAGTGATGCAACTCTATGGGAATTCATTATGGTATTGGTGTTTGTTATCTGATAGCTATGATGATAGAATGTCAGGCCTACCTGTGTTAGGTGTGTGCGTGACTCGCCTTTAGGATCATGTCTTGTCATGATTGAGTGCGAGGACTTTGCTTCTTTCCCCCGCATCCAAGGGATGCATTTGTGTGGGAATTCAAGAGAATTCTGTTTAGCAATGGTATTTGTTAGATGATAGTAGTTGATCCGGGAGGATTGTCTTGCGAGCATGGAGTACCCCCTCCACATATCATCGTGCGTTGAAGCTACCCAGCGTTGGAGCTACCCTGCGTGGTACCACCGTGTCACCGGAAGGCCGCCAGGGAGAGGGCTACCTGGGAGAGGGCTACCGGATGATATTGCGAGCGTGGAGTACTGTTTCTCTACATCATCGTGCGTAGAAGCTACTCGGTGTTTGTTACCCGATAGCTATGACAATAGTATGTTAGGCCTACCTGTGTTAAGCGTTTGAGGATTGTATTGCGAGCACGAAGTGCTTTCTCCACATATCATCGTGCGTCGAAGCTACCCACCGTTGGAGCTACCCTGCGTGGTGCCACCGTGCCACCGGAAGGCCGCCAGAGAGAGGGCTACCGGATGATATTGCGAGCGTGGAGTACTGTTTCTCTACATCATCGTGCGTAGAAGCTACTCGGTGTTTGTTACCCGATAGCTATGACAATAGTATGTTAGGCCTACCTGTGTTAAGCGTGTGAGGATCGTATTGCGAGCACGAAGTGCATCCTCCACATATCATCGTGTGTCGAAGCTACCCAGCGTTGGAGCTACCCTGCGTAGTGCCACCGTGCCACCGGAAGGCCGCCAGGGAGAGGGCTACCTGAGAGAGGGCTACCGGATGATATTGCGAACGTGGAGTACTGTTTCCCTACATCATCGTGCGTTGAAGCTACCCGGGGTTGAGTCTGTCCTGCATTGTGCCACAATATTGTTAGGAATGCCCAGAGTATGATGTGACTATCATACGAGACTTAAAGTACCGACCACGGGTAATGCCGTATTCGGAAATGCCAAAGTATGATGTCACTACCATACGAGGCTTAAGTACCGACCACGGATAAATCCATATCGTTGGGAATGCCTAGAGTTTGATATGACTATCATACGAGGCTAGGAGTACCGACCACGGGTGATGCCGTATCGTTGGGAATGCCCAGAGTATGACGTCACTAACATATGAGGCTTGAGTACCAACATGGGTGAATCCATATCGTGGGGAATGCCCAGAGTATGATGCCACCATCGTACGAGGCTTGAGTACTGACCATGGATGGCCCTTAGGATGAGGATTACCCGGGAGAGGGCTACCGGATGATGCGAGGGATTGGTATGTATTTATCTAGATGTAGAGAATCTTTGTAGCTTGGTATTAGTTTCTGTTACAACTCGTTAGTGTTAATGGATTAGTTGTTTCCAAAAGTCCCAACAGTTTTCCCCCCCTTCAGGGTGAGGGTGAGGGTGATGTGTGGTCACGACTCTACGTGACATTTATATCTGTCGTGTTCTCCCATCCATATCTTTCCTTGAAAGAAAATATGTTAGTGTTATATTATTATTCTTGAGTTGGATTCTTGCCACTCACTGAGCTTGTAGCTCACCCCTCTGTGTTGTTTTCCGCCAGGACAGTGGGGCGTGGAGGTGGAGCATCCCTCTAGTGTAGTTCACACGTGGCGTGTCTCAGCTTTCGGTCGGCAAGTGTGGGGCTATCAGCAATCCTATTTTTGTGTATGTATTAGTAATTGTGCGTGTCGCACATATTGTTGTATTTGGACTAGACTTGGGCTCTCACAGGACGGTAATTATGTATTCGAGTCTATAATAATGTTTTTGATTTACAGACTTAATTGTATATTATACTTCTGCATCATTTCTTTTTATTGGCTATCACTTCCCTATAGCCTTGTTTTCTTATTTGATCCTTTTGATTATTGTTTGATTGGTAATGCTTCGGGGACGGTCGGTTCGGGGCGTAACATTTACAAATCTAGTTTTCAGTTGGATCTTCACTCTTTCAAACACCTTTTCTACTTAGAATTTCCTCCTTCTCGGGCGACGACTCCTGCAAGAGCCATCGGGTTTTCATTTTGTTTGTCAAAATCTTTTTTTACTGATCGTTATAACTTTTCCACTGTTTTAAGGTTTGTTTTCTTTTCTTGAACTTTTTTTTCACCTGATCCTGTTTATATCATTTGAATTTCGATCTTGAATTCTCTTATTTATTTTGTTTCTTTCTTTTGTCCTCATTTCTCTTCGGGTTTTCTACAGGACTAACCAGAACTTCATATCACCTTAAGGCACGGCCGGCCGTGATCCTTAAGAAGAGAACTCATAATCTTCCCTCAAAGGCGATCAAATCATTTTCTTGCTTTTGAGTAAAAGCAAGTGGCGAACAAAATTTGAGTCCTTGTGAGTAGTCGAGCAAATTTGACCTTTCACTCGAATGGTGATTCGGTACATCGCGTACAGACCAGAACTAAGTTCTAGAGAACCGGATTACGACCCCCATCGTCAAAAATCCATATCGACACCGTGTGCAAGCCTGCCTACAACCCTCACATATCTTTTTTTAAAAATATACACTCGTCAATTAAAGTATATATTATTATAAAAAGCAACATATACACTGAGATACACTAGTGCATTTTTTAAAAAAAATATAAAAAATTTAAATTTTTTATATACTAGATAGTGTAGTATAAATACACTATATAAGTGTAGAGACAACCAAAGGATTATGCCAAGACTGTAAATGGGGCTACAAAACAGGCTGGCTGAAAGTAACTAACCTGTCAATTATCCAAAAAAATATCTGCAGCCGATCCAAATCCATATTAAAAAATACAAAAAAATCTGATATCCGAAAAATCAGTATCCGTATCTGAAAAATTATCCTTACCCGAAATTCGGATCGGATACGGATGTGCCTATATCGGATTTGAACAATATCCGTATCCAATGGATTGTTTTAATATTTTTTTATTAATATAATCTTTGGATTATTTTCAAACCTTGGATGAAAATCTAAGTATACATTCACTCATCCATTAGGACAACACACAGAGTTAGGGTTTAAAAAAAATTAAAAAAACCAAATCAGCTACCTCTTCTCAAACCCCCCCCCCTTTGGCTCTCACAAAGTTAAGAGTCTTAAGCTTCTCAAGCATCCCTCTCTTTCTACGGCTCTCTCAAAGAAACCAAATCGATCGATTTGATTTAGGGTTCCTGATACTCGGCTCTTCGGTTTCGGATCTCAGGGTCTTCACATTTATTTAGGTAGATCTAAAGATCTGGAGCTTGTTCTACTCCAATACTTCAGTGAGGGTTTATGTGTTTGATCTATTTTGATGTAATGTTTTAGTACTTTTTCACAGTTATGGTTGAGTCGTTGTTGTGATCCGTATGAATGAGAGTGTTTGGTGAGGTTGTAAGGGTTGAACGATCTCTCTTTGTGAATGTGGAGTTTGAGTTACTCTGTAAAGCTTTTTTTTATGTGTGTGATTAAGGTGGTTTATGAAAATCTCAGTTTTTATTTGAATAAAAAATGAAAAAGTTTCATTCTTGCTTAATGTTTGGATATTTATCCAAATTCCCGGATGTTCGGATTGAATATGGATACATGATTTTAAATATACATATATTATTTAGGATATTTAATTCAGATACGTATATGGATATGATCTTAAATGTAACATCGCACGTATTCTTTTGATTTAGATCACACGCAACCTACGGGGGTATGTAACAAATTGGAGACAATAAATGAAAGTCATTATATTAGGTTACGTGTGTGATTTTGTGAAGAACTATCCAATAATTCCCGATTAGACATCTAGGACTTCCTCTCCATTTGGGGTGGCTTCCACTGGTGGCTTGGGGGGCCACTTATCGATAGATTCACAAAAAGATTGGAGGGGTGGAAGGGGCATTTCCTTAGCTTTGGAGATTTCATAACTCTAATTCAGGATGTTCTTTCGAACCTACCTATTTACTTTCTTTCTATCTTTAGGATCCCAAAGAGGATTTTAAACAGGTTGCATCCTATCTGTCGGAGATTCTTATGGGGCGGTGGATCGGAGCTTAGGCACAAGGTTCACTTGGTTCAATGAGACATTGTATGTAGTAGCTGCAAGGATGGCGGGCTGGGAATTCTAAATCTGGCAGATATGAACGAGGCGCTCTTTTGCAAATGGCTTTGGAAGTGGTTTGTTGCTCTGGATCTCCCATGGTTCACGGTTATCAAGGAGCGGTTCTTGCGGGGTTTGACACAGTTGGGGCGCTTCCCTTGGTCCAATCGAATGACTTCCAGATTGTGGAGAGATATTCTTAAAGAGAAAGAGGACTTCTCGACTGGAGTTCAGTGGGAGGTTGGCGAAGGTGACATGGCTAGGGCTGGTAAACGAGCTGAGCAGCTCGGGCTCGGCTTGGTAAAAGCTCGTTCAAGCTCGTTCGATTAAATAAACGAGCCGAGCTTGAACAAATTTTAAAGCTCGGTTTGTAAACGAGCCGAGCCCGAGCCTCAGCCGAGCCTCGTTTACTGGCCCACGTTTAACCCATTTAGCTCATGCCCAGCCCGAGTACTCGACTGCCCAGCCCAACTACCCAGCTTTTCTCAATTTCTCCTCGACCTTGAATTGATTTTCTCTCTCTTGACTCTCATCTTTCACTCAATCAAACCCTAGCCGTCTCTGAGTCTCTCGGCGACACCATCTCTCAGCGACACCGTGTCCCTCTCTCGGCGATCTCTCTCTCGGAAGCCTCTCTCGGCGACACCGTCTCCCTCTCTCGACGCTCTCTCTCCCTCTCTCTCTTGGAAGCCTCTCTCTCTCACTCAGGTAGTCAGGTATAAAGTCTCTCTCTCTTCCTTCCCATCCAATGCAGTTCGGATTTGGTTGAGTTGTTGTTTAATTTTTTAGGGTTTCGATTTCTCTCTTTGATTTGGGCTCTGTGTTTGTGGGTTTTAGGGTTTCAAATCGATGGAGACATTTGAGGCGGTGATGAAGGGGTTTCCGTTGGAGGCCGAGGGGGGCTAGCACGTTGACCCCTTGAGACGCTTTCAGAAGCTTTGCAGTGATGATGAAGGACCTGGTAGCGAGCCGACAAGGCGGCAACTGAGGTATGACTAGATTCCTCTCTATCTCTCGTTTTTAATATATATTTGATAGAAGTTGTTGTATTGTTCTGATTTATTTAATTGATTAGGTTTTGGCTGCTAAAATTCTAATTTATGAAGTTAGCTCGTTCTATGTGGTCATATAACTGAAAGCTTTGCTGTTTTTTTATAGTTCAAAATCCTTAAACTAATTTTATTTGTTCCACAATGTTGTAATTTCATATATATATGCCTTTACTTATGTTTAATTTAATTGAACGAGCCCTCTAAATTCTCTCATGATTTTACAATTTATTTTATTTTTTCAAATTCAGATAAATTATTGTGGTGTTATTTTCAATCATCTCTATCAAACATAATAAGAATGATGGTTGTGATCTTTCTGCGTGGGGGACACGATTTGAGTATTCACTCTATATTGTTCTGGTCATCTTTTGTATAGTGACGGCTAATCATCATTCATTAAGTTTATTTTTCTTGGTGACACCCTCCTGCTTTACATCCCCCTGTAAATAACAAACATCATTTCCATAACCAATCAAGCTTGAATATATTACATACACAAAACAGAAGACATTTTTTGTGTCCCTGCTATTCCATGCTATTCCAGCAATATAAATGGCTCAAGGAGGTTTAAATTTAGGCCTAGTAGTGGCCATTGTAATTGATATGATTATTCATGTGCTTATCAACAGTGCCCCATAGACTCTTTTTGTGCTTTTTTGTGATTATTCATCCGGATTTCATGTAGGGAATGTGCATATTTGAATTTATAGTACTGCAGCCAGGGATGTGATTTATCATTTAAAAATTCAATGTTTTGAAGATGTCAATTGTATTGTAAACTTTTAATTGACAAAGTTGTGACAGATTAATTTCAATTGGGTTTTCTTGAAACCTCTCTCTTGAGAACCCCTTTAAGGATCGAACGAAAGGAGAAATTTTTTGTTGAAAGGTGGTTAAAATTCCATCTGGGTCTCTCTTTGTTTCCTTTTATTATCAAGGATATGTTCATATATATGTGTTTTCTCATCTATTTTTAATTTGATGTCATGATGTTCATATTGGGTTCTATTTGGTGTATTGTATTTCTTCCCCTTTTTTCACTGTTTTCTCGTGATATGAAGCTTTGTAATTCTGTTTTAGGGATTTGCTTTAGTCACAAACGTGGTGCATAATAAAATGAAATATAAGTCCATTGAAATAGTCTTTAACGGTTGAAGAGGACTTGTGTTGTTAATTTAGTATCTTCCCTATCAATGGAATTAAAGAGGGCTAGTCCTTGAAAATCTTGGTTTATTATTAGATTTATGTGTTGAACAATGTGATTTTCTGTTATTTCTGTAGGAATAAGAGGGCTAGGCCAGTGATGGTAGATCCTGGGTTGGAAAGTACAAAGAAATCAGAGATTTTTTGGGCCACAAAACAGAGGACTCTACCTACAGCTTTCAAGCTCTATACAGGTAATCTCCAGTAGTACCTGTTCAGGTTTTTTTTTAATGTTTTTTTTTTGCACTATCTTATTGGCTCATACATGCATGCATTGGTACCAGATATGAATATCTTATTCAGGCATAAAATAGTTAAATAGGAATGATTTTTTTTATTGTAAACCATAAACTGGAATCCTAATCAACTTGTATGCATTTCAAAATCAGAAAGGCAAATATCAGACAGTGTTAATTGTTTGGTGTTTATATCTTCCTCAAACACACATTGGTGTAATCAACCAGAGTTAAAATGATAGCAAAATTTGATTTCAAGTCTCACAATTTGAAGTTGTTCTTCTCGGATTACTAACAACACAGATGTATATCTTTGTAATTTTTGTTTATGCAGTAATCTATACAGTGTTGATCGGAGGTGTTCAAGGTGGTTTGTACTCAATGGTCTGTTTATTAGTGTGAAATGTGGATTGTTATCAGTGTGGACTGTTTTATTGGTGTAGACTGTTTAATAATGTGGACTAACTAAACTGTTTGTTAGTGTGGACTGTTTATTAGTGTGGACTGATATCTATTAGTGTGCACTGCTTATTAGTGTGGACAATGGACTCAGTGGAATGTGTGGTGTTGATTGTTTGGTGTTTATCAAATATGTTTAATGTTGGCTGTTGCTTGTTGGAGTTGTTCAAGGTGATGAATTTGGATTTTTGAATATGTTGTTTTTTTTTTTTTTGAATATGTTGTTTATTATTTATTAGTGTGAAAATTTGAACATATATGAGGTGTTGTGATTTATGAAAATTGATTTCTAAAATGTAAAAAAAAAAAAAACTTCTAACGAGCCTGAGCCGAGCCTGGCTCGAGCTCGGCTCGTTTGTAAACGAGCCGAGCCGAGCTTTTCACGAGCCCAACGAGCCGAGCCTGAACAGAAAATTAAGCTCGTAAACGAGTCGAGCCGAGCCCGAGCCGAGCCACAAAATAAACGAGCCAAGCCTGAGCAGGGTGAAGCTCGGCTCGTTCGGCTCGTTCGGCTCGTTTACCAGCCCTAGACATGGCTCTTTTGTGGCAGGACATTTGGTTAGGCAGCTCGTTGTTAGGGAATAAGTTCCCAAGTATTTTTGTGATCGCGGGGAATAAGGTGGGCAAGGTGGAGAAGTTCTGCCTAGAAGAGGTGATTTTGGCTATTGGGTCATTAATGTAGTGCAACCTCTTCAACAAGCCGAGGTTCTGTGTTTTCTCAAGTTGCTGGAAGCACTTCAAGGGATTTCTTTGATTCAATGGACTGAGGATGTGATTAGGCGGGTAGTAAAACAAGATGGTTTTATAGTTCATAGTTGTTACGAATGGAGAAGAAGGAACATGCCTATTACAGCGGCTACGATGCTTAAACATAAGGCAATATGGGCCCCGAAGATTCCTCTAAAAGTTAAGACTTTCACATGGAAAGTGTATATGCGGAGGATTACTACAAAGTATACAGAGCACATTGGGCGTGAAATGTAGATCGATTTTGCTTACTGTGTTGAGAGGCTGAGGAGACTGTGGAGCATCTCATGATTTTCTGTCCAATAGTGAAATTGGTTTGGGAATGGGCTAGGGTAGCACTTGGTTTAATGGGCTCTTGGTCTTCGCTTGAAGATCTATGGGTGGTGGGCAAGCGTCTGAAGGTAGCGGGCGACCTGACCAAACGAGCAAAGATCTTACAATCCTTCATTCTGGTGATGGTTTGGTCCATTTGGCTTGTCCGGAATAGTGCTACTTTTCATGGTGGTACTCCATATCCAGAAAATATTTGGGAATCAATGGCTCATTGTGTGTTGGATTGGGGTAGGTACTGTGTTGGAGCATCAAGCGTATCGTTCGTGGGGTGGTCTTTTCCTAATTGATGAATAATCTGTAAAGTTATCGGAGGCATTAATTGTAGATTGTTCTTCTATAATTAATGTCGTATGTTTCTTTCTTTGCTTCTTTACTTTGTCTTATTTGTACTTTCCCTAATTTGGGATCACTTTCCTTTTAATAGAAGGGTGATAGATAACATACCGCTTTATGAAAAACAAAAATTACATTTCATTTTTTGAAGCCTTGACAATTCCACAGTTGTCATCCATTGTGGAATAGAAGTAAACCATAGACTAGACAAGTTTCTCATAAATTTTGGGTGCGTGTTACAGTTTTGTGGGCAGAATTTCTTTGTGATAACTTTAATATAGTTTTTAACCCCCCATATGGCATGGAACATAAGGCAAGTATAAGGAAGAATACATGAGAATAACTCAAAAAAGTTATTTGTTTTGATAGAATAAACCCCGATAGTTATGTCTGGATATGTTAGGATAAGGCCTGATAATTATTCTAAAGAAATGTTGGACTTGCTTATTATAGCTTATCTATGCCAATAAATAAAAATATCATTATTTGTCATTTTAAATTTTTTTATCTCACCTAACAGTCTCACACAGATTTCAAAAACTGTCATATCTATCAAATCAATCATACATCTCTCACACTATTCCCAAGGGGTATAGTTGTCATTTTAAAAGTCATAAACTCTTATTCATCTCTTATCAACCATTTATCATCACTTTATCCAAGGTGAACCAAACAACAACAAAATCATTTTTACGTTTCCCAAAGAGAATAACAGAAAAGATAACCAAACAAAAAATTGCTTATTCAACCTGGATTATTGTCTGTCCCAGTATAGCTATCAGAAGCAAATAACTCAATGTCACAGCCCACACGGGAGTTAAGATGATTGTATACATTATCTTGTGGAGGAATAAAGAGGAATACAGATGAATAAGCCTAAAAATATGTTTGTATAGCTGTCTAAATATATGTGATAAGTTGGTATTGGTATTCCAAATCTCTCATGTAATTGTGACATTCCACCTAATCTATTCCCACTATTATAAGAGTCCTATATGTTAAATCATTTACCAACAACTTATAAATTGGTCTACATGTCAAATTATTTTTCACTTGTTATAAATCTTTATCCAATCTTATTCACATTTTACCCAACATATTCATTGTCATCGAAACAACAGAAATTCTTTTATTATGATTTCTAACGGGAATAAAAATACGATTAAATAAAAATAACTTTAATTCCTTAATTATACTGAAATAGTTATATAGCCTGGAATAACTTATATCATTACCAAAAAAAAGGCTACAGTTTAATTGTGTGTGTGTGTGTGTTTTTTTTTTCATATTTATAAAAATATATTATTTTATTATATGAAATATATATTTTAAAAAAACTACAAATGGAACTATATATGACGGCCTAACATTTTCCAAAAATAATTTATAATACTCTGGCATATTTAAATCACTTACCATATAAAGAAGTAAAAAATGTAAATTTTTAATCAGTAATATTATATATAACAATATTTTATTTTTAATTTGTTGATCTAGTTTTTTTATTCTATTCATGTCGATAGTAAGATTTTTCACTTAATTAAATTATCAACGTTTGATTGAGACTGAGTTTTTGCTCAACTAAATTAATGGATTAGCTTCTCATGCACTAAGTTATTTAAAATAAATTTATTATCTTTAAATATTCATAATCCATATTCTTTTTTTTTGTGATTTTTAGTTAGTTATTAATTAAACATGTTAGAATATTGTTAATATATATAAATGGGTTTTTTAGTTTTCAGTCCCTGTAAATATACCTATTTAAGGATCGATCACTCATTTTTTTATATTTTGATTTTAGTCTTCAAATTTAAAGGAGATGTTCTTTTTAAGTCCCTGGAGGGACTAAAAAGAAACCTGAATATTTAGGATAGGTCCCTCCTAGGGATTAAAAAGGAACACATCCTTTAAATCGGGGGACTAAAACCAAAATATGAAGAATTGAAGGATCAATCACTAAATCCTATAGTTTCCGAGGACTTAAAAATAAAAAACCCTATATATATATATATATATAATCCAGTGATTCTTTCTCTAGATAAAATCTAGTTTTAGATCATCAACAACATATCATATTATTTTGATCTCGGGTCTACCCCGCCCCGACCCGATAGACCCGAGACCCGACTGTTTTATTAATATACACTCATATATTACAAGAATATTAGTATTAGTTGACCCATAATTTTATTTCTTATTTATTAAGTTACAAGTATAAGTGTTTATTGTTTACTTTGTTACACATAACTATGAGCTCTCCCTTTTAATTCATTGTTATATTATGTTTACATTGAATGTTGTTTAGTAATTCATTCACTTCTTTTGAAATGTATAAAAATATGTTCAAACACAGTATTAGAACATCAATTTAGAAATTTTAATAATAATTAATACTTTATTACAAATTTTCTTAATAGAATAATAAGACAAACAAATTCATGAGTTTAAATTTTTTTTTTTTTTTTATTAGATTTCTTCGGGTTGGGTCCGGACCCGACCCGACGGGTCCGGGTCAGGGTCCACATGTTCCGGACCCGCCGGGTCCTGTCACGGGTCAGGTCCGGGTCCACCCGACCCGACCCGTTGATAGGTCTAATCCCGAGTCATTGGACATAAAATATAAATAAATATTTTTTTTGTTAGGGTAATAATAATCCAACATTTTAATAATTTAATTTCTAATTGAAAGATCGTGTGACGTGATCGCTTGAAAACAAAAATAGAAGCGATAAAATATTTTTGGGCACGTCTAGTCCCACCAACGTTTTTTCTTACCCCACCAATCGACTAAAAAAAAAACCCGGTGTTTTGCTATCCCAACCGATTCGGCCAGTTCGACCAAATTGGACGTCATTTCAGGTTTTGGGCGACCGGACTTGGTTGTCATTTCAGGGTTTGGGCGACCAAATCTGGTCGAACATGATTTGTAATAAAGTTTATAATTTTTTTTCTTGAAAACATAATTTCACGACGTGTATCCTCCTTGAATCTTTCATATCATTCCAAGTCTGAGTTGTAATGTAGGGAGAATAAATCATTATTCTTAAATGTAGAATATAAGAACAATTTTTTTTACATGAGTTACAGACAAATTTCAAAAGTCAAATATAAAATATGTTTGGATCAACTAGTAGGTTTTTTTATTTTCAAACAAAGAATCATCTTAACTACGAATTCAAACGAAGCTTAAAAATGATATATATTTGTCTAATAAGATATTTTTCTATAAAAATTTGAATTAATTAAAAGTATACATACTTACATTTTTTTCCAGTCTCTTAGCTGTTATTTGGATAAAAGTAGTAGAATGTGATGGTTTTTCCAGTCTCTTAGGTGTTTTGCTGTTCCCATAAATGTAGAATGTGATGGTTAAACCCAAAGATTTATTTGTTTACAAAGAATAGTTAGATATAGTTTTGAATCCTGTTCGACCAATTACAGTCGCCAAAACCTGAAATAGCGACCAAATCCGATCGCTCAAAACCTGAAATGGCGACCGATTTCGGTCGATCTGGATTGATGGAACAGCAAAACACCGGTTTTTTTTATGGTGGGTTAGGTGAAAGACTTGGGGGGGATAGACGCGCCCAATATTGTTCCATTGATGTAATGCCGAATGATTTTAAAATTATAAGGGGCTTTTTACATATATACCCTTCAAATACATGCTAATTATTTTTATACCATTGTAAATCACATATTTATTTGTATACTATTGAGATCTTATTTAATAAAAAAAATATACTAAAATCGGATAGCAAACATCTAGGGGTTGAAGAGAAAGAGGAAAATAAAAAGAATAATTATAGAAATATGATAAGTTAAGACAAAATTAAGACAATTGTTATTGACTGAGTTTTTGAATTAATTAATGACGATTTTGATCGAAAGTTATTTTTGTATTTATTTTTCCATATTTAGTGATATGGAATAATTTATAGAAGATCTAGGAAAAAAAATATTAAAATATCATTATTCCTATCACAACGAATAGAAAACATGAAGCTTCAATAATAAATAAAAATGACTAAGAAAAATAAATTGATTACAAAAATATAAAATGATATCTTTTAAGCTTATATTTTTAAAATAGAATTTAAAATCTCACTTCAAAAAAATCTAAGATACTCAACATTGCAATGATTAAAAATCAAAATAAATAAAAGAAATCACTAAAATATCTATATTAATGATTTTTTTAACCTTTCAAAACCATATACCAATATTCTTATAAAAACAAACCTTTTTACAATTTTTTTAAGAAAAAACCTCATGACTCCAAATCCCAGTGGGTGCTATACACTTCGTTTTTTTATAAACCTATTTACATGTGTCCTGTCTAACACAATATAAAAAATCGATTAATGCAATCTATGTTACATTATTACTGATAATGTAAAGAAAATATATGCATTTATTTCATATGAGCATGTACTTCATTTCTATAAAAGATGAATACATTTTATTATATAGGCATATACTTCAAAAATAATAAAATGTATGCATGCCGGATCGGATGCAAGTGGGACTGCACGTAATATTATTGAATTTTAATTAAACTCACTCATTCAATTAATATTCTTTATATATATATATATATATACACACACAAGCAATTAGGTGCGGCGAACGGTGGGTGCGGCCGCAACGTGGGCCGTTCGATCGCGGGTCCATCGCATCCGACGGTCGATGTGAATCGCACCCAACCGTTCGATGCGATGGACTCGTGATCGACGGCCCGTGATCGCTGCCGCACCCGCTGATCGCCGCACGTAATCACCCATATATATATATATATATATATATATATATATATATATATAGTCGAGTGATTCAGTGCGGGAATGCGGGAAACGACGTCGATCGTTCGATCGCGGGTCCATCGCATCCAACGGTCGAGATGAATCGCCCCCGACCGTCCGATGCGATGGACCCGTGATCGACGGCCCGTGATCGCTTCCCGCATGACCGCATTCCCGCACCGAATCACTTCCATATATATATATATATATATATATATAGGGAAGTGATTCGGTGCGGGAATGCGGTCATGCGGGAAGCGATCACGGGCCGTCGATCACGGGTCCATCGCATCGGACGGTCGGGGGCGATTCATCTCGACCGTTGGATGCGATGGACCCGCGATCGAACGATCGACGTTGTTTCCCGCATTCCCGCATTCCCGCACTGAATCGCTCGCGTGTATATATATATATGAAAATGATTGCGTGTGGCGAACGGCAGGTGCGGCCGCGACGTGGGCCGTTCGATCGCGGGTCCATCGCATCCAACGGTCGACGTGAATCGCACCCGACCGTCCGATGCGATGGACCGGTGATCGACGGCCCACGATCGACGCCGCACCTGCCGTTCGCCGCACCTAATCGGCCCTATATATATATATATATATATATATATATATATATAGTCGAGTGATTCAGTGCGGGAATGCAGTCGTGCGGGAAACGACGTCGATCGTTCGATCGCGGGTCCATCGCATCCAACGGTCGAGATGAATCACCCCCGACCGTTCAATGCGATGGACCTGTGATCGACGGCCCGTGATCGCTTCCCGCACGACCGCATTCCCGCACCGAATCACTTCCCTATATATATATATATATATATATAGGGCCGACTAGGTGCGGTGAACGGCGGGTGCGGCAGCGATCACGGGCCGTCGATCACGGGTCCGTCGCATCGGACGGTCGGGTGCGATTCACGTCGACCGTTGGATGCGATGGACCCGCGATCGAACGGCCCACGTCGCGGCCGCACCTGCCGTTCGCCGCATCTAATCGCCCCCGTATATATATATATATATATATATAGTTCCGATTAGGTGCGGTGCTCGACGTGGGCCGTCCGATCGCGGGTCCATCGCATCCAACGGTCGACGTGAATCACACCCGACAGTTCGATGCGATGGACCCGTGATCGACGGCCCGTGATTGCGCACTGCACCGACCGCACACCGCACGTAATCGCGACTATATATATATATATATATATATATATATATATATATATATATATATATATATGAAAATGATTGCGTGCGGCGAACGGCAGGTGCGGCCGCGACGTGAGTCGTTCGATCGCGGGTCCATCGCATCCAACGGTCGAGATGAATCGCCCCCGACCGTCCGATGCGATGAACCCGTGATTGACGGCCCGTGATCGCTGCCGCACCCGCCGTTCGCCGCACGCAATCACGTCCATATATATATATATATATATATATATATATATATATATATATATATATATATATATATATAACCCTTAAAAGGGTTTAAATTATGCATGAATCCCCCTTTTGAATTTTATTCCTGTAAAACATAAAAAAGTTATATTGTGTAAAATACCCCATAAATGGGGATTTATATAAAATTTAAAAATTTATTTTTGTTGGTGGAAATAGAATTTCAAAATGGGCATGTTAACAATATAATTTTTTTTGAGAATTCCATATGTAAAAAAATATTTCCATTATTAATTCCCACCCACCTGTACCTCTGATTTGAGAAAGCAAGTAAGCAACGTCCGACTAACAAATATTCCTCCGCAATCCAATTTGGAAAAATGGGAGATCGGACTGAAAGTCCACTCGTCCCTATTACAATCTTCAACGAAATGTGTTCAAGAATAGGGGGAGTCTGTGATCGTTGCTATGTTTCTCTGCTCTTAGTCCTTATTTGAATAGGAGAATAAGAGAAGGATAGAAAAGAATAAAATAAAAAAGTTATTTGTTTACAAGGAATAAAAAGGTATAACTATGTCATAATGGGTGAGAATAAATTGATATTGGTATTATAGGTTCTCCTAAAATTGTGTTATCCACTCAATTTATTTCATTAGTATAAAAGGAATCGACATATCAAATCACATGTTATCCTTCTATTAAATTAGGGGATCCATTTATCAAATCAATTTTTCATCTTTTATAAATCATTATTAACATCTTATTCATTTTTTATCAACAATTTATTCATTATCAACCAAACAACAAAAACTTTATTATTATATTTTTTATTGAAAATAACTAAAAACACAACCAATAAAAAATTATTATTTTTTAATCTATATTGTAATGTTATCTATTTTAAAATAACTTATGCCCGCTTTAATGATGTTTTGGTTGTGGTGACTGTTATATTCCCTGCTTTGACTTTTGAGCACTCGTCCTATTTTATAAAATGGGGTTGGTGTTTATCATTTCTCTCAAAAACAAATAATAATAATAATAATAATAATAATAATCATGTGGCATGTTATCGACCCTAATAAAAATGTGGCATGTGGCATTTTTTTACCCATAAAAAAATGAAGAAATGAAATGATGACGTGGCATATTATCATTGGACAACTGATATTGAATAAGGAGACCATGGTACATGAAGTCAAAATTAAACAGTTGAGAATTGAATTCAAGTGTTCGATTTAGGCCGACGTTGCACGTTCAAACAAAATCATTGATTATAGCATATCACCAAACGAGTATAAATAGTGCATCAACTTATACATACATTCTTTATTGTCATGCAAATGAAGTGAAAAAACAGAGAGACAAAAGATGAATTCAAGTGAGCATGAGATTGTAATAGCTGGTGGAGGGATATGTGGCCTTGCAACTGCTCTTGCCCTTCACAGGTACGGATAAGTTTGATATTGATATTGTTTGATAGTTCTTGATATAATGATACCTGGAATAGATTTATATTCTAGGATAAATATCAATTAAGATAATTTTTTTTAATCATTTACTTCTTTCAACGTTATTATTTTTGTCTTTAATAGGATAAAACATAGATTGAAATTGGTTTTAGAGCTTACGTGACAGTCTTCATGCATCACCTAACATATTTGATACTATTTGAGCTGCTTGTCTGGCCCTTATATATCACTTGTACACATTGATATTACATAGTTTGATCTTGTTATGATTACACAAACACTATTGCTGGACTATGAGATGCCATCTTTTACAGATTTTTTTGTTTGTTTGATAATCTAGTATTCTTGGAAGGTAATTTCAAATCATTGATCCTCCTGTTGTGGGGAAAGTCCCCTTTAAGCTTAGGAAAATCTCATTTTGATTAGTCATATCTTATAAATTTAAAAATAGTTGATTACTTTATAATTACTCATTATTGAATGGTTGACAACAAATTTTATGGCTATGAGGTTACTCTTTAATTATAAAATACTATGTAATTTCCTTTATTTATAAAAATTTATAAAAGAAATATTTTTATGTTTATTAAAAAATATTTAAAATTTTCATTAGTACAAAGATCTCACAATTTTTTGTTTCTCCATGGCCCCACAACCTTTAGCCGAGTGGTGTGAGACACTACTCCTCAAGGGACCATCCCAAGTTTGACTCCTGTTTCTCCATGGCCCCACAACCTTTAGCCGAGTGGTGCGAAATTTGAATTTCTAGTTTAACTCGTAGTCTGCTCTGGGCCAGTCCTAGCATGTGTTTGTAAGAGTGGCAGATTTTTATCGTATGGTTGGGATTGTATCGCCGTGTTTAGGCCTTTTGTGAAAAAAAAGAGCTATATTAGAGTATTATTTTAGTGTTAATTTTTTGGGTTTTGTATCTATAAACATACTTATTTATGGATTGATCAATCACTTCTTTATATTTTAGTTTTAGTCCCAAGATTTAAAGGATATGGGAGGGACTAACAAGAAAATCAAATAATTTAGGGATGAGTCCATTCTCACTTCTCAGGGACTAGAAAGTAACATATCATTTAAATCTAGGGACTAAAACTAAAATATGAAGAAGTGAGGGATGGATCACTAAATCCTATGATTTATGTGGACTTAAAAATAAAAAACCCTAATTTTTTTTGGAGAGGTGGAATTATATGGTACGTGAGGAATATTAACAATATATAAACTAGTATATGGGATTTATTGCAATTTTTTTTTGCTAATGGAATTTGTTTCCAAGGCAAAAACAATAGATTTTAGAGACATACAGAAGAAAAATGTTGCATTATATTTCCTTGGGCATTAAATATCATAATGGGACCATCAAGTAATAAATGGTCTTCAAATAAACACATCATTTCCCTTGAAAAAAATTCCACTTGTAGGAGACCATGGGACCTTAGGATAAAGTTTGTGGTATCAATTCAAGAGCATATACATATAAAAAAACATGTCATTTTCACTTTTGTTTCCCCCTCTTGTTCTCACATATAAGATGTAAAATATAAATTATTATATATTTAACATCAATTGATTGTCTTAAACTAAGAGCCATTGTTCATGTTTATTCTCCCCCCACCTTGGTACCCACAAAATCAATCAGACCAGGATTTAGATTAGGAAGGAGGAATTCTTCCTCTAGACTAAGGTTGTCAAACTGATTCTAATTGTCTTATTCAATCTATTCATGTATTGATTATTTCTCATCGATTTATATATGTACAGGAAAGGTATCAAGAGCATTGTTCTTGAGAGATCTGACACACTACGTGCCACCGGAGCGGCCATCAACGTCTACCCCAATGGTTGGCGTGCACTCGATCATCTTGGCATAGGCTCGGAGCTTCGAAAAAAATGTGTCCCTATCACAAAGTAAAATCCTATTGATTCTCCATGAAAGTTGCCGACCTCCTTTTTTTAAATTTGTTCTGTTGAATTTTAAAAATAAAACCAAAATTCTGAACTAGTAATTAAAATTTAAAAAGCTGTTTGGAACACATTATTTTTTAATTTTTTTTTTTTGGTGAATTGGCCTCAAAGCAAATATTAAAATCCTGTAATCAGGGGCGGATTGATTGGGCCGGGCTCAGATTTTGTATTTTTTTAATTATTTAATGATATAAATTATAATATTTATATTTTATATTATATAAATTATATTTTATACATAAAATATGTTCCTAACAAACTATATATCAACCTAATAAATTAATAAAAATTGCCAAGGTGGACCTCTAATAAAACTCGAGCTCCGGTTTTTTAAATTTGAACAACTTTTTTTGTAAGAAACTGTTTTTTTCAAAATTTCAAACAAAAAAAAATGGGACAAAAAAAAATTTTTGTAAAACCAAAATTTTTTAGAAACTGTTGATGAGCTTCTTACAAAATAGATTTAAACTAATTAAAATTTAAAAAGCCTCAATCTTATTATAAATTTTAATAATTCTAAATTTTAAAATTTAAATATTATCTGAATTAATTTTGTCAATTAAATAATAAAGAAAAATTTAAATCCATAAAACAACTCTTCTTATTTTTCTGGCACTCTTCCATTTTTTATTTTTTTTTTTTTAAAACTTTTTTTGGTGAATTGTTTTTATTCTTACAAAATTAAAGTAATCAACTTTAATTATATTTCATATTTTTTTCTTTTCTCAACTGAATATCACATTATTTGGTATATAAATAATTACATCAAATATAAGAACAAAAAACTTTCATATAAAATATTACATGCCCACCCTAAAATATTATCATCCGCCCGCCCTTGCCTGTAATGGCTATCACAAAGTTTGGAACACATTATTTGAAAACTGATTTTGGAGAAGCAGAATCAATTTTTATAATTGGTTCCAAGCATGGTCTCAATGTTGTTAAATGTAGGTGATGTATAAAATCAGTAATTTGTCTTTGTTCATTTTCGCTCTAAATTCATCTTATTAATTTCAAATGGAATTAAAGCTATTATATTTATAACACCCCTATTTTGATCTACCAAAAAAAAAAAACACCCCTATTTTGACTTTGAAAAACTTAAAATTATATCCTTTACATTATTTTTTAAAGAATTAAATAAATCTGTTAATGGATCAAACACGGAATAAAGATTCTATGCATAATAGACATTAATATTCATTTAGATCTGGAGTTGATCCAAATATTTTTTAGATAACTGGAATGTTTAAATATGGATACTAATTAGACTGAACAAATGACATATTAAGAATTAAAAACAATGATTAGAAAATTCGGGGATTGCTATTGTGACTTCTCGCTGGAGATACAAGAATAATTTAAGATATGAAGATTTTTTTATTAATCATATAAGTGTTAGATCGATATATATTTAGAGAGATGCATTGATATCAATATCCACTTTTAAATCATGTTGAATATTCAGGTAAATCACGATTTTTTACAATCAGATTCAAAGCATATATGAATATTCATATAATTGACTACCTTAGAAGTTAGAAATTAAGGTCAAAAGACAATTTGATTCATCACTTTTGAAAAGATATTTAAACTCAAAGGAATTAAAATGGGATATTCCTCTCAATTTATGCCCATTATACGCCACAATTAATACAAGTTGAATATAATGGAATTTTCAGTCCATTCCTTCTTATATACGACATTGTTTGATTTACCTTGCATGTTGATTAAATATACTAGTGTTTGATGATAGGTTGGCACATTTTCTTTTGTTAATTTTCAATTTAATTTGAAAAATTAATTTGATATGTTTGGTTTATTTTCTCATCTTAATTATATGCAGGATTGTAGATTTATATGATGGCAGACGGAGGGAAGTACCAATTGGGTAATATTTCATTCCAAATCATGCACAATTAGGCTTATTTTAATTCTCTTGAGAAAATGAAATTCATATGTTTGCATGATTGTTATCTACAAAAACGTTAAGTTTAGATTAAAAAAATAATCATGAACTCAGCAAAATTGAACTCTCACACTGTGCAAATAAATCTTTGATAGGAACGGTGATCTCCGAAGTCTTAAGAGGAGTGATCTTGTGCACACTCTAGCTAATCATCTCCCCAATGAGACAATTCTATTCGGTCAACGGGTCATATCAGTTGAGACGAACCCTGAAGCAGGTTTTCCGATTCTCCATTGTGTCGATGGAACTATCATCAATTGCAAGGTATCATAAATACGCAAGACTGACCATCTCTTGGCACATTGATACAGATACCCTTTTTTTTTTCTCTGAAAGGATATGAGTTCAAATGACCATTGATATTAATGATAGAATTCAATAAAAATGTATGTATTCAATTCAATTGAGTATGCATTTTTTCTGTTATAAAAACATATAACTATATATATTAAGCCGATCTGCATAGGAGTACAGAGATGACCAAATATAACATTTTTCTTCTAATTATATATTGTAGGTTCTGATTGGTTGCGAGGGAGTAAACTCCATTGTAGCAAGGTCATTGGGGCTGAAAGCCCCAAGAAATCTATCAACATGTGCAATTAGAGCCAACACAAGCTACCCAAATGGCCATGGCTTAACCAATGAGTTCATCCGGATGAAGATAGGGTCTTTCACTATAGGTTTCCTTCCTATCAATGAAAAGGTGGTCCATTGGTTTGTTGGTCGTCCATGGATCTCTAAGGGTAAATAATGGTGCTCCTACTTTCTATTTATTTGTCACATATTTCATTGTACCATAGGTATCTTGTAAGGGTTCCGTTTGGTATGATAAATACATATTCATAAATCATATAAGATAAGCACGATTATATATGAAGATCATTAAATCATGTTTTTTCAGGTGTTTTAAGATATTCGATTATAAACATAGAAAACAATACTAAAAATTAAGGCTAGTTTTGTAAATATGAAAATATTGATAATTATTCAAACTGAACTAAAGATTACTAAAATTTACGGTTATGATGATGAATGTGTATGAGCTTCAATCGTTGAATCTTTATGAATATTTGGTTTGGGTATAAGATACCCTGCAAGAGTATCGACGATATACGCTGTTACAAGTAACCTTTATATGATGACGAGATATACACAGTATTACATGAAATATATGCATGCAATATTTTCTTACTTGATGTGAAAGAATATTCAATTCATTGGTGCATACATTATATGTATTTTTTTTATTTATATAAAAGTAAGTACCTTTAGAAAGATTTAGAGCAAGTGAGAATTGCCCTGTAAAAATTATTTACAGATAATGATGTGTAAGGATTTATTTATAGATAATGATGTGTAAGCCATTCATTCATTCATGAACAGATTCCATAGTAGAGAAAGATTACACCCTCCTCAGAGACCTAACTGTCGACATGATGGAGGGGTTTCCCTCCCACGTCATCGACATGGTCCGGCGAGTTGACCTAGACTCCCTCAGCCTCACAAGCGTCAGGTACCGGCCGCCATGGGACCTGGCCCTCGGAACCTTCCGGAGAGGCACCACGATCGTCGCTGGGGACGCCATGCACGTGATCGCACCGTTCATCGGACAAGGTGGCTCCGCCGCCATCGAAGACGCAATTGTGCTCGCGAGGGGCCTTGCGTGCGCCTTTTGTGGCAGAGATGGCGGCGACTGGGACCAGATGATGAAAATTAGGGTTGAGAGGGCAATGGATGAGTATTTGAGAGAGAGGAAGCTGAGGTTGGTGAGGCTGTCCATGCAGACATACCTGTTAGGGTTGATGTTCGAGGTGCCATCAAAGGTTGTGAAGCTCGTGATCATATTCACATTGTTGGTTTTCTTTGGGCTCAACTCACTTGGACATGCTCAGTATGATTGTGGTCCTCTTTGAAAGTGAAGGGGATTCATATATAGACAAATTGTTGGTTTTATAGCATGAATGCTAAGACAATATGTTGGATTTGTGATTTTGAAAATTGTAATTCACATAAACAATAAACAATTTTTTTTTTGGTACATAGAGGCCGTAGACAAGGGCGACACTATCCTCCTTACTCAAACCCAATGCAACTATGGGCCAGAGCCCAACACACAACACAGAACAACAACATTAGGCCTAAAGCCCAACAGAATAGCTCAGCCCAACAGGGTTGTATTTTCCATTGTCATGGATGGCAAGATTCAAACCGGGGTAGCGTCAAGGACGCTGGTGTCCCTACACCACTGTTCGGATATGCGTCCCGTGCGGCCGCATTCGGTCCCTCGACCGAAGCGCCTCGGGCTGTAGGCGGGAATATGCGGGGGAGTCCGCATAGGCGGCCCGCACCCCGTGTATGCGCCCGGTTAAGCGGGCGCGCGGGATTGGATTTTGTAAACGACCTTTTTCTCCGATTGACCTTCTTCTTTGATCTTCTTCTTCGATTGACCAGTTCTTCATCAATGATGCCGTCCAAACTCAGCTTCTTCATCGATGCCCTCCGATCTCTCTCTGTCTCTCTCCATCTCTCAACGTCTCTCAGTTTCTCATCAGTCGCTCCGTCGCCTCTCTCTCTCAATCTATCACACACATCCTCTCCTCTCTATCTCTCTATCACCATCACAAGCATGACTCACCAGTCCCTGTAGACTGCAACGATCTCTTCAGCAATCACCCACCCATCATCATCATCTTCTTCTTCTTCTGCTTCCGATCTCCCCTTCTTCTTCTTCCGATCTCCTCCACTTCTCTGTTTTCTCTGTCAGTGACTCTCTGTTTTCTCTGTCAGTGACTCTCTGTTTTCTCTCTCTCTTTCTCTCACATATTAAATACTTAGAACTTTGAAGGGAACACACGTCACACTGTATCAAATTGCAATGGATTGACACCTTTTTTTTTCTTTTTTTTTGTTTTGTAATGGATTGACACAATTGTGATATTTTATTTATATTTATTTATTACTACTGTGAGGTGTGTATAAACCATTTACATTGGGATAAAAATTAAGTGTTTTTTAATGTAAATATTGGTGATATAAAATAAATAAGGTGTATCTTTTATACTGTAATAATTTAGTTAAAATATAATATATTGGGGTCTTTAAAATTTTCTTTGAATATGTCTTTAATATTTATCTTGATATGTTTAAAAATTATGTATTTTATTAATAAAAATATAGAACCGCATATACTCCCGCATACCGTATATACTCTGTGCGATACTCTAACCGCACGTAAACCGCATCCCGCATATCAGAACACTGCCCTACACCACTAGCATAAGCCTGTGGGGGACAAAAACAATAAACATGTTTGAAATCAATGATACATGAAAAGATAAATTATGACTTTATTAGTCATCAGATATTCAGAAGGATCACCACCATTTTTTAATGAATATATGTAAGGAGATATTTCATATTTTTGAACAATAATAATTTTTGGGCCCCAATTGGTAGACCTCATCCTAAGCCCCATGAGGTGGCAAGTGTGAATTTCCTATGTTACCCCCCAACTAATTTATGCGTTTCTTCCATAATCGGTCTAATAATTACGGGGTTAGTTACGATTTGGAGATCACTTCCCTTTCTGAAATATATGAATTCAATTGCACATTCAAGAAAATAAAAAATCACGAGTTTCATTTTTTTCTTATTCCGATTAATCTATCGCAATGAAAGCAGGCATCATTTTTTTTTTCATTCACATTTGAATGGCGGAGAAGAGAAGATGTCAATTTTTTTTTTGTGCGATCAATTTGTGGTGCAAACATTTAGGTTAGGCCAATCGGAACCCCCAAATATTGACGATTTATAATTTTTAGATCTAATTGGTGAAAATGAAAACAAACATTGAAATCAATTTTTTTTTTCAGTTTGATCGGTTGAGAATATAAGAATTACACGATTGTGGTGTAAATAATGGCGATCCATTCATGTTAGACTGTTTTCGATCTGAATAATTCAAATTGATCTAATTTTTTAACTGTTCCTTTGAATCATCATATATATTTTTTTATACAGGTTTTAATTTAAATTAAGATACGTGTATTGTATCTGAATTATGATGCATTCTTGTGTTTTACGTATGATCTGTATAATCAGCTTTTTAGTGGTGTGTATATGTACATTTATGCATATTAAGTCATTCAGCATATTTTATAGCTTTGAATGATCAGTATTCAACTCATTAGATTCAATATTCGGTAGTATCGAATGTGTAAATGTTAATTCCAACTCCCGATATATATGTATCTTGATGTTGTTTCCAGCTCAATTTGAAGTTTGATTTATTATTTATTGGATTTGATTAATGCCTATTTGATTAATATTTGATTTCTCATTTGTCGTATGTATATAAAGGCTTGAAGGACCTTTTAATTGAAAATCTATGTATGTTCTACTAATTAGCTTGTGTTCCATTAAATTGTTTGTTTGGTAAAATACAATAATGTATCTTAATTATATAACATGTGAAAAACTTTTTAAAATTTTTAGCAGGCAGTGATGACGATTGCACGTATGACACATATGAAGACTCAATTCATTTGGATGGCATCCATGATGCATGTGATCTGGAAACCAGATTGATAAATGAATTATCTAATTTGGCTGATCAGCAAAATGTAGATGAGATTGTAGCATGTGCAAAACAGTCTATTCCATCTGTTGGGATGTGGTTTCATTCTAAAGATGAGGTGTGAATTATATAACATTTGGGATTGCCAAGATTCATGGAAAAAATGATGAAAATGGAAGGCAAATGTTTTTTTTTCTCTTGCTTGTTGTAGAAATGGAAAGCATGTACCATCTGGAAAGAATACCTTTAATGCCCAATCTTCGATCAAGACTGGTTGTGGTGCTAGGATAAACATCAGTATGAAGGGAAATGAATGCTTTTTTTATATCAAAAGTGGTTTTAGATCATAAGTATCAGTTAAGCCCCCTTAAATCTCACAATTTTGCATGTCACAAGAAGATTAATCCCATGTCGAAAAGGGTTTTGGATATTAATGACCAAGCTGGAATTAGAGCAAGCAAGAGTTTTAACTCTTTAGTGATTAAGGCTGACAGTTATGATTGCATATCTTATGAGGAGAAGGATGCTAGGAATTATTTGTTCAGATCTAGGCTTGCCAGGCTTGGTGGGGGAGACGCTCAAGTTGTGTGCGATTATTTTGTTTGTATGCAAAAGAGGAATCCAAATGATTCACCTTGTTGATTTTGATGAGAATTTTAGAGTGAAGAATATTTTTTGGGCAGATGTAAGATCTAGAGCATTATATGAGTCATTCTCATATGTGATTTCATTTGATTCTACATATTTGATAAATAAATATGACATGCCTTTTGCTCCTTTTGTTGGTGTTAATCATCACGGTCAATCTGTTTTGTTTGAATGTTGTTTATTGTCTAATAAGAACACTGAAACCTATGTGTGGCTTTTCAAAGCTTGGCTAGAGTGCATGTCAAGATGTAAGCCGAATGCTATCGTCACTGATCAATGTAAAGCAATCTAGGGAGCCGTGGCTCAAGTATTTCCAGAGTCTAGTCACAGATTATGTTTGTGGCACATCATGAAAAAGCTACCGGAGAAATTGGGCAAATATGCATTGTTGTGTTTTGTGTTGAACATGTTTTTAATAAATTGAGGTACAATTATAAATTCAGATACAACTCTGTGTTTCAGATACACCATTGAAATTTGATAAGTAGTTAATATAATTATTTCATTGCAGCTTCAAGAGCTATGATGATATTAAGAAACGAATGAAGTCCATTGTGTATGAGTCTCTTACACCTGGTGATTTTAACACCAATTGGTAACAGATGATTGAGGAGTATGGAATGTCGGAGAATGTGTGACTTTCATTATTACTTAATGATCATTTACATTGGGTTCCGTATATGTCAAAGAAACTTTCTGGGCTGGTATGTCTACTACACAAAGAAGTGAACATGAATGCATTTTTTGATGACTATGTTAATTTAAAAACAACATTAAAGCAGTTTGTTGAGCAGTATGACAATGCATTGAAAAGCAAGGTTGAGAAGGAGGAAAATGTTGATTTTCATTCAATAAATTATATCATTCCGTTGCTAATCGAATTCCATTTTGAGAAACAGCTCCAAGAGGCATATACACATGATATTTTTAGGAAGATACAGAATGAAATCAAGGCAATGATTTTCTGCAATCTTGTCCATGTATCAGATGTGAGTTTTATCAGATATTCTATTGTTAATGATATTTCAAAGGGCAAGAATGGAGTGACGAAAAAAATAGCATATCAAGTTCATTTTGATGAAGGTAAGCAAGGGGTTAAATGCCTATGTTGTCTTTTGAATTTAAGGACATCATGAGTAGACATTCTATGAAAGTCCTGATACACATCAACATGATGGAAGTTTCACAAAACTACAATCTTTACTGTTGGGGAAGGGCATTAAACGAAAGCACAATTTTGTGAAAAATTGTTATGTGGACAACATATCAAATGAGCAAATGTGGAGGCACCATGACTTGTACTCAAAATTTTTATCAATCGCTGATGTTGCTATTGTCTCTCCTGAAATGTTTGAGTTGTGCAAAAAGCATCTTGATGCATTGTATGTTGACTTGACGAATCAAGTTCCTGATCACAATAATTGTAGTATTGGTGATGAGCAGATGCCAGATTCAATTATTCACTCGTCTTTCAAGGTTTGAAATAAAAGACGACCACCATCAAGAAGGAAGGCACCCAAGGTCTACAACCAATGAATAAGAAAGCAAAAAATCTTCAAGGATTTAATATTTAGAAGGTTGCAGAGGGCTGGTTTTTGTACTACACATTTGATGTTATAATGTATTTTTTCAATATTTTGTGGACTTCATTTGATATTGTCGTTTTGTTTGATGTTATCAGTTTTACATGTTTGATGTTATCGGTTTTACATTTGATATTGTCATTAAGTTTGATGTCATTATAATTTTTGCAGAAACACATAACATTGTCCAAACACATCACAAATTTAGATATCAATCACCTTTGTTTTGCAATTTATACAGGTTTTAAAATACACATTTCACATTCAGATACACCACAATAGTTATTTTGACAGGTTTCAGGTAGTACCCATTATTATCTACTATACTGGAGAAGCAGCCAATCTTATATGGTTCATCTTGAATCAAGATACACCTAATAAAAAGTCTCACTTAAACATCACAACAGGCAAATACATTCTACATACAATTGACCTTGATTTGCGATTCACATATGTCTATTACAACTTTCAGATACAGCATCAAATTCACATACATCTAACATTACATTATATCAAATTCATATATTAATCACCTATGTTTTGAATTTACATAGTTTTTTAAACGCACATTTGACATTCAGATACACCATAATAGTTATTATCTACTATACTGGAGAAACAACCAATTATATATGATTCATTTTGAATTAAGATACACTTAATAAAAAGTCCCACATCATAATAGGCAAAAACATTTCCACATACAATTGACCTTGATCTGCGATTCAGATACACCATCAAATTCAGATACATCTAATGTATCACATAAATGTTAAACACTGAACCAAAAACCAAACAGTTATACATCAAAATTCAACATACATTGAATACAAAATTTCTTATCCAAAAATCAACCAAAAACTATTTTTAATAAGACCCAAATTGTTTTTCATGTACAATCTCCATTTCTTTGTTGATCAAGGCTTCATGTACATTTGCCTGACCATGTGATCTTCATCTATATACGTACGGTGCTTGTCATTCAGAAATTTATGCATAATGTGTGCTCTTATTGGTCTGCACTTCTTACTATCCATCTTTTGTGTCATCGCTTCCTCGTTTGCAGTATATTGTTTTATTATGTTTGTTATGACTGGACCACAATCCATCCTGGTAATAAAATAATTTATATTACGATACAAATAATAAACTTAATATTCAGGTTTTATATTGAATTACACTTACGACATTTTATCTTGTTATGGTGCATCTGCCACTGATATGATTTTGCCATCTTTGTTAGCACTGAAATGTTCTCAAACTCTTCTCTTTTATGTAAAATTTTATGTAAAATATAAATGTGATACACCTTTTTCAAGATCATATGATAGTAAAACTATGCAAAGTACGATGAAATGTTATAGGTGTTACCAATTTTTAAACCAATTGTAAATGACTGTTTTCTTCTATTTCAACATTTGGAAGGAGTGAATTATAATTTCTCCACACGTTTTCAAAAATGTCATACACCGCTAAAGTCTAATGGCCTTGGTTGTGAAGTGGAAAGTGTATGTATTTGTGGAAGTTGAGATCCACCTTCTTGTTCACTAGGGCGTCAAATAGATGCTCCTAATTTTCATTTAAAAGTGACTGAGATATGTTTGTAGATACAAAATAAGATGACCCTGCGTCTAGTGATTTATCTCCTTGTTTAGCATATAAAATCTCTGTGTAATGTATCTATGACCTAGGCAACCATAATGTTTTTTTTGGAGAGTTAGATGATTATTTTCAATTTCGTAGTTTTTGTTAAATATTTCAGGTCCATAAATTAAAGGGTTTTTTTATATTTTTTAGTCCCCGTAAACTATAAGATTTAGTGATCGATCCCTCAATTCTTCATAGTTTTTGTCTTGCTGTAATCATAGGACTTGTCAATGAAGGACTTGAAGATGTTCCAAAAAGGAGTTCTCAGGAGCAATCCCAAATGCTTTTTGATCGACTCCATTGTAGCGAACGTTTCAAAAATTATGTGAATCGTATATCGATGTTGGGGATAGTACACTTTGTTTCTTCTGGGTTCAGCAACTCCTTTATTACAAACATATTGATTTCTTAGATGCAAGACAATTCATCAGTATTCAATATACTCTAAAATGCCTAATATGTTGTCATAGTAATGTACTTTTTATTTTTAAGATACAAGGTGTATCTAAAACATGAATTCAACAGTTCCTAAAACAAATCAGCAGATAGGCAAAGAAGGCAAATCAGCAAGTGTATTTATATAAACATGCATATCAGCTTGATCCCACACCAAAATATGCTATCAGATGGTTTCTATTTCAGACACACCAAAGGGATTTGCGAAAAATGTTAAAACATTATCAGATATATAAAATCAATATTTATAGGCTTCCATTTCATAGTTTTTGGTCTTCAGATACAATTATCTGACATATTATCAATTTTACCATTTTGTTTTATTTAACAAATACTATTATATTTCAGATACACAAAAGGGATTTAAATTAAATTAATTTTTTTCAGATACATAAATTTCAATATTTGATAATAAACCATTGCACATTATTTGGTTTTCTGATACAAGTATCTGATATTATATGCTGATTCTATCATTTGATGTAGAAAATGAACGGTGTGCACAGGAAATCATAAAACAATTGAAGAATGTCAATACACTGGTAAACAAAGAAAAAACATCAGACACAATATTTTCATATAACAAATAACCAATCAAAATGGGTTTTTAGATACATGAATCTTAAACTCTTAGATTACCAATTTGAATTATGTATTTAACTCTGTACATGTAATAAAAAAACTCATATTAACATATGTATTAGATGAATATCAGACACACGGTATTAACAGATGAATTTCAGATGTACGGAAGTGAACTTCGACAACTGAGACAGTTTCTTGATTGGATTCCATCTTTTCAAGAAGTGCAAAAAATTAATCTAATGTTTATGTCGCACACAAAAAAAAAGCATGAGGAGGTATGGATGATTTGTAAGAAATGTAACCTTTGTTTTTTGCAATTGTTGAGGATTTTTTTGGGGAAGATGACCAGATGAACTTCTGATCGCCGTTCCTTTTTTTTCCTTTCGTTCGTCTGATTTTGCTGAATTCCGAAATCGTCTGATACGCCCAAATCGAAAACCTTAGTTTATTATTTTTTTTAAAAAAAATATTAGGATGGGTGGAAGGATTATTGACCCCGCGTGTTTTGGGATTCTGTAACGATGATTTAATGGCGGTATGATCTAATTGGAGCGAATTTTTGAAATTCTGATATGGGTAGTTGTGTCATTGGCTCTTTGATTGTTTGAAAAAGTCAATTAAGGAAGCAATAAGATTATGCCACCTGTTTGGGCTCACAAATGGGGCCAAATTTCTGGGGCTCGGGTAGCAGCACTAATTTTTCAAGAAAGTATTTGTTTTCAAACTTTTATGAATTGGGTGATGTTAGAGTTGTCCATGCAAACGTGAATAATGTACTATTTATAACAAAATATACGCATGATAAAAATATATATTCCCATGAATTTGTACACACTTATGTAAAAAAATCAAATTTTAAGAAAACATATATTTTGTTAGTGAAAATAAACTAAAAAGCATAGTTAAAAAAAATTGCATGGATAACAACAAGATATCACTTGGTTGAAACCTTTTTTTAGTGGCATGAATAGTTACAAAGTTTCTAACACAGTATGGTCAGACCCACTATTATATATTACATTCATAGATTTGGAATGAACTACAGAGAGATATTTGAGCCCGCTTTTTTATGTGTGTTAATTTTTGGAGAAATTAATTAGAGGTCCCCCAAACTTATCCCTCATTATTTTTCGGTTCCTGGACCTTTTCAAGATATTTATAGGTCCCTAACCCCTGATTTAATTTATTTGTAGGTCCAAACTAACAGCTGCCATTTGCTTCCTACATTAGCTTACCCAATATACCCCTTCAACAATTAGTTTTTTTCCTCCCCTTCTTCTTTCCCAACCCTCCGAATCCTAAGTTGCATTGAACACCCTCCCATGGCTATGACGGCTGAACTACTGAAAATCGGGTCTCCGACACCCTAAATCGCACCTACAGATCGATTTACAAATTGCGGTTGAACCATCCAATCTTCTTCTTCTCCATTGAAAATTCACGACGGTGGTGAAGGAACCAAAAGTTACAAATAGGTATGGAGAATCATAATGCTCTAGCCAAAGAGATTGTAAATAACAATGACATTGCTTTTGGTATTGAATTTATGTTACAGTATAAAACACAGATTGTGTTAGCATTCATGTCAACTAATACTATTCATATAATTCTGATTGTTATACAGAGATACGATTACGTTGTTCCCAGATAAATTAACAATGTACCCAAATAAATTAACAATGTACCCATATCCATTAACAGTGTACTTAGTGTACTGATTGTTTTACGTTTAGTTGATACATAGTGTGTATGTGGTATTAATATTGTACGTAATGCATTCTTATTGTTCTTATACTGAACAAATGATTCGTTTTTGCAGAATATTTGAATTTATACATGAATACCCTAATTACATTTTGTTCATACAACGGAGAAACCCGAGTAGAACTACAACACTTTTAGATATTGTAAGTAAATTATGTGAAAGATGTAAGTTCGATGCGCCAAAAGTCATTTTGAAATACGACATTTCTGTTCAAGCAAATATGAGAATGACTCTTGTGAACAATGAAGATGTTGAGACTATGTATGACATTCGCAAGATGTGTGGATCCAACTTTATCTAGATTAGTGCTTTTATAACTTCTGAAGAAAGCTCTGCTGGAGATGCAGGACAAAGATAAATTGCTTTACTACTTGTTATGATGATCCAGTGGTTTAATTATATTATAACAGTGTACTAGTAGGATTTAACAGTGTACCCATATTGGTTAACATTGTACTTAAGTAACCATGATAGTGTATGATATATCATTTTTACTACTATATGACTATGTTTCATATGTTTTATTGTATGATTTCTAATGCTACATGGGAATGAATTATAGGATGTCCAACAGTGTCCACTTGAACCTAGGCACAACAGTACCAACATCTTCAGTACCTACATCTTGTACATGGTTTCTCAAGGAGAAGCCATTTGTGTGAGTTCAAGCGGTGGGATGCTGTCAAGCTTTTGGGAGAATATCATTCATTCGGTCAATAAAAAATTTGAAAATGTTGAAGATTTTCGCATGCAGTTGACCAATTATTCTATTGTGCATTCATTTGATTTGAATACGTGAAGTACGATAAGTTACGGGTAACTGCCAAGTGCAAACATCTTTCTTGTGGATGGCGAGTAACTGCCTAGTACAAACACCCTTCTTGTGGATTACTTTCATTTCTGATAGGGGTAAGGGGTTGATGTCAACTATCCCTAGAGTCTTCCTTACATCACATCATTACTATTGTCTACGACACCTGAAGATGAACTTTAGAGAAGATATCGCAGGTAAGTTTAGTATAACCATTAGAAAGAAATTGCTCCAACTTTTAGATGCTGCAACTTATGGACTTAGGATATAAGACTACACAAGGGTCCTAGCACATATGCATGGATACTATGAACAAGCCGTGAAGTGGGTTGAGGACTTCGATCCAAATCATTGGGCTAATGCATTGTTTTCAGGAGAATGATATAGGCAAATGTACTCCAACTGTGCTGAGTCATTCAATTCATGGATACTTGAAGCCCGCAACCTTCCAATAGTTCAAATGGTTGATCTTATACGCGTTCAAATGATGGAGATGATGTATCGCAGACGCAATGAATCTAGCAATTGGCAGATTTTTTTGTGCCTATCTATCATGGAAAAATTGTAAATGTTCCAAGCCAATAGGCGTGGGTTACAAGTACATTTTGAGGTTCGTTGGAAGTGAAATGAAGCAATAAAACTTATTGAGCGCACCTGTACATGTAGAAGATGACAGATATATGGGTTTTCATGTGTTCATGCATGAGCCGCGGTGTTGAAGATAAATGGATTTATACATGAATATTGTACACACTATTTTCAAACAGATTTGTACCGTCAAGCTTATACTGCAGTAATCTTACCAGTAGTAGGTAGTTAGAGGACGGAGGGGGAGGAAGGCTACATAATCATCAAACCTCCATTAACCAAGATCAGGTCGGGGAGGAAAAAGAAAAATTGGATCGAATCACAAGCAGATCCGGACGTAGTGGCATTGTATCATTGTTCAAGATGCAAAGGCCTTGGACATAATAGGAAGACATGCAGAAATCTTGTTGCTTAAAATAGTATTATCCTACATTATTTGTATTGAGTATCATGTTTTATTTGTATTAAGTATCATTGTTTTTTATATGAACATTTGTTTTATTTGTATTAAGCCATATGATCCTATGTGCTTAGAAGTATTTGTGCTTAAAGTATTTTCAGCTCCTTCATCTAATGATGCTTAAACTATTATGAATGTAAAAATGGTAGTATCTAGCAGTGTACCCATATGAACTAATAGTGTACTTATAGTAATCAACAGTATACTGACTTTACTGGATTTCATTACATGGTTTCTATTTTTCCATTCATAACACATCTGTCACTCATAACACTTCTATTCATAACATCAACTCATTCATAAAACTATATCATTCACATGATAAACATTCACAACATTCATTCACAACCCAACTACATCATTCATAACATTTATTTAATAGCATTGTTGTTCATTCAAAAAACTTGATGTACATCCAAAACAAACATTACTGTTCATTCATAGCAGTCTCACTTTGGATCTTCTAAGGATCTTTGCAGCATATTCATGTTTGAATCTTGGGATGTCGCTCTGATTGAAATTTCACAGCATCCTCCTGATGAGATGCTCATCAAATTTTATCACGAACATGCCGCAGTCCACCCTAAAACATCATCCAGTTATATAATATCATACTATTAGAGCATTGTTGAATGAGGAATAGAAGTACAATTACACATTCGTCTGATCAGGGCATCCCTCATCCCTGATAGTGAGCCAGTTGTCAACTTTCATAGAATGATACCTCTTAAAGTACACTTTCAACCACATGACCTGCATAGTTATCATCATACAAAGATACATTAGCAATGTACTAATATTAACTAATAAGGTACCCACAATACCTGATAATGTACTACCAAATTATCAGAGGATCTGAACTTACCAAATTATATGTACTTTCCATAAAACCAGGGATGTTCTTCATGGAGTTATACTCTACGAATTGATATTGTTTCAAATCAACCTTCAAAAGATGCCAATGATGACATTCTTTAACATTTGAGTGGACTAGCATTAAGATCATGTCAACATCCATTAAAACATCCCTGGTGCATCCTCTGTAAAAACAAGTAAAATTGAACATATATTATTCGGTTGAACCTCCATCAATGAAGCAAGGCTTTGTGTTGTTCAGGTTTTTCTGTAATATGATAAAAACCACAATTAGAGTATGAACAATGATATCATTCATGTTATCATGAAGGTGTCGGCAATGATAAAATTCACCTGAGTCCAGGAGTAGATGTATAACCATTTGATTTCAACATGTTCCTCTTCTAATATTGCAAACCAAATGTTTGTTGCCTATCACAAACACAATCAATGTCATAATTCTTGTTCATATTTTACATGACTGTATCATCACATGAGTAATGACAATTACTCACATCATCTTGTAGCTCTTCCTTGAAGAGCACTTCACGCAAGCAAACTCTAGTAATAAAAGTTCGTCCAGTCTCAACAACGGAGTCACTGAAAAAACAACATGCAATTGGAATAATAGGTGCATATTCATATAGTATAAAGATATAACACTTAACTAAAGTATATCTGTTATCTGATGTGAAATGAACTCCTCACTGAATTCCTTATCTTCATCTGTAAGTAACAACTTCCCCAGGTAGTTCCTCCTCTTCTCCAAGTACTGCATAATCAATGAACCGAGATATATATATAATCTACAATTAGGAATTAACAGTGTACTATAATACTTTAATAGTGTACCTTTAATGATTAATAGTGTATTTAATATGAGCTAACAGTATAACCATAAAAATAAACAGTGCAGTCATGCAAGCATGTTTACCCGCACTATCTTCCCTCCCTTTGCTCCCAGCTTCTTGCGCCTTGGTCGTGATGAACAAATAAAAAGAACATTTTTCGTTTGTGATGAAATTGTGATGATTGTTTCCTCCATCTTCTTAGCCAATTTCCTGGCCAAATCACATGTCATGTACGGAGAACGGAGGAGGTGAGATATAGTCCTCGATCTCTTCTTCACAAGGTCAACGTAGGATGCAAGCTTCAGATCCTTTTCAATCACTCCTTCGTGGGATCTTGGCTGAAGGCCACGATGGACATGGACACGTCCATTGCCTGGGAGGATGGGGACATTTTCAATGCTTGAGAGCATGACTGGGAGCAAAATTGAGCATGCTCCATAAGAATTTTTTGCTCATCTACATTCCCGATCTCAGGATCACCAAAAAGATCATAAGTCGCATAGTCATTGTCATGATCATCATCAAGACTTTCCTCCTTTTCTTTTTCCTTTTTCTCCTTATTCACCGCTTCCTCCGCCAACAGATGGACATTCTTAGCCCGAAGTATTCCCACTTCAGCTCTTAGGGCATCTAGAAGGGCATTCTCAGCCTTCAAAGTATCCACCTCTATCTCCAGCCTCTTGCATCTCTTCATCAATCTCATCTGCTGATATTGTCTAAAGAGTGAGAGCTTCCTCTTCTTCAAACCGACATACACATGTTGTCTCAAACCCTTCTCGGATGCCACTGGGGCAGGTTCATCATCATCATTCTCATCACCTTTCCAGTAATTCAATGAAATATTTTTCTGCTAGACTTCTTTCTTGGGGCCTCCATAAAGGAGCCACCTTTCACCATCATCGGGAGTAAGGCTTCTAACAACCTATAAAAATAATATTATATCAGTTAACAGTGTACTCGTAAGATATAATAATGTACTATGAATATTTAAAAGTATACTAACGAGATATAATAGTGTACTTATTATAAAAAACAAATAGCACAATGAAGTTTGCAAACCAAAAATGAATATGACATATACCTCAAACATTTTGATATTAAAGGGGTTGACATTCTTTTCACCCCTTCTCTTCATCTTCATGACCCATTTAAACAACCGTGGGGACACATGATGTCACACAGGTTTTCACCAATCTCCTTTAACATGCTTGTAAAACCAAGCCTATACAAAATTTTATAAATTAATATACAAGCAATATAATAAACAACTAAATATATATAACAATAATGAAGATAAAGATAAATTTACACATAAAATGACCGTGCATCCAAACAAGTACCCAATTGAACTTTTGAGGTACTTGCTCTCTTTGCGGCTCATAATGCTTGGCCACATCTTCCTCTCTAATTCCATTAGCTGCTCTCTGATGGAAACAACCCATGCGTACCTCCACGTTCCCTCCAAATCGTCCAAATACGATAGGAGGGGCAGCGGGCAATTGTAGTGGCCGACTGAATATAAGAAACTAGCAAACATGAATGCAATTCAAAGTCGAACGAAATTATGCACGTCCTCTTCGTAGTACGAATTCACCAACTCCACCATCCTAACCTTCAATCCATCCCTTGTGACGTAGGTATCATTGCTGAAATACTTGCTCTTCAGCCTAGATTCCATTGACTTCGAGTTTATGATTGCCCTCGCCCCAAAGGCAGGTACTCCTATGATAAGGGCAACCTCTGTTAGGCCTGTGTCATTTAGAGTCCTAATTTCGATCGGAGTCGCTAAATTTTTTTTTATTTTTAGCTACCTGCTGGGGTTTGAAGACTCTGATTGAATATATAACTACATATTATGGGTCATGGTATTGTTTAGTACTGCCCATAAAATTTTTATTTAATTCCGATAACGTTTTTGGAATTATACAGTTTCGGATAGGTATTCGGATTTGATTTTGTTAAAATCCAAGATGAAGAGGTAAAAATTCAATATTATTACAAGATGTTCAGTTTTGATCTGGCTTCTATATAGAAGTGGAATTGGATCAACTGGATTCGTGTGTCAAAAGTTATGAGTATTTTTCCGAGTATACCCCGAAGATGAAAAATCCAAGCAGCAGCCTTGTATGATGTTTAGCCTAGATTTTGGAATAACTGGAGAGGTTATTCGATCTAGGTGTAAACATGAAAGCTGTAGATAATCTGCTTGGCTTTCCAATGGCATTGAAATCGTGTAATTCGGAGCTGTATTGAGGAAGTTAGGCCGTTTAAATGAAGGCTATCCAGAGTTTTAAGTCCGAGGACAGCTTGGTCATTCCCCCCTCTTTTGCCTATTTAACCACTCCCCAAAAGCACGACCTTAGCATATTTTCTTCCCTCTTTTGGATCTGGTCCAGCCCTTGGTGTGTATGGTGTTTGATTTGGGTGGAGGAGATGAAGGTGTTGGTGGATGGAACACAAAAGGTGTGTGTGGTTTACGTTATGTTGTTGTTGTTGTTGATTGATTCTTCCTTTCTCTCTCCCCCACCCCTTGCTCTTTTTCCTTTCCCCTCTCTAAACCAGCCCCCCATGTGTTTGTGTTTATGTCAAGAAGAAGAAGCAAGGGAAGCAAGATGGAGGTAGTGGTAGCGGTGGTCGCGGTCGAGGTGGTCAAGGGTGCGCTTGCGAGCCCCTACATCTCCCCCCACGCTCCTCCCCTCATTTGGGTGAGTTTTTCCTCTTCTTTAATTGGTTTTATGCATGTATAGGTGCTTGGGAAGGCATGCATGTGTGGTGTTTGGGTTTGGCTACATGTGGGGGACATGGGAGGGGGTTTGGGAGCTTGGGCGCGCGGGTCAGCATGCGCGAGCGCGTGCGCGGGCGCGCGCAAGGTGCGGGTGCCCTGGGGCGCGCTGGGACACGCAGGAGCGCGCGTGCATGCGAACGGGTTGGGCGCGCGTGCCTGGGCGTGGGTTAGCACGTCTGCGTGCGGCGGGCGCCCGGGGCTGTCTGGGAACGCGCACGGGACGCCCAGGGCTGCGCCCGAGGCTCCCCGGGGGTGTGTGCGAGGCTGCCCAGGGTCCAGTTTGGGTGTGCTGTGGGCCGGCATGCTTGGGTGCGTGTCCGGGGGGCTCGAGCTCGTGTGCGTGCGTGCATGCTTGCGTGCGTACGAGCCCGTTTGCATGCATGTCTAGCCTTAGGCATGCTTAGTTAATTCTATGTGTTTGTGTGTGCTTATACTCACCCCTATTGATACCCTTGACTTACAGATCTCGTCGGATGGGATGCGCGTCAACCCAGGTATCGGTGAGTTGTTTGATTCCAATCCTTCCGGGAGCGCTTGATGCACGTAGTCGTGCTTCGCGCTTCCATGGGGCTTTAATTGCACCATAAATATGCTAGTTATCATGCATGCTAGGTTTTATAGCTCGTATATTGTGTAGAACCCCTATTCTATTTTATACTTGCCTATGTATTGTATAGAATATGGCATGACTTAGGTAGTTTTGTTTGAAATACTACCCCTATTTATCAAGCACGTTTAATTTGGGTTAATAACGGGTTGTATGCGTAATATTCATCTGATTTAGGACTCAAGGGTGTGGTATAGTTGTTGCACCCATCTATTGGGGCAAAACTATGACCAGCTCGAGAAAGGATGAGATATTCCCTCTCTCTCTCCCTCCCTCTCTTCGCGAGCTGAGTAAACTAGAACACAATCAACTGTCCTATGAGAGCCAATATACACAACAAAAGACATCAACAATCCACATACCATGCACAAGCACAAGTAGAATACATACAAGGAAAAAGGGGATGCTGATGGCCTCTCACTCGTAAGACATCCAACGCGAACACTGGTCCTCTACTCGTACCGCGCCTCAGGAGCTCCTTCTTCGGGTCCGGATCAGCGACAACTGGAGAAAAACATATGCGAGGGGTGAGCCACACGCTAGTGAATGAACAATTCATGCATCATAACTCATATAACATCCAAATAATCATTCAAATCATTTACCCTCACCCCAAAGGGTAACCTAGGTTGTTGGGAGCAACTGTACTAACCCTCGCCCTCACCCTCCCTAAGGATGACCTAGGCTTTGGGAAATTTCACAAATTGGCAGATCGAACCAATGCTGACCCACTACACCCTCACCCTCACCCCCACCTCGGGGTGACAGGCTCTTGGGGAAGAGATCGACTGTTCTACACCGCTCGTCATCCGGTAGTCTCTCCCGGTGTGGCCTCTACTACCTGGTAGCCTCCCACGTCCACTATCTCTGCTATATGGACACACCAACAAGCGTTGTGAATAGTACCTAGGAGCACCACACAGTGTTCTGGCCTCTACCGGGTAGCCTCCCATGACCGCTACCTCGGCCGTATGGGCACACCAACACGCGTCATGAGTAGTACCTGGGAGCAGCCCACTAACTTTACTATGCCGGGTAATCTCTACATGGAGCCGACGAAGGGAAGAACACTCGACACATGCGAATTCAATCCCTATAGATCCGTCATCATCGGTTATCAAACACCGATAAGCGCAACGAATTCTCAAGAATTCCCTCCAGGGCGCATAATTCAGATCCGGGAAGACATTTTATTCTAAGTGTCAATGCCATGGTATGACCCCATAGGTGGTCATACACTTGCCTAATTTCATTAGGCAAGATCCATGGCCCAAGGCATATAATTTATTTAAAATAACATATGATTAGACATGGAATGATAATTATGGAGCATCTTAAATGAATTAATACAATACAACAATATATTCTTTAAGACATGATTTTCTATGCACAATCATATAAGTTAATCAAATTAACTAGGTGGGAACATGCATAATGGGGTTATGCTAACAAATGACATGATATCTAGCATGTATGGCTCCTATACATGATACATGGACATGTAATCCCTAACATTTAATATCTAGCATGACATGATAACACGCTTAGCAAGCTAGGTAACAACATGCATGCATTCATCAAGTTTATATGCAATTATGGTGCCCCAGGGGAGGGCAATGCACTCCAACGTGCATCGAACACCTCCCAACTGGGTTGGATTGACCCACTCACTGCAACCCGGGTCGTTGCGTGACCGTTCGTCAAGATCTGCAAGACAAGGGTATCAAATAGGGTGAGTATAACCACATAAAAACATATAAAATTAGCTAAAAATGCCAAAGGCTTAGACATGCACGCATACAGGCTCGCACGCATGCGAGTACGCGGGTACACATGCATATCCGAGCTCCCCGATACCTACCCGAGCCCCCGGTCAACCACACGTGGCCCCCACACACATGCGCACATGCACGCACGCGTGCACGTTCGCCCGAGCCCACCCGTGCGCCCATGAACCCAGCCGCGCGTGCACGCGCCCGTTCGCGCACGCCCGCAGATCCCCGCGCGCCAGCATGCGCTCGCCCGTGCGTACTCGCACTCCCACTCGCCCCCGCTCGCCTGCACGCGCACTCTGTCGCAACCCCGTGCACACCCGCTCGTGCCCTCGTGCGTGTCCGCGCATACGCGCATGCCTGCCTGCCGCCTGCGCCCCTCTGTGCGCACGAGCGCGGACAGACCCACGCGCGCGCCCAAGGCTCCAACACCCCCCCCCTCACTCCACACACACCCAAACACATGCATATGGTGTGCAAGGTCCCCTAACACCTACCCAAGCCCAGAAAAACCAGAAATAAAGAGCGGGGAGAGCTTACCAAGAGAGGGGAGTGAAAGGGGGAGATCTGGTGCCCTCCGAGCACTCGCAACCACCTCAACAGCCACCACCACTACCACCACCTCCTCAGCCTCTCCTCAACCTCTACTTTTGCTGGAAAACAGGGGAAAATAGGGGGGAATAAGAGAGAAGCTTGAAAGAAAGAAAAACAACAACAATGGAACCTAGATCAACCCTACCTCTTCTTTGTTTGTGCTTCTTCTTCTTCTTCTCCAACCAAACTAACACACACACACACTCAAACAAAGAGGGAGAGAGTGTATGAGAGGGAGTGAAAGAGAGAGGGAGAGAGGGAGAGAGTGAGTGAGAGGGAGAGAGAGCGCCCCCCCCCCCCCCCCCCCCCCCCGAGGGGAAGTGAAAAAAGAGGGGGGTAGAGTTAAGCTTAACCTTACCCTCTCTCAACCCAAATAACCAACACTTGCTTAGTGGCTAAGAAAAAGGGGGGTAAGCTTATCCAAGGGTCACCACATGCATATAAATATCTATTTACTATTCCACCTACCGAATCAATTCGAAGAAAACCCAGATACGGTTCAGAACTGCATAATTTCTTAAACGTTATCAGAATTCGATGAAATTTTTATGGGTGGTATAAAATGGTATCAGGACCCATAACATGCAGTCAGATTTCAAGTTTTTTGACATTAACATTTGATCACGATTACAACAAAAAGCGTGATTAAATCTACTTTATTATCACAATTTTAGTGGACCGTGATCAAATAACCATATTTGATCACGGTTTGTATAACCGACAATTACAGTGATATTCAAAGCGTGATTAAAAATTATGTTCATAATTCTTAAGAAGTAAAAGATCACGGTTTATATAATTTTGTGATTGAATAATTATTTAAAAAAATTTTAAATGATTAAATTAGCTAGGACATTGATCATGGCTTTCTGGATTTCATATTCATAATTTATTTTTTTAAATTAATAATTGATCACGTCTCTATGATCTGTGATAAAAAGTCATTATAAGATCACGGTTTAAAATATACTAAGATCAAATGGTTTTGAGGTAATCCCTAATACCCACCAAAACACAGTATCAAAACCCTAATACCCACTAAAAGATCACGGTTTAAAGCCCAACCGTACCCACCACTGTTTAAAAAAAAAAAAAAAAAAAAACCAAAACCACTTTTTCAAAAAAAAACAAAAAAGAATATAGCCGACCCAACCTTCCCCACCAAATCAAACGAGAACCACCGGCGCCGTCCGCGCACGGCTCTGTCTCCAACCACCCCCACCGGCACCACCAGCGCCCTCCCCGTCGTCCCCACCTCTAATTTCCGCCGTCCACGGGCTGATATCCACCGCTGGATCTCCATCCCGTAGCCCACCGTCGGATCTCCTCTCCGTATGCTCTCTAATCTCTTATCTTGTTATTTTTTATTTTTATTTTTATTCTTTAATTGATTGATTAGATATATGACATGAAAGAGGGAAATCTAGAAACGTAGATAAAATCAGAGAGAGAGTGTTTACATGTGTTTGGGGAGAGATGTTGAGGATGTGATGGTAAAGGGGGTTGGAAAGATTTAGATATGGTGAGGGGTTAGAGGTTTTGATTGAAAATATTAAGGAGTTGGTGAGGGTATGTTTTCTTGTTGTCTGGTCCTCCTACAGCGGTTCTAATTTTGGGATTTCTACTAGGGAATTATTTGATAAGAGTTGTTATGTTTTAAACTTTGTAGGCTTTTATTTAAATCTTCCATATAACATTAGCATTTATTTTGAGATGTTCTATGTTGTGTGGGAATGAAAATTTTCCTGTGTCTATACTAATGAGATTTCTATATGATAGTGTTCTACGAAAGAGAATTGATGAGGTTTTCATTCATAGTTTTCTATTTATATGCAGATAAATATTGATTATAATAATTCTATAATGTGAACACTAAAAAAAACTTATTATAAATTTTTAAAGCTTGATTCAATTAGGTGTTATTGATAACGTCTTTGTATTCCTTTTAATGCTTGTTTGTGTGAAAAGTAATAGCAGTAATTGACAAGTCCCATTTTTAGTCATAAACATAGTATGTCCATATTTTCAAATTTTTAAAATCACACACACACACACATTTTATCTAATGATATATGTATTTTTATAAGATGTAAAATATATATTTTAATAAATTTAATGATAATCATTTATAGAAATTTTTTTTTCTAAATATATATTTGTAAAAAATATCAAGCGGAACAACGCAAGAGAACAAAGCAAAATTTTGTGATGAAGGTTGTTTTTTTTTTTTTTTTTTTTTTGAAATTTAGGGCCCCCAACTGGTTTCCTATAATCATAAATATCATCACCAAATTCGTTGCTTTGTTCACATGTCTACTTATTTATCCTTTTTGTATACATGACTCGATCATCACCAAAATCTAGCTTTGTTCTCATGTTTATCCTATTTATATATATAACTCCCTCATCACCAAAATCTTATGTATATATGCAAGCATGACATACCATCACCACAGAGACAGTCATCAATGGTGATAGGAGATCATGTTTGTCCATCACAGTATACACTCTCAAGGTTGTCACTATAGACCGATATTTAGTGATGATCACCATTTGAATTCCTTTAATCAACTCAAAAAGGTTAAACACATGATATCATTAGGAATTGAGATAAATTATCTTATGTAGTTACACAAAAATATGTAAAATGAGACTTATCTCTGATTTTTTTCTTCTATTGTTTTATGATCTTTGGGGTTGTATTTGTTTGGTTGCATGGGGTTTTTTTATCATAATTTTAGAACTTTTAAATTTCTTTTATGTAGAAAATTTTTGTCTTTTGGTCACCTTGGTTTGTCATTTCATATGGGTTTATATGAATCACGATTTGTTTCTTTTTGAAATTCTGAGTTTATCTGTCTTGGTTCTTTTGTTTAACTTTGGATGGTTCATTTGAAGACTCTGCTTTAAAAAGTTTTATTTGATTCGTCCATTTCAGGAAAAATTCACCATTGGTTTCATCAATTTGGATCTGACTTGTTAGTATCACTTCATCTGTGAAAACTTATCTAAAGATTTTATCAAGATTGTTTGGATTCATGAAAAATTCAATTGTCAAACCAAAATGGATAAATCTTGAGTGTTTAATGATAGAAGATCATCAAGTATTATGTAGGAGTTGAATCATTTCTAAATTTTATAATGGTGCATGCGGTAACAGTGATATAATGTGTTGTCCATGTAGACAATGTGAGAAATTACAATTTCATACACCTGTTGATATAAGGTCATCTATTTTTTAATGGTTTTCATTCAAGTTATTGGACGTGGGTCTGACATGGAGAAAGAGTACCTATAGGACACTCTACAAGTAGAATAAACATACAAAATGCATCTCATGGGGAGTTTGAAAATCCTTTGGATGAAGTTGCTAATAATACAATCGAAATGGTTGAAGTAGCACATGATAATTACTCAGGTGATCCCAATTTGTTTAAGGATGCACAAAATGTACAAAGTTGTCTACTTTGGCCAAATTGTATGTTGTGAAAGCGAGGAATGGATGGTTTGACAAAGGTTTTTCAAAACTTATTCAACTATCGGTTGAGATGTTTGCCAGAAAAAAATGAGATGCCCTTATCCATGTACGGGGCTAAGAAGATGTTGAATGTGTTGGGAATGGACAATGAAAAAATATTCATGCCCGAATGATTGCATACTATACAGAAAGGAGTTTAAGGACTTAAGTTCTTGTCCCACTTGTAGGGCATCCGAATGGAAAGAAAATAAAAGGCCAAATTAAAAAAATAAAAGTGTGCTTGCAAAAGTTTTATGGTACTTTCCAACCATTCCAAGGTTTAAAAGAATGTTCCAGTCTGTAAAAATAGCCAAAGATTTAACATGGCATGCTCGTCAAATAGATCTTGATGGTCAATTGTGCCATCTAGTAGATTCCCGATCATGGAAATTGATTGATTATATGTTGCCAATTTTGCATCGGAATCAAGAAATATTCGATTAGTGATTTCAGCAGATGGCATAAATCCACGTGGTTCACTTAGTAGTAGATATAGTTGTTGGCCAGTTATAATGATTACTTATAACCTTCCTCCATGGTTATGTATGAAGAGAATTTATGATGCTATCATTGCTGATATCGGGACCTCGTTAACCTGGTAATGATATTGATGTGTATTTGACACCATTAATTGATGACTTAAAAATTCTTTGAAATTATGATGCTTACCGACAACAATATTTTACTTTGAAAGCTATACATCTATAGACAATCAATGATTTTTCAGCATACAGTAACATGTGTGGTTGTACCGTGAAGGTTATTATGCTTGTCCAATAGAAAATGATTGACAAACCCCAATTCGTAAGCCACAAATAAGCCCCATGACATGGCAATGTGTGAATTCTCGTTTATACCCTTATTTGTGTTTTGTAACCACTCAATAAAATCAATGCAGTAATTAATATTTCCTTTTTTGGAACCGTGCGTTGGGAGCATTAATTAGCGTTTTTTTTCTTTTTTGACTTTTCTCACGTTTTGAATTGATTCAATTGAATCATCTTCTTCATTTTCGTTTGAATTTGCAGAATTTTTTTTTGAGACTGAAAATTATGACCTTTTTATCATCTGATTTTATCGGAAAAAAATTTGAATAGTTTGGATACCATGTCAATGTCTGCCGCTTCAGGTTTGGTTTTTGTTTATATTTAAGATTTTTAATTGTTTTTTATCTTCTGTTTTTTTAATGTTAATTTGGTTGTTTATGTTGTCAAATGTATTTTTTTAGTACATTGACTAATCTATTGTTTGACATTTTAAAGTCAATTACATACACATACCATGATACAGAGAATGTAACTAACTATTATATTGATGTTTATGTATTATTTTATGTAACTAGCTTCTTCATTTGTGAATGTTTGGCATTTGAAAGTCAATTACATACACAGACCATGTTACATAGAATGTAATTAAATATTATATTATTGTTTATGTATTATTTTTTGTAACTAGCTTCTTCGTTTGTGAAAAAATTATTATATTGATGTTTTTTTTTTTTTTTTGAGTAGCTTAATCGTTTTCTGAAAGTAAATAATTTATTTTTAGGATTTTCTATTATAATCCAAGTTACATTTTTTAATGTAACTATCTTTTTGAATTGGTAGGAAACATTGGGGACTTAGCTACATGTTTCAGAGAGAAAACACCTAAGGTTTTCAAGCCAAAGAAAAAGCAAGTGAAGAATACAGAAAGTTGTAACATGCAGAATGCTGGTGAAGATGTTGAACATACTGCCTCTTGATTTCTTGTTTTGTCCTTTGTCTATTTTTATATTTTATCGTTCCATGGACATGATATTGTAAGCTTGTTTATTTAACTTAGTGAACTTTTTTTTGCAATGTGTTATTCAGTTACATTTTAGTGTACAGTGAACTTGAATTTGAATGTTACAGAGAATATAACTAACTTTTATATTGATGTTTTGTAATATTTATTGTAACTTGCTTCATCGTCTTCCGAATGTAACTATCTTATTGAATTGATTTCCATTATAAACCAAGTTACACTAGTCAATATGATGAAATGTATGATTGCATATACATAACCTCATATAAATATTTGTTCACAGATATGAAGACACAAAGTAAGTTACATTCAAAGATAGCTACATTATGTAACTTCCTTTGAACACTGAAAATATATATTCTTATTTCTAGTACTTAGTTACATTGCCAGTATAAATATTCATATTGCTACATATATTGACAGTAAGTGCTAAACCACAAACGTTAAATCAGAAATATCATATTAAGGATAACGAAGCAATGTTTTAGGTTTCACATTCTTCAAAATTACAAAAATAAAGATCAGTTAAAAACATCAACACACATTTGTACTTGTTTCTGTTTTTCATCAACACACGTCACAAAACATATTCACACAAAATTGACAAAACATCAGTTCAATCATCAAAATGTATTGTTGAAACTCTGTGGTCCTCTTCAGTGAATGTTCTGGGCACATTGTTGAGGAATATTTTGAGTATGCGTGAGATCTTATGTACTTCAATTTACTCCTAGTCATGGTTGCTGGTATTTTTTCTTGATGAACATGCAGTCTCATAATTTTAATGATGATTGTCCCGCAATCCACACTGTATTTAGAAAAAAAATGAAATACATTAGTTATTTATTTCAACTATATTTCTGTTAGTAACATGTGTTACTGGAAAATATACTTACCTAAACTGGGGTTGATGAGATGAGTCATTCACAGATATAATGTTGCCCTGTTTCACCCAGTCGAAGCACTTCATTAATTCTGATCTATGTAGTACATGTAAGTTACATTTGTATGATGTCAGACACATTGTCTGCATAATTCATGAAAACTGTATTTTGAATGAAAAATAAAGTTGCAGAAAATGAAAAGTAAAGTTCAAGACTCAAAGTTAGTTACATTCATCCATTATATTTTCATACTTATTGAGACATACATTCACTATAATGCATTCAAATAATACTAAATAAATTATTACATATCATAGAATACACATATGTAACCTAGTTACAATGTATGAAGTTAATTACATTACTGCATTTACAGATCAATCAAAATAAAAAAATAGCTCACATGTTGAAAGAATTTAGTTACATTTCAGAAAAATTAATTGCATTATGTACAATAGTAACATCAAAAAACATATAATGATAACATAAAGACAAATAATGACAAAAGAACTTAAATAAATGTTCATATTTACTTATGTTAATAAAAGTTAATTACAAATTAAACATTGTTACATTCCATATAACATCAAAATCTAAACAAATTGAATATGAATATACATTATTTGTATTTGTTCACCTTCGGCAAATAGATAATTAAGTTACATTCCACAATACTTCAAAATCCACATAAACCACTTTTCTTACACAAATTTTTCGGATTGAAGAAATTGGTATTACTTTTCATACAAATGTAAACATACAACACACCTTAATTATAAGTGCTCTGTTATGCATACACAAAATTAGTTACATTGAAAGTAAGTTACATTTTCTGTAAATTTCATAAAACATTGAACATACATAATAGTTGAGATTATCATTGAACAACTTAACCCAAATAATTCTTTCTAATAGTTAGTTACATTGGTTGAATGATTAATCTCAATCTATTACATTGCAAATACAGTTACCTTCATCATAGTAGTAACATTAAACAAATTGATAAAAAATTTACATGATCAATACGTTGTCATAATTAGTTACATTTGCTGTTCACTTATATACACCACAAACTACTTAAAGTATTACATTGGTTACATGTTTACAATGCTCATATCAACTACCAAGCAAAAATGGAAATACATGTAACTGAAATCTAATTACAGTAATCCCTTTTGTCAGCTACATTTTAATAACAAATATAAAGAGAAGTTAACCATACATTATAGTTTTCTGTATAAAAAATTAGTTACATTTTGCATCTATTCGAATAAAAAAAACCCCAAAAAATAATAATCACATGATCTTTAAAAATAACAGATCGTTGTTTTCAGAAATACCAAAAAAAAGGTTGCATAAAAAATCAGGTTTATTTTGTATCTATTCGAATTAAAAACCAAAAAAACCATAGAAAAAAGCAATTAATCACACGATCTTCAAATACAACATAGTCATTTTCAGAAATACAAAAAAAAAGATAACATACCTATTTTTTGTTGTAGTTGAATCCTCCGGAAGAACTTTTTGTTTTTAGATCGTTTCTTGAAGGAAATATCAGGAGTTTTAATTAGGGGTAATAAGGTATTTAGCTATTTTGCCCTTTTACAAAAAGTGTCAAAATAACCAATTAGATTTTGACACATCAAGTGGCTTGTGGGAGGGGCCTATTTGCTGGGACTTGTGTAGCGAAGCTCTTGTCCAATATGTAGTGGAGAGACATATTCTGTTTGATTGAAGTATAGCCGAAAGAATGCATATATTGGCCATCAAAGATTTTTTCCACGTCATCATTCATATTGGAATCAAAGAAAAGCTTTTGATAATTCTCAAGAGTTCGGCATCGCTCCAAAACCTTTAAGTGGATAGGAAATCTTTAAAAAATTGAAGGGATTGAAGCATCGTGGGGAAAAGGTGGAAATCCTAGAACAAGGGCTGCTGAAGGGGTTAATTGTTGGAACAAGAAGTCAATATTTTTTTGATCTCGAGTACTGGAAGAATTTGCATGTTCGACACAACCTGAATGTTATGCACATTGAAAAGAATGTTTGTGAAAACATCATAGGTACTCTGCTCAATAGTCCTGGGAAGACAAGATAATTTAAATTCTCGCAAAGACCTCGTAGATATGGGTTTAAGGAATGAATTGGCACCAAAGATTGATCGCAGAAGAACATATATTCCCCCAGCTTGTTATACATTGTCTAGGGAAGAGAAAAAAAGATTTTGTAAAATATTAATGGATATCAAAGTTCCAGAAGGATACTCTTCAAATATCAGAAGCCTAGTCTCAATGCAAGATTTGAAGCTGTATGGTCTTAAGTCTCATGACTGTCATGTACTCATGCAACAATTGTTGCCTCTTGCAATACGATCAGTGTTGCATAGGCACATGAGATACACCATTACAGGATTATGCTTCTTCTTCAATGCTCTTTGCAGCAAGGTGGTGGATGTTTTGAGATTAGATGAAATCCCAAAAGATATTGTGATCACTCTATGCCTGCTTGAAAAATATTTTCCACCATCATTTTTTGATATCATGGTTCATCTTATGGTTCACCTCGTCAGATAAGTCCGCCTTTGTGGACCTGTTCACTTTCGATGGATGTACCCATTCGAGAGATATATGAAAGTACTAAAGGGATATGTACGTAACTGTAATCGTCCTGAAGGTTGTATAGCCGAATGCTATATTGCAGAAGAAGCTCTTGAATTCTGCACAGAATACATGAAGGATATTGATGCAATTGGGATTCCACAAGTTAAAAAGAACACGTCTGAAGACATGGAGATTGGCAAGCCTTTGCCTGGAGTTGGGTAGTTTCTATTGACCATACGGAATGGTTGCAAGCACACCATTATGTTACCCAAAACATTGATGAGGTCCAACCATACATTGAGTAAGGAGTTATCATGACTTATAATTTTTTAAATCAAATATATTGTATAATGATTGATGTTTCTCACAATATTATCTTTATTTATAACTAAACAGCGAACATATGAATTGGCTAAGGTGACAAATCCTAGACAATCTAAAAAGACAAAAACGGCTACAAGATGAACATAGTCGCACCTTTGTTTATTGGTTACGTGAAAAGGTAAATTATTATATAATTTTGTTAGATATACAATTTAAATATAATAAGTTAATTAGTATGCCTGGCATATATGCACAACTTGCAGATGAATTGAAGGAATCAAATAAGACCATCTCGAATGCCTTAAAGTGGATTGCAAATGGACCTCGATTCCAAGTATTAAAACTATTATATATGTGTCACTTTTTAGCCTATGGGTAACCTTTGGGTCAATTCTGACCATTTTTAAAATTTTCTTTTTCGATCGGAACTGCTAAAATTTTGGTTTTTAGCTATCTGCGTGAGCTAGAGAACTCCGATGGGAAATCTAACTGCATATTATGGGTCCTGGTACCATTCTGTACTACCCATAAAAATTTCATCGAATTCCGGTAACGTTTGGAAAATTATGCAGTTCTGAATCGTATCCGGGTTTTCTTCGAACTGATTTGGTAAGTGGAATAGTAAATGAGATATTTATGTGGTTATGGTGACCTTCGGTAAACTCACCCCACTCTCCCTCTCTTTCTTAGCTGTGTGTGTGTGTGAGAGTGTGTGTGTGTGTGTTGGTTTGGATTGAAGAAGAAGAAGAAGGAGCACAAGGAGAGGTAGTTCTTTTTCAAGGTTCCATTGTTGATTCTCTCTTCCCCTCAAGCTCTTCTCTTACCCCCCCTGGTTTCCCTGTTTTTCCAGCAAAATAGAGGCTGTGGAGAGGCTGGCGAGGTGGTGGTTGTGGTGGTGGTTGTTGTGGTAGTTGCGGGTGCGCGGAGGGCACCGGTTTTCCCCATTTCACTCCCCCTCGCTTGGTGAGCTCTCCCCCTCTTATTTTTCTGATTTTCTAGGTTTGGTTGGAGCTAGGGGACCTTGCACCCCTTGTGCATGTGTTTGGGTCAGTGTGTAGGGTGGGGGAGGGGTTAAAAGGATCTGGGCGCGCGCGTGGGCCTGTCCGCGCGCGTGCGTGCGCAGGTATGCGCGCAGGTGGGCAGTCGGGCGCATCTGGGCGCGCGCGGGTCTGTCCGCGAGCGCAGGCGGCCGCGCAGGAGCGCGCGGGGCGTGCGCGCGGGTCGCGCGAGGTGTGCGTGCGGGTTGCGCGGACGCTGGCGGGCGCGCAGTGCATGCGGATCTTGCGCGCGGGCGCGCGCGGGGAGGTGCGGCAGCGCGTCTGGGCGCACGGCCAGGCGGAGGGGGGGGGGGCACGTGCACGCGTGCGTGCGGGGACCACGCGTGTGGCTGCCCGAGGACTCGGGTTGATGTCGGGGTGCTCGGATAGGCGTGCGTACGCGCGTACTCGCATGCGTGTGGGCCCGTATGCACGCATATCTGAGTCTTTGACATTTCTTGTAAATTTTCAGTATTGTTAAGTAGTTTGACTCACCTATTGGGATGCCTTGTCTTGCAGATCTTGGCGAGTGGTCGCGCGATGACCTGGTTTACGGTGAGTGGGTCAATCCAACCCAGTTGGGAGGTGTTCGAGGCACGTTGGGGTGCATCGCCGTCCCCTGGGGTACCATAACTGCGTATAACATGAGATATATTGTAGATATATGCATGATATTGTCTGTTAGGCTAAGAATGAACCCATGCTATGATTAGATGTTGTATGCTAGGTTTTATACATCCATGTATCATGTATAGGAGCCATGCATGCCTAGGCACATGTCATATGTTAGTATAAACCCGACTCATGCATGTCCGCACCTAGTTTAATTTTATTAAACGGATAAGGAGGTATAGGTGTAAGCATGCCTTAGGTAATATTACGTCTTGTAATTAATTTAATATACTTCCATAATTAATCTTTACTTCTAGTAAGAATTATTGCATGCTTAGGCCATATTTTCTTGCCTGATGAGATTAGGTAAGTGTATGACCACCTACGGGGTCATGCTAGGTCATGGACACTTAAAATGAAATACTTCCCCGCATCTGAGTTATGTGCCCCGGAGGGAATTCATGAGAATTCGTTGCGCTTATCAGTGTTTTTTAACCGATGACGACAGATCCTTAGGGATAGTATTCGCAGGGATCGAGTGTTCTTCCCTCGTCGGCTCCGAGTAGAGACTACCCGGCGTAGTAGAGTCCGGTGAGGAGCCCTCCCAGATACTATCCACGACGCTTGTTGGTGTCCCATGCTAGGTCATGGACACTTAGAATGAAATACTTCCCCGCATCTGAGTTATGAGCCCTGGAGGGAATTCATGAGAATTCGTTGCGCTTATCGGTGTTTGTTAACCGATGACGACGGATCCTTAGGGATAGTATTCGCAGGGATCGAGTGTTCTTCCCTCGTTGGCTCCGAGTAGAGACTACCCGGCATAGTAGAGTCCGGTGAGGAGCCCTCCCAGATACTATCCACGACGCTTGTTGGTGTGCCCATATAGTAGAGATAGTCGACTTGGGAGGCTAGTCCGGTAGAGGCCTGAACCCTGTGAGGTGCCGGGAGGCTGCTAGGTAGTATGGGCCACACCGAGAGAGACTACCGGAGAACGAGCGGTGTAGAACAATCGACCTCCTTTCCTAGGGAGGCTATGTCACCCCGAGGAGGGGGTGAGGGTGAGAGTGTTATGGGTCGGTGTTGGTCCGACCTGCCAGTTTGCGTATTTTCCCAAGATCCTAGGTCATCCTTCGGGGTGAGGGTGAGGGACTCGATGATTGTTTGAAGTTATATGAATTATGGTACTTGAATTGTTCCATTCACTGAGCGTGTGGCTCACCCCTCGCATATGTTTTCTCCAGTTGCCACTAATCCGGATCCGAAGGAGGAGCTCCCTGAGACGCGATTCCAGTAGGAGACAGCGTTCACATTAGATATCTTGCTAATGAGAGGCTTTCAGCATCCCCCGTTTTCTTGTATGTATTTCTACTTGTGCTTGGGCACAGTGTATGGGTTTGTGTTGTCTTTTGTTGTATATATATTGGCTCTCACATGACAATTTGATTGGGTACTCTAGTCTGTTAATATATCTTTGAATTACAGACTCAGTCGTTTTTGCTTCCGCTATTTTTGTATGTATATGATGTCAGTCACTTGGTTTCGCTTTATTGCCTTTGGCATTGTGGTGTATTTATTGACTTCGTGTATGGATTACTGATATCATATATATACTTGCCACGTCTCGGGGACGGCCGCCCTGGGGTGTGACAAAAGTTGGTATCAGAGCCTGTTCCTGTCAGATCCAATTGTTTCCTTTTTAGAGATGAGTCCTAGGATTTCTATATGAGTATTCTGATCCTAGTGCTGGTTCTTTAGGTTGCTGATATGCCTCCTCGGAGATGGGCGCGTGGACGTGGTCGCCCTCGGGCTTCGGAGGTTTCCGAACCTGCCGGAGACGAGGAGTCTACTGGAGGGTCCACGGCTGTTGGGCCAGGACCTGCGCAGGAGCCTCTTGCATGGGAGCGTGCTTACGCTCGGATAGCGGACCTTCTGGAGACTCAGACGAGGGCGCTGGAGGCTCAAACGAGAGCGCTGGCTGAGCAAGCGCGAGAGATCCAGGAACTACGGGCAGCTCGCGAGGCGGCCCCGCAGGTACCCTTAGCAGCAGATCCACCCATGGTGCCAGAAATACCCCCTGTACCAGTGGAGATTCCTGCAGTCGGAGCTCATGGACCCGAGCAGAGGGAGGAGGAGTTAGAGGCAGCGGCCCGTGTGCATCAGACCGGCCTCACGGCCTTTTTGAAGCTTCATCCTCCTGAGTTCCATGGCTCGACGACGGACCCCCTTGCCCCATAGCGTTAGTTGATGGAGATAGACAAGATCTTCTCGACCATGCACTGCACCGACCGCCAGCGTGTCTCGTTGGCCACGTTCATGTTGAAGGGTAGCGCCGCTAACTGGTGGGCCACCCGATCTGTGGACATTCTGGAGGGTGTGGAGCGACTCCTTTGGGACGGGTTCCGGAACTACTTCTTGGCGGAGTACTTCCCGTTCTCGACGCGGCAGATCGTGATGCGGGAGTTCGAGCAGCTGACGCAGGGTACCATGTCAGTGTCGGACTACTCCACACGTTTCATGAGGCTTTCTCGGTTTGCCCCTGCCTTGGTGATGGACGAGGAGACGAGATGCCGTCGGTTTGAGATGGGTCTCAACAGCGCCATCAGGGTGCACGTTTCCTCAGAGGCACTCTCGAGGTATACCGACCTGGTGTCTCGGGCGAGGACAGTCGAGCGTGACCTTGGGCTCTCCTCAGCTATGCTTATTCCATTTGAGGATCAGAAGCCACCCAGGAGTCGGCATTCGGGGCGTCACAAGGGCAAGCGGCCCCGTGTGGATCGACCAGCGGCCGCCGCTACTCCAGTCGATGTGGTGCCAGCACGAGGCCCTGCACCCATTGCCGCCTTTCCAGCACAGGCGTGGGGACCGGAGATGCGACGCTGTTACCATTGTCATCAAGTCGGGCACATCCTCTTTGACTGCCCCAATACTGGCCGACCTCCTGCGCCTCGACTTCAATTTCTGCAGCCGCAGCAGGTGCCGCGTCAGCAGCAGCAGGTGCCGCGCCAGCAGCAGCAGATGCCGCGTCAGCAGCAGCAGCCGCAGCGTCAGTTTCAGCAGCCACAGGGTGGCAGGATTGACCAGAGGAGGCAGACAGTACAGCCCACGAGGCGTGCCCCTGCTCCTCAGCCGCAGCTCGTTCAGGGGCGTGTGGCAACGCTTACTGCTGAGGATGCGCAGGCTTCGGGTAGCGTGGTCCGAGGTATTGTTCTGATATCCCAATTTCCTACTTATGTGTTGTTTGATTCCGGGGCCACACATTCGTTCGTGTCTCCCGCTTTCGCGAGACGAATGGGTGTGGTATCGACCCCTCTAGATGTTATGCTAGAGATATCATTGCCGGTCGGAGACCGTATTCTCCTTCGCTCTGTGTATCGGGGATGTACTATGGTGATTTTAGAGCATGAGTTCCCGGTGGATCTGATCGAGCTCGCCATGACGGACTTCGACGCCATCCTGGGGATGGACTGGCAAGCAGTGAGTCACGCCACTATCGACTGTTTTGCAAAGTCGGTGTCTTTTCGCGTCCCTGGTCGGAGGTCTTTCCAGTTCATGGGCGATAGGGACGTTGCTCCATTGGGGTTAGTGTCATCCATCCAGGCGTGGAGACTCCTTCAGGGTGGATGCGAGGGTTACCTGGCGTGCATTGTGGATGAGGATGCACCGCTGCAGGTTGATATCAGTCAGACTCCTATCGTGGTGGAATATCCGGGGGTTTTCCCTGATGATCTTCCAGGCTTACCACCGGATCGCGCGATCGAGTTTGAGATTAATCTGATTCCGGGGACCGAGCCGATTTCGAGGGCTCCGTACCGGATGGCCCCAGCAGAGTTGAAGGTGCTGAAGGAGCAGCTGGAGGAGTTGCTTGAGAAGGGTTCGCACGTCCGAGCGTTTCTCCGTGGGGAGCCCCTGTCTTGTTTGTTCGGAAGAAGGACGGTTCGCTGCGTTTGTGTATTGACTACAGACAGCTGAACAAGCGAACCATGAAGAACAAGTACCCCTTACCGCGGAATGACGATCTGTTTGACCAGCTCAAGGGAGCGTGTGTCTTCTCTAAGATCGATATCCGTTCGGGCTACTATCAACTGAAGATCCGGGAGTCGGATATTCTGAAGACGGCCTTTCGTGTCACGCCCCAGGGCGACCGTCCCCGAGACGTGGCAAATATATAAAAGATATCAGTAATCCAAACACGAGGTCAAATAAATACCCCACAAGAGAAAAGGCAATAAACAAGTAACTGACATTAAATATATACAAATGGCGGAAGCTCAAATGACTAAGTCTGTAATTCAAAGACATATTACAGACTAGAGTACACAATCAACTGTCCTGTGAGAGCCAATATATATACAATAACAGACATCAACAGTCTACATACCGTGCGCAAGCACAAGTATAATACATACAATGAAAAGGGAATGCTGATAGCCTCTGACTCGCAAGACATCCAACGCGAACGCGGGTCTCCTACTCGTATTGCGCCAGGGGAGCTCTTCTCTTGGATCCGACTCAGCGTCATCTGGAGAAAAACATAGGCGAGGGGTGAGTTACAAGCTCAGTGAGTGGTCAGAAACCAAACACCAACATAACATTCGATACTAAGGCAATCTCCTATCAAGGAAACCATGGGTAGAAACCCAATGGTTAACAAGGTCACACGGCGGTGCAACCATACCTCTCCCTCGCCGTAGCCCCCACAGGGGTGAGCCTAGGGACTTGGAGGGCAAAACTTGCAGTTCTACACCGTTCGTCATCCGGTAGCGCTCTCCCGGGCAGCCTCTACCTGGAGCCGGCCACGGTCAGTACACTGTCGAGCGCATCGATGGTACCTATAGGTGGGGGTCCACCCAGGGCGGCTCATACCTAGGAAGCATCCACACGGATCCGGCGAAGGGGAGAACGATAACTCATGCTCGCAACGCAAACCCCACGAGAAAACCAACTACACCAGCTGGTGGGTCGGGTATCAACTCGAGCCCACTACAATCACACCAACACCTTCACCCTCACCCCGACGGGTGACATAGGATTTTGGGAGGAATATAGATTGTTTCTATGTCCTTGGTCCACCGGTAGCCCGTATCCAGGGAAGCCCATACCTGGTATACTCCCATCATCAGCACATCCTCACACATCGGCAGCACCTACGGATGGGAGCCCTCTGTCAGGCCGGCTGTCTCAACCAGGATGTCCCTACGCGGATCCAACGAAGGAAAGAAACCAAACTACACTCATGAAAATGATCCCCCTTGGATCTGTCATCATCGGTCATTAGACGCCGATCCACTACACCCTCACCCTCACCCCCTCCTCGGGGTGAGATAGGCTCTTGAGAGGAATCTAGATTGCTTCTACACCCTTGGTCCACCGGTAGCCCTTATCCCGGGAAGCCCATACCTGGTATACTCCCATGATCAGCACATCCTCACACATCGGTAGCACCTACGGATGGGAGCCCTCTGTCAGGCCGGCTGTCTCAACCAGGAAGTCCCTACACGGATCCAACGAAGGGAGGAAACCAATCTAAACTCGCCAATATGATCCTCTCAGATTCGTCGTCATCGGTTATCAAAACCGATAAGCGCAACGAATTCTCATGAATTCCCTCCAGGGCGCATAACTCAGATGCGGGGAAGACATTTTATTCTAAGTGTCGATGCCATGGTATGACCCCATAGGAGGTCATACACTTGTCTAATCTCGTTAGACAAGGCGCATGGCCAAATAGGCATATACAAAATATGCAATCAATACCGAAGGGTGGCTTACTTAACATGCATACATGAAGACAAACAAGCAAATACACAAATTACAACCTAACATACGTTGGATGACACCAACCTAGAAGGGAAGGGTTAAGCGCGATCTGTGCAACAACAGGTGCATGCTAATAATTCCAAGCAAGCCTGAGTCAAGTAGGAACCGCATCTACTCACTCGGCTCGCGAAAAGAGGGTGGGCGAGAGAGAGGGAATGCCTCATCCTCTCTCGAGCTGGTCATAGTTCTGCCCCAACAGATGGGTGCAACAACTATACCACACCCTCGAGTCCTAAATCGGAGGAATATTACGCATACACCAGTTATTAACCCAAGTTAAACATGCTGGATATGTTCAAATAATAATAAGGTAGTAATTTAAACAATATTACCTAAGTCATGCCATATTCTATACAATACATAGGCAAGTATAAGGTAGAATAGGGGTTCTACACAATATACGAGCTATACAACCTAGCATGCATGATATCTAACATATTTAGGGTGCAAATAAAGCCCTATGGAAGCGCGAAGCACGACTACGTGCATCGAGCGCTCCCGGAAGGGTTGGAATCAAACCACTCACTGATACCCGGGTCGCCGCGCATCCCAACCGATGAGGTCTGCAAGTTAAGGGTACCAGAAGGGGTGAGTAAAACCACATACAACCATATAAAAATCAAATAGGGATGCCTAAGATTGGACATCCACGCATACGGGCTCGAAAGCATGCAAGCATGCACGCACGCACTCGTGCCCGAGCCCCCCGGACACCCACCCGAGGTGCCGACCCTCGACACGCCCAAACCGGGCCACGGCAGCTCCGCACGCACCACCCGGGGAGCCCCGGGCGCAGCCCCGGGCGCCCCCGCGCGTGCCCCGCGCGCAGGCACGCGCAACCGACCCGCGCGCACGCACGCGCGCCCCTGCGCGTACGCGCGCGCGCTTCCGCGCGTCCCAGCACTCCCCCGCGAGCCCCCTGCGCGCACCCGGCGTCTGCTCCCGCGCGTACGCCCCCGCGCGCGCGCACCCGTGTGCAGACCCGCGCGCCCAAGCCTCCAAACACTCCCCCCAGGCCCCCACATGAACCCAAACACTAACACCCTACATGCATGCCCTCCCAAGCACCTTAACATGAATTAAAACCAACAAAAGAAGAGGGAAAACTCACCCAAGGAGAGGGGGGAGGAAAGGGGGACGTAGGGGCTTGCAAGCGCTCCCTCGGCCACCCCGATCACCACCACATCTACCACCACCTCTTCTATGCTTCCCTTGCTTCTTCTTCTTCAGTTGGGCATTTCAACAAACACCTAGGGGGGGGGGGGGCTGGTTTAGAGAGGGGAAAAGAAAATAGGCTAAGGGGGTGGGGGAAGAGAGAAAGGAAGAATCAACAACAACAACAACAACACAACAACTCACCTTCTTCAACTTCTTCTTCTCCATCACCAACACCCCCTTCTACTCCACCCAAAACACCCTTCAAAGGGGCTGAACCAGACCAAAAGAGGTGAAAAAAATGGCTAAGGTCGTAACATTTTGGGGCCTTTAAATAGGCAAAGTCGGAGTGAAAGACGAAGTCGTCCTCGGACTAAAATCTCTGCGCAGCCTTCACTTAAACGGCCAGAACTTCCTCAATACAGCTCCGAATTGCATGATTCCAGTGGCATTGGAAAGCTAAGAGGATTAGCTACAGCTTTCATGTTCACACCTAGATCAAATAACCCCTCGAGCTATTTCGAAATCTGGGCTAAACATCTTACAGAGCTGCAGCCTGGATTTCTCAACTTCGGGGTATACATGGAAAAACACCCATAACTTTTAATATACGAATCCAGTTGATCCAATTCCACTTCTATATGGAAGCTATATCAAAACTGAACATCTCATAATAATATCGGATTTTTACCTCATCATCTTCGATTTTAACAAAATCAAATCCGAATGCCCAATCTGAAACTGCATAATTTCAAAAACGTTATCGGAATTAAACGAAATTTTTATGGGCAGTACTAAACAGTACCAGAACTCATAATATGTAGTTATATCTTCAATCAGAGTCCTCAAACCTCAGAAGGTAGCTAAAACCCAAAATTTTAGCGACTCCGATCGAAATTAGGACTCTAAATGACACAGGTTTAACATTCTTCCCCCCTTAGGAAATTTAGTCCTCGAAATTTAAGGAAACCCAAAAGGGAAGACCGAACGTAGAAGTGTCACGCATAGGGTCCCTTGGCTCCCGAGTGGTCCGGACACCCAACTGGTGCTACCACGCACTTTAACCGAAGGAACGGTCTGGGTGCGGAGCCTCTCTTCACATCGGTCCATGGTCCCGATCAACTGCTCCACGAACGACAAATCCAGCTCGAGGGTGAGCGGCTCGAACGGAATGATGTGAGCAGGATCGTGGACATAATGCCTCAGCTGAGACATTGGATGACGTCACAAGCACGAGTCAGCCAAGGGGGCAAGGCTTCATGATAGCCACCTCCCATAATCCACTCAAGGACGAAAACCGGTCCGATGGAAGGCCGACTCAACACGCCCCGAACGTCGAAACAGAGGATGCCCTTTAACCGGGACACCTCATGCCAACATGGTAGCCGAACCCGAAGGTAGGCTCCTGGCGACGATGACTTGCGTAGCCCTTCCGACGGTTCTAGGTGGTGCAGAGGCACGCACGAACCATCTCGGCCACCGCAAGGTCGATTAAACAACTTGTGGCCACTCCAACTGGCGCACAACAACCGTCCCAACACAAGGGAGGTATAAAACTGCGCCCGTAGAGTGCCCCTTTTTCAATTTCATCTGGGCGCTCGAATGGCAGTCGTCTCACAGGCAGACCCTTATCAAAGGGTGGTGCCTCAACCAACTGCCCCAAGTCGAGCACGCAGGCAAATAGCATGTCCTCCAAAGCCTAAATCATCCTCATTGCCTGGCGGTCCGTCGGTATCGAAACGCTGTACTTAAAAGGGAGGCTCGCGCGAAAAGCCTGCCAAAGGCTGCGCCAGAACCTCGAAGTAACCCACGCGTCTCAGCCCGAAATAGCACCGACCGGAGTGCCATGAAGACGAACAATCGCGAAGGCTCAAACCCGCGTCGAAGCGTCCAGAGACTCAGTCAGTTGGATAGGGAGGAAAGTGCGGACCTAGTCAGTCGGTCAATGATCACCCAAACGGCGTCGTGACCCGAACGTGACTTTAGCGAGCCCACAACGAAATCCAAGACAACTCACTCCCACATCCACTGAGGATTCTCGACGGACAAACGCATTCCAACGCGACGATCCACAACTTCGCCTGAGGGCATGCCAACCAACATCCTAAACGAAGGCTACCTCAGAACAGCCCACGGAGGCCTAATAAAACATTTGAGATCATTGTAGACATCTGGCACATTCGTCTACCCCGACGGCAGTACCCAAAATTTGTAGTGCCCGAACGGTCACGAAAGACCAACTAAAGAATGCACAACTCCTGGATCTCCAAATAGGGTACCTTGCGCGAAGATCGATCAACAGAAAGACACTAGCTCCCAAAGCTGGTCAAAACAGATCATTAATTCGCGGCAAGAGGTACTTGATCTTCAACCCCTATGGGGAGATCAAAAATAATTCCTGGGACGATTAAGTCCAAATCTGCTCCTCGAGCATGGCTGACGCTCATGATGACCCTTACACACTGGGTAAGCCGCTCGACCGCACTTAATCCGCAAGACACACAATAGGAGGTCATCGATTCCCGACAACGCCTAAGCGACGTCATCTGCCTGATATGGTGGTTGAGTCCCATCACGAACGCTTAGCGTCACGTCTCCTCATTTACGACCCATGTGGGGGCAAAACGCGACAGTACCGCAAACTGTGCTTCACATGCCGCCACCAAAAGGTCGCCCAACTATAACAATTGGAACTCCAGCATCATGCACTCAATGGGCAGATTCATCACGGGGAGTCCAAGCTCTCGACGTCATCCAGTAGCACTCCGCCGGTGTGGCCTCTACCTGGTAGCCTCCCATGTCCACTATCTCTGCAATGTGGGCTCCCCAACATGCGTCGTGGATAGTCCCAGGGAGCACCTCACAGGACTTTTGCCTCTACCGGGTAGCTACTCTGCACGATGATATATCGAAGCGACTCCAGATATGGCTATGGAACCCTAGTCCATAAGCTATCGCCCACTAAGCTGCAACAAGATGCATTCAATCCCGATCGTATGCATCACCACCTGCTATCGCACCTTCCAAGTGAGGAAAAATCAATCATCAATTTGATGCTTCAAAGGTATTCCTTGACTGGGAAAAGAACCTCGAGAGGGCCTCATGAGGTCCCGATATAGGATATCCCGACAACCAAACAAGGAACACGGCGTACCCTAGCCCGGGTCTCAACGCTGACCCTGCAAGGCCCCTTATCCTGAGTAGGAAGGCTAGAAGAAGACATCACCCCTTAATGGATACTACACCACATCCTCAACACTTGAAACTGGTGCCGCACGCAAACTCTATGATATACCCCGATAAACGGAACGGAGGAGAATGCAGTCTCCAACCGATACATGGGGTATCTCTGGTACCGCTGCTGGATCTGCCGCTAAGGGTATCTGCGGAATCGCCTCGCGGGCCGCCCGCAGCTCCTGGATCTCTCGTGCCTGCTCAGCCAACACTCCAGTCTATGCCTCCAGTGCTCTAGTCTGAGTGTCCAGAAGATCCGCCATCTCAGCGTAAGCACATGCCTATGCTGGAGGCATCCTGCGCAAGTCCTGGCCCAACAGCCGAGAACTCTCCAGTAGACTCCTCGCCTCCGATAGGTTCGAAAACCTCCGAAGCCCAAGGGTGACCACGTCCACGCGCCCGTCTCCGAGGAGGCATATCAACAACTAAGGAACCAGCACTAGGATCAGAATACTCATCTCGAAATCCTAGGACTCATCTCAAGGAAAACAATTGACTCTGACAGGACATGGCTCTGATACCAACTTTTGTCACGCCCCAGGGCGGCCGTCCCCGAGACGTGGCAAATATATAAATGATATCAGTAATCCATACACGAGGTCAAATAAATACTCCACAAGAGAAAAGGCAATAAACAAGTAACTGACATCAAATATATACAAATGGCGGAAGCTCAAATGACTAAGTCTGTAATTCAAAGATATATTACAGACTAGAGTACACAATCAACTGTCCTGTGAGAGCCAATATATATACAATAACAGACATCAACAGTCTACATACCGTGTGCAAGTACAAGTATAATACATACAATGAAAAGGGAATGCTGATAGCCTCTGACTCGCAAGACATCCAACGCGAACGCGGGTCTCCTACTCGTATTGCGCCAGGGGAGCTCTTCTCTTGGATCCGACTCAGCGTCATCTGGAGAAAAACATAGGCGAGGGGTGAGTTACAAGCTCAGTGAGTGGTCAGAAACCAAACACCAATATAACATTCGATACTAAGGCAATCTCCTATCAAGGAAACCATGGGTAGAAACCCAACGGTTAACAAGGTCACACGGCGGTGCAACCATACCTCGCCCTCGCCCTAGCCCCCACAGGGGTGAGCCTAGGGACTTGGAGGGCAAAACTTGCAGTTCTACACCGTTCGTCATCCGGTAGCGCTCTCCCGGGCAGCCTCTACCTGGAGCCGGCCACGGTCAGTACACTGTCGAGCGCATCGATGATACCTACAGGTGGGGGTCCACCCAGGGCGGCTCGTACCTAGGAAGCATCTACACGGATCCGGCGAAGGGGAGAACGATAACTCATGCTCGCAACGCAAACCCCACGGGAAAACCAACTACACCAGCTAGTGGGTCGAGTATCAACTCGAGCCCACTACAATCACACCAACACCTTCACCCTCACCCCGACGGGTGACATAGGATTTTGGGAGGAATATAGATTGTTTCTATGTCCTTGGTCCACCGGTAGCCCGTATCCAGGGAAGCCCATACCTGGTATACTCCCATGATTAGCACATCCTCACACATCGGCAGCACCTACGGATGGGAGCCCTCTGTCAGGCCGGCTGTCTCAACCAGGAAGTCCCTACGCAGATCCAACGAAGGAAAGAAACCAAACTACACTCATGAAAATGATCCCCCTTGGATCTGTCATCATCGGTCATTAGACGCCGATCCACTACACCCTCACCCTCACCCCCTCCTCGGGGTGAGATAGGCTCTTGGGAGGAATCTAGATTGCTTCTACACCCTTGGTCCACCGGTAGCCCTTATCCCGGGAAGCCCATACCTGGTATACTCCCATGATCAGCACATCCTCACACATCGACAGCACCTACGGATGGGAGCCCTCTGTCAGGCCGGCTGTCTCAACCAGGAAGTCCCTACACGGATCCAACGAAGGGAGGAAACCAATCTAAACTCGCAAATATGATCCTCTCAGATCCATCGTCATCGGTTATCAAAACCGATAAGCGCAACGAATTCTCATGAATTCCCTGCAGGGCGCATAACTCAGATGCGGGGAAGACATTTTATTCTAAGTGTCGATGCCTTGGTATGACCCCATAGGAGGTCATACACTTGTCTAATCTCGTTAGACAAGGCGCATGGCCAAATAGGCATATACAAAATATGCAATCAATACCCAAGGGTGGCTTACTTAACATGCATACATGAAGACAAACAAGCAAATACACAAATTACAACCTAACATACGTTGGATGACACCAACCTAGAAGGGAAGGGTTAAGCGCGATCTGCGCAACAACAGGTGCATGCCAATAATTTCAAGCAAGCCTGAGTCAAGTAGGAACCGCATCTACTCACTCGGCTCGCAAAAAGAGGGAGGGCGAGAGAGAGGGAATGCCTCATCCTCTCTCGAGCTGGTCGTAGTTCTGCTCCAACAGATGTGTGCAACAACTATACCACACCCTCGAGTCCTAAATTGGAGGAATATTACGCATACACCAGTTATTAACCCAAGTTAAACATGCTGGATATGTTCAAATAATAATAAGGTAGTAATTTAAACAATATTACCTAAGTCATGCCATATTCTATACAATACATAGGCAAGTATAAGGTAGAATAGGGGTTCTACAAAATATACGAGCTATACAACCTAGCATGCATGATATCTAACATATTTAGGGTGCAAATAAAGCCCCATGGAAGCGCGAAGCACGACTACATGCATCGAGCGCTCCCGGAAGGGTTGGAATCAAACCACTCACTGATACCCGGGTCGTCGCGCATCCCAACCGACGAGGTATGCAAGTTAAGGGTACCAAAAGGGGTGAGTAAAACCATATACAACCATATAAAAATCAAATAGGAATGCCTAAGATTGGACATCCACGCATACGGGCTCGAACGCACGCAAGCATGCACGCACGCTCGCGTGCCCGAGCCCCCCGGACACCCACCCGAGGTGCCGACCCTCGACACGCCCAAACCGGGCCACGGCAGCCCCGCACGCACCCCCCGCGAGCCCCCTGCGCGCACCCGGCGTCTGCACCCGCGCGTATGCCCCCGCGCGCGCGCCCGTGTGCAGACCCGCACGCCCAAGCCTCCAAACACTCCCCCCAGGCCCCCACATGCACCCAAACTCTAACACCCCACATGCATGCCCTCCCAAGCACCTTAACATGAATTAAAACCAACAAAAGAAGAGGGAAAACTCACCCAAGGGGAGGTGGGAGGAAAGGGGGACGTAGGGGCTTGCAAGCGCTCCCTCGGAAAAGAAAATAGGCTAAGGGGGTGGGGGAAGAGAGAAAGGAAGAATCAACAACAACAACAACACAACAACTCACCTTCTTCAACTTCTTCTTCTCCATCACCAACACCCCCTTCTCCTCCACCCAAAACACCCTTCAAAGGGGCTGAACCAGACCAAAAGAGGTGAAAAAAATGGCTAAGGTCGTAACATTTTGGGGCCTTTAAATAGGCAAAGTCGGAGTGAAAGACCAAGTCGTCCTCGGACTAAAATCTCTGCGCAGCCTTCACTTAAACGGCCATAACTTTCTCAATACAGCTCCGAATTGCATGATTCCAGTGGCATTGGAAAGCTAAGAAGATTATCTACAGCTTACATGTTTACACCTAGATCAAATAACCCCTTGAGCTATTTCGAAATCTGGGCTAAACATCTTACAGGGCTGCAGCCTGGATTTCTCAACTTCGGGGTATACATGGAAAAACACCCATAACTTTTAATATACGAATCCAGTTGATCCAATTCTACTTCTATATGGAAGCTATATCAAAACTGAACATCTCGTAATAATATCGGATTTTTACCTCATCATCTTGGATTTTAACAAAATCAAATCCGAATGCCCAATCTGGAACTGCATAATTTCAAAAACGTTATCGGAATTAAACGAAATTTTTATGGGCAGTACTAAACAGTACCAGGACCCATAATATGCAGTTATATCTTCAATCAGAGTCCTCAAACCTCAGAAGGTAGCTAAAACCCAAAATTTTAGCGACTCCGATCGAAATTAGGACTCTAAATGACACATGTCTAACATTTCCTACCCGTTACGGGCACTACGAGTTTCGAGTTCTGCCATTTGGGTTGACGAATGCGCCGGCCGCTTTCATGGATTTGATGAATCGGGTGTTTCGACCCTTCCTCGACTCCTTCGTGGTAGTCTTCATTGACGATATTTTGGTGTACCCGAGGAGTCTTGAGGAGCACGCTGACCATCTTCGTACTGTCTTGGAGACTTTGGCCAGGCATCAGTTATTCGCCAAGTTCAGTAAGTGCGAGTTTTGGTTAGAGCGCGTGGCCTTCCTTGGCCATGTGATTTCCGGTGAGGGTATATCTGTGGACCCGGAAAAGACGCTTGCCGTGTCGAATTGGCGGCGACCGTCGAACCCCACCGAGATTCGGAGCTTCCTGGGTTTGGCGGGCTATTATCGGAGGTTTGTTGAGGGTTTCTCAAAGATAGCCGTCCCTCTGACCCGCCTCACTCGGAAGGATGTCCGGTTCGAGTGGTCCCCATCTTGCGAGGAGAGCTTCCAGGAGTTGAAGCGGAGACTCACCTCAGTGCCCGTTCTTACCATTCCGTCGGGGAGTGGCGGATTCGCAGTCTACTCCGATGCGTCGCGGCTGGGTTTGGGTTGCGTCCTGATGCAGAACGGTAAGGTTGTTGCTTACGCGTCGCGTCAGTTGAAGCCCCATGAGCAGAATTACCCCACCCATGACCTGGAGTTAGCAGCGATCATCTTTGCGCTGAAGATTTGGAGGCACTACCTCTATGGTGAGGAGTTTGAGCTCTTCACGGATCACTAGAGCCTGACTTATCTGCAGTCCCAGCCAGAACTCAACATGCGTCAGAGACGTTGGGTTGAGTTCCTGAAGGACTATGATTGTGACATCGCTTACCATCCGGGTAAGGCGAATGTCATAGCAGATGCCCTGAGTAGGCAGCCCTTGGGCATGGCCGCCCACATGGCTGTGCGTCGTTGGAGGCTTCTGGAGGAGGCCGCTTGCTGGATCAGTGTTCGGGAGACGCCTGCTGGTGGCTTTCTAGCCAGGTTGGTGGTGCAACTTGTTCTCCTCGACGAGATCCGCACGGCACAGGGGCGGGATCCGCACTTTCTGGTCCTTTCTGAAGGCGTCGCCCGGGGCGAGCGACCGGATTACCAGATTCACGAGGATGGGATCCTGCGGTTCAGAGGCCGGGTATGTATTCCTGACGACGCAGAGCTGAAGCAGAAGATCTTGGACGAGGCCCATCGTTCGAGGTACACCGTGCATCCGGGTGGCACGAAGATGTATAGAGGCCTTCGTCGTGGTTACTGGTGGCGCGGGATGAAGGCGGATGTTGGCCGTTTCGTTGCCCGTTGCTTGGTATGCCAGCAGGTGAAGTCGGAGCATCAGCGTCCTGCGGGGAAGCTGCAGTCCATGGAGATCCCTCAGTGGAAGTGGGAGCAGATTACTATGGACTTTGTTTCGGGTCTGCCGAAGTCACGTTCGGGTCGCGATGCCATCTGGGTGATCGTCGACCGACTGACCAAGTCCGCCCATTTTCTCCCCATCCGACTCACCGATTCTCTGGACACCCTGGCGCAGTTGTTTGTCTCAGAGATCGTTCGTCTCCATGGCACTCCGGTCAGCATCGTTTCTGATAGGGATGCGAGGTTCACTTTGAGGTTCTGGCGTAGCCTCCAGCACGCCCTTGGTACGAACCTCCACTTCAGTACCGCTTTTCATCCGCAGACCGATGGCCAGTCAGAGATGACGATTCAAACCTTGAAGGACCTGTTGCGGGCCTGCATCCTTGACTTCGGGGGTAGTTGGGAGAGGCACCTTCCGCTGGTGGAGTTCGCCTACAACAATAGGTACCACTCGAGTATTCGGATGGCACCTTATGAGGCACTCTATGGCCGCAGCTGTAGGTCTCCCTTGTGTTGGGATGAGGTCGGAGAGCGCCAGTTGGAGGGGCCAGAGATCATCCGCCTGACCTCAGAGAAGGTCAAGACGATTCGTGAGCGTATCCGTACCGCTCAGAGCCGTCAGAAGAGCTACGCCGATCGCCGTCGCCGTGAGCTTGCCTTCGAGGTTGGTGACTATGTCTTTCTGAAGGTGTCGCTGTCGAAGGGCATCTTCCGTTTCGGTGTGCGGGACAAGCTGAGTCCGCATTTTATTGGCCCGTTTCTCATTCTGGAGCGGATTGGGGAGGTGGCCTATCGCTTAGCCTTGCCCCCACAGTTGGCTTAGGCCCATGACGTCTTCCACGTCTCGCAGCTGAGGCGTTATGTCCACGATCCTGCTCACGTGATCCCGTTCGAGCCGCTCGTCTTCGAGCCAGACTTGTCATTCGTGGAGCAGCCGATCGAGATCCTGGACCGGCGTGAGAAGAGGCTCCGCACCAAGGCCGTCCAGTTGGTTAAGGTGCGTTGGCAGCACCGTTCAGGTGCCGAGGCCACTTGGGAGCGCGAGGACGCCATGCGTGACGCATATCCACATCTTTTTCCTTCTTAGATATTTTTGTATTAAATTTTGTGGACAAAATTTCCTAAGGGGGGAAGAATGTTATATATGTGTCACTTTTTAGCCTATGGGTAACCTTTGGGTCAATTCTGGCCATTTTTAAAATTTTCTTTTTCGATCGGAACTGCTAAAATTTTGGTTTTTAGCTATCTGCGTGAGCTAGAGAACTCCGATGGGAAATCTAACTGCATATTATGGGTCCTGATACCATTCTGTACTACCCATAAAAATTTCATCGAATTCCGGTAACGTTTGGAAAATTATGCAGTTCTGAACCGTATCCGGGTTTTCTTCGAACTGATTTGGTAAGTGGAATAGTAAATGAGATATTTATGTGGTTATGGTGACCTTTGATAAACTCACCCCTCTTTGCTTAGAGAGTAAGTCATGCATTGGTTTTGGTGAGTGTGTGTGGGTGAGGTTAGCTTAGGTTCACCACCCTTTTTATTTTTTCATTCTTGACGAGCTTCGTTGTAGTCGTAGATGGCTCTCTCTCTCTTTCACTCCCTCCCATTCATTCTCTCCCTCTCTTTCTTAGCTGTGTGTGTGTGTGAGTGTGTGTGTGTGTGTGTGTGTGTGTTGGTTTGGATTGAAGAAGAAGAAGAAGGAGCACAAGGAGAGGTAGTTCTTTTTCAAGGTTCCATTGTTGATTCTCTCTTCCCCTCAAGCTCTTCTCTTACCCCCCCTGGTTTCCCTGTTTTTCCAGCAAAATAGAGGCTGTGGAGAGGCTGGCGAGGTGGTGGTAGTGGTGGTGGTGGTTGTGGTAGTTGCGGGTGCGCGGAGGGCACCGGTTTTCCCCATTTCACTCCCCTTCTCTTGGTGAGCTCTCCCACTCTTATTTTTCTGATATTCTGGGTTTGGTTGGATGCTAGGGGACGTTGCACCCCTTGTGCATGTGTTTGGGTCAGTGTGTAGGGTGGGGGAGGGGTTAAAAGGATCTGGGCGCGCGCGCGGGCCTGTCCGCGCACGTGCCGCGCGCGTGCGCGCGCAGGTATGCGCGCAGGCGGGCAGTCGGGGCATCTGGGCGCGCGCGGGTCTGTCCACGAGCGCAGGCAGGCACGCGTGGAGCGTGCGCGCGGGTCGCGCGAGGCGTGCGCGTGGGTTGCGCGGACGCTGGCGGGCGCACGCCGCACGCGGATCCTCGGATTGATGTCGGGGTGCTCGGATAGGCGTGCGTACGCGCGTACTCGCATGCGTGCGGGCCCGTATGCGTGCATATCTGAGTCTTTGACATTTCTTGTAAATTTCAAGTGTTGTTAAGTAGTTTAACTCACCTATTGGGATGCCTTGTCTTGCAGATCTTGGCGAGCGGTCGCGCGACGACCCGGTTTACGGTGAGTGGGTCAATCCAACCCAGTTGGGAGGTGTTCGAGGCACGTTGGGGTGCATCGCCCTCCCCTGTGGTACCATAACTGCGTATAACATGAGATATATTGTAGATATATGCATGATATTGTCTGTTAGGCTAAGAATGCACCCATGCTATGATTAGATGTTGTATGCTAGGTTTTATACATCCATGTATCATGCATAGGAGCCATGCATGCCTAGGCACATGTCATATGTTAGTATAAACCCGACTCATGCATGTCCCCACCTAGTTTAATTTTATTAAACGGATAAGGAGGTATAGGTGTAAGCATGCCTTAGGTAATATTACGTCTTGTAATTAATTTAATATACTTCCATAATTAATCTTTACTTCTAGTAAGAATTAATGCATGCTTAGACCATATTTTCTTGCCTGATGAGATTAGGTAAGTGTATGACCACCTACGGGGTCATGCTAGGTCATGGACACTTAGAATGAAATACTTCCCCGCATCTGAGTTATGTGCCCCGGAGGGAATTCATGAGAATTCGTTGCGCTTATCGGTGTTTGTTAACCGATGACGACGGATCCTTAGGGATAGTATTCGCAGGGATCGAGTGTTCTTCCCTCGTCGGCTCCGAGTAGAGACTACCCGGCGTAGTAGAGTCCGGTAAGGAGCCCTCCCAGATACTATCCACGACACTTGTTGGTGTGCCCATATAGCAGAGATAGTCGACTTGGGAGGCTAGTCCGGTAGAGGCCTGAACCCTGTGAGGTGCCGGGAGGCTGCTAGGTAGTATGGGCCACACCGGGAGAGACTACCGGAGAACGAGCGGTGTAGAACAATCGACCTCCTTTCCTAGGGAGCCTATGTCACCCCGAGGAGGGGGTGAGGGTGAGAGTGTTATGGGTCGGCGTTGGTCCGACCTGCCAGTTTGCGTATTTTCCCAAGATCCTAGGTCATCCTTCGGGGTGAGGGTGAGGGACTCGATGATTGTTTGAAGTTATATGAATTATGGTACTTGAATTGTTTCATTCACTGAGCGTGTGGCTCACCCCTCGCATATGTTTTCTCCAGTTGTCGCTGATCCGGATCCGAAGGAGGAGCTCCCTGAGACGTGATTCCAGTAGGAGACAGCGTTCACGTTAGATATCTTGCGCGTGAGAGGCTTTCAACATCCCCCGTTTTCTTGTATGTATTTCTACTTGTGCTTGGGCACAGTGTATGGGTTGGTGTTGTCTTTTGTTGTATATATATTGGCTCTCACAGGACAATTTGATTGGGTACTCTAGTCTGTTAATATATCTTTGAATTACAGACTTAGTCGTTTTTGCTTCCGCTATTTTTGTATGTATATGATGTCAGTCACTTGGTTTCGCTTTATTGCCTTTGGCATTGTGGTGTATTTATGACTTCGTGTATGATTACTGATATCATATATATACTTGCCACGTCTCGGGGACGGCCGCCCTGGGGTGTGACAAAAACTCCATGGATACATCATTAATGGATGTCATTTTCATACAACTGATTGTGATAAATCAAGAGTGAACCAAAATAGTGGACTCAGTTTAGTGGCCATATCATTTCATATCTCTAATGCAAAAGATAAGAATGCAATTCTTGCCGACATGTCTTATTATGGCATTATTACAGAGATATGGCAACTCGATTATAATATATTCAATATTCTATTATTCAAGCGTGATTGGGTTAACAATAATAATGGTGTTAGAATAGATGAGCTCTATTTTGTATTAGTTAATCTTGAAAAGTTGGGTCACAAGGTCAAGATCAGCTTGATTCAAGATGGTCAATAGTTTTATCAACTCCCAAAAAGACAATGGAGACATGGATGACGATCATGATGTTTGTGATTGTGTAATGGCCGATCATGCTTTTACTAAAGGATTGCCCGATGTTGACACGATCGACCCATTAACTGATGATTCATCATCATCTGATATGCAAGTTGATTGTGAGGAACTTGGATCGATAATGAATCTAATTAATCAAACTTGGGTAAGCATTATATTTTTTCCAATTAATTATAAACTTATGTGAAACAATCTTGATTTATGTGATTGTGTAATTATGTTGTCCGTCATATTTTTATATCAATATAAATTTATTATTTTGGTATTCTCATGTTTATTTTATTGTAACATTTGTACATCATTTGGTTTCAGGTACTAAATCCCATGAGCACTTCCAAGAAAAAGGTGAGAGGTCCAACAACTCTTCCAAAAGTTGTAAAGAGGAGTGAAGGTGAAAAAAGGGTTGTAGCATACAATGATAAGGATGTACCTCATATACAAAGAAATGTCTAGCTTTCTGGGTGTATTGGTTCGGGGCATAATCCCCATTACATATAAAAGTTGGTTGTTTGTGCTAGAGGAAACCAAAGAGAATATATGGACATGTTTACTGGTATGCATATGAACAATTCATTTCATTTTATTCTTACTTTCGTATTATACAAACACATACCAACATTTTTTGAAATTATGGGTGAATCTAATTTGACTTATTATTTTCATTGTAGACAAAATATGAAGTAAAAAATAACATGAAGGAACATGTGTTGTCCTCAGCCACTGATAAGTGGAGGACCTTCAAAAAATATTTGAACAAAAAATTCATCTATCCCATGAGAGACAATCCAAAAGCATTAAAACATCCCCCATCTGATTATCCCTTTATCAAGCAGGATAATTGAGATGTTTTTGTCCGTGGTCGACTGCCTAGTGAATATCAGGTACATGTATTTATGGTGTTCTATGATATTTAATATTATCTCCAGTATTCACTTAAAAATATTTTTTATTATTTTTTACATGACATTTAGGTGTTAAGTCAAGTACAGCGTGAGAGGTGATTGAAAGATAAATATCCTCATCACTTAAGTAGAAAGGATTATGCCGGCCTTGAGGAAGAATTGGTAAGCCTTTTTTTAGCATCTATTGGACCAACACTGCCACGTATACTTAAATTTCATATCTTCTTCATTATGGTTGGTAGGTTTCATCAGGGTGCACTGAAGAGATGGATCAGAGTTTTTTGTAGAAGAAAGGCAGACTTAACAAAGATGGACAATAAACTTTGAGGTTGTAAAAGAATGAGCTGGTGTAATCGTAAGTTCTTATTTAAATATATTTACAATCATTAACAAGAGTTGTATGCATTTTTTAACTATAATTATATGGAAGCAACAAAACATTAATTTGAAATATTTCAATTGCAAATGTCATATATTTGGATGTTGAATTTTAGTGAACCTTATACCTGATAGTAGGATCAAATGCTAATACATGATGACCTAACCCAACAGAGCAAAGAGGGGAGTTTTGGTAGCCAAGGCTGACAAGATATACTTACGATGGCTTTGGGTACCCCAGAACATTCAGGTAGGGTGAGGGGTGTTGGTCATTTTGTAACTCCAACAATATACTTTCAGCCACCCAAATGATCAAGCAGTAGCCAACGCATCAAGGAATTGATAGACCAGGTGGCAGAATTAAAAGCGCAATTGAAGTTAGAGAAAGAAAGAGGTGATAAATCTGAACAAGGCTACAACAATTTAAGAAGTGAATTCAGAGAAATAAATGCGAAGGGGTCCTCTAGCCATGAAATTGACATTTCACCTCCAAAATTGAAGAGCTTTGTAAGTACAAATACCTTACTACAAATTTTATTCATAATTTTTAAGCAATATTGGTTTGACATTTATGTTTTATTTCTTTTGTTATAGTGGACACCATGTCGTTTGATGAGTGTTACGTAGTTGCTTTGGGCATGGTTTGCAATGGGGTTGGACCCAACGAAACTATACATACAATTTCATTGGGAGAACATAACCGGCGAGTGAATTATCCAAGCCTTATCTCCATCAGCCCCTCTTCCAATATAATTGTAGATGAAATGACAACTGTTGGAGAAGCGATTGGGTCATACATAGCTTGGCCACGCCATCTCATTGTTCCCGATAATAAGGTAGATAATAATGATGTTTATCTGTAAAGAAGTTGTTGAATTCTACATGTGCATATTTTATATAAAATAATTTTTGCTTTCAGAAAAACCAAGATGGAGATTCTGAAGTCAATCCCTTCGAGTTTGCCATCAAAGCCTTTAGGGAATTAATTGGCAAATCCTTTGAAATTCACGAGCATATTGAAATCCTCATTGACAAAGAAGTATTTGGTATTAGCATTCCATTTATCATACCGATCGAGGATATTCTACATATTTGTGATATGGAACAATTGGGTATCACATGTCTTATGGTGTACATGAGGTGAGTTAAATTATTATATTTATGTCGTATGCAATCATAAATTTATTAAATTTCTAATGTTTATTCTTAATTTTCAGCTATTTATAGAAGATGAATGCAAATTCCAGTTATGGATTTATCAATCCTACATCTATGTCCGCCTCAAAATCATCAATAGCTGTGAGCTTTGACTGATAGATTTGGAATGTTCCCCATGTCGATCTATTTCTATTGCCTTATAACCAGGGGTGATTTTCTAAATTTCATATGTTATTTATAATATTATGTTCATTGTATTTTTAAGAATCTCATATTTTAATTATTGAAAATGTTTAGCCAACATTGGATCTTGTTGATCGTGTGCCCCAAAAAATATATTGTTTACTATTTGGACCCATTGGCGAATTTAATTCGAAAAGAAATCAAATCGATGATAAAACCTATAAGTATTTTGATGTACATGTATCCTCATATTTATTACAACACTACTCTTAATCTCAATATTGTTTCTTTGTAGGGCATTGAAAACACACCACATGAGCATTGGAAGCAAGTAAAAAAAATTTACCTCTTGGATTCAAGTCTCATTATGATTATTGTATCTTATAATTTCTTTTGAAATCATAAAATATGGATTCAAATTAAAGTTGTTTCTTTTGAAGTATGACACTTGGAATCATATATGCATGTATCTTCTTTTATATAAAAAAAAGGATCACACAAAGATATCAAGATTTATGTTTTTTTCTTTAAACAATCGATGCTTGAGAAAGCCAAAGACAACCATGTACATATCAAAAACAATGAAGAAAATGGGAGAATAATGGTGGGATAAAAAAAATTAGGTCATTGTTTTAATCATGGATCATGAGCTTGGACATATTTAAATGTTGGAACATGGAAGGCTTGTGCTCTTTAGTTGTTTTTTAATACATTTTAGTGTGAATGATAGCTAAGTGTGAATACATTTTAGTCATTTTATTAGAGCTTTTTGTTTCTTGTAGCAATGTATTATGTTTGCTCCCAAATATTTGCAAGTCATTTTGAACTATTAAAAATTATATCTATGATGTTATTCAAATTTTTTTCTAAATTTTTTTTTTTTTTGTAATGCCCAAATCAAAGAGGAAATATCGAATGTTATTATTTTGTAATGAAGTATATGAAAGATATCATTGAAAACCAGAAATTCACATTCTTCAAAAGGTAAGATCTCTATTTTTTGTTTGGGTTGATTTATTTAATTAAAGTCATTGGCTAATTAATATCATAATTATGTTGTACATGTAGTTCGAATAAATAGTCTACACAGAAGATGAAATAACCACATTGAGGAATGAGTGATGCAACATAATTAAAAAATTTATATAGTTGAATATTGTGAGTACAATTGCAGTTTTTCATTATATTGTAGTTGTTTATTTTGAAATTGGCATCACTATTGAGTAGTTGAGGCTCAAAATTATATTTTGATTCAAATGTAAGATTTATTTTGGATATTTTCAGCTTGTATTTGCATGAAAACAGGTGGATGTGATGTATTAGAACAATTGTATGAAAATTGTTTTGTATCAAAATGGTCTTTTAGGTATCATGAGGTGGTTTTATTCATGAAATTGTATTAAATATATATATGCAGGTTTGAGAAAAAGATCACAGTTTCAAATATAAATGTAATCTTCTCATATTGTAAATTATCACGGTCACCAAATAACCGTGATCTTTATTAAGGAAACAATCACGATTCTCATAACCACCGTGATAGTTATCCAACTAACAATCACGGTGTAACTTAAAACTGTAATTGTTGCCCAACAAAATATCAAGGTTACGTATAAAACTATAATATTGCCCAACAAAAAATCAAGGTTAGGTATAAAACTGTAATCGTTGCCCAACAAAAGATCACGGTTTATTTGCTAAAAGATCACGGTTCACCAGTAAACCATGATCACTACTAAGGATACAATCACGGTGTTCATAAATACCGTGATAGTTAACCAACTAACAATAACGGATTAGCTTAAAAACATGATCGTTAAACAAAAGATCACAGTCGCCAATTAAACCGTAATCTTTACCAACAAACAACATGATTATCCACCATGATGAAATCATCAATCAAAAGATCACGATCACCAACAAAAAATCACAACTCGGTAGATCACGGTTTATGAATCGTGATCTAATAAAGATCACGGTTTTTAGTCGTGATTTTTTACTTTTTTGTAGTAGTATACCCTACTTTGCTGAATTTGGTGTTGTCTGGAATGAAAAGATTCTCTAACTTTACACAAAAAGGCGAGAATGAGAAGATTCTCCAATATTGTAGACAAAAAGACGAAATTGTGTAACAGAAAAAGAAACAAAAACAATAGTGTAGACTATTCATCGTTAGTGTATTTTGTTTGAGGAGAGAGAAGAAAATTATTTATTGTGAGAGAGAGGGATCCAAGAGGGGGTCAAAAGGGGGGGAACCGAATATTTGAGCGGGAACATTTGGGAAAAATATTTTGGGGTAATAAAATTTTCCACATGGAGGGGAGAGGATGGGAAAAAGTGGGGGGCTGATATGGAAGGGGGGCTGACGTGGAGACTGAATACCAAGCTAGAAAGATACCTGGGTGCAACAGTACCCTAAAATATATTCAGTATAACAACGCTCATTATATATTGGTTATATTGGCCACAAATATGGACTCCAAGTAACATGTGAGAATCCTAGACGATCCAAATCAACACTAATACACTCAAATCTAGCTATTTTATAGTCCCAACTGCCTGTACACTATCTTGTTGGAGTGTATACTAAGATAATGCAATATATGTTTCAAAATGCAGAGTATATGAAAATTTAAATTGTTTCAATTTTCATAAAGAAAAAATATGCTAGTCTATTTAGGTATATACTTCACTTTTTATAACAATATATATTTTAATGGTCGAGCGTTTATTTTATTTTTTTAATAAAAAAAAGAAAAACGGTTTTGGCAATTAGGGTTGCACAAAAGTATGAACATCATTTTCCGATCGAGCGTTGATACATTTAATTCATTTTTAGGCTGGCTTACAATAAAAAAATGGTCTTTCAATCACTTATGCACTGTGACAATATACACTATTGTAGTACATACTATCGCAATATATAAAAATTATATTTTTATTTAAAAAAATATATAAATACACCAATACATGTTAATGTGTATTTTATTTATTTATATTTATTTATTTTATAAAAGTAAGCAGTTCAACTATTTAACCAAGGAGTACTGGGACTGCTTATCATTTTCCAATCAAATTCTAGAAGGTGCTGGATGGGTTTTCATGTGTAAGAATTCACTCTTGTTTTGACATATTTCAACAGTCCATCTGTCATGTCAGTACTACGTGGCTCTAAATGCATTCAAATCCGCGGTTGACGAAATAGTAGTAAAAAAAAAGAGAGAGAGAAGAGAAGCACTGATACACCCAGTTCAGTTATCCAATTGTTTATAGAATGTTATTGTGATAATGCAGTGACATGTAAAAATTGATTTTTTAATTATTAAAAAATGTACTAACATTTTTAGTGTAAATTTTGTTTTTTTATTTCTGTCTATTTTATATAAACGAAAATATTTTTCTAAAAAATCAAAGAATCTGACCGATTAAGATTTCACATTGAATTTATCATTTTTAAAAAGAAAAAATCCAAATAAGTTTGAGTTGAACTTCCGTTAACAAATGAGAATATTATACAAATATTTCATTTGATTAATCTTGAATAAAAATACGGTATACCAAAATCTCATATATTTATTAAAAATGCAAAAAACTCTTCATAAATGATGATTTTACCTTTTTCAAATAAATTATAAAACTCTATTTAGATTATTAACATCATCATTTTTCGTATTTATAATACATTATAGGGTTTTCTGACATATTATGTTTTCATCGAGGATTAACCAAGTAAAACATGTTGGAAAAACTTGGGTTTTGACCATTTTTTGTTACAAATGAGTATGAGTTTCATTAATTAATTTTAGTGGAAACACATTGGATTATGTTCCTCTCGTCAAGGAGATAAACATAGTATATTTACATTCTCAAAATTAATTTTGGGTGAATGAGAAAATTGGATCCAAAATTCTCCCAATAACATGATGAAAATAGTTGGTGGTTGGAAAGAAAAAACTATAGTCCCATATCAGTTAAAAATATAAAAAAATATATAGTTCCATATCAGTTAAAAATATAAAAAAATATTGAGGATTTATACGATGGACTTCTTGTACTTTAATGAATTGCTTTTGGTGAACCCCTTATAGTGGACCTTTTGTGGCGTGCGCGTATTAGGCATTTTAGAGACGCACTTGGAGCTGGAGCCTTTTCTTTTTGGATTTTTTTGTTGAATTGGACGGTGAAGATCTCTTTGATTAGATGAAATCTGGACCATCGATCGAATGAATCCTCAAATACGATCGATGGTTACGATATGACCGTTGGCTTTTTAGAGAAGGGGTGTCTCATACTCTGTTTCTGTGAAAAACTGAACAGATGAAGAGGCTCCTTCAATAGTCTCTACAACTGATTTTTCCCTATATATATAGCACTCCAGACCCTGCATTAGGATCCATCTGATTGAGAATTCGAGTCTTCTTGCATTCAAGTTTACATACAGTACAGTCTTTCAGTGTCTCATAAAAGATAGTGTTACAAACAGAGTTGGTTTGTTGGTCCTCTGGTTTGAAGTGCTTCTACCAAAGGACATTCTACCATTGTATCCTGGGACACATTCGTGAGTATCTATGCAGGGCGAATTACGTCTTAAGGATATAAAGTCCAACTCTAGCATCGGTCTTCCTCTCCATCAGAACAGACTTCCCAATTCAGTACGTGTATGTTTCTTCCCTGTTTTGTAGAAATAACTTCATACTGCTTATTATAATTTTTAACAAAACATTCATAAAATAATTATAATCTATCAACATAAATTTAACATATTTTTACGCGAGCGATTAGGTGCGGCGAACAGCGGGTGCGGCCGCGACGTGGGCCGTCCGATCGCGGGTCCATCGCATCCGACGGTCGACGTGAATCACACCCGACCGTCCGATGCGATGGACCCGTGATCGACGGCTCGTGATTGCCGCCGCACCCGCCATTCGCCGCACGTAATCACCCCTCCATATTTTTAAGGGATTATATAAATTTCAAAAAATAGGTTTTTACATGAATGTCAGACAGTAAAGAGGGGGTTACATTCTCCATTTTAAAATACATGGAGAGAGAGAAAAGACAAAGGCCACACACAATAAGGTAAAAATCTTAACATGTTCCGGTGGTTCACATGAACCAGAGGTTCCCCACATGAACCACTCATTCCAATACTGTCTTCCATTAGAAACAAAGAAGATAATAAATCTGAGGAGCCAGAGAGAGACAGGGAGAGATATGGATTCATCGGACGGTGAGGATATAGTGATCGTGGGTGGTGTAATATGTGGGCTTGCCACCGCCATTGCTCTTCAAAGGTGAGACGCCTTGATTTTCTTTGCCTTTTGTTATATATGCTTTCATTTCACTTATTTGATCATATTTTATTTTCATTTATTATTTGTACATATTCACATTGTTCTTGTCTTAATCATGTGCTTTATAGTCAAATTGGAAGTATTTTGGGTGAAGTTTTCATGTGTCAACCCAAAGTGGGACTATTTTGAATTCAATAAGAAATTTTTTATTGGACTCCCCAGTGATGTTGTTTTCTTAAGATATGGGAAACAATTCCGGAATCTATGAAATCCTTTTTTTAAAAAAAATTGGAAATCTAATTTTATTGTTTTTCTATTGGCACCTTAATTCTTTGCCTTGTTATGTTTTCATTTCACTTAGTTACTTGACTATACTTTCATTGTTATTATATGTACAGGTTGTTGTGGTGATCGTAATCATGTGTTTTATAATCACATTTGATGTATTTTGGGTGTCTAAGCTTTCTTTTGTCAACACCCAAGTGGACTATTTTGAAATTTGAATTCAAACTGAGCTGTTCCTTGGTCTCCCCAATCAATGGAAATTCAATTTTTTTTTGGGGATAAAATATTTAAATGGACAAGTGATTTAGATCTCTCAATTTTAGTGGATAAGTGATTTAGATCTGCCAGCTTGATTTTTTTTTCATTTTCCATAAAAATTTGAGCACAAACAGTACTCTAAGGAGTGTTAGAAATATGCAAAAACACACCCTACACTTGGTGTAGGAGGAGAATCTCGCGTTTTTTGAGGGCACCACGTATCCTAGGAAGTCGGGTAAACGGGCAGTGAACTCAGCCCAGAATATGACCGAACACGGATCATTCGAAGAGAATAGCTGAGTTCTCTTGTCAAAGAATCCAACTTTAGGAAACCTACTCATTGAGTCCTACTCGGAAAATACCTTGTCGCCGAGGCAGGACGATTCGGCAGCCAGATCAACACCGTTTCGAGAACAATCAAGGTCAGTAGACCGAACTAGCCGCTTATACCAAATACAACTGTTGAAGCATCTCCAAGACTAACCATCTTGACCTAAGTTAGAACCCCGTCCTAACAGCAAGAGGAATGGGATCATTGACATGGTGAGGCAAGGCCAGGGCCACTATGCTTCGCTAAATTGGAAGATACGAGCATTCACCCTCACAAGTCGCCTGTCATTGCTTGTCACAGTCATGGTTAGGGCCAACAAGAGGCTACCATGTGTCCACGACATCATAACAGACTCCTAGTCCCGATTCCTGTAGAACCTTCTATGTCAGAATATTCCAGCCGAGGCAGAAGACCGTTTGGGCGGGAAGTGATGACATGGCCACTCACTCGGCTAAAAGGGAGAGAACAAACATTCACAAATAAGCACTCGAAAAACACCCTAGTCTTCTGGTTATAGAGACATCTTCTCCATTAATTCACTCTACTGACTTAAGCGTTGGAGTCCCTTTGGCCGGCACCACATCACAAGTAAGCACTCGAAAAACACCCTAGTCTTCAGGTTATAAAGACATCTTCTCCATGTTTATCTTCTCCATTAATTCACTCTACTAACTTGAGCGTTGGAGTCCCTTTGGCCGGCACCACATCGGTGTCCCCTAGGCTCTCTTGATGCAGGATCTCAAACGTGACAACCCGGATCTTCACGTGGAGGCAGACCTCTGACCCGATTACACTTTTTGAGAGAAAAAACCACATTCACTAGCTTGGAATAACTTTATTGATACTCTGATGTCTTTCTTTTGTGCTTGGACTTGGATACCTTTCATCATCAAATCCTCCCTTTTCCTAAAGAGCATTTTCACTTGCTTGTCAAAAGATTGACATAATACATTAAAGCTTAAAGAGACAAAATTGCACATTGAATTCCCATTAAGCATTAACAATTCAAATTAGGATGGAAAAAACTTTATATACGTATCCCTGCAACCCGTCAATCTGATTTATCAAGGTTCAAACACATAAGATGTTGTTACACACAGTACTATTTGTGCAGTCCTATATATCTCTAACGATAATTTTATGTTTCATTACCTGATATATATCTCCAAGACTCCAACGAGGTATATATACAAAATGTGAAACACGAAACTTGGAATTGCTTTTTACTTCTTCCACGAGTGAGTCTTCATTTATGTGAAAAGAATATATGTTTAGTTACTTTAAATATATACTTACACAAAAAAAAATGGTATGTAAGAATCCCTAACATTTAATTTGATTGTCCAGGAAAGGAGTCAGTAGTGCTGTCTTAGAGAGGTCTGATGCCCTTCGAACAACCGGAGCGGCCATCGGAATCCACACCAATGGATGGAGAGCGCTCGACCAGCTCGGAGTCGGCGATAAACTTCGTCAAAAGGCCATTCATGTGCCATTGTAAGCTCCTTTTCTTTTTGTCACTCAATTGTAATAATGATTTTATGTCAGTAGATCTGTAGATCACCAATTTTTACATAGTGAAATTAATGCGTGATGAGGGCATATATATATATAGGGATGATTACGTGCGGCGAACGGCGGGTGTGGCGTCGATCACGGGCCGTCGATCACGGGTCCATCGCATCGGACGGTCGGGTGTGATTCACGTCGACCGTTGGATGCGATGGACCCGCGATCGAACGGCCCACGTCGCGGCCGCACCCGCCGTTCGCCGCACCTAATCGCTCGCGTGTATATATATATATATAAATTAATGCATGATGAGGGGCCATTTGAATATATAATATATATATCATTATGTGTGATATAGTTTTCTTCCTTTTCTTTTTCCAGGTCTAGGGATGTTAATTTGGACACTGGCACACAAAGAGAGACACCATACGGGGCTGGGTATATCTATAAGAGTTTTTTTTTCATATGCTGCAATTGTGCTTAGAATGAAATTGGAGAACAATAGTTCACCTCCATTCGCAATTCACATCGGTTTTTTTTTTAATGAAAGATATATACTCGTCTATCGAAGTACATACTGTTATAAATATGAATTGAAGTATATATTAAAATACATTAATGCATTTTTTCTTTCAAAAATTGAAAAATGCAACCTCATATACTACGATAGATCCCATACACTGTGATATTGTAGTATATGGGGTTGCAGACGAGGCTGCAAAACAAAGTTTATTAGTTGGTAGTTTTTGGGGTGGCCATTTGGCCTATAGCCTCTGTCCAGGTCGGGTCAGGCCATGGGCCCGACCTAAAGAATATGGTTTTTGGGTTGATTTTTGAATCTTCCACATTTTATTTGACAAGCAAGTTATATGATAGCTAGCTAGGTTAAATTCATAAGTAGTTTGAAACTTTTGGCCCCCGTTTGGATTGAGGAATTGAGTTATTCTGGATAGATAACGATAATAGTATAGATAGCAATTCTACATGAATAAGAGATTTTCTGTTTGGTTGTGTTTTTTTTATTCTTATTGGAAAACATAAGAATAAAGATTGAGTTGTTCGATTAGTGAAGAATAAAATATAAATAAGGTGTAAAAAGTTAATTTGACATGTGGACCATATTGATGTATAAGAAGTGTTGATAGGTGATTTGATGAGATATGATTTTTTTTTAATGTCATGGTGGGCCCCACTTATCAATAAGAATAGATAAACTGAGTATAGTTTATCCTAGGGATTAATTAGAATTGTTATACTCTCTTATACTCATTTATACTGATATATTAATATCAAGTTATACTTTGCAAACAAACAATCATTTTCCCCATCCATTCTTATACCACCCTTATACCCCCTTTATACTCCCTTAACCCGTGATCCAAACGGGGGGTTGGAGTTTGAAAGACTTGTGCTTTTTTACCTAAAATGAAAAAAAGAGAGTAAACTTGGAAAGATAAAATATATCAGTCCATGACATGCAAGTGCGGTTACAGGGAAGAAGTGAGGTGCTTGAAGAGGAGTGATCTGATGGAGGTTTTGTTGGATGCATTGCCACCCAAATCCATACGCTTCGGATGCCAAATTATCAATGTTGGACAAGACCCCTTAAGTTCCTTCCCTGTGGCGCGCCTTCGTGATGGAAGCATCATCAATACCAAGGTAAAAATTCATGTCTTTCACTCAGATATTTCTATTTAGAATCATCTAGTGAAAATGGTTTGTAAGGGCCCACACCAAGCTTTGATGAGTCCATGCATTGTGCTTGGTTTTCATTCTTCAGGTTTTGATAGGATGCGATGGCGCGAACTCGATCGTTGCTCAGTCTCTAGGGTTGAGCGCACCAAGGCTCTCTTCCATATGTTCGACTAGAGGCTTCACCAATTATCCGAACGGCCATGGTTTCCCTAATGAGTTCATAAAACTACGCCGAAACGGGTTACTCGTTGGGCGCATCCCTGTCGACGACAAGTTGATGTACTGGTTCATCGGCCGGAGACGCCTCCCTAAAGGTAACCATCATGCATTGCACATAAGACAATGTTTGGAAACGAGTTTGAACATATTTTGGAGATTCTACTTGTGCGAGAATTATACTTGATTTAAACTCGTTTCCAAACACCTACACGGGGCCATCTTTTGAAGAAATGGAACAACAATATTAAGCTTTCTGAAAATCTATATTAATGGTTGCTTGAACGCTACCCAAGTTTGATCTCATCAAATCTTGATGTGACATGTCAATAACTAATCCACGCGTTGAACCAGACTTCGAGCTACGGAGGGACCTTGATCTCCTTAAGGAGGTCACAATAGAGCTCCTCGAGGGATTCCCACAAGAAATCATCGACATGGTGAAATGCAGCAACCGCAACTCGATTGTACTCAGCAGTATCAGATACAGAGCTCCATGGGACCTGTTAATGAAAAGGCACACAAGTGGCACGATAACTGTCGCGGGTGATGCGATGCATGTGATGGGTCCGTTCCTTGGGCAGGGTGGGGCGGCGGCATTGGAGGACGCTGTGGTCTTGGCGAGGTGCATCTCGCGGGCGATGGCGATCACCACTGTCGGATCGGTGGGCCGGGAGAGGGTTGTTGGAGCATTGGAGAGTTATGTGAAGGAGAGGATGGTAAGGCTGTTGAGGCTGTCAACACAGGCTTATCTGACTGGGCTGCTGTTGGAGAGTTCTTTTGTAGGTGTGAAAATTGTGGTTCTTCTGATATTGGTTTTGTTGTTTGGTGGAAACTCAGTAGGTCACATTAAGTATGATTGTGGAGAATTGTAGATAAATTGGGTGGGACAGGTTGTTACATTATTAGCTCTGATGGTTGGGGTTAGGTTTGATAAGCCTTTTAGAGGCTGGAGATTAGTGTTCATCAACAAAATTTTATGCATAATTGGTTCAAGAGTGTTGCCTGTATGTAGATCTCACATTCACTGTAAAATCAGTAACTGAGTTGTTAAAAGATTAGCAGGTTTTCGATCTAGAGCGCCAGGCGCCAGTCAACATCCGGGCGAGCAGATCCACTACGGCCAGTTGTAGGGCGAGCTTTCCCCACATCTATTTGTAATGTCATTTGTAATCTCTGGAGATTACAGTCTCTTAACAAGAGATTATATTTTTGTGTGAAACATAGAGATCACTTTTACTGTTATTTACCAAGATAACAATGCAAGCACACTTTTAACTCTTTTTGTTTAGTTTACGTGGTGAGTGTTGAATGGCTAATACAAGAAAACCGTGTTTCAAAGGATGACATGCCTACCATGATGTAACAGGCATTTACCATATATGTATTTAATATCCTCTCTTTTTGAACCCTACACCAAATGTTTTACCAATAATATCTGCCATATATAATTTAGTTCTGCAAAAATTGACCTTTACCAGAGATATCTTACAGAGAATTAAACTCAAGGCGTTCCTGCAACCATAATACAGTTACATACTTACTGAAAATGTAAAAAAAAATATGTATTTAATTTGTTCAAATATATACTTCATTTTTTGTGAATATATGTATGCCATTGAACAAGTATATATACCTTCAAAAGCTTTTCAAAACACATTGGTACTTTAAAAACTACTACAAGAATGACCATCACAAAAGATTTTCATATTTAATTTATGTGTGAGGTGATTCCTGCGACTAAAACACAATTCGGGTTATGCAGTGGTTTGGCGAAAAGCATTTCTTTCATTTTTATTGGAAATTATTTTTATAAGAAACGTTTGCTTTGTTTTGTTAATAATATATTACAGACCTCAATTTAAGTAGTTCGTATAGGGGACATATCTAATCCACCTGCAAATCAAGGCTGCTCCGTTGTATCAAAATTTAGCCATGGTTGGGGAAAATACAGTTGTATTCTTGCAATACTATAAACAAGCAGCCTATTATGTTATTGATTCTCCTTATGCAATGCCTTAAAACAAACCGAATAAAACTCACATGATTTTGTTTTTCTGTAAGCAGCGACACCAATATTCGGTTGGGGAAAATACATGGTTTTGTTTCTCTGTAAGCAGCGAAAATTGGTGTCGCTGCTTACAGAGAAACAAAACCAATTTTCGCAAGCTGAACACATAGAAGTAGATCCTACAACTTCATTTTTCATCCTCCATTGCATCCAGCGGAACATCTTATTAGTCATTATTTGCTGATGACTTTCAAGCTTCTTTTGTTCGTTGGCCAAATTGTAGGCTAGCTTCCAGAAAGTGCACAATGGAATCGCCCCGAGCAACCTGACCATACATCAACACCACGACCTAAAGAATAATTCAATGAAGTGTTTGTGCATCATAATTTTTATCAGATTAGGTTTTATCAATTTCTACGACTCGAGAAATTTCATCTCATCTTTTGAATGTTATCATTGAAAAGCTGTTATATTGGTCATATACTGGTACAGAATGCATGGAGGCTCTCGTCACTCTGGAACAGTGGGTGATGAGTTTTCAATGAATCACAGATTAAAATGTGGGAGATGAACCATGAAAGCATAAAGCAAATGTTCTACTGGTCATAAAAAAATTCAGATGGATGACGAAAATAATGTACTTTAATAATTTAAGATGGAACATGAATTTTGAACAATTGCATACAGCTCTCGGATGTTTTGATTTGTTTTTAATGTTTAAAAAACTCCGGACACACAGAATCACCCAGAAATTTTTATTAAAAAAACAAGAACTTCAATCAAGATATTTACCTGATTAGTTGGAACTCCACATAGGTGAGAGCTGGGGTAGACTCTCATCTCCTCAGAGAAACAACAAAGAAGATGCTAGAAGCATTTCCTGGGATAGGCAAAATGAATAGTGATGCCATGCAAATCATGACCACGATCCAGACTAAATTAGTCTTTACCCTAGCAATTTCTGTCTGTGAACTTCAGGAAAGGAACAGCCTAAGTTGCGGGGAATGCCATGCACATCATGATCCCTTCCTCAAGAAGGGTGACTTCTCTTATGTGAAAGATGCAACTATGCTTGCGAACACTAAACTGAATATCAATGAGCAATCAATTAACCGCAGAAACAAAGTGAGCATAGCCATGCAACAATATATCTTGTGCTCTTGCTTATTGTCTTCCTTTATGCTCAACAGGACTTTTGACCCAGTTCATCATTCTTTTTTTAACTTTTGTTATCGGAACACAGTGCTGTTATTGTCAATAAAAAGAACCCGTCTTGCAATCTATGTAAAGAATTTTACTTAAAAAATTGCAGGCCTCCCTGTTAGTGCAAATTTCATCAGTAGAACATGTTAGCTAAACATTGATATTCATGCTCATGTATGATAAGAAAAATGCCCCCTGATATTATTAATTGTCTGATATAATAAACCTATAATCACAGTGGAAAAACAATCAGCATTTTTTTCCTTATTCCAATGCTTCAAATTATGAATAAGTAAATGCTCCAGACACACACACACAACCTGGTTCTCTTCTTTTTTTTTTCCATAAAAATCCTTCATGGTGGTCTGTTAAATATTTCAAACATAATCACATGAGGAATGTTAAACCACTCATTGAAATCTACCTTATCCATAAAAATCCAAAAGTGGAACAGAATCATGAAACCACCATCTTTCCAGTATGATTTTTAATGAACATAGATTAAAATGTCAGAACCTCGTGGTTCTATTCAAGTGACATGATTTTAATAACTAACACACTTCAATTTGGGTTGTGGTTTTACTTGAAGGGGATTGATGATATCGGTATTTGTAACTGATGAAGTTGTAAATAATGCTCTATCAAAGGTCACATTATCAACAACAAAATTGCTGGAAATCTTTTGTTTGTTATCATCATCAATATATTCTAATGCTGAAGGCAGTCATTTCAAATGTTTTCCTAAAATCCCATTAATTAATGCTGGATATAAAATTTATATTCTACACAGAATTTGAAGTACTTCATGTGGTTCCACATTCACTTTTTGTCAAAAGAAAAGGGAAGATCAAGGCAAGAGGCAACAACACTATTTAGTTCCACCTGTTTTCTTCAGATGCATGGGACATGTCTCTATAGCTTACATAGGCAACCATTTAGAGGTAAAAAAAAAACAAAACAATAAAATTGGAAGTTTTCAACATACCAGTTTTGATTAGAACCAGGTAAAATTCAGAAAGTGCAATTATCCTTCAAAACCTGCCTGGCAAGATCCACGGCTCCACTTTTTTTGTAAATCAAATGTAAATTATAAGCAGCCTCCCGGTTAAGGTTGCAATATCCCACATTATGAATATTTGATGACATTGAATCCTCATTCGGAAGCTTTGGCATGGGGTAGTCCTTCTCACGAATTGCAAGGACCTTCTTATAGTACGAAACTGCCAGAGTAACAAGGCCAACATGTTGGCATGCCCGTCCAACATTATACAATGCTTCCTACAAGAAGTTTGTAGAATCATAAATTATCACACTTAGTTACATTTAAGAATCAATATCCTTCCGATACATAAAGCATATCTGACCTACTCCTTTCACAAGAAAAGCAATCTGGATTTAAGAAAAAGGAAACCAGATAAAACATCAATGGTCGCCGAAAAAATTATTAACATTTTAAGAGAAAAGTAACAGCTTGTCAACAATGAAACAAAGGGGAAAAAAAGACAACATGTTCTAACATGGGTTCCTCTCCGATGTTATTCATTCATGACAATATGAGCTCTGACCAAATTTTTTTACCACATTATTCCAACCTCCAGAATTACAGGGAGACAACTATCTTCAAAAACCTCCTCGGTTGGTATGCGCACAATGCTCAAAGAAGAAAGCCACCCATTAATTTATTTTTTCTTTCCATTGTTGAACAACATACCAAAGTATATGCTTTCACATGTCACACTAATTAAGATACAAGGCACGTGTTCAATAATATGAGTCAACATAAGAATGATGAGAAACATCCTATTATTAAACATACATCCTTCCTTGAGAACATGCAACCACGAAATAAACACCGAATTATGAAAGGAAACTCTGATAAACCATACCTGGCTGTTATTGCAAATACGTAAGTAATTATATAGGAAGGCAAAACCTTGTACCATACACAGGTTCTTATTTTGGACTCTAAATCCAAGGGCTAAATTGATTAAGGAAGTGCCTGCAATAGAGGATACTAATTAGCAAGGGTCCTCGACATGAGGGAAGCAGAAATGAAACTCAGAGATTTCATACCTGCACAGAGGCTGATCAGCGGATTGTCTGGTTGTGCTTTATAAGCTTCCAAATATTCTCTAGCTGCTGTTTGATGTTGGCTAATCATGGAAAACTGATGCCCATTAATAATCATTGGGGGTACACAATCTGGGTATTTATTGCGCACAGCATTCAAAAACTTGGCATGCTTCCCATATTTGCCAACCAATCTGCATCACGGAGGAACAGAGTTTTTGAGAAAAACAAATGTGAACATCAAATCAGTTCAATCCTATGGGAAACTGTAAGTCTGTCATCTTTTCACAACGAAACAAAAACTATGTTGCAAACAACACATTTCACTTTAAATTAAAAAATAAATCACAAAATCCTCACATTTATGAATGGCTTTGGGTGGAAAATGCATCTAAATCTAGTAGAACTTAAAAAAGAGAGAATGAGGGTAAGCTATCAGAAAAATATGGAAGTCCTTTTTTTTTTTTGATGAAATGATAGGCCAACGCCCTTTAATAAATTTAAGGAAGTGGCCCAAAGGGACAGAACAGAAACAGCAAAACAATAACAAGATATGGAAGTCTTAATAATTGAAACAAAAGTTAATACACCTAATACAACTCTTAACCTCTTATTTATCAACAAACAAGTTCGCCAGCATCATCCTAGTATGATCTGTGAAGTGATAAACCCTAGTAAAGCGATTCTGTTGAAATGATCACTGTTAACACAATGGAAAGAAATGAGCATACTGGGGCTTGTTCATTCCTCAAAAGTGACATGAATACAAAAATCTCAAATCAAATTCTAGAAAATTTAGGAAAGAGAAAAGAGAAGAGCAAAGACAATTAAATGGCTCATTGATTGCAATTCATCACACGGAAAATAATATAACAAACCCCTTTATATTATGTGTCTTTATTTCAATGAAAATACACATTTTCCTCCTAATAATGAATGTCACTTTCTACTTTCATTTGATATAGCATAATTCGCTTGGAAAAGGCCTCTGTGCTGTTCTCCAAGTTAAAAAGAACCATACAGATACTGAAATCTGATGAGTTTAGAAAAACTAAAATAAGCACCATAAAAAAATATTTATCGAATTTTTTTTCAATTGGCATATTAAATGGTTAGGGTACGGTTCAATACCTGGAGACAACCTTATAATAGCAATTCCAGGCAGCAACACTGTAAGGACGTTGTTGAACCATATATCTGGCACAATCGTACCCATGTTTGGGATCTGTAGTCTTGTATGCAATTTCTGTAAATAAAAAAAAATTAAGAAACATAAACAAACAATAGATTAAAATCATTCTCTGAAAAATTTTAAATTTAAAAGGTAAAACTCTAAATCAATCACATCTTTTCCCCCTTGTAAATTCTTTTTAGTGGGAAGGCAAGCTTACTATCCACACATACCCATAAGATACACTTTAGTTAATCTACAACACGAACCAAATATTGTAGACATGTAAAAACAATTATACAAGTAAATTCTAGCACTCACGGGCACCCAATGACCGCAGCTCCTCCTTCTCAACTGGAATTGTATTGCTTACAAATTTTAGACAGTGATTAATTATCTCCAATGCTTCCCAATAACGTTTCAGGGATGCAAGTGCTTTGCATAGCTGCATGTTATATACAATAAGCAAGTTAAGAAAAATTTATTGTGAGGGTAACAAGATCAATAAAAACAGTGCAAAGTTATCACTATTGAAGTGTGTGCAATAAGTAATGCCATCAACACTGAAGATGCCCAATCCAACTGAAGATCATATTTTAACCACGAGAAGAACATTCAAATCAGAGAAATTGCCATGTGTATTGCAAGTAAGCAATGAAAATTCACATGGTAGGGAATACATTCCAATCATAGTTGCACGCACCGAGTACGAGTGAACTAGGAGATGGGAAGAAAGCCAAGCAATGAAATGCTTATTGTCCAGATCTTGGAACAGATAATTTACTTATCATAGGGAACATGATTTGAGATTTACAGAGGAAGCATTTGGAGGTACGGAACAAGTAATTCGGGCAATCCCATCAGAAAAAAAATCTTGCAATTGAACTTATAATATTCTAGTCTGAGAATACTTATATTTTTTTTGTTGTTGGGAAAAAGGTTGGTCATTACTAGTTAAAGAAGTAGTACATAACCCAAGGAAAAAGGAAAGAAAAATAAAAAAGAGAAGGATATAGAGGAAGACGATGACAACACTGCACCCCTCAAAGGCCGAAGAAAAAAAAAATGCCCAATGGAAAAAATAAGAGTTTTCCCCACTTGATTCGGATAGTGGAAGCACCAGTGGAAAAAATGCCCCCAGTCTGAGAATGCTTAGGATTGGAACTTAGATGCGTACAATGACCTGCCAGACCTTATAGAAATTAGAAGAGTAAGGTAAAAGTTGGCCAGTAAATATTACAAACAGTATTGTAACTTGGGTGTGTACAATGAATGACCTTCCAACACTGATACCAATTTTACAAGATTTGGGGCAAAGTTAGCCAATAAGATATAAGATAGACATGAACCAAAGCCAACCAACACATGGAGCAGCTTATTCTCATTTAAAAAAAAAAAAAAAAAAACACATGGAGCAGCTTATTCTCATTTAAAAATGAAGCAGTGTCCATCCCAACAGGCCATAATCAGTCCAGTCCATCAGCATGTATATTGTTGAGAGATGGGTAAGGACCCCACCACCAAATTTCATTTCTGAAAAGTAAGCCAGGATTAGAAAAAAAAATAGCAATATTAAAGACGAAAAGGAAAATGAAGGAAAAAGAACTCTTGATGAGCTGTCTAAAGAGACCGCAACTAATGCATGGGCTCTAATGGTTATAACTCAGATGATCATTCCTCCTCGATCATTAGTCTTCCCTGGTTCATGTGCACAGCATGAGCTCCAGCTCCGAACTTCGCCCAATTTTTTATGAAATTTCAAGCCCATCCCATATATTTTGTAAACCTATCAGTCCGAATAGTCCACTAACCTATTAATAGCCCATTTATATGGATTTCCATTTAACCAAGAATTGACCATTCTACTAATGAACTCATTGTTATTGTTTGTGGTCCCTCGGCAGTGAAAAGTGTTTGTGGTCAAGTCTTATATAACATATAAATCCAGAAAAAATAAAGCATTTCTCGGAGGTTTTACGGAAGTCATGTCAAATTGACGAGTTGTAACTTACTGTGCCTTTAGGATTCTCTTTGGGAGGCGATACATCCATATGAATTAAAAATATCAGTCCAGAAAATTCCTGATTGACAGTTATTCAATCATACAAATTTGTCAAGTATATAGGAGGGTTTATTTGCAACTGTGTATTTTCCTTTTTCTCCTTCCAAACTTGTTTCATCAATCATATTCAAGTTTTATTCAGAGAACTGCACCAAGAGGCATATTCAATGCAAAAGTTGAACTCCAAACAATAGATTAAAGCATGACCATGAACACATGCCATTTTAAGCCTCTGGCCACACTTAATGTGACAGATGCACACCATATGTCATCCAAGTGTGGCGAGTGCAATGCATGTGCTAGTTTCTACTTGAAGTTTCTAGAAATTGAAGCTTGAAAGGGGAGGGATTTGGCTATAAATAAGAGTCCATTTGGACCCCTAAACATCATCAAATAACATCAACTCTATAAAATCTATATACTCACTTAAACCTCTCTTTCAAAGCTCTCTACCAACTCAGATCACTCTTTCCCAAAATACTTGCACCCCTCTCAAGGTCTATGTGAGATCTGGCGAATTTGTCCACATATAATTTCATATTGTATGGAAGAAATGCAATAGAGAATGTTGGTCATGGATACCAAAAGAAAGCTTATAGCCATTGCCTGCGGGAATCTGATAAGACAACAAAGGCACAAGGTGACCTTACTAGATGACTTGTAGATAATATGCATCTTGTTGGATTCCCTAGTTTCTGTGAAGCATGAAATGGATTTCCAGACTCCAGAAAGCTCCTGATAATTTGTAGGAATCTTCTAATCCCTCTCTGCTATTTCTCTTGGCCATGGACTGACACCAACCAAAACAACCAACTCACGCTACTACACAAATACGAGTATCCCATGGAGGATTCTTGAAAACATGTATTTCTGCTACAGACACTACATGACCATGTCCAACATTAATACTCATTTGTGACTCTATTTGATAAGAAATAGAGGACATTACTGAGTACTAACCGCAAGAATAAGCTGATAGTGTTCCTCATCCTTCAAGAGTTTAGGCAGGGGAGGTTCCCATAATGCTTCCTGTTCAGAAGTATTAAAGGAGTAAAATAACCAAGAGTGATGACAAAAGGATTCACTATAAAAATAATAATGAAAAGCCAAAAGATACAATAAGATACTGATTTCTCATCTTCAGATTCATCACTATGCCAAGTCTGCCCAGCAGCCAATGCTGCAGCCTTTTTTTCTTCCTTAATAGCTTCTATTTTCTTCAATGATTTCTTTGCTCTATATGCCCTGACCCTGAGGAAGAAATAGCTCATATGATCAACATGTACGCACTCATGTAAAAAATTTAAAAGAAATGCAGAAGATACATACTAGAGCTCATAAAGCATATTAAAAAGATAGCGGTAACATAATGCAAACAACTTCCAACATTGTAATATCAGAGGCTGAATGAAGACCCAGTGCGCAGGATTCCCTCTTCTCGATTTTCCCAACTAATTTGTGAAGCTTCCTCTCCCTTGAAGACTAGATGTTTTATATAGCTTCTCTCCATGGGTAAAGTCATCAACAAATCAAATCATTTGGGATAATGACGATAACACCACTAGTGAAGAAACTAAAGAACGCTTGTTCTTTGGTTGCTCTTTTGGCTCTCATAATTGGCTAAAGGGGGGTTTAGCTCTTGGCTAACCATGCAATTTTATCAACCTTGAAGGCATGTGGGAGTGGTTAGAGAAGGAAAAGATGAAGCCGTTCTAATAAGGCTAACTTTCAAGGCCTTATACCTCATGTGGCATGTTGGACAATTTGGCACTCGTGGAAAAAGCTTATTTTTCAAAAGAAATGACCATATGTAGAAAATGTTTGGAAAATCATCATGGCATCTCATAGGGCTTTGGTATCAGTGATTCTAAGTGAAGAAAAAGTACCTTCTGTAATGGGGACTATTTGGAGAGGGTACATGAGGGTAAGGTGTTCAGACACCTTTGGGTTTCCACAGTTTTTTCTTTCTTTGTAATTGGAGATCCCTCATCTCCTTTTGTTCGAGGAGCATATGAATTGCTCTATCCCCTTTTCAGGAAAAAAAAAATCATTGTAATATATAACTTTTGGTAACAGATGACCTTGCCAGTCCTATTACTACATTTTAGAAATTCAATAAACATGCAAAAATAAAGTGTGAACCATGTTCCAAGGTACCAGCACCATAGATTCCTAAACCATTCAAAATTTTATCTTGGAAGAATTACTACAGTCGTTTTTCTTGAACTTTTCATATGATTTGTCTAAGAAAAGCACCCAGATGGGGCACCAAAATACCTTCAGTGTGAGGAAAGCCAGTCAGACTTCATAAAAGCATACATCCACAAACCTCTAATGCAATTTTGTTTTTCCTTTTACTTTGTTAACTCTGCTGTAGAACAAAAAGGTGAAAAACCCAGAGAAACTACATATCAGAAGTGTCAAATGATACACTATTTCATATAATTGTGGAACAATACCTACAAGTATTTAATGATACGTATAGGTACCAAACCAATGTGAGTCCAACACAACAACATAACTCTGCTTATATATATGGCTTAAGTCATTCAGAAAAGCGTTCTCATGAAACTAGGATATAAATTGGCTAGCACTCTGAAACTGGTAAAGGTTCTATCACTTTCATAGTACCCATTCCGAAGTCAAATTTGCAAATACCAACTTTAAACTTACATCTTGTTCACATCATGAACCACTTTGAGAATGAGAGATGAGCCATATAAAGGTTATATAAAATTTCCTGGATTTCAAGTCATGTTGAACTCTATCCATGACTGACAGGAATGCAGATTCACACAATTATTTCATTACAACATCATGCCTTCAAAAGATGCTGCATATGACTCCGTGCCTGAGAAGCATACATTTCCTTTTTTTAATAATAAAACATATATATTTCCCTTTCTTTTTTCTTTTTTCTTTTGAAAAAAACATACATTTCCATATCGCCAAAACTCAAAGAGAATAGCCCTTCAATTTATGACATCATCTATCATCACCTCTATTTGTTAGGGAATTTGTCATAAAATAAAGACTTCTCCCACATTAACAAAAAGAACTCACAAAGAAAAGGCTTTGGTTAAAGAATCTCCTTCAGATTAAAATTCAGATATAGTCGGGTAGAAACTCACTTATCCGATGGATGTGCAATTGGAGTGAATCCAACAAATACATCATCATCTTGATGATCATCCAACAATTTTGACCTTTCAATTAAGACACTTCTAGTAAGCCTTTTCTTTGTTCTAACCTGCATCCAGTGAGAATAGAGTGGCAAAAACAATGGGGCATCATAATAATTTCAGAAATATATCTAGGAAGAATGCAAATCTATATAACAAAAAATAACTTTTTGAATGACAGAAACATTCTCAAAATGAACAAATCAACTCCCATCAGAAACCTTTCCAGAGCCAATGTTCCTCAAATATTCATCTACCAAGGCCAAAAAATTAGCAATGCATCCTTCATTAATTTGGCGAGGACTTCCCAGGAGATCACCCATCCTACTACTACTTTAACCCAAACACGCTTAACTTTGAAATTTAGAATCTTTTGATAGGATCCGGTGCATTAGTACTGCAATGATCGCACCCATTTCTAAAATTGGACGGCCCATGATCCTTCCAATGTCAAGAGCGAGAGGTTTTCGCTGCTCTGTGAAGCCATCATTACTTTTCCAAAGATTTGTAAAGGTATTTATCCCAAACGGACATGAATTCTGCACCTTGAGCAGCAAAAAATCAGGGTTTTGTTGTCTTACATTAAATGATTTAAAATATTTTCTCTCAGGTTTGGTGCTTCTCATTCCTCCAATGATCCATATCTGATGGCCATCTGGAATTGGCAAAACCTACCTACCTCATGCAATGAATACGTGTCTCTTATCTTCTTTCGCCTTATTGTTTCCATATTTAAGTGGAGATGGAAGATACAGCAGCAATCTTCTCAAACCTAGGAGGTGATATACATATCACAATCAAGCACGGGAACAACCAGATTGCAACCGATCTGATTGAGAATTTGATTGAAGCTAGGACAGGCAACACTGAGATGACAATGAGAAAACAAAACCAGACAATTTAAGAATTCGTAGTGACCATCATTTTTCCTTTGGACTAAGAACACTTGAGACTTTTAAACAGCCTTTAATCATGTTTTGCAGGAGTCGGACAGTATAGTTGAGACATGCTGAACCATGCAATTCAATTTAAATTAGGTGATTTATTGCCCACTATTTAACTAGAATACTACATAGTATTAAATGATATCATAATATATAATTGTATGCATACGTAAAAACTCAATTACATATTGACCAAAAAAAAACACAATTACATGAAAATTCTCCACCATCCAATGTTCAATGAGTATTCAAAAAAAGGTCAAAATTCATGTTCTTCATCCTTTTTTATCCTTTTTTTTTTTGGAGAAAGCCGGCATCCACCAAATTTAATTGGATAAGTGTTCGACTGATAACATACTTCCAACTAGGTCAATAGAAGAGATGTGTCCTCTTTCTATAACTTTTCTTGCAACTCACAAAATTATATGTCCAAAACATTATGACCATGCAATCATTCAAAGATGTAACATACAACATTATATACATCACTTTTATGACCGTGGTTGGGAGTGCACCACAGAAGTTTTATTATCAATACAATTAGTACACTCAGACAAGGTTGAAACATAGAAAAAGGAAAGGGAAAAAAATCTAGGAAACAAGGAGTTTCGCATGAACAAGATAAGGAAAATAAACCCCACAACCACAAGTTAGGGAACCTTGGAAACCAATAGGGCCAATGCCATAGAGAAACACCAATCCTCACCAGTCGAATTCCACAAACCTTGAGGCACCCAAGAATTCCTCCAACATGTTTTTCCATGTACACTTGCATCCCCTTAAAACACTTTTTCATTGTTAGTCAACCAATTCCAGCATAAGGCATGTAGAATTATTTTTTGCCCATTATCCATTTTGTTGATGAGCAAAAGAACCTCCATGTATGATGAAGAATCTTGAAAGACACCCACTTCCCAAAACGCAACAGTTGTTGGGAGTAACTAAGAACAAATGATACTGGTTATTAAATATACGACAATCATGAGGAATATGAGGTGAACAGCAACAGGACACTCAGCAATCACCAAACTATAATATATAATGGGATAATGGTATTTTTATTATTATTTGTGTGGGGGGTGACAAGTAATTGAAAGAGCGACTGAAATGAGCCAAACGAAGATTTGGCCAAATCACCCCACACGTTGGCAGAATTAGGTTGCCTTACACTTTCATCTTTAGAAAGAAAAAAAAAACACGAATCATGCATATAGAAAATCCATGCAATTTATGTAATTATGCAATAATGCTATTACCTTTTGATTTCGAGTTTCAACAAACAATGTCTCACGAACAGGTGACAAGATTGCATCAACAAAGTTCTCAAGCATTCCTTTTGAGTGATAAATTTGAGCAAGGCGCATTCTTATTATCCCACATAGCCAGAAGGGTTTGGGGCCCCATGAATTTCGGTCTACAGCAGATTCCATTCAAAATCAGAAGAAAACAAAAGGCCAAAGATTTCTTTGTATACCATTGTATAGGCCTCAAATGTGAATTGTGAAGTATTGACAAAGTACCTAAATCTTTAGGGGCCGAAAGCAAACTGATTGCTTCATCTTCTTTTTTCTCTTCAATAAGAAGGGAACACAGGGCTAGACGTACATCCACACTGTTCTCCATTTTAGACAGAGCTGCAAGAAAGGACCAGAGTAATTTAGAATCATTTATCATACTTGGAATTCCTCTGCCAAAAATGTAACAATTAGGTGCGATAGATGATAAAAAAAAAAAAAAAAGCCAAAAACCAACTATGATGGAGTAACAAGCATAATTGGCAGGGATGTCCAGAATACATCATTAACATATTTTTGAATTAAGAATAACAACATAACTTGAAACTTTATGATTGAAAAGGAGAGTATAATGGGTGTTTGAATCGATGAGCTGGGGGTTCTCTCTCCCAGGAATGCTCAGGTTTTTGGCTGAAGGCTTCAAGCCTTTCAATTCAAGATAACTCATCAATAAAAAGAATGTTGTAGTTTGCAAATTTTTATTGCACAAAACACAAATTCACATGTGAAATGTTATATATTTCTATAGCTCATCATAATCAACTATGAATGATGTGTTGATTATTTAATAAATCTATATAATGTCTTTTTAGAATTTGACGAAATTTTCTTATAGTTTAATTCTTCGTATATTTTCTTATTTTCAGACATATAATAGACCAAATTGGTAAAGAAAAAGAGTATGGCTGACTTGGTGCGCACAACAGGTTGATTCAACTCCATTAAGTTATTTCGGATTTTCATTTTTGAATCAGTTTCATAAGTCGCATCGAATCACAGCAATCCAATTTGTCAGGGAAGAAAACTCCCCTGAACTGGCCAGGCTATGGGATTCACCCCAATTTTAGGTTGAGTCATTTGAGACAGCTGGATGAACCAGTGTTTAAAAAGGCCAAGTTGTCATGTGAATAAGATATAAGAAAATAATCTTAAAATAATTATAGGTTCATCAAAATGGAAAAAAAAACTATAACTCTATAAGCAAATTTGTATTCAACTATTCATGTATTTTAAAGTTTCCACAAACTTTTTGTATAAAGGGTGATTAATTCGATAGAAAAGATGGATTTCTAACCAAAAAAAAAAAAAAAAACTTTTGTCCTTTCCCATCATTCATTGGGATAAAAAAGAGCTAGTAATTCTTTTCAGAAACAGAAAGAAACTTGCATAATTCCATTTTCCCCAACCATAAAGCCAAAGGAGTTTTTGATAGAACAAATTCCAAGGCCTATTGTGGTGAGGTCTTGTTTTTGTGTGTGTGTGTTGGGGTGGGGGGGGGGGGGGGGGCGCTGCTTTTAAATAAAATTACAGGTAGTGTGCTCCCATCTTTTGTCAGGAAAAAAACTTGGCTAAGGGAGATGTGTGGATGCTAGAGAGAGAAGTCAATGAAGGAAGCATTGGTTTCCCATATCCATAATTTGAGACTTTTACATTTCAAAGACATGCCTCACCAGGATGCATATTTGCAATTAAACTACGGTAGATCATAGCTTAGCATAATCCCTTGAAGAAAAACACATGCCCCATTAGCTTAGTGAGCCAAATGCATGTTATAGTACAAAATTACAAGTTTCATAAAGCATGAAATTACATTGTTGAAGCCTTGAAGGTTGTTTCAACAATATCTGAAAATAAAACTGAAACAAGTTTCATTTTTTATTTTCAATAAATCAGGAAATAAATGGCCAAATAACCATTATCATACTCAATTTCTTTCACAAATGTTAATTGAGGCAAATTACCTTTATAGAAGTATGGGGTTGCTTTTGCATGTTCCTTTGATGATAAGTAACACTGAGCAATTTTCAAATGTACATTGCCCTGCAAAAATTGAAATGTACCTTACCAATCAACAAGATGCTTAATTATTCAACAAAATATATACAACTAAACCAAGTGTTACAACCTTGTGTCCAACATCTCATACCCATGTTGGAACATAGGCATGCTTGAGTATATTTTACAGAATCACGAAGAAATAGGAAAGAGCTATTTTAAGCTGTGCTAGTTTTATTTTCTTTATAAAAAAAAAGTTGTTCTAGTTTTATGATATCATTTCCTCATCAGAAACAAAGTACAATGATCACCATCATTGTCCTTCCTATAGTTGAGATGTTAATGGGAATTGATTGAAATAGAAAAATTAAGATATATCAACACACTTTGTCGAGGAAATATCTATAATTCCATTGACAATCAACAGACAAAATTAAATTACTACATTCCCACAAATAGCAAAGTAAAAGATTTTTGTCTGACAAAATCTCAGCATATAGAAAAATCGGAAAAGGGTTATTATGTTGAAGGAGCCAGGAAGAATTCAATTTTATTCGTGCCTACCTGTGTCTGAACTCTAAAAAAGAAAAAGTACAGATGCCAATAATGTTTTGCAAGAATTAGATGAAATCAGCTAAATTTATCAAACTATATATATTTTAGAGGAAGGTGGAGTCAGATACACTATCAAACAATACATCATTAAGAAGCCAATATTGGTAAAAATTAAAAGGCATATCATGACGTCATGGCACGAAAAAGGAAAGCTTAGAGATCAATTAGATATTGCACATCTCATCTTACATTCTCATGTATATTTGCAGCTTCTAGCATAAAATAATACTTCAGTGCATAATCAAAATGCCCAAGTTCGAAAAACAAGTCAGCAACTTCAGTAATCCGTTTGCCATCTCTTCCAGCATTCTCTACTCGCAGATCCCTGAAATGGAGCTGGAAAAGCAGTCTTATTAACATAAAGTAACCCATAACCAATTTGACATGTTACATGCATCAGAAAAGAAATTCTCATTATCAATTATTCAAGCTCAAATATCATCCACACAAGAAATGAATAACCGCAGGCACATCATTGGGTATGTGTAAGCATATACACAAGAATGTAAATGCGCATACAACATTGCTTGTCTAGTTACCACAACAATGAATAGAATACATAATACACTGGCAAGGAGCATGAAAACTAAGCACACCTAGCAGAAGATGGAAAATGTAGGGAAACTTGTCTGAAGAAAATAATATTGAACAGCAATATTGATATAAAGAGTAAAGATAGAAGGCCTCCAACCTGAGCCTCCTCGAGATTTCCAAGGCAGGCATGGCACATTCCTGCCTTAACAGTCAAATATGATGGTAAATCCTTGCCAGAGCAAATCACTGATCCAGCATTCTCAATGTGTTGAAGCGCTTTAAGATGCTCTTTATTTTTCATGAGCATCTCAGCTAGAAGATCAACGACACCAAGGTCAGCTTCTGAGGCATGGACTTTAACATAATCCTCCAAAATACCAATTGCTCTATCAATCTGGCCATAGGTTCTGTGCATCTGAAAGAAATCAATGAGAGGATACTCATTTCTATCACTGTACACTGCTTGAATTTATCTAGAAATACAAATTATTCTGTCTAACAGAAACCAGTGAAATGAAAAAATAATATAGTTATCGGATTAGGCATTGGCAGAAGGTTCTAGTCCTGCTAGGATTGGGAAGCTGTGATGCATGGTAATCTGTAATAACATATCTGTGCCAGATACCCAAGTACTAGGGGTGCAACTCGGGCGGGTTGGGTCGGGTTCGGGTCGGGTTCGACATTAACCCGCATTGCAGAGAGTCCAACCCGAACCCGAGCACGAACCCGGCCTCAACCCGAAGGGTTCAACCCGAACCCGAACCCGATCTCAACCCGCGGGTTCGGGTCAGGTTCGGGTTGAATTCGGGTTCGGTCGGGTTTGGGTCGGGTTCAGGTTGAATTCGGGCTCAAGTCGGATTCGGCCGGGTTTGGGTCGGGTTCGGGTCGGGTTTAACACCTAAAATATCATACAAAATATTTAATAAACAACAAAACAAACTTTAATTAATTATTAATTAAACCTTATATACAAATAATTAAAAGTAATATCTATAATAATTAATCCAAACACAACAAACATAGTGATACTCTAATTTGTGTAATTGTTTATTATGTTTTAGGAATTTAGGGTTTTAGATATAGGTATGTTGTTATGGCAGCATAACATTTGTTAACCTGGGGGGTCGGGTTCGGGTTGAGCCCGCGGGTTGAACCCCCCAACCCAAACCCGACCCGAATTGGGTTCGGGTTGGTTCGGGTTCGGGTCGGTTGAACCCGACGCCAAAAAACTCCAACCCAACCCGCCCACGAGTCGGGTTGGGTCGGGTTGGGTCGGGTTCAACCCGCCTAAGTTGCACCCCTATACCCAACACCATACTTCCAAAAATTTTATGGACACGAGAAGCCCAAATATATTATAGTAACTAATTATAATGTAGTATATGTCAGATGTATGACTACGCAATAACATAAGATGTAATATGTTCAAAATAATACTACAAACCTCAATTTAGTGCAATAAAGCATAAAAAATGCATTATTATATGCATGTAAAGGATAATGCTAGTATTTTGGTACACGGAACAATTTGATGCATTTATACCCATGACCTAAAAATTTAGAAATGCCAATCAATTCCCTCCAATCTACAATGAATAACCAAAGGTAGACTGAGCAACTGGAGGAGCAAAATGAGTCAAACCATGGCTACTTTTACACTTTGGAGAAACATACTATCCACTGGTTTGCATGGATGTTTACTGTTTTTTTATAAAATCTGGTCGCATTCCCATCTCTGTCTCCAAAAATTACAAAAAAAAAAATGATATGTGGGTTTAGTTAAAAAAAAGATTAGAACACCATCAGAGTGAAAAATCATATAATCAAAACCAAATATACAATCTATCATAACTCCAAACAAACATGTGTTCATGCATTTTCCATAATAAAAAAATGACATGGTACAATTATTTCCATCCTCTTCAACAATGCTCTACCATCTTCTAAACATTTCTAAAGTCTACCTTGGCTATCTTTGGCACATCCGAATTTGTGAGATTTCCAATCAAGGTCAGCAAGACAATTAAAAATTATTAAAATAAAATTTTTCTGGATGCCAATTCTTCACCCTGACATATGTTTCTTTCTGTCAGAATGAGAATGCAATTGTAACAGAATTCATAAAATGAGCAAGAAATTAGGAAGTTCATGATGTTAATGGGAGCATTCTATGCTAACTGGAGATGCAAAAACATAGCAAAGGGAAGGTTTCAAAGTTGAATCTAAATATCACCACTAAGGCTAATACTGCTACAGCTTCACCTCAGGGATCCATCAATGAACGAAAATGATATACCTTTCAGTAAGAACAAGCCATATGAAAAAAATTCAGTGCCGAAAAAAATTTGTTGAAAAGGTTTTCTCCTCCTTCCCAAACCATCATTCCTTCCCCTGGCACATATGCAGTACCAGACGGCCCAGTGAAGAATAATATATATGTAGAAAAAAATTTCTAGCTTGGTGAAGAATATACAAAAATATGAAATTCTACAACATGTCAATGCAGCCATTTTCGTTGCATAAGCAAATTAAAGACAAAAGTTGCCAATGTTCTTCATATAATCCCCTCCTATGCGGCACATGCACACAAATACATAAAGATTTATCATGAACAAGTTTGCAGCTTTCTGCAAATATACAGTCCATTGATGGAAAGTGCAAACAACAATGTTTCACATGTTAACTTTTGTTACCATCAGCAAGCTAAATCTGACATTAAATTAAGAATATAATGGAGGAAAAAGAAACCTTCGCAGCCATCTTGCGTGCATTAACATTCGCAGGACATATCCCTATTATTTGATCATAGGTCTTTGCGGCTTTTTGATAATCTCCAAGTTCAAAATATAGTTTAGCAAGATTGAATCGAAGGGTCAGGTCTTTAGGGTCTGCTGTAATTGCTTTTGAAAGGCACCACCTGGCCTGACGAATATTACCTTGCTCTCTGGATTAGAAAAAAAACAGATATCAGAGGTGATGCACAGATTTCCATTTAACACAAAAGATGAATCCTTATTCCTGTACATGATAAAGATGAGAACATGGGGTCATTGTCAATGACAAAGTTGAAAACAATTCAACATGTACAAATAAAGGGAATGCAATGGCAGATTCTCTAGCAAATGAGGGGAAGAAAGATCATCCAAATTGTGATTTTGTCTTTGCATTGACATCAAGAAAAGTAACTCAGTCCCCTTGAGTTATAATCTGTCAATGTATCTATTTTAGTAGTTTGGCTCATGTAACTTTCAATACAAGGGAGAACCACACAATCCCAGATATGCACTTTCTAATTCCCCAATAGATATTCTATTTTGACTCAAAAATAAAACAAATTAACCAATTTTTTATTGGATAGTCAAAGAGATGTCAATCCTATATCAAATATGCCTTCATACCTCCTAGACTCCTCGTCTAAAACACTATCCAAGTCAAGGGAAGTTTAGGTTACTCCCTGTTTACATGAGTGTAAATACACATCCATTGAGGACAGTTCCTTACCTACAAACTGATATCATCAAAGAATTTTATGAAAGACTGTGAGAGAGAGAGAGAGAAAACAAACAAAAAAAATGACAAATAATATTTAATGTACATAAAATATATTTATTCAAGAATCTTTTCCGAGCTCACATGGACCAGGTTACAAGCAACTTCCACAAAGATGGATCCTTGGTAGTCGAACGAAGGGCAGCAATCATGCAATAATTCAGCGCCCTTTTTCTATCTCCCTTAGCATTATGGACAAAACCAAGTGTATGGTACGTTTCAGCCAAATTTGGCGCCAGCTGTACGACATCTTTCAGCAAACGAATAGCCTGCATCTCAAATTGAATGATGGTATTCAGCAAACTCTGCATTTTATTTATTTGTTCACTAAGCACACGATCATTTAAACTTGGGGCCACACATGGTATAACCTTGTGCCTCAAGCATGTTGCTCATAAAGCAACACACAATGTTCCATAAGGTGAATGGAGAAGGATAGTGTGCCAACAGAATGTGAATTTGTAGGTGCAAGTCAAAGCAATTAGGGGAAGTAAGAATGGCTCCCAGTTTTCTATACAATGAGAGATCATCAGACACTTGTAATCATCACATGATTGTTTTATCACAGTTGCCATTGTTCTTTAATTTAAATGTAACCACACATTATTATTTTGCAAGTGTGGAGGCTATCCTATTCTTTGGCCTTCTTTGATGCATTATTATTTTCTAAGTTAAGTTTGTACGGACATCCCTCGGGGCATTCTTCTGTAATTAGAACGCTCCTACATCTTATTCAAAACAAAAACAAAAAATGTAACCACACATTGATGAAATATCATAGCTAAATTTCTTTGAGAAAAAGAGGGAGCTCACTACCTGAATTCTATAGGAAATAAAAGAAAAACAGAGCAGAAACTCCCAATAAGGACTATTAAAGTTAACTTCCAAATGTTGGAGAGCATGTATAAAAAACACATGTCAAGCACGTGTACTTTTTTCCTAGGATAAAAAACCAACTTCCAACTAAAACCTTGGCTTAGGATTTGCAAGCATAGAATATGAAAAATGTAGGATTAGTTCATCTCACCTCATCGTAGAGCCCAGAAGCATAATGAAGGGTAGCATCACGAAGCATTCTAGTGATTTCAGGGTTCAGTTTATTCCTTGAACCTGTCCTTCTTCCCCTTTTCTTTAGCTGCAAAAAGAAGAGCAAGGATTCATGAATTAATTATCTCAATAAACAAGTACAAACATTGCATCAATGCAATACAGGAAAGGTCTAGTGATGCATTGCATCATGAGATAGCTCTGCCAAAGTAGTTGTAGATATATGATGCTTAGTAATGTACTTGTGCAGGACAGTTCAAAGTATATTATATTTCATACAAACATTTGTATCATCGGTGTGATGTCAAGTGTCAGTGTTAGAATGTCAAGTTCAGAAGCACCAACTCTAACTATATTCTCATAAAAGACTAGGGCTGGTTTGGCAAAGGGATAAGTGAGGGATAAATCATTGAAGAACAACTTATCATGTTTGTTATAAAAAATAATCAACATAAAGAGGGGACAGTTATCCAAATTTTAAATGAAAATGAGAATATTTTGTTCAACCTATAGATCAGAATAAAATTTATCCATTCTTTTTATCTTAGTTTTGATAAATATGAACAAGAAAAAAACTGACTAAAATTAGGAAAAAGTATCCTCAAAATCTTATCATATTGCCAAACTAGCCGTCAAGTTCATAGACAAAAAATTATTTTTATTTTTTGGGAAGTTCATGGACAACATGTTTTTTTATTATTATTTCGAAGAGACCCCTCGTTGTTAATCTTATGGTCAAACTGGGAAGGCTACCTCCGTTTGTTTGTCCCAGTCTCACGGAAAATTCTTTCAAATAATCACCACCAAATAGGTGGGTAAGTCAGTGCCAAAACTCGAACCCAAGACCTACCTTAGCACAGGTAAACCCTGAACCGTTGTGCTATGGCCACTGGGGACAGATGGACAACATGTTACACCATCAAAATTGATGAAAACCAATTGGAAAAACTTTCATCAATAGTAAAGTGTTCGTCCAATGAAAAATCAAGACTAGCTAAAGTGATTCATGGTTGGAAAACCAAGGATAAAGTAGAAAATGATACCTTGCCTGATCGTCTCCTATGTGATCCAAGCTCCATGGCTTCCATTATTTCATCCATGCTTGCACCAAAAAAATCCTCTTGCCTAGGCTTCTTCACAGACTCATCACTACAAAAGATTCATCCAATTATTCCATTAAATAATATCAGATAGTAGTTATATAATTATGGATAAAAATCTGACTATTATATTCACTTTTCTTCACATGATTCAATTTTTCTTATAAAATAAAAGGGGGGGGGGGGGGGCACTTTACCATTGCCGGAGTTCGTCAAAGGCCTTACGCTTCCTCTGCTCGTGTTCGAGGCGCTCAAGCCTCTCGTAGAGCTGGAGACCACCCTCCGCCGTCCCGTCGCCCTCCACGAAGTCCAGAGGGTCCACTCCTCCATCGAAACGGAAGGTGTAACCTCCGTCCTCAACGTCGTCCTCTTCCTCTTCTTCTTCTTCTCCGACTTCGTAATCGATATCTTCTTCATCATCATCATCTTTTCCGTCAAACGCTTCTCCTCCTTCTCCCTCCGCCATTAGAGCTTCTCGAATGTCCGATATTAGGGTTTAATTGAACCTTGAAATTCTGATGGAGCGAAGGAGACGAATCTGTTTGAATACGAGTGCACTGGGATTGAGAATCATGATTGGGATTAAAAATCTTTGATCAGAGGGGTTAAGAATCCCACTCAAAATGTGGTATTCCCCTATCTCAATCTCTGTGTATTGAAAAAAACTCTTCATTTACCTTGACATATATATATATATATAAATAAACATATGTAAATACTATATTAAATTTCTTTAAACTAAAAATGTTCCCATTTGTTACCCCTGGATAATTCATTAATTATTTCTCTACCAAATCTTAAAGCATAATGTATTATTCATTTGGATAAAATTTCATTCAATCCAAGAAAACTAATGACAATTTAAACTCATTTATGACACTTTAATGACAATCCATTTTTTGTCATTTCAAATCATAATTTGTTAGAATAATGGATAGGATACCCATTACATAGGGTTTGTTGTTAATTCTACCATTTAATATTTTATAATATACATTTATATATATATATATATTATTAATATATAAATTATTACATAATATTATATACAAATATATTAATATTTTAGTTTATTCATTAATATTTTATACATAGATACATATACATATGTCCGAATTTAATTGACTGTTTAACCAATTTTTTTAAAAAAATTTACTATCTGAATTTTTTTTTCAATTTTGCTCTTCATGATACAGGATGTGTAGCCATCTTCAAATTATTATATGGTGATCTTAAAATATTTTATTTTAAATTTATTACCCATATCAATGCATTCACCATGTTTGAGTTTTAATGATATCACTCGCCGTCGACCAGAGAACACACGTTTAAGTCTTGATTGTTGCGTGCGGCGAACGGCAGGTGCGGCCGCGACGATTAATTTATAATTAGATTTGATTATCCATGTATGCAAAAACATGATACATTAAAAAAGGTATCAAATATTAATGTAATTCACATCTATTAGCATTTATTTAATTCACACATATTTGATTAACATTTACTCTATTCTTGGATTTCTCTACACTCCCCAAATAATCAATAGTCCATAAGATTTACCCAACAAAAAAATATATAATTCACAATAATTAAAAATGCAATCCGCTATAAAAATGGACAAAATTCGAGCTTTGTTTGAACTCAACAATAGATTTAATTCAACGAAAATCCATTCGATTCATCATATCATGATGGCTTCACATTTCACATCCTTATATGATGTAGATCATTTATGATTCGTCGCATCCATTAATTATGAAAATGTTATTGTAACTAAATTTTTTGATTTTTGTCTATGTGCATTTGCACATACACAACAACTAGTACATTTTAAATTTCTTTTAAATGTTATTTGTTTGGATAAATAAAACCAAATCGTTATTCATTTGGATGAAAACAAATGAATGACAATTTAAACTCATTTAACACCGATTGCAATCCATTTTTTGTTTTTCAAATCGCATTCTCACTAAATGTACCATATGTATATATGTATACTATGTGTATATGTTATAAATATATTATTATATATATATGTATGTAAATTGGGTATTTTATAAATATATATTATTTATATTGTAATTTAGGTATTATCAAACACATGATTTAGATTTTCAATCCCAATGTTGTTTTCTAAATCATGTTCGTTAGCAAACAAATTGACATAATTCTCAATCCCAATCTATCTGGATTTGAAATCTTAGAATTCACGGAATCTCAATTCCACTTGTCAATCAAACAGAGGAATGGAGGATTGAATTAATGGGGACCTTTTTCGAATATCTGTCTACAGGGAATCAAATTGCAATTACGCCAACTAATTAATAAAAGTATGAAAGAAAAACAAGGACAAATAAGTGATTGGTGACCGCAATTTGTCTACAGGCTGAGGCACTTATAAGAAAGGTGCTGATGGGATTCCTATCAAGGATCCAAATGTATGACTCAATAACTGGGCATTTATAAATTTATTGCACTTTTTGGTAATTCATATCATAATTATGGTGTGTTTTATTTTATAGATCTTTGCTGTTGTGACTATTGGGTTTGTGAAAGATGCTAAAGATCATATTGATGTTCAAGGATTCAATATTTATCATAAAAATCGACTCGTCAAGGTTTGATTTTGTTTGGGATCTTTTGTTCAGTGCAATTAAAATTGTTAAAATGTGTTTAAAAAAATTATCTTGATTCTGTTGAATTATCAACTTGTTTATTTTCAGTTTTCACATGCCCTAGTATTCAATTTTTGAGTTTGATGCTATTCAATGTTGTTTGATGGGTGTCTGTTGATTAAATTTTATAGGCCTTGGAGGCTTAAAGGGATTGGAGCAGTAGAGCAGAAATTGAACGTAGGAGATGCAAGACGATCTCTTTTCATTAAAATGTTAATCATTTAGTACTATTGTTTGTGATATAGCGCCACAGTTTTTTTTGTTTGAAATAATGTTAGAAACAAACCTATGAAGAATAATGCTTCCATTTGCCATATAGTTGTTTTTATCATGAATTAGGTAGATGGAATTGACATGAGCTCATATAACTCTTTAAATATTTTTTATCAATCATTTTTATAGGTTTCATATGAAAAATTTTAAAAATCTATATGAAGAAGCAACGAGAAGATAGAAAAAATTATTGCGGCCGTTTAGTACCATGTCGCAAAAGCCAAAAAATAAAAATAAAAAAGTTTTTTGCGACGCCTAGCTTATCTGTTGCAAAATATATAGTTTACATGTTTATAGCAAAAAAAAAGTAAGTTTTTGCGACGGATTATTTGTGACGGTAGAAAAACCGCTATAAAAGATATTTGTGACGGCTAAAAACTGCTGCTAATCTTTTGCGACGCCGTTTGGTATGACGAACTCAAACCGTCGCAGAACCGTCGCAAAGGATATTTGCGACGGTTACAGAGACTATTTGCGACGGTTTGAAACTGTCGCAAGAAATGATTTTCCCTGTAGTGTAAGTTCGGATAAGTTTGAGTCAGTTTATAAAAAAACTATTTGGTTCAGCAGAAATTATAAGCACTTATGCAAATAAGTGTGTTTGGTTCACTATTGAATGGTAGAGCTTATTAGAAGGGTATTTTGGTACATTCAATAAGTGTTGAATGTTATTTGATGTTTAGTTAAAAATTTAAAGATTTGCTTATTTTTTCCTTTAATAAACAAAAAATTAAATTTGAGTCAATAAAATACATATACTACACCACTGCAATTTGTACTACAGATTTTTGGATGTTAATAGCATCAGGAGAATTTCACATTCAATCTTGACCGGTCAATCAAACATATAAACATAAACATATAAATTTCTTCTTATCAAAGTTGTTTAAAAAATTCCATTTGTTCCCAAACTTTTCTCAAACAAGCTTATTAGAAGTGGCAAGTGGGTTTGCCACTTGGAGCTCACTGTTATTATCTGCGGCATGTTTCTTTTTCCCCTTCATTTTGTGAATTTTGACCATTGTAATTTTGATCATCCCTCTTTTTCAGAATCCAGGATTACCAGTGTATGTTCTCAATGAAAGCTTAGAATTACATTCTGTTATCTATGTGGCTCATTGTCTTTGTGGTTCTCTAGATTATAATTACTGTCTTGCATGATCTATTAGAGCTCTCTTTCCTGATCTCAAGTTATAAATGAACTAAATTTCCCTCCAAAAAAAGTGTCATTTTTCATATATAATGTACAGTAATTATTCAGTGAGATTGATAGGGTGGTAGTATGTGAAGCATCTAATGACTAGGGGCCGGGTCCTACTTTCTTTTGGTAATGTGTGAACCTCATTTACCAACTATTTTTTACAGTGATATTGATGAGTGTGTGCACCATTTTGTTCAAACTATTTTTTACAGCGATATTGATGGGTGTATGATCCTCATTTACCAACTATTTTTTACTTTGACCATTTGAATACCTCATACCCCTTTGAGGATCTCATTCTTTATATCCATGTTATTCATTGTGACAGTCATAGAAAAAGCATATCAATTTACAAAATGGTCAAAGTAATTTAGATAAAGGCTTTTGTATTCAAGAATTTGAGATGTCCTTTCATATTCATTAACATGCGTTCTTTCCTGGATGGTTTAGAACTCATGAATAAAAATTCAGTTGTCTTGCCTTTACTCCCAGCACAATAAAGGCTTCTTTTTTTGATCAGTTGAGATGCTTCATCTGTTTTGCTAGGACTCTGAATGGGGTTTAATTTCCTATTTATCAATGAAATCACTTAGAACTATATATATATCACTATATCAATATATATTCTATCATGACAAATGTAAAAATAACATATATGTTATTTTAACAAAAGCATCGATGTGTTTCATTAGTCAAATATATACTTAAAAAATTAAAACATGTAATGTAAAAAAGACTTCCATGTGGTGTTTCATTATTCACTCTCTAAAGTGGTATTTCATTATTCACTCTCTAAAGTGATACATGTATTTTATGAAACAAATAAATACTTTTTTTAATGAAAAAAATGAGCACATTTTCAAGTATTCAATCAAACATAAAAAAACATTCAGCACTTATTAAATAGACCAAACTACCCTTATAATAAGCATTACTATTAAGTGGTAAACCAAACACACTTATCTAAATAAATGCTTATATTATCCGCTGCACCAAACAATTTTTTTCTGACTGCATAAAAAATATCAACACTTGTATAATCTATATTTATAAATCAATACTTAAAATCAGGCTAACGAAATATAGTGAAATATATAGGCTAACGAAAATATAGGCTAACAAAGAAATGGGTTTAAGCATGAGCAACGGATTGGATGGACCTGTGATTCTAAGGTCCAAGCCTATCTCTGGGCAGAATGGCCCGCTTGGGAAAACCCAAACCCTAGGCCACCCGCAGGCTCCGAGATGAATTGATTAGGATTTGGGTCTGCGGAGAGCTGGCTGGCCTAGGTGTTTTTTTTTTTAGATTTCATATATACTGATTCAAGACTACATGAATGATTGTATCTGCGTCACACTTACAAGATCATATCAAACATCAAGACTCATAGCTCGTTGGATAGAGACATAAGTTATTTTGAGATTTATACCTATTTCAGGAATAAATAACTTTATCAATGGAATATGTGATTTTTGTGTTTTAAATTATTATTGAAAAACGTAATAATAAAGATTGTGTTGCTTATTAGATAATAAGAAGTAAATTAAATGAGAATAAGGTGTGAATGATGTGTTATATTTTCTCCTTTTGACTATTTTATCCCCACATTGAAAAATGTGTTTGGCATTTATGCAATGGAGTTTGTTTTTAGAGAAATTAATTAGAGGTCCCGCCAGCCTATCCCTTATTATTTTTAGGTCCCTGGAGCTTTTCAAGATGTGTCTAGGTCTCTAAACCCTGATTTCATTATTTCTGTCTTTTTTAACAACTGCCGTTTGGATCCCCACGCGAAATGTCCTTCCTACTCTTCCCACTTAATCTTCTCTCTCTCTCTCTCTCTCTCTCTCTCTCTCTCTCTCTCCCAATTTTCCCCCCAAAATCCGTCTCTCCTCGAAAACCCATCAAAACCCTAAAAAACCTTTGATCGTCCTCCCTCCAATCATCCTCCCTCCGTCGATTTCTGCATCGGCCAACAAAGAATCCATCTCCGGCGACGAACCTAGAAGCCTTCGCGACATCATCGATGACAATGACGAACCTAGAAGCCTTTGCGACATAATTGACGGTGACGCCAACAATCATCCGCGGCTGCGACATCTCCTTCTCAGAGTACGTCAAACTCTTCCCTTTCATCACCTGATATATAAAAATTAGTATATATTTTAAAGGATCCGATGATATGGATTTGCAATATCGGTACTTTGTTAATGTATTTTAGTACATTGTTATCATGTATGTATATGACCTCATTGCGCCTTGGATAAACAACTAATGTGTTTGATGCACTAGCTTTGGGTGGATTTGCTGCTCATGTTTTACAAATGCATGATTGACATCTTGGCTTAAATGGTTGTGTCGGTTAGTTTATTAGTACACTGTAATATTTTACTAGTACATTGTTATGATTATTGGTACACTAGTAAATCTTTGTGGTACATTGTTAAACTAATGATAGCATGTGTTGGAGTAAAAGTACTGTAACAATTCATTGTGAATGAGATGTGTGGCTTCATGTGTTGGTTGAGAGGATGCAACACATTCATGTAAAGAAGAGGAAGAGGAGGGTGAGGAGGAGGGGTAGGTGGAGGAGGAGGAGCTGTATAGGAGGGAAAAAAAAAGAAATGATTGGTTATTGGAGGGTTTGTGAAGAGAGGACTGGACACTATGAAGCTTGTGCATAGAATGTGAGGTCATTGGAGGGTTTATTATTTTTTTGCTTGTTTTATTTAAAAGTGGGTGTAATTTTTTATTCCTGCTTTTTATTTGTTTATGTGATTTTTATGTGTTTATGTGTTTACATTTATATTTTTGCATACTGTATAGGATTGAAAAAATAGTTAGAATAGAGGATTTGACATCAAGAAGAAGTCCAAGGTTTAATATGGTGGACAAAATTCCTTCAAAGTCTAAACCTCACTCCAAAGCTCGTTCCAAATCATCTAATGAATCCCCTACTCAAAACCAACCATAGAAGTTCCTTCCAATCCATCAACTGAATCTCCTACTCAAAATCTGTCAACAAAAGCTCATTCTGATCTATCCACTGAATCCCCTACCGAAAATCCATCGACCGAATCCCCTACTAACCCATCCACTGAAGCCCCTGTTGAAACCCATCCACCAACATTGTTGGACATCCAACAATTCATTTCCATCATAGCATTAGAAGTCATGCAGTAATACATATGAAGCATTGTTATACAGTAGTAAAAATGATATATCATATCATACACTATTATGGTTACACATTACATTGTTAATCAGTAATGGTACATTGTTAAATCATAGTAGTTCATTATTGTTTGTGTATAATTAAATAATTGAATCATGACAACAAGTAGTAAAACAATTTACCTTTGTCATCCACCTCCAATAGAGCTTTGTTCAGAATTTATGATAACATTAATTGGATAAAGTTGGACCCACACATTTTGTGAACGTCATACATTGTCTCAACATCTTCATTGTTGACAAGTGTTGTTCTCATATTTGCTTGAACGAGAATGTCGTACTTCAAAGTGACTTTCGACGCATCAAACTTACATCTTTCACATAATTTACTTACAATATCTGAAAGTGTCGTAGTTCTACCAACATGAAATATTCGTGTTTCTCCGTTGTAGGAACCAGGGTGCAACTTGGGCGAGTTGAACCTGACCCAACCGACTCGTGGGCGGGTTCGGGTTGGGGTTTTTTAGCGTCGGGTTTAACCTGACCTGAACCCGAACCCAATTCGGATCGGGTTCGGGTTGGCATCTCGGGTTGAACCCGAACCCGCACATTATTTTTACAGGGGTTTAATCTTAACCCTCCATCACTTATATGAAAAAATCACAGCCCTTTATTCGATCAAACATAATTCATCCAAATATCCCTTTCACTCACTGCCGTCAAACCTTTCTTCAAGAGTCAAAACTTCAATCCTCACGGCCTCACCGACAGGACGACCCTCACCGACCGCTGACCCTCTCCGACCGTCAACAAACACTTTTTGACCGCTGGAGGCCCGTTTCGGGATCAGCTGCCATCGATGGTCACGTTCACGCCGTTCCTTCCGACTCCCTCCACGCGCCGCCTCTCCAGCTGTCTCGGCGACCCTAGCCCCTTCCGGTCGGTTCGCTTGACGGCGCGCCACCTCTCCTAGGTGGACCTCCGAGCACTACAAGAAAACAGGGTATTACCGACGGCCAGAGCTGTCGCTGAAAATAGAAAACGCAGTAGCTATTTCATTTACCGACGGCCGATAAACCGTCGCTAGTCGTCGCTAATTTGCCCGTCGCTAAATGTAATAGCGACGACCATAGCCGTCGCTAAAAGGTGATATTAGCGCCGTCTTTTGGTTCCGTAGAGAAGAAAATAGATTCACATTAGCGACGGTCATGGCCGTCGCTATTGCTTGAAAAAAATATTATTAATCATTTTAAATGCTGGGATCAGAAATTTAGCGACGGCCACTGGACGTCGGTATTGCCTTTATGATCAGTTTAAAACGTTCATTGGCAAAAAAAAATCCTGTAAATATAATATTTGACAAAAATATATATAACTACACAATTGACATTCAACAAATCTTGATTCAGTAAACAGTTAAATAAAACATTATTTTACATAAGTTTTATTAAAATTTACAATGTGATCACTAATTACAAGAATATATACATGTGGACTGTTGAATGAAAACACACATCATTTGTTGAATGAAAACTTGCATCAAGAGTCCTGCGAAAAAAATAAAATACAATCGTTAAGTTATTAATAAATAAATTACAATAAAACAATAAACCAAATTCATAAGTTTACTATATATCCAACTTTGTCATCTTACTTTATAGACACAACAGCAAAACCTTTTTCTAAGAGTTTTTTTTGTCATTCCTATCTCACTAACTATAAGCATCATATTTTTAAGTCAATTCAGTTTTATTGGCTTAATGACTGCATCTTCATAAAAACTCTTCAATTGTATAAAAAAGGACCATGTATACTCAATTGAAAATTTAAATCATAAACCAAGTTCAAGCAAAATCCAAGACAAATGGGAGTAAGTTAAATTCAAGTAAAATCCATCATCACACAAAATACAAGTAGATGCCATATTTGATCACAAACTAGCATCATTATATTAAATTTGAAATGTAAACTAATTATGCATTTCGTATAATGAAAATGTACAAGAATGAATATTCATAAATGCAAGAAAAATTAAAAATCGTACCTCAATTGTGTGGGTCAGGCATGATCTGATGCATATATTTCTGCATTTGCTCCATGGTTCTCTTCATTTTAAACATTTCATTTTTACGCAACCTCTCTCTTTCACGTAAGCTCTCCATCTCAACATGGTGATAGAATTTCAGGTAAAGAGTCAAGATTTGTGAATTACAATAAAATGAATCAAATTTAAATAAGCAGCACAGACTTTCCAGACATGGAGGTGACATTCTGGGGAAGCTATTGAATAACATTCTAGACACCTTCTTACTATATTCATGGTTGATACACTCACTATCAAATATGAGGTGAGAATGGACTAGAGTTTTGGAACAAAGCATTGTCCTGAATTTTCAGTATGAGCCAAGATTGTGTGGGAACCTATATAGCAGCATGACCTTGACTACCCTGTTGATGAGGTTTCAGTGTTTTAGCTTCAGTTAAAAATCTGTCACCCCAACCTAGACATAATAAAACTGTATTAATGAATAAAGTAAAGTCTTTTAGGAACAACTGCTTCTCTAAAATGGAGAATTTTCTATGGCTACTCAAATCTCTAAAAAAAGAAAACCTCTTTTTTGGGAGCTCACAACCTGAATGTCTGTAATTTTATTAAATCTAAATTATGAAAGCTCTTATAAAGAGAGGGACATAAATCACATAACAGATTGACATCTAGAATAAATCTCCAAAAATATACTATTTCAGAATATTCAGTCTTATTAAACTACTGCTCTTCATCAACATCAATGAAGCTATATAAATAGAATTTTAGTTGGTAGCATGGAATTGATATAAACCTACTGCAAATCATAAGCAGGTTTTGTAAAGAGAAGGTTAAGGAAAATTATTACCTCATCCAAATCTGCCCACCGCTTTAAACAGAGACATACTAAGATGGTACTAATCAAAGCTTCCATATATTCATTTGGTGTGGGCATGGATGGTTGCAGACTCACAGCCACTGGTTTCTCATTGGACTTTTCCATAATTGAGTAGTAGCAGTTGCATGAAGTGTGTTGGGTTTGGGATGGTGGTAGAAATCACTTCTACAGCGTCCTAGACCGGGGTTTGGCCATATGATATGGCTTGGGTATTTTTTGTTTTGCATTTACGCATTTTCTTCTTTTAATAAAATAGAGGTAGGATGTCTACTATTAAAAAAAAGATCATTGCCTCAATCATTGCATTATAAAAGAGTCTTATTGTTTGAATCATTGCATTATCAAAGTGACTTATTCAAAACAACACATCATTCTTATGGTTGCTATCGAAGTTCGTTTTGACCCCTTTGACAATGATTATATTACTCCTAACAATGTACCTTCTGTCCTCCATTACACATGATCTAATCGTCTCAAACTTATTTTCCTTATCTAATTATCTATTGGAGCAATCACTAACTCAACAAAAATATGCTCATTTCTTATTTTACCATTTCTTGTCTTGTCAATTGTGACTCATGCATCCCAATATTCTCATCTCAGTTATTCATTTTGAAAATATGTTTTTTAATTGCCCAAAACACTTATTCAAAAATATTGCTAGTCTTATAGCTATTCGTTATAAACAAAGAAAAAGAAAGAATAACTTCTAATTTCATAGGTACAATACTACTCCAATCATACTTCTCCATTTTAATTTCATAGGTACAATACTACCCCAATCATAATTTCAAGATAATTTATTTGTAAATTTCTACTACATAGGTGACAAGTTTTATGATTTGAGTGCAAATTAGTTTCAATAGTGTTTAAATGACCGTTGTAAATTTAATTAACACGTCCACATTTTATCGCATGAGAGAAGAAAAACACAGATATCTAAGAAACTCAGATATCCTCTGCCCATTTCCTAACAAAAGAAAAGAAGAAACTTCTATGTACTAAAGATCTATAATTCCCATGCCTCTCACATGACCATCTTATAGTTTCATGTCACCACAACCTATTCAGCCCATCTTTTAAAAAATAAATTGTTGACCTCATTGAGCCTATTTTACAGACAGTTTGCTATTGAATGTCATTGCCACCATGATTTTATTATATTCAATATTACCACAAAGATATACAATCACACCACACCCTACGAATCATTGAACAAAAAAATGAATAAATTTGACACATAAAATTCAAACTAATATATATATAAATTCAGAAATAAACATCTAAACCAGAAGAATCTCTCTACTTTCAATCTATGATAAAACTCTAGCTAAGATGTACATTTCAATCTTTTATCCTATTTCAATACTATATATATATATATATATATATATATATAGGGGAGTTGCTACCTGGCCCCATAAATTAAGCCCCATTTGTGAGCCCCAATATGTGGCACTCTCCTATTGGTTCCCTATTTGACTTTTTCTAACCACCAAAATGACAATGACAAGACTGCCCTTTTTATAATTTTAAAAATTAGTTCTGACTAATTAATATCCTCATTAAACTTTGTAACTAAATCCCACAAAAGGTGGCACCAGACATAACATATTTTGAAAAAAATTTGAAACACGTCTAGTGAAAAAAAAAAACATTAATCACATATTATCAATTAAGATACAATAATGTATCTGAAAATCCAAATAAACAAATATGGTTTGCATGAAACTGCACAGAAAATTCACAAAAAGTTTTCAAAATGCCAACAATAAGCAATTAAATATTAATCAACTATACATTAATCAAATCCATAAAAATAAAAATAACAACTTTCAAAAAATGAGTTGCAATTCAAATTCAGATACAGGTGTATCTGAATTTGAATTGACAAACATCTTTAAAAAAGGGCTAGAATTCAAATTCAGATACAGGTGTATCTGAAATTTGAAATAACAAATACACATTCCATACAAGTGAATGTGCATTGTATTTGAAACTCTTGAATATGAATAAGTCGAATAATGCTGATACAAAGCTAAAAAATATGATAAATGACACATTATGCATAATTATTCACAAACACACAATCATAAATGATTGTACATATCAAACTTGGTACACAACAATACATGTAAATCAAGATACACGTCATGTATCTGAATTTAAAATGAAATTCATATTCAAAACATGTATACGATGATTCAAATGAATGACGAAAAATCAAAACCAAAATCAAAATAATATATTTAGATCGAAAAAGAACTAGCCTGAATGGATCGTCATTGTTTGCACCAAAAACTGGTTACAAAAAAAACTAAATGAATCAAAACTCTTCTCTTCTTCATTGATTGAACTAAAACAAAAATAAAAACAAATGGAATCCCCCAAAACAGAGAATCGACTTTTTTTTTTCTTCTGTTCCTCTAATCAATCTAAACCAATTAATGTATTCAATATACACAATTGCTTTCAATTAAATTAATTGTTTCCATAAAAAATGAAATTATGGTTTTACCTCCACTAATTAAGGGAACGGTTACGATATGGGGATCGGTTATGATATATGAGATAAAAAAGTGAATATAACATAAAAGGGTATTTTGGAGAATTCAGTCTTGCCACCTCATGGGGTTTAGAATGGGGTCTACCAATTGGGGCCCAAAAATCATTATTGTATATATATATATATATATATATATATATATATAGGGAAATGATATCCTGCGGACGCGCGGACGACCTCTTACGTGCGGATCCATTTCGGACCGTCCGATCGCAGACCACAATCTTCTGTCCGTCCGATCGCGGACCACCAAACACTCTCACAGTGTCTCTATATGTACTCGATCGGACGGCCCACGGACCTATCGGTGTCGAAAAATCCGTGTGTGTGGGGGTTCTTCGGGGATTCAGATCGGATGCGTGCCCTGGCGGGCTTGGTCGGATCGTCTTCTCGGAAGGGGTGAGGGTGTCGTTCCTGGTTGAGGCGCCCGACAGCGGCTCAAGAGGATTCAAGGGGTTTTGTGATCGCCACCTGCTTTTTCCAAAAACAGGAAAGGGGTTTGGGTCGGATTTGATCGCCTACGTGGGGAGTTTGTGGGGTCTCCGCTCTGAGACACGGATATACCGTACACAGAGGTGAAAAAGAGGTAATCCTCTTCTGCTTCCGGGCTTGACTAAAGGAGTTATGGGTCAAAGGGATGTTGATATGGGGTGTGGATAGGGGGGCGGCTAGTGGGTTTGAGCCGTCTGGATTGGGGCGGCTAGGTAGGGTTAGCCGTCCAGGGTCTGGGGGAATTTGGGCAGGGGTTTGGTAGGAAAAGGGTGGGGTCTTGGGCAGAGGCTAAGCTAGGTTTAGCCTGGGTTTATGGAGGGTGGGGATGAGAGGGAATTTTATGGAGGGAATGGGTGTTTCTCTCACAAAAGGGGCTCTCTCTCTCTCTCTCTCTTGGGATTTCTAGTGGTGGAAGGGTTTGAACAAGTGGGGATGGTGGGTTGGTGATGAAGGATGTTGGGATTTTTTTGGTGTTGTGGATTATCTTGTAAGGCTTGGGACCTCCTCTATTTATAGTAAAAGAGAGGCAGGGGAAGATCCAGGGGGTAATGGAGTGGGTGGCTTCGATTGGACCTCTCATTAATTCTCTGGTTCTTCTGTCAGAGACCAGGTGAAGGGCGGCTAGTGCTAACTAGCCGCCCGGGATGGGGCGGCTACTTCCTGGTAGCCACCCCTATCATGACCTGCCAAACGTCCCATCTCTGACAAGCGGTGGCTTGGGTCGGCTACTTGGTTTGATCCGGCCAAGAGAGGGCGGCTAAAGGTCATGACCCGCCGTAATGATCAGCATTTAATATTGCTTTATGTCCCATCCAGGGGACTGGTCCAAAGTCGGCCAGGGGGCGGCTAGTGTAAACTAGCCGCCCAGTGAGGGGCGGCTAGTTAGGGCTAGCCGCCCCTTTCCAGGGACTTAGGTTTTTCAGGGTTTTGGTTTTTAGGGTAGGTTTAGGTTTAGGTCCGGGCTAGGGTTTGGTTTAGGGTTAGGGTTAGGGTTTCTGGTTTTAGGTTTTGGCTTAGGGTTAGGGTTAGGGTTTCTGGTTTTAGGTTTTGGCTTTGGGTTAGGGTTTTCGGTTTACCGAACCTTTGGTTCTTTATTGGTGTCCACTTGTGGGATATTTCCGTGTGTTACTTGAAGTATTTCTGTCTCTCTGGACGGTCAAAATTGGGGTATCTACAATTGTCCCTCATCGGACGGAGTCTTTGCGTGAAGCAGGAAAGACTTCGACCGATGATAAGGAAAGAGACCCCTATTTTGGCCGGCCCGACCTTCAAGAAGTTATGCCAACATAAACAGTACTATTCGGGGAGTTGACTTAGACTGTCAGAGGCTAGGTCTCGACTTAGAATTTTTATCCGAGAGGATGATCCAGGTGGAAGGCGGGGAAAAGTAAATGGTGAGTGATCCAACCCGCGGTCGGTGTTCCTAGCTATCGTGCACGGAGCAACCCAGCGTCAGTTTCCTCGTGCCTACCGTTCCCGTGCTTGGGAAAACTCAGCAAGGAGGGGATATCGCCGACAGAAAGCAAGTAAAAGTTAATTTGGGTGAATTGGATCATTCGAGGGATAAGAACTCTGGAAAAGAACCAGAACTGAAGAAATTTAATTTTGAATGGTACTGAACGTGTTGCAAAACTTCGGGAGAGTCGTGTTTGATCAAGTAATGTCTGGAAATAAGCCAATACATGGCTGTTTGGTATGGAGAACCTTGAATTTTAGGGCTGAAAAGATTGGAAAAGGGTTTTTAAGTAAAAGAGAAAAACTGGGAGGGGCGGCTAGTTGTAACTAGCCGCCCGAGAGGGGGCGGCTACTCGCGGGTAGCCGTCCCTGGACTGGGTCCCTTATAACCGAAAAGACCCTCTCTCTCCCCATACGTTTTTTAAAACGGTTTCTCTTCCCTCTTCTCTTCTTCCCTTCGGTTTCAAACTCAAAAACCCTGATTTCTTTGCCTTTCCTTCCTCTATTTTGACCTCAATCTCTCTCTTTCTCTTGATTTCGAAACCCTAGTTTGGGTTCCCCCTTTTTTTCTTTATCAAACCGGGGAGATGACGAGGTCGAAAGCGATTGCTTCGAGGGGAAAACGACCACGGGTGGCTCGTGGAGAGCGTAGCCCGAGCTCTTCATCATCGGAGAGCGATAGGTCGGAGGTCGAGGCCGTGGGGGAGGGTATGGGTACGACGGAGGTGCCGCCGGTGGATATTGGCGTGGGTGAGGTCGGGGATTTGCCTTCGGTGGCTGTCCCGGAGGTAGGGGGAGTGTGATTGGCTATACACGTAAGAGGAGGCGCGGGGATCGACCGGTTGTGGCCGAGGAGGTGGTTCCGGGGGTTGGAGGATCGATTGAGGGTGCAACCGAGGGGGTAGGGGTCGAGGGAGTTAGCGAGGAGGTGAGGGCGTCGTTGGATGCCCTCGTCGGGATGTTGGATAGGGAGGCCACAGAGGCCAGGGCTGAGGAGGAGGAGAGTAGGGCTATGGGGGCCTCTGCGGAGTTTATCTCCGGCGTGGGGAGGGTGGAGGGGATAGGAGAGGCTAGGGATGGGGCCGGGGAGGCCGAGGGTATGGGCACTGGGGCCGCCGAGGCCGGTGTGGGTGTTGGGGCTGAGGCCGAGGAGGCCGTGTTTGAAGAGGATGAGGAGGAGGATGACGACGGGATGGACGATCCCGATGAGGCCGAGGTGGACGCTCCTGGGTCCACACGGGCCGTGGTATGTTCCTAACTCTTTAGTCTTAGCCTTTTTGGTGTATATGCATGTCTTGGTGGTATGAACAGGTTGTATGTGTGCATGCTTGTGTATAAGTTAATCACGGTGGGGTGTGTAAGCATGCTGTCATGGGTTTGTTTTTATAGGGAGGGGGGCAATTTCTATATATATATATCCATGTTTGTTATATGCATATAAAGGAGAGAGAAATGATATGGCTAATATGCTTGCATGCGATACTTTTCTATGTGTATGTGATTTCGTACGTGTTCGATCGTGGTAGGGCATGAGGGAGTGTATGCATGCATTTCATGGGTTCGAGTTCTATATTGCTGTATTGCTTAGGTGTGCATGATAGGCTTGATGTAAGAAAGTGTGTGAGTGGTGACCACGGTGGGATGTGTTTGATATTTGTCTAGCATGCGTCATCATCTTTTGTTCCTTTTCTTTTAGCATGTGGGAGTTTTGATTTTGCTAAGCATGGTTTAAAATGATTTCGTAGATTTGGACTCTTACCTCTCGTTCGCTTTTAAACTAACCCATGTTCCCTTCGTTTGTTTTGTAGAGGCCGAATCGTATCCGGGCTTTATGGCACGGGACGAAGAGATGGTACGACGCCTTGGGGCAGGAGGAGAGGAGTTTGGTGGATGGAGCGGGCTTCCGTTCCTTTTTTCTGATCGAGCCATTCCACGTCCACCGTCCATATGTGGAGGCCTTGGCGGAGAGATGGGATCCGGAGAGTTGCACGTTCATTCTCCCTACCGGTGCTGTCATGCCGACGCTTGAGGACGTCTATCGGATCACCGGTCTTCCGGTTCTGGGGGAGGCAGTGATCGCGGCCACCCTAGCTGACTACAGGGGGCTTTTCCGAGAGTTGATCGGGGAATGGGAGTTCGTGGAGCGGGAGCGGACGCTGAACCGGATCCCCTTGGGGCGGCTTTCGGGGCAGTACGGCCTCGGTTCCTTTACAGAGCGCCAGAAGGGCGAAGCTGCAGCTAGCTTCGAGAGGCGGCGGGTGATGATCGAGGCGAGAGAGGCGGCTGCGTGCCCACAGAGGGCACGGAGGGAGTTGAGAGCGTTCTTCCTCTACTTCTTTGGCCGGGTCCTCTTTTCGACGGCCTCTGATAAGGTTTCTTCGCATTCCCTTCTACTGATGTGGGACTTGGAGGGCATGGGGCGCTATGCTTGGGGAGCGGCGATGCTTGCCCATCTCTTTGCGGAGCTCTCGAAGAAAGTTAAGAGGGCCGGGGGAAAGAACCTTGGCGGCTTTGCGCCATTTCTTCAGGTATGTGTAAGTGATTGGTGAATGTCCCTTTTTAGTTCAGTTCACTTTGATCGTGATGGTTTTCCTCTCGCTTTGTCAGATCTTCGGGTATGAGCACTTCGCCATTGATCGCCCGACTTTGGCTCCGTTCGATCATGCCCTCCCTTGGGCCATGAGATGGGAACCCCGGGGATCTTCCCGCTTGCACCGCCTCGCCCAATTCCGAGAGGCCTTCCGCGTTTTGTCGGAGGAAGAGGTATGAGTTTTCTTTGAATCTCTTTGGCTTGTACTTGGTTTTCTTTTGACTAAGCGCTCTTCCTATCTTTCAATGCTCTCTTAGATGACGTGGAGGCCTTACTTGGAGGAGGTTCTCGGAGGTACGTCTGGCTGATCTACTTCAATGAGGTCGTGTTCCATGTGATCAGCCGGGTCGTCCGCCAGCTTGGGTACCATCAGTGGGTGCCCGATCCTCTTCCGCGGCGCCCTTCGATTCCGGTGGCCGGGATTCCTCGGGACACGAATCTCCCGAGGAACTACGCGACGTATGTGGCGGGATGGATGAGTCGAGGCGTCTTGGTGGAGCGTCGTCCTGAGGTGACTTCGAGTGACGAATACCTAGCTTGGTATCGTCGGGAGTATGCGGATATCCTCGGGACGATGGAGGAGGAGATTCCGGATGCTTATGTAAGTTGAAAAATCCCTTTTCCTTTCCTCGTTCTCTTTTGCTTGAGCATCTTTTGAATGGTATTTCTTTTTGTAGGTTGAGTTGAATGAGATGGAGAAGAGGCTCAAGACCGCCAATGAGCACCTCCAAGCGCGGGCCAGACAGATAGAGGCCTTGCGGGCACAGAGAGGACGCTTGCAGGACCAGGTCCGGGTCCTTGAGGCTCAGGTGGATGCTCTGTCGAGAGCGAGGGCCGATGGCGCTTCTTCTTCTTCCGTCCCTCCTCCTTCCGTGGTTTCCGAGCAGGAGCTCGAACTGACGAGGGAATTGGATGTGGCCCGAAGCGAGTTGACGGCCATACGGATGGAGTTGGGTCAGGCAAGGGGCAGGGCTTCTCGGGCTGAGGAGGAGGTGGACCGGCTGAGGTCCATGGCGGCTTTAAGGGAGGAGGGGTTCATTACCCTAGGTCGTGAGAGGGACTCCCTTCAGATGAGGGTGTCGGAGTTGGAAGCCTCGGCGGGCGTTCCTGGAGGTTTGATGGGAGACCTGGTTCGTTCTCTCCAGGCGGCCGGGGATAGGGACCGAGAGGCGCTCAGGGCGTCGGAAGCGAGGGCGCGGGAGTTGGAGGAGAGGTTGAGGGCTGCTGAGGATCGGGCCAGAGGGACAGAGAGTCACCTCCGACAGAGATTGGAGAGGAGAGACAGAGACATGCAGCAGGTCCGTCTCTGGGAGGCCACTATGAGGGGGAAGTTGGTTGGAGGGGGCTCTATGACCGAGGCGGACCTTGATCTTCTTCCACTTGAGCCTGACCATTCTCTCTCGGCTTCCTTGGCTACCGGGGCCACCTTCAGCCGTGCCTCTCGTCCTTCGGCGTCTCGGAGTCGTGGGATATATGCGAGGGCCGCGTCTTCGGTTCGAGAGACTCCTGCTGCCCCCGATGCTCCAGAGGTTCAGTCTTCTCCTCATTCGCCGCTCCCTTCTCAGCCAAGTCAGGACGTTCCTCCTACTCAGCTTGCAGTGGATGACGATACGCCGAGGTATAGCCTTTGTGTCTTGGTTTTAAGTAGAAGAATAGTATATATGCGATGAATTCAAGCTTTTCTTCTTTTATTTTGACTCAGGTGAATATTTCGATGATGCATAGCTCAAGACTTTCAGATTTTGGAGCGTCTCGAAGGAAAAGATTGCCCTTTTTATGCCCTCTTTTAGTTTTTAGAAAAACAGTCTTTTAGTTTTTATGCCTTCTTTTAGGTTTTGGGTGGGACAATTTAATCATTCTCCTTTATATGCATGTGTTAGAGTAGTTTAGCATGGATGGTTCATGGATATGTATGTTTGTGTAGATGAATCTTGGTTTCATAGGTTTGATTCATGGATGGACATATGATTTTGAGATATGGTTGTTTTTCGAAGTGTATTTATATTGGTTTTATGAATGTATATGCGTATGAAATGTGTGTATGCAATTTTTGGAATGAAATGTTCTTAACAGGTATTTGGAGATACGAAGATTTGATTAAAAGAGGACTGACAGCACTGGAATAGGTGCAGGCAGGGGGCGGCTAGTGTGAACTAGCCGCTCAGTGAGGGGCGGCTAGTTGTGTTTAGCCGCCCCTGCCTGGGGCATCCTACCTGAACAAAGGGGAGGGGCGGCTAGTACAAACTAGCCGCCCAGTGAGGGGCGGCTAGTTGAGCTTAGCCACCCCCTGCCTGGGGCAGTTTGGTCCTGCTGCTGCTGCTGAAAGTCTTTGCGACCGTTCTAACCTTCAGTACCTAAAAAAACATTCTTTCCATGGACCAAGTGTTAAATCTGTCCAGATTGTGCCATTGCACTGACTTTCGAGCCCTTCTTGCTTGAATTGTCAAGGGTTACAATCCATCTTAAGGCAGAATGGAAATATAAATGCGAGAAAGTAAAGTGTGGGAGACCAGGCTTTAGTGCGCAAGGAAGGGATTCCAAGTGCGTGAGTGATGAAGAACTTATGTGTAGGAGGTGGGGACAATTTCTTCTCACGCATGTGCGGAAGGGCATGAGGTGAGTGGGGACAATTCTCACATGAGTGGGGATAATTTTAAATTTTGTGGGGACAATTCTCATATGAGTGGGGATAATTCTAATATTCGGGGGGGGGGGGGTTAACTTTAACGTTTCAAGAAAATCAGATGCCAAGGTGTTTTGGAAAAGGAAAATGCAAGCTTATGCGTAAGTGTAAGTGGCATAAGGGGGCATTTTAGTTCTTCAATGACTTTTTTAGGTGAGAGGGCAATGTTCTTGATTTTCATAAGTAAAAGACGCCATTGAGCCCCCGTGGAGGAGCCCTTGTGGTCACTCATGTCCAAACCAGGATTGTATTTGAGAGGTATAAGCCTTAGGCGTCGATTTTCCTAGGTTCATGGTTCTCAAATGCTTAATCGTATTATTCTAAACATGCTGAAAAATCCATGAATGTACCAAGAGTTAAGTCAAATAAGCTTCCTTTGGATAGGCAAGTTTCTAAGTGAACCCGCGTGAGTGTGTGTGTGGGTGTAAACTTGGACATGATCTACCCTTGGTCAAAATTTCGCTTTTCCCAGTGGACATAGCTCAATTTTGAACCCCCATTGCAAAAAAAATAAAAAGGGGAGAGGGTGAATGAGGTAAGAGTAATATCTTTCTTTCGGGCAATATTTTAGAATTGTCCCAGTCTAGCACATGTCTTACTTCCTAGGTCCCTCTGGCTTTCTTCTTTTTACCACTTCTTTATTTTTGGGTGGAAAGGTACAGTCCGTTGTTTGGATCTGTACTGGTATAGCCGTTGTTTAGCGTATACCGTGCGTAAAGGCGTGAAAGCCTGCTAAATAGAGAGTTTAACCCGTTCACTTGGGTGTTTGGCCTCTCCTTGCCTGACTTTCTCTTCTTTTTTTTATGTTTTGTTTTGATTTGAGGGGGGGGGCTCTTCTGTTTTTCACCCCGGTTCTTTTCATGCTTCTCCTCTAGAAGTGTTTATATAGTGCCAGAGCCAGTTTTTGGGACATATGCTAGGTCCGGGTAACTCCTCATTTTGACCTAGGGTTAATACGAGCGGAGCGGAGATAAGGGACATTTTGCTTTGGGGAGTTTTTAAATTGTCCCAGTCTACGGGGTAGGCAATTTTTCTTTTATCAGGCAAATCTAGTCCATTCATACGTGTGTGAAGGGAATGACATGATTTGGCGGAAACGTGTTCAAATAGATACGAGTTTATCTTTGAGAGTCTTACAATTCTATCATCAAGTACTAAACGCTGGAAATCGCAGGAAGGAAGAATAATAGTTCTTAAGTATTGAAAGCTTTTCATGCATGGAATTTCATCAGATAAAGTGCATTCCACGAACCTGGAACCTCGACTCCTTCGGCATCTACCAGGCGGTAGGCATTCCCGGAATAGGCATGGGTGATCACATAGGGTCCCTCCCATGTGGGTTGCAGCTTTCCTCTCGGGTGAGGTTGTCTTGATGGCATGATTTGCTTAAGTATTAATTCCCCGATTTCGAATTTTCTTTTTATCACCTTCTTTTCCAATGCCCTTGCCACCCTTCTTTGGTAGGCCTGGGCATAGTCTGCCGCTCTTAATCTCTTCTCGTCCAGTAGTTCGAGGCGTAGTAAAGACAAATGTATACTTATGTTTCTGAAAAGGGGCCCGTGTCGGCGAAAAGATATGTTTTTGGAAAGAAAAGAGTGGAGATAAAGTTTGGAAAACGATTTTATTTTTAGAAGACAAGTATGGAAGGATAGTTCGTAAAAAAATGTTTTTTGGCGGAAGTACGGCTTTATAAAAATATTTTGCTTTGACGAAAGGTGTGGAAGCGCAGATTTGGAAAACATTTTTGTTGTGGAGAAGAGTGTGGAAATGTAGTTTGTAAATATTTTCGTTGTTTTTAGAAGTGATGTAAAGGCAGTTAGATAATATATTTTTTTTTGTTTTGAAGAAATACGTGGGGGGTAAAGCTGGAAACAAGTATGTTCAAGGTTGAGAAATGAAAGCTGATTAGCATGTATTTTTTTGGATTTCTTTTTAGAAAAGCAGGTAAACAAATATGTACAGGGTGGTGAAAGCGAAAGCTAGTAAACAAATGTTTTGATCTTTTTAATTTTTGGAAAAGCTGTAAACAAATATGTACAGGGTAGTGAAAGCGAAAGCTAGTAAACAAATATTTTGATCTTTTGATTTTTTTTTTTGGAAAAGCTGTAAACAAATATGTACAGGGTGGTGAAAGCGAAAGCTAGTAAACAAATATTTTGATCTTTTGATTTTTTTTTTGAAGAGAAAAGACACTTATTATTTACAACCTACTGGACTGGTGGAAGTGCTTCAGCCGACTTTCCTCCAGCAGCTGGCGCTCCTTTGTTGCGATGCTTGAGCACTGCGAGAAAAGGAGGCTGGGTCAGCTGGAGTTTTGTCGTCTGGTGGCGAGTGTGGATTCAGGTGTTTATCGGGGAGTGGGAACAGCCATTCTAGGGAGCCAGAGAGGTAGTCTAGCTCGCTTTCCCGGATAGGGTCTAGGGGGCGGGGGCATACGGTTTCTTCGGAGGGTTCTATGATTATTTCCCTCACGAAATGTTCGTACAACTTCCAATTATATTTTCCCTCTAATTTAGATTTGTGTTTGGGTGAGCCGATCCCCCTCTTGTCTAGCCATGCTGGGAGGTCGATGGGGTCCAGGATCCCATTTTTGTGTCCCAGAGTTTCCCCAGGAAGGTAACCCATGGTCCCCATTATATGCCAGCCAGGATTTTCAAACCTAGGGTGGCTTGTCTTTGAGGTAACGGGGGGAGTGTTCCGGGGATTTAGCCAATTGGCCGGGAAATCTAAGATGTGGATGGTGGTTTCCATGGGTTTTGAGCTACTGGTTTTTATGGCGGTGGTTTCATTATCGGTGAACCTTGGCTTAGGTTCTCTGATCGCATCTCCTTGTATTTTGATTATCCGACCTCCCAAGGGAAATTTCAAGCACTGGTGCAGGGGAGAGGAGACCCCCTTTATGGACGCTAGCCATTTACGTCCTAGGATCATATTATAATCTGAATCCATTTCTAGGACATAAGCTTTAGTGCTAGTTTCCAGCGGCCCCACTTTTAATCGGAAGTCCTTGAAGCCTAGAACTGGACGAGCCGTTTTGTCATAGGCAAATATACGGGTGTCCGTTTCAAAGAGTGTGGTTATGTGCCCATCGATGTGCTGAAGGTTTGTAATGACATGAGGTTTACTCCTGCCCCGGTGTCAATTAGAACTTTATCCACCGTGTCCTTCGAGGTTGATTGTTATACATAGGGTTGAGGTGTTGACGACTTTATCATGAACTTCTTCCTTAGGTCTAAAGGTGATGACGGGCCCTAGTCCTGCGGTGGCTAGAGCTATTGGTATGCCTAGGGTAGAGATTTGCGGGTCGACTTGAGTTCTTTCTAGGAACGTTCTTAGAGCCTGCTGGTGGTGTTCTGAGGTTTCGATTAGCTCCAAAATGGAAATTTCACGGGGATTTTTCGGAGTTGGTCTAGGATGTCGATCCTATCCCCGGCGCGGGGCTCCTCAGTTTCGGTTTCAGGCAGGGGGTGTCTATAAGAGGGTACAGTGTTGAAGATTCTGCCTGCTCTGGTAGTATGATGGTTTAGTGCGTCAATGGTGGTTCGGGGGTTTGTGTTATTGGGCGCAGGCTTCTGTTGATTTGTAAGGGGGATATTGGTTGGTCTTTTTTGGGGGAAAGAGTCTTGTGGGTTTGGGGAGAATAGGGGAGGGGGTTGGTAGGATGGGGGAAGAGGCTGGTAAGATTATGCCACCTGGAACGATTCTGGGTGACTCTTCATGGTCAGCGACTTTATGGTGTAGACGCTTTCATAGCTCAGGTTTTCTGGTTCTTCAAGGGAGCCTTCGTAGCTGGCCTTGGGTTTTGGATTGTGGTTTCTACGGGGTTATGGGTTTCTGGGACCTTCTTGACTTCTAGTGATCTCGTAACTGGGTTGTTGAGTCCCCTAATGGTGGCCCAGTCTAAGCGTCTTCTTCGTCAAGGGTGTAGACAATGTCTCTAAACAAGGAGCATTGCTCGATGGTGTGGCCGTGGTGCCGATGATACTGACAAAAACGGGTTGGGTCAGCACCGATAGGTGAAGGTCTAGCCGTGGGTAAGGAAATGCTATTGACCTTTAATAAGGCTCTGAGGATGTTCCCTAGGGTTTCCGGGAGGGGGGAACAGCTATCTCTTCTGTTTGACCATCTTGGGCCGTAGGAGGGGGAAGGTGTAGCCTTATCATGGGGGCCGTACGCGGGTTCTCTAAGGGTTATACCTTGCGTTCTTGGGGGGATAGGATAAGAGGATCTCCTGTTTTGGTCCTGGTTATGGATTGAGGGGGCCTGAATTGGGGAATCATGGGTTGTGAGGTTTTGTCGTATTGGCACGGGGACGGGTACTGATCGAGGGGTAAAATTTTGATTTGCTTGCCGAGGCGGTGCATATCCGGATGATCCGGGCGTGTACTGTCTCGGAGCTGTTCCTCGGTCAGGAACTCGTGCTCCGTTCGGGTAGAGTGCCGATACTTGGTTAATGATCCCCTCTACCGTGGGGGTTTGCGCCTTACGAGGCGGTTGTCCAACCCTATGGCTGATAGGTGGGGACTGGGTTTGGACTGCTGGGGCTGCACAACGGGAAATCCTGTTGTGGCGGTCAATCAGAAGTTGATACGTAGTGCAGTCTCCGTACGAAAGGCTCGTACGGAGCTCTGGACTCAGGCTCTGTAACATCATGTCAATTTCTTGACATTCTGTGAGTTGCAGGCCGGTTCGGTGGACAAGGGTGCGCCACCGAGACACGTATTGTTCGAATTCCTCCCTAGGCCTCATTCTCTCTACGGTTAATCTGAAATAGAGGGGGTCCTAATCCTCTGGTAACCGTAGCGGCCCAAGAATTTCTCGCTTACAGCCGAGAAATTCGACAAGTGATCTACAGGGAGGGTGGAGAACCATTGTAGTGCTTCTCCTTCCAATGATTTCTGGAAGAGGAAGACTAGTAGAGGTTGATTATCTAGAAACGGGCGTGCGTCTAGATAAAAGGCAGTTAAATGAATGTCTGGGTCTCCACGACCGTTGTACCGGCGGAATTTGGGGATTTTGAATCCCTCCGGTAGGTGGACTGACGGGATTTGTCTCAGGTTATGTAGAGACATGTGTTTGGGGGCCGAGGGACCAGTCTCGGAGAGAATTCTCCGGATGGTATCGTCCAGTGTTTCTCCCCGGGGAGGGCTGCCTAGCGGTCCCGGGTTTGGGGTGGTCTGGTAGGGGCCTGGGGTGGAAACGGCTGGGAACATTGGATTCGCGGGGGAAAGGGGGGTGAACGAAAAGACGCTCGGGTTGACCGAGTGACTGGGTGTGAATGGGGTTTTGGGAATGGATTTAGGGGTTTCGACAGGGGTTTCCTGTCTCGAGGTCTTGGTATGACGGTAGTCAGCGAGGTCATGAAACATGTCCTCTACCGTTTGATACCCTAGACTAGCCATCCTTTCCTCTAGATGGGTCAGGAACTGTGTGGCCTGACCCTCTTGGTGATTCCTTTCCTCTAATATCTCCTCTTCTATGTGGGATTCCATGACGTAGAGTGGGGGGATGAATGCAGATTGAAAGCAGTAAAGGATTGCGCAGCTGTGTGCGACTTACGAAAGCAGTAAAGGATTGCGCAGCTGTGTGCGACTTACGAAAGCAGTAAAGGATTGCGCAGCTGTGTGCGGCTTACAAAGCAATAAAGGATGTTATAATGCACAGTAGAAGAGGATTTAATTCAAGGAGTGAGAAACTCTAACCTTCCTAGAGGGTTGATAGCATTCTAGTCAAGCTTGTAAAAGGGGGCAGAAGAGGATTACCTTTTGTTGTTTTTCACGAGGGAGGTCCCACCGTGATCGCCAGAATTTGTCGGTGTCGAAAAATCCGCGTGTGTGGGGGTTCTTCGGGGATTCGGATCGGATGCGTGCCCTGGCGGGCTCGGTCGGATCGTCTTCTCGGAAGGGGTGAGGGTGTCGTTCCTGGTTGAGGCGCCCGACAGCGGCTCAAGAGGATTCAAGGGGTTTTGTGATCGCCACCTGCTTTTTCTAAAAACAGGAAAGGGTTTGGGTCGGATTTGATCGCCTACGTGGGGAGTTTGTGGGGTCTCCGCTCTGAGACACGGATATACCGTACACAGAGGTGAAAAACAGGTAATCCTATTCTGCTTCCGGGCTTGACTAAAGGAGTTATGGGTCAAAGGGATGTTGATATGGGGTGTGGATAGGGGGCGGCTAGTGGGTTTGAGCCGTCGGATTGGGGCGGCTAGGTAGGGTTAGCCGTCCAGGGTCTGGGGGAATTTGGGCAGGGTTTGGTAGGAAAAGGGTGGGGTCTTGGGCAGAGGCTAAGCTAGGTTTAGCCTGGGTTTATGGAGGGTGGGATGAGAGGGTATTTTATGTAGGGAATGGGTGTTTCTCTCACAAAAGGGGCTCTCTCTCTCTCTCTCTCTTGGGATTTCTAGTGGTGGAAGGGTTTGAACAAGTGGGGATGGTGGTTGGTGATGAAGGTGTTGGGATTTTTTGGTGTTGTGGATTATTTGTAAGGCTTGGGACCTCCTCTATTTATAGTAAAAGAGAGGCAGGGGAAGATCCAGGGGGTAATGGAGTGGGTGGCTTCGATTGGACCTCTCATTAATTCTCTGGTTCTTCTGTCAGAGACCAGGTGAAGGGCGGCTAGTGCTAACTAGCTGTCCGGGATGGGGCGGCTACTTCCTGGTAGCCGCCCCATCATGACCTGCCAAACGTCCCATCTCTGACAAGCGGTGGCTTGGGTCGGCTACTTGGTTTGATCCGGCCAAGAGAGGGCGGCTAAAGGTCATGACCCGCCGTAATGATCAGCATTTAATATTGCTTTATGTCCCATCCAGGGGACTGGTCCAAAGTCAGCCAGGGGGCGGCTAGTGTAAACTAGCCACCCAGTGAGGGGCGGCTAGCCCTTTCCAGGGACTTAGGTTTTTTAGGGTTTTGGTTTTTAGGGTAGGTTTAGGTTTAGGTCCGGGCTAGGGTTTGGTTTAGGGTTAGGGTTAGGGTTTCTGGTTTTAGGTTTTGGCTTAGGGTTAGGGTTTCCGGTTTACCGAACCTTTGGTTCTCTATTGGTGTCCACTTGTGGGATATTTCCGTGTGTTACTTGAAGTATTTTTGTCTCTCTGGACGGTCAAAATTGGGGTATCTACAATTGTCCCCCGTCGGACGGAGTCTTTGCGTGAAGCAGGAAAGACTTCGACCGATGATAAGGAAAGAGACCCCTATTTTGGCCGGCCCGACCTTCAAGAAGTTATGCCAACACGAACAGTACTATTCGGGGAGTTGACTTAGATTGTCAGAGGCTAGGTCTCGACTTAGAATTTTTATCCGAGAGGATGATCCAGGTGGAAGGCGGGGAAAAGTAAATGGTGAGTGATCCAACCCGCGGTCGGGGTTCCTAGCTATCGTGCACGGAGCAGCCCAGCGTCAGTTTCCTCGTGCCTACCGTTCCCGTGCTTGGGAAAACTCAGCAAGGAGGGGATATCGCCGACAGAAAGCAAGTAAAAGTTAATTTGGGTGAATTGGATCATCCGAGGGATAAGAACTCTGGAAAAGAACCAGAACTAAAGAAATTTGATTTTGAATGGTACTGAACGTGTTGCAAAACTTCGGGAGAGTCGTGTTTGATCAAGTAATGTCTGGAAATAAGCCAATACATGGCTGTTTGGTATGGAGAACCTTGAATTTTAGGGCTGAAAAGATTGGAAAGGGGTTTTTAAGTAAAAGAGAAAAACTGGGAGGGGCGGCTAGTTGTAACTAGCCGCCCGAGAGGGGGCGGCTACTCGCGGGTAGCCGCCCCTGGACTGGGTCCCTTATAACCGAAAAGACCCTCTCTCTCCCCATACGTTTTTTAAAACGGTTTCTCTTCCCTCTTCTCTTCTTCCCTTCAGTTTCAAACTCAAAAAACCCTGATTTCTTTGCCTTTCCTTCCTCTATTTTGACCTCAATCTCTCTCTTTCTCTTGATTTCGAAACCCTAGTTTGGGTTCCCCCTTTTTTTCTTTATCAAACCGGGGAGATGACGAGGTCGAAAGCGATTGCTTCGAGGGGAAAACGACCACGGGTGGCTCGTGGAGAGCGTAGCCCGAGCTCTTCATCATCAGAGAGCGATAGGTCGGAGGTCGAGGCCGTGGGGGAGGGTATGGGTACGACGGAGGTGCCGCCGGTGGATATTGGCGTGGGTGAGGTCGGGGATTTGCCTTCGGTGGCTGTCCCGGAGGTAGGGGGGAGTGTGATTGGCTATACACGTAAGAGGAGGCGCGGGGATCGACCGGTTGTGGCCGAGGAGGTGGTTCCGGGGGTTGGAGGATCGATTGAGGGTGCAACCGAGGGGGTAGGGGTCGAGGGAGTTAGCGAGGAGGTGAGGGCGTCGTTGGATGCCCTCGTCGGGATGTTGGATAGGGAGGCCACAGAGGCCAGGGCTGAGGAGGAGGAGAGTAGGGCTATGGGGGCCTTTGCGGAGTTTATCTCCGGTGTGGGGAGGGTGGAGGGGATAGGAGAGGCTAGGGATGGGGCCGGGGAGGCCGAGGGTATGGGCACTGGGGCCGCTGAGGCCGGTGTGGGTGTTGGGGCTGAGGTCGAGGAGGCCGTGTTTGATCACTGCAGCAGGTTTAATATTCTGATCACTGCATCAGGTAGGCCTTGAGGATTTCTTTCCATTGTTACACTTACGCACAGCTAATGTTTGCCAACCTTCTTTCTTTGGTATGGAAGCTCCTTGAAACAATCGAGTGCTTATGTTTAATATTCTAACAAGCAAGCATTTATGGCATATCCAATGTTATTGTTGAAAATAAAAATGACAATAGGACAGGGAAATTCTATGTATTTTATCAGAGGACTTTGTTTTTTCTTATGTGATTTTTAACAAATAGGAATCTCATAAGAATGTGTAAAAAATGTGTTTGTTGTTGTAACTGTAAATAAATGGATGCATTTTTATTTTCAATTTGAGCATGTTGAGCAAGTTACATCCTTTATTTCAATTTGATTTTTTAGTTGTTTCTTCAATTGATTGTCTTGTTTGGTGTCAGGACATCAACCTCAAGCATCTAACTATGAATTAGCTATTTGGTTTTATGGAATGGGGATGGCTTTGTAAGCTATTGTTGTGCTTTCATTACCTATTCATGGAATTATCTAGAAATAAAAACATGGTTGTGCAAACATTGACTCCTGTCCTGAGCCTCAATTGTAGTATGGCTGTCAGTTTAGATGAATCAAACACAGAATTGTGGTACAGATGTACAATTATGTAGTATTTCTTGCAGGATTTAAATTTTCTACCTTTCTTGTGCTTGAACAGGCTTAGTCTGATGGTCGGCACAGGTCTGTTGTTGGCGTCCTTCATGACATGCTTCAGAGCATCTTGCGATTCGAGCTTTTATGAGAGGTCGGGAAGAGTGATCAGCCAAGAACTAGAAATTTATGTTTGATATGTTGATGACGACCAGGCATCCATGTGTTGTAACACAATATTTCTTTCATTTTTTCATCCAGTGTAAAATATGATTCCTTAAGTTAGAAAATTCTGTCATATACAACAGCTGCTCTGAGAACACCTGCTTTAATGAGGATTTTTTTCACCATGAACCGTAATTGTGTAAAATGAGAAATTCTACAGGAATTTTAAATTTTTTTCAGATACCATCTATGTTCTAGCAGGATCCAGGGGAATAGTCTAATTAATTTGAAAATTCTGATGCTCATTGGTTCTATCAGGTCTGGGCAGGAACTTTCACAATAGTATCCTATACAATAATTTTTGTTTAAACAAATTCTATTTGTTTAAACAAATTCTATACAATAGTTATAAGCAGCTTTGTTAACTTCCATTAATCCTCAGTCATACAAATACATTTACACCTCACCTTTGAAAAAAAATTGTTAATGTAATAGATCTCTTGGCATACAATCATCTGCATTGGAAAACTCTTTAACATGAACACAACAGGAAGACTTTCCAAACTGATTTGTCCAAACAAGTTGAACCAAATAAAAAATTCAAAGTTAAGTTATAAACAACAGAGCACCAAGTCATTCCTATCTCAAGCTCATATCCACCACCACCAGAAGAATCCGCAGCAGCAGCAGCAGCAAGAGAGAAAGGTGAGACCCCAGCAAAATAGTCCCTCAAGTGTCCAAGATGTGATTTCAACAACACAAAGTTTTGCTACTACAATAACTACATCCTCTCTCAACCAAGGTATACCAACAAGGGAGATTAAACCATGAAAAACAAGCCATAAAAAACATTTAAACAAATATGAATCATGTAGATAACAATTAAAATAAACACACACCTCCATTGATGATGATTTCCAGAGACCACTTAAAATAAACCAACAATTAAAATAAACCAACACTAGAACTACAAATATCAGATCGCAATTAAAATAAACACTGAAAAGACCAGATAACACTGAAATAAACCAACAATTAAAATAAACCAACACTAGAACTACCAACATTGAAAAGACCAGATAACAATTAAAATAAACACACACACCTCAATTAAAATATCAGATCTCAATCAACAAAACTCACAGCTCCTCATCTTAACAGAACATGAAATTGAGAACATGAAAAAAAGGTGTCTTCAAAATCAGGCCCTCCAAAGCTTTTGCCCTGCCATCTATACATCAAAGAAGAACCGAAGAGCCTGTTTAACAATTAAAAAAAAACATGAATCATGTAGATGAAATTGAACAATATGATATGAAGCAAAGGAAAAAAAACATCACATTCAAATCAGATATGGGATATTTTTGTTTAAACATGAATCATCTAGATGAAATTGAACAATATGATATGAAGCCAAGGAAAAAAAAACATCACATTCAAATCAGATATGGGATATTTTTGGCTAGATACCTCACAAAATGGTGGAATTTTGGGTGTCTTTATATACCGCGGAGTCTTATTGTGTGTTTCGTGCTAACCTGAAATATATCAGTTGTATAAAAAAAAGACATATATATCAATCTTAATAGAGAGTGAAATTTAATCTTACATTTCTTTCAACATCGGACAGCTCCTTTTGTTATGCTTCTCTTTCTTGCCACACACACTACATGTTCTCCTTTGCTTTTCCTTCTCCTCCATCGCTAATTCCATTCCACCCTTCAACCTTTTCCTCTTCCTCTTCCTCAAATATCTGCTCAAAACTTTCAACTTCCTCGCCCTCATTGATACTCATCTATTTGAAATCAGGCAACAGAATGTCAGTTAATAAATCAATCATGCATTTAGTCACATTCATGCACTATCCATACACCAAACAAATTGAAAAGCAAGCAATCTACATATTATGACTATTTTTTTCCTAGAAGATGCCTATATTCACTCAGAAAAATATTTGACAAAGTTGATTAACTTTTATTTACTTTATTTACAACAATAGAGAAAAAGGCATAAATCCCCTAATCCATCTCTGGACTAATTAAAAATTTGCATGAGGATCATAAATCACACTCTAATAACAAATTCTTTGTTGATAAATGGTATAATTATCACTGCACAGTTTTCCTGCCACCACTTATCACTCTTGAAAAATGCATAACAAAATGAACATTTGCATGGAACCATCGAAAAAAGGGCTAAAATATGCATATAAACTACCCTCATTCGGTTCCATAATCTCATGATGATCATCTTATTTATCAGATTTTGGGTTGGTTGCCAAATCATATATGGTATGTCAAAACACATTCATTTTCAAATGAATAATCTTTTTTAAATCTTTTTTAAAGCCAATTCGTATAGCAAGTTCAATCATCAATAAACAATCAAACAACACGTGAGCCCAAAAATGACATACCTCTCTGGGGTTTTCAGACATATAGCAAGTACAAACCCAATGACAACATATTACCAAATCAGAGGAGGACCTGATTGCATATATAAATTACACATCCTTGGATGCCATATATAGACTGATCAGCACCTCCTAAATTATTAATATCAACAATAAAAAAATAGCATTCCAACCATTTTTTTTTACAAAGATCAAAGCACCCCCAATATCCCAAATACACCACTGACAAAGAAGAACCAATAATCAACAGAAACCCTAGACTAGTTTTCAAAAGAGAAGAACAAATTTTCAAAAAAGATCCCACCATCCATTTGAATCACAGAGATATATAAAAACCCTAATCATAGAGAGAGAGAGAGAGAGAGAGAGCTCAACCTGGAATCGGGGTCGCCGTTGGTCGCGGGTGCTCGCCGATGGTCGTCGGGGGTCGCCGCAGTCGCGTGTGGTCGCCGGGGGTCGCGGTGGTCAAAGGGAGTGAAGGGGGTTTGTTTTCACAGAGAGAGAGACGAGAGAGAGACAGAGAGAGAAGAGAGAGACAGTCGGGTGATTTTTTTTTGGATGGTGGTCCTTTTTCATTTTTTGATGGTGGTCCTTTGGATGGTGGTCCGTGGGCCGTCCGATCGAGTACATATACAGACACACTGTGAGAGTGTTTGGTGGTCCTCGATCGGACGGACAGAAGATGGTGGTCCGCGATCGGACGGTCCGAAATGGATCCACACGTAAGAGGTCGTCCGCGCTTCCGCAGGGTATCATTTATATATATATATATATATATATATATATATATATATATATATATATATATATATATATATATATATATATATATATATATATATGCCGGCGATTAGGTGCGGCGAACGGCAGGTGCGACCGCGACGTTGGCCGTTCGATCGCGGGTCCATCGCATCCAACGGTCGACGTGAATCGCATCCGACCGTCCGATGCGATGGACTCGTGATCAACGGCCCGTGATCACTGCCGCACCCGCCGTTCGCCGCACGCAATCACGTCCATATATATATATATATATATATATATATATATATATATATATATTATAAACAATACATATAACAGAGATCTCAATATTAAGAATTCACCCACAAAAAATTGAAAAAACAAAACCTAGATAGAAATCCCACAAATTAAATCCTAAATTAATTTTAATAAATCGGTCAAAACTCACCTTGAAAACAAAACAAACCCGAACTTGTGGATCAGGCGAGGCGGAGGTGGATCGGGGCGAGGCGGCAGCGGATCGGGGCGAGGCGGCGGCGGATCGGTTGAGAGAGGGGCAGGCTGGAACAAGGTGAGACGGAGGTGGATCCGAGCAAGGAGGCGGTCGATCGGGGCAAGGAGGCAGTGGATCGGGGCGGGGCGACGGTGGATCGAGCGTGGCAGAGGTTGGCCAAAGCAATAGTTAGGTTAGGTTTTAAAAAAAAGTCGTGGTAACTTAAAAACTTATCCCACACCTTTAGCGACGGCCGAGTTCTGGGCGTCGCTATTGGTTGTATCAGCGACGTTTACGCCTGTCGCTAATACTCAATAGTGCACTGAGGGGTTATTGTATGAGGTTTTTAGCGATGGCTGGGATCTGGGCGTTGGTAATACTCAACTTAATCGTAAAAATCAGTTTCTGGAGCTATATTAGCAACGGTTTTTTATTGGCCGTCGGTATTAGGCGTCGCTAAGGGCTCTTTTTCTTGTAGTGGGGGGTGGATGATTGGTGCGTAGGAGGCCACGTCGACGCGGACCAATGGTGGCGGCTTGGGACAGGATGAGACCCTCGCGTGGGAGCTCCTGAGCCCGCTCCACCGTGTGCTCATCGTGGCTGTGGTGGCGGTGGCAGCCAATCGATCGCGGCAGGTTTCGCAGCTTTGGAGATCTATCAATCTGAGGGTTGTAAATCGAACTCCTTCACTTCTACTTCTCTTTTTTAATCTGTATTTGAAATCAATTTGTTTGTGTCTGTTGTGTGTTTTGGCTTTTGCTTGATTTCATATTTTTACACTTTAGGTAAAAATAGTGCCACCCGAACCAACCCGAACCCGAACCCGGGTTCAATCTGAACCCAATCCGAACCCGCGGGTTGAGGTCGAGTTCAGGCTCGGGTTCCACCCTTCGGATTGAGGTCAGGTTTAGGTTCGAGTTCGGGTTGAACACTGTATATCGTGGGTTGGGTTTGGGCATGTCTTCAACTCGACCCGACCCGCCCGAGTTGCACCCCTAGTAGGAACAAAATGTCATTACGGTATCTATGTATAAACAAAAATATTCTGCAAAAATAAATCATATGTTCAGTCTAAGAACAATATGAAATGCATTACATAAAATATTCCACATACACATTGTGTATCTACTAAACGTAAAACAGTAAGATTCTAGATGGAGTACACTGTTATTATTTATGGGTACACTGTTAATTACTCTGGGTATTGTTATTCGGTCTGAGAACAACATAATCGTATATCTATATAACCATCAGAATCAAATGAATAGTATCAGTTGACATGAAAGCTAACACAGTATATTTTTCATACTATAACATAAATGCAGAATCAAAAGCAATGGTATGTTTAGATCACTTATTGCATATTAAGCATACATAAAATTGTTATTCAAACAATCTTTTTCATTAGAGCATTATGATTCTCTATACCTATTTGTAACCCGTGGTTCCTTCACCGCCGTCGTGAGTTTTCAATGGAGAAGAAGAAAATTGGATGGTTCAACCACAGTTATTATTGATCTTCAAGATCGATTTAGGGTGTGGGAGACCCGATTTTAAGTCGTTCAGCCGTCATCGCCATGGGAGGGTGTTCAATGTAACTTAGGGTTTTGAGTGGAAGTGTTTGGAGGGTTGGGGAAGAAGAAGGGAGGGGAAAAATGAATTGTTGAAGGGATATATTGGGTATGCTAACAGAGGATCCAAACAATACCTGTTAGAAAGGACCTAGAAATAATGAAATCAGAGTTTAGGGACCTAGACACATCTTGAAAAGCTCCAGGGATATAAAAATAATGAGAGATAGGTTGATGGGACCTCTAATTAATTTTTCCTTTTTTTTCATCAACATGGTTATTGCATGTCAAGCTTGTGTATTGTGTGTTGCTGTTGGATCACAAAACATTACATTTTCTCTCCTCTCCCATTATATTGTATGTTGTTATATTCAATTTATTGACAGAATCCAAATGAATGCAAAAAAAAGAGAGAAAAGAAGTGCAATACGGTACATGTAACTTTCCAACCCAACGTATAACAAAACTTGGCATGCATTCGACGGATGAAGATGGTATGTTTGACTAAGCTCCATTGAGAAGGTTCAATAAGTGTCATTATCTTATTGATTTTTCGTTTGACTTTTTAAAAAGGTAAAAACTGTAAAGACAATATTACCTTTTCCTTAAATATTGAATTTTTCATTAAAAAAAAAACAATCCCTTATTTAGCAGTAACATATAACCACCTCCTATTACAATACTTTATCTTTAGAAAATTTCATCCCCCACTTCAAAAATCCGCTCCAGCTTGTCTCTTTATCTCCCGCGACATGTGTCACCACCATTGGATTCCTCTCGTTTCCCTCTATCATATAAGAGGTGGATTGACTATCTTTCGAGTAGTCCTCTGACCTCCACCTCATCTGACATCGACTATCATTTTTTCAAATACAACTACAAATACAAATGAATATATTAGAATTTCAGATACAGATATACATGAATATATTAGTTTTTTTAGATCCATATATATCTAGACAATTTCGAATACAGATGAGTATATTAGTTTATTCAAATACATGAGTATACAAATACAAATACAGATTTAGATACAGTCTTTATTCACATAAATATGCATGTTTTATTCAGATACACCTTACATGTATCTATATTCAAAATAAAAAAAGGATTTTTAGTTTAAAGTCCCCGTAAACTATAGGATTTAGCTATCGATTCCTCACTTTTTCATATTTAGCTTTTAGTCCCTACATTTAAATGATAATTTAGAAATAGGTCCCTTCTAGGGACTAAAAAGTAAACTAAATAATTTAGGAATAGGTCCCTCCCAGGGACTAAAATGGAACATATCATTTAAATGTAGGGACTAAAACCTAAATATGAAGAATTGAGGGATCAATAGCTAAATCTTATAGTTTACAGGGACTTAAAACTAATAATCCCAATAAAAAAATATGTTTGCACGAATGTATTAGTTTTTTAGACAAATTACAAATATTGATTAAGATACGACATATATTAGTTTGTTCAGCTACAAATGTGTTAGACCTGTGTCATTTAGAGTCCTAATTTCGATCGGAGTCGCTAAAATTTTGATTTTTAGCTAGCTTCTGGGGTTTAAGGACTCTGATTGAAGATATAACTGCACATTATGGGTCCTGGTACTGTTTAGTACTGCCCATAAAATTTTCGTTAAATTCCGATAACGTTTTTGAAATTATGCAGTTTCGGATTGGTATTCGGATTTGATTTTATTAAAATCCAAGATGATGAGGTAAAAATCTGATATTATTAAGAGATGTTAAGTTTGGAGATAACTTCCATATAGAAGTGGAATTGGATCAACTGGATTCGTATATTAAAAGTTATGGGTATTTTTCCATGTATACCCCGAAGTTGAGAAATCCAGGCAGCAGCCCTGTAAGATGTTTAGCCTAGATTTTGAAATAGCTGGAGAGGTTATTTGATCTGGGTATAAACATGAAAGTTGTAGATAATCGTCTTATCTTTCAAATGCCACTGGAATCATGCAATTCAGAGTTGTATGGAGGGAGTTATGGCCGTTTAAGTGAAGTCTGTCCAGGATTTCGGGGCAGGGACGCTTTGGTCGTTTGTCACCTCTTTTAGATATTTATGTGCCTAAAATATCTCTCGTCCCCCTCTCTCTCGAGCAGATCTGCTGGTGTGAAAAATGAGGAGGAGAAATTGGAGGTGGTGATGAAGTCTTCTCTTCCATGTCTTTGAAGGTGTGTTGTTTGAGGGGGAGGTGCGGAGGTCGGTGGTGGTAGCGGTGGAGCTACGGCGGCGGGCATGCCGGAGCCGCGGATGGACCTCCCGCTCTCCTCGGTTGGGTTCAGCCGGGTCTGTTGTGGCTGTTGGGAAGAGTAGAAGTTTCATTGCCTTGTTGTTGTTGTGTGTGCTTGGAATTGAAGAAGCTGAAGAGGGGGGAAACACATATTCAAGTGTTATGTGTTGTGTATGTGTGCACACTACTTGTTTGTGAATATGTGTGAGTGAACCATATATACATATTCTTCTCCTCTTACCAACGGGATTCCTCATGCATCGCCTAAACTTGTGTTTGTGTACTAAAGGGGTGTGGGATTGACGCATTGGTACACTCGAGATCACATAAGAGGTATGCGGAGGCTGCGGGTGCGCGCTCGGCGTGCTCGCATGCGTGCGGAGGCGCGGGAAGCGTGCATGAGGTGCTCGCATGCGTGCGGAGTGCGCGGGAAGCATGCACGAGGTGCTCGAGATCGTGCTTGACGTTGTTCGATGCGTGCGGAGTGCGTGGGCAGCGTGCACGGGGTGCTCGAGGGCGTGCTTGGCCTTGCCCGATGCGTGCGGAGTGCGTGGGAAGCATGCACGAGGTGCTCGAGGACGTGCTTGACGTTGTTTGATGCGTGCGGGGTGCATGGGCAGCGTGCATGGGGTACTCGAGGGCGTGCTTGCGGCGCTCAGATGCATTCGGAGTGCTTCGTGGTGTCGAGCAGCTTGTTATAGCCAAATGTAACCATTGGATGATCCTTGGTGGATTGATTTCAGGCTTCGGATTCAACTCGTCGCTCTCTTCCGTTTCGCGAGCCGTGCGCCCGTTAGGTGAGTGGTTTGATTCCAACCCTTCCGGGAGCGCTCGAGGCATGTAGACGTGCTTCGCGCTTCCATGGGGCTTTATTTGCACCCTAAATATGTTAGATATCATGCATGCTAGGTTGTATAGCTCGTATATTGTGTAGAACCCCTATTCTACCTTATACTTGCTTATGTATTGTATAGAATATGGCATGACTTAGGTTATTTTGTTTGAATTACTACCCTTATTATTATTTGAACATATCTAGCATATTTAACTTGGGTTAATAACGGGGTGTATGCGTAATAATCTCGATTTGGTACTCGAGGGTGTGGTATAGTTGTTGCACCCATCTTGTTGGGGCAAAACTATGACCAGCTTCGAGAGGGGATGAGGCATTCTCTCTCTCTCGCCCTCCCTCCTTTCGCGAACCGAGTGAGTAGATGTAGTTCCTACTTGACTCGGGTTTGCTTGGAATTATTGGCATACACCTATTGTCGCGCGGATCGCGCTTAACCCTCCCCTTTGAGTTGGTGTTATCCAACGTATATTAGGTTGTAAGTTATGTGTTTACCTGTTTGAAGCCATGTATGCATGTTTAAGTAGGCCATCGTTGGGTAGTTAATTGCATATTATATATATATTCCTATTTGGGCCATGAGCCTTGTTTAATGAGATTAGACAAGTGTATGACCTCCTATGGGGTCATACCATGGCTTTGACACTTAGCATAAAATGTCTTCCCCGCATCTGAGTTATGCGCCCTGGTGGGAATTCATGAGAATTCATTGCGCTTATCGGTGTTTGACAACCGATGATGACGGATCCATAGGGATCGTATTCGCGGGTGTCGAGTGTTCTTTCCTTCGTCGGCTCCGAGTAGAGACTACCCGGCGTAGCAGAGTCTGGTGAGGAGCCCTCCCGGATACTACTCATGACGCGTGTGGGCGTGCTCATACGGCTGAGGTAGTGATCGTGGGAGGCTAGTCCAGTAGAGGCCTGAACCCTGTGCACGAGGTAGTAGAGGCCACACCGGGAGAGACTACCGGAAGACGAGTGGAGTAGAACAATCGACCTCTTCCCCAAGAGCCTATGTCACCCCGAGGAGGGGGTGAGGGTGAGGGTGTAGTGGGTCGGCGTGGGTTCGATCTGCCAGTTTGTGCAATCTCCCAAGATCCTATGTCACCCGTCGGGGTGAGGGTGAGGGTGTTGGTGTGAACGGGGTGGGCTCGAGTTGATACTCGACCCACCAGCTTGTGTAGTAGGTTTTCCTATGGGGTTCGCGCTGCGAACAAGTAGTAGCTCTTACCTTCGTCGGCTCCGAGTAGAGACTACCCGGCGTAGTAGAGTCCGGTGAGGAGCCCTCCCAGATACTATTCATGACGCGTGTGGGCATGCCCATACGGCTGAGGTAGTGATCATGGGAGGCTAGTCCGGTAGAGGCCTGAACCCTGTGAGGTGCCGAGAGGCTGCCAGATAGTATGGGCCACACCGGGAGAGACTACCGGAAGACGAGTGGTGTAGAACAGCAAGTTTTGCCCTTCAAGTCCCTAGGCTCACCCCTGTGGGGGCTAGGGCGAGGACGAGGTATGGTTGCACCGCCGTGTGACCTTGTTAACCGTTGGGTTTCTACCCATGGTTTCCTTGATAGGAGATTGCCTTAGGATCGAATGTTGTGTTGGTGTTTGGTTTCTGACCACTCACTGAGCTTGTAGCTCACCCCTCGCTTATGTTTTTCCCCAGTTGACGCTGAGTCGGATCCAAGAGAAGAGCTCCCCTGGCGCCATCCGAGTAGGAGACCCGCGTTCGCGTTGGATGTCTTGCGAGTTAGAGGCTATCAGCATTCCACTTTTATTGTATGTATTATACTTGTGCTTGCGCACGGTATGTAGAGTGTTGATGTCTGTTATTGTTTTATATTGGCTCTCACTGGACAGTTGATTGTGTACTCTAGTCTATAATATGTCTTTGAATTACAGACTTAGTCATTTGAGCTTCCGCTTTTTGTATATATTTGATGTCAGTTACTTGTGTATTACCTTTTCTATTGTGGAGTATTTATTTGACCTCGTGTATGGATTACTGATATCATTTATATATTTGCCACGTCTCGGGGACGGCCGCCCTGGGGCGTGACAAAATGTATTTAAAAAATTTCAGATATAAATACAGATGAATGTATAAGTTTTTTTCAGATAAAGATACAGATTCAGATATAACTCTATATTAATTTTTTCAGATACAAATGTATCTGAATTCAAAATCAAATGTATTTGAATGTAACTAAATTGATTCAAATACTTATAAAAGATTATACATGCTTAGATAATGTATTTGACTTTTAAAAAGCGAAAACTATCCAAATGAATGTAATTGGATTACATTGGGTCACTTCTTTAAAATAAATGTGTCTGATCAACTGTTTAAAGGAATGTAATTGTGTTAAATCTGATGATAATAAATAAAATAAAATACAGGCGAATGAAAAACTAAAAAAATATCAAATAACAGATTCAATTGAAAACAAAAAAAATTCACATCTTTAAAAAAATCAACCAACATCCCTAAATGTCCCAATAAAAAGCGAGAGGCACCGTCTGTTGCCACCGCCGTTTGCGCATCGATCTAGAGTCTCCACACACACAAAAAAAGAGGGGATCGAATTAAATGTTAACCCAATCCTTCGAAATCCACACACACAGAAGAAAAAAAAATTTCTTCAATGGATGGTTTTAAATGTATAACCCAATCCTCGAATCAAGTAAGGTTGTTACAAAAAAAATATTTTATTTAATTAAAGGGTAAAAAATATATTCTACATGTGCCACCTCATGGAGCTTGTAATGGAGTATACAATTTGAGACCCAAAAATCATTATTGATATATATATAGTCAAAAGTTAGGTTTTTGCTTGAAAAGATGAGACAGTACTATAGCAGAGGTCTGGATCCATTTAGAATTGACTTCGATTAGTTCGTTCAATATCAGACTGCACAGCTTATGAATCGAACTATACATCCTATATATAAATCGAACTGCACAATCAATTATTGGATCTTGGCATCACTTTACTATTGGATCTAATCAAGCCTGGGTTTGGTCAATACTATATAGTTCGATTCATAAGCTGTGTAGTTCAATTTGTAGATAATGTAGTTCAATTTGTAGACTGTGTAGATCAATTCATAGGCTGAGCAATTCGATAGTGATGGACTGACCAAAACCATGCTTGACTGGATCCAGACTCCTATTGTAGGGGAAGTGCAAAACATTTGATTGACAGGTGGGACACACATGACCTTTTGGTGAGAATTAGTGTAGAATTAGTAATTCCACGGGGAGTGGTGGAATCTTAATACCAGGTTGTACCCCTTTATTCTTGCATCCGAATTCTCACTAATTTTACCTTACCAAACGGCAAAATAAAGGCTTCTAATACCGCCCAATTCCATGTTATTCCACCTGTATGACTGTACCAAACAGGGCAGTACTAGTGTTGGATATTGACATGAGAATACCATGGGACCTTGAAATTCTTAATTTTTTTTTTTTTGTAGGATGGCCTCTAAGTTATGGCCAGTAGTTGGTACAATATAAAATTGTCAAATTGCTATAATCTGATCAAGAGAATTAGAGTTCAGAGTCCAAGAAATACTACTACATTCTTAAACTACAATACTTTTGAGAGCTATCAGTAGCCAGATAATCATAAACATACCAATTTTTCCAACATGTGAAGTGATACAGACACATATAATTGAAGAAAAACAACTTCAATATTGTATATATAGTACAAACAAGAAGGCACAAGAACTCCCTGGGAAATCAAGAAACATATGTTCATGACCTGGACTTTAAAAAGTTTCACACACAACAGACACACACAAATTACAACACATAATTGTACATTTTAAATAGGAGATTATTGTGGTAATCCACAATGAAAATCATGCATTTAAAACATAATCCCGTTATTTTGACCATCAAACAGGAATCCGCCTTTTTAAGTACCTGCACATAGAAGCATCCAATGTTCGTATCTTAAGAGATTCATATGGAAAAAAATGGTTGCATAATTAGACTTCAAATTTTGCATTATCTGTTTTAATATATGAATTAATCACACTCATGCCTTATTAGTCCTTTTGGCCTCTTTGGCAGCATGTTCAAATTTTTTTGTTAGATATAATCCATTATTTAAAAATTTAATTAGTTGTCTTATAATGTAAATCAATTTATTATTTGTTGATATTTGGTATTAATATGGACAATTTCACTATCACTTTCAGTGTAAAAGAGAGGAGAGAGGTGAAAAAAGATACAAAATCTTACTTATCTCAAGTATAAATCATGTTTGAGGATAAAAATTTACATCCTAATAACAGAGATATCTCTACCATCTTTTCTACCATCTTTATTATCAGAAGATATCAAAATATCATTTCAGTTTCACATCGTGATAATACATGTCGATGTACCACTATCACGGAGGCCCTACAGGATCTAATAGTTCAATTTTTGTGTGTATGTGTTTTGATAACTACACCATCCACAAATGTCACTCCTTCCACCACATTCAATACGTGCATTTACATGCATTCTGCTTATATTCTGATAATCTGTATGTCACATTATCATTCAGCCTAAACATGATTCTACTAATAGTTTCTTTCACATTGTTATTCCATGCTCATCCAAAATGCTTGCACAATCACATGTAGAGATGATTTTTTTTTGTTCAAGTTCAAATGCTTAAATCAAATGTTAAGTAAGAAGACTTACAGTGTATGAGGGCTCAAATTGGATACTTGATCTCACAACCGAGGTGGAGGGTGGTCTGGTCCTGGTGACCATAGTGTTGTTGCTGAGGCGGTGGAGGAGTAGGAGGTTCTATCATGTTGAATTGGAAGTAATTCCTTGAATCGAATGCGGAGAGTCCATCGAATTCTGGTCCAGCTGCAGCAATGCTCGCTTGTTGCATGCCCTCGCATTCGATTATCTGAGGATTAGTACATCAAATTCAATTTGTATTATGCATGTGGTGACAAAGATGTTAAGAAAATGTTGTTATTAGAATATCATTTTTTGATTCTCAAATATTGTTTGATTAAACCATTTGAGAGATGAATTATTATTTATACTTCAGGTTAAGCTGTGGCAGTGCCACTTATTGCATGCCCCTACATTCAATTATGTGAAGATAAATACATCAAATTCAATTGGTTTTATTCATAGTTATATTTAAAGACGCATATCTAGTAATAATCATGTTAAGAATATCTCTTTTCAATGGATTATGATTTATACCATTTTTCTCCCAATGTTATAGATAAAATAATTACTCTTATATGTATTATTAATCAAAATATATGAATCAAAATATATTCTTTTTCTTTTTCTTTTTTAAGGTTGGTGCCTTCTAAGTTTGATCTTCTAACCTCCTTTACGGGGAGAGGAATGCTAGCCGACTTAACCAAATTTTTTTTATAGAACACATTTCACTTAAGAGTGTTATTATGTTAGAAATTTATATAGTGTATTGAAGGCAAATCATCGATAAAAGTGATTTATATGATAAAATCAACTCATTAAATTTCAAAAGACAAAAGTTAGTTAAATTCATAGAAGGTATTATAATGGCCAAAATAAATAATCTAAAACTGTTATCCAAGGGGGGCCAAATGGTTCTCAAATGGCATTAACAATTTGCTTTCATATCACCTTGTTTCTCAGGATATTGTATTCTTGCTGCAGATCCCTTTCCTTCATAAAACAAAGACAGCCATAAATGAACCAAAAATAATTTAATCTCAATTGGAAAGACAAATTGAAATGTGAAAGTCTGCAAGGAATCTCTAATATTTATTTATATACCCTGCTTTGCATGATATCGATCTGTTGCTGCAAAAGCTCGACCTGATACAACACGCGGGTATGTTAGCAGGTAATATAAATATCAATAATTTGACATCAACATCGATACAACATGTTATTAGGTCTGGGAGTCAAGTTGTGAAATCATGTATACCCTACTTAATTATAACTAGAATGTACATATTAAAAATACTGCGGAACTAATGGAATAAATGATTGATAGCTCATCTTTTCTGTTTTTGTTCACAGCTCTTTATCTCATTTACCCATGTTAAGATGATTTCAGAAGAAAAAAAATTGGTCATCATAACATTCCAAAACTTGGTTACACTTTTGTTGATCAACTTTTTTTTAATCACTAATAATACCAGCTTTTTTTTAGGTAGGATGACTCTCAACTTATGGTCAGAGGTTATTATAATTAATCATAAGACAGTCAGATGTACTGATCTGGTTAAAAGATCTTGAATTCAAAATCAAGAAAGTGAAGAACTATGCAGACTTAGTATTCAAGATATGGTGCACTAAGATATGCACACATTTAAGATATCCTCAAGACCTTTCAGTATCTATAATTCCACCTTGGCCATGGGAGTGGAGCAATCAATTCCTTAAAAAAAAGAAAAAAAAGAAAAAAAAAAGAGAAAATGATCCAGACACCAAGACACTTTTTGAGTCTCATTATTCAAATGCAACTGTCATTTCACATTATGAACTTTGGCCTACCAGCTCGATCAATAGAAAATTCAGCATATAATATGATTTTTATTTATAAAGCTTTATTCATTAAATGGATGATTGTTGTGCATACCTTCTTTCCTCTAACCCGGGTGATACCTTTATCAAGCTTGCTCTCCAATTGCTTCAGCTCCCTCACATTCAAGCCACCCAAAGCTTCCCCCATAATGTTCCTACAGACATAAAATACAAGTATAACTATTCATTGAAACATCACAAAACAAAATAAGTATTTACTGATATTCTGAATGGCATTGAAAATCCTTGTTGCCTCTAATTGAGGAGAAAGTCTTTGTTGCATTTTCAGTCCTAAGGGACTGACATGTTTAACACGTAACATTTATAATATTATTTATCACGTGTCTGTCTCATGTTAGGGACCTAAAACCTGATAAGATCAATCAGAAAACAATCTTGTTTTATGCTGAAGAGGGGCCGGAGTTCAGACCATGCAAACTTACTTGTTTTGAACTTGTAAATGCTGTATAGCACTGCGTAGCTTTGCAGATTCTTGTTGATAGAACTGAAAAAGAAAGTTCATTAGACAAAAAAATATATAAAAAATGCTTGGTGTCTAACATGATATATTTTTTTGGTGACAGGAATCCCAACAATCGTTGGAAAACCCCAAATACACACAGTCACTAGCAAACCATATGGAATTTGAATTCGAGACGTATGAGAAGCAAAACCATTACTCTATCCAAAGTGCCAACATTATGTCAGTTTAGAACTCAATACTAAGAACATTAGCAAAAAAATTACATTCATAAATATATGATTTGTTACTCTTTCATGTTTAGTTATAATTTATGCAAGAAATTGTACCAAGAAATTGTATCAAAGATCAATGGGCTAATATGTCAACTTTATATATAACCATCTGAATCTTTGCTCATCCTATCAAACATTATTTTCTATGTGATCTGAACAGCATTATCAACTCTGTCCCTCAGGTCTCCCCACCTTTTTCTAAACCTGCATGTCCACAAGGAGCTAAATATTCCAAGCTTTTCAAAACATCTCTCTATGAATTTATGATATCTCGGGAATAAATACTCGAATTTGTCACCTTGTAAAATAATTTTTTGCGAGGAACCCAATATTAGTTGGGAAATCCGTAGATGCACAAAATCACTCGTAAAAATCATGTACACCATGTAAGGATGAAGGATTGATTCAAACTCGAGACTTATGGGAGCAATTGAATGAAGGATCAACAATCATACACATGCTAATCACACAAATTGGTTAAATAATGCATGACCAGGTAAAGTTAAGCATGTTTGAAGTTACTAATTTCAAATAATTCAAAAGGAAAGCTTATGTTCCATGTTAAATCATGATTTAATAAGTGTAATCAAGTTAATATGCTAAAACTAACTATAATAGGCATAATGGAACTTTGAAAAAAGAGAAATTGCTTACTTGAACAGTTGGTTCTGTACTTGGAGTTATAGTTGAATTGCTTGAACATGCCTTCTTGTACCTCTCTATTGTAGATCTTATGCTGAACAAGAACAAGTTACAGAGAAAACTGTTGTTCTGTTTCCTTAGTGAAAAAGAACTTAAATTATGATAAGTTTAAAATTTGGTAACAACTATTTCTATATTCTAAGAATTGGTTAACCAAATAACCACAAATTTGTGTCTGAAAAAAGTTCATATTCTTGAACAATTTCAACCACATAACCCGATTTTGTTTCTAAATTGAATATATATTATAGAAAAATTAACTCATCTAGGGGTTCAAACATATAGCTTAATAATTGACAACAAAATTCACAACCATGAGATCATGAATTTGAGTCCTAAAAGTTAACTAACAAAAAAAAAGAGCCAAGCTGTTCGTGTGGAATTTCAAAACATTTATTCATAAAATGTATATGAATAATATTATTATTTTTAGATATGTGTCTAAATCTTAATTTTTAAAATAACAATGGACCATATATATTATTAAAGAACTTAAGCCATATATAACATTTCAATCAAACAAATCCATAACTATATGTACTCCCATGCATCCATGCATGAAATTGGATATCTGTGTAATAGACTGAAACAAAATGTACAATTTTGCAATAGAAAGTTGAAAGAAATTCTTTAACTGCTAGGAGACAAAAGGAGAGTAACAGATCACTTTTTTGGTGGATGTGGGAGAGACTGAAGTCTGTGATACACATTGTGCAAGTAGGGAGATGTTGACAGGAAAAAATGAAAAAGAAGATTCTGCACAAGAAAATCCAAGAATGAAAAGGATATCACACACTAGTCTTCAAACCCAAGGATGAGAATGACATCTTGCGAGTCAGAGATCTGTAATATGAATATTGACATTTACATGGACATGGGTAGGTGTGGATTATAATAAGATCTGGCTAAAAAAAATTCTTTGATACAGCTAATGACATAGCATGTGACAAGGTATTATTTGAAAAAACAAAACTATAATTTCTCAGAAAAAGTTTCAATGATGACTTGGGTTACATGTTCAAACAGAAGAGCTATTGCCCATGGTAGAATGAAATTTTTAAATTTCAGGGTGTAATTAATCATTTGTACTAAGATGCTCATATCTGAAAACTTACCAACAAAATGAACATCAATGGATCCTAAAATTTCTCATTTTCATGGAAGAATAATAGATGGAAGTGTGGGAGGATTACAATGATTCGATACAAGGTGGTTCTATAACTCTAGGTAAGATTAGTTGGAGCCTTGGAGGATTACAAAATCTCATGTTCACTTGCTCTTTAGAGAGGATTGAAGGACAAAAGGTGATTGGCCATATGGAATTGGAATTGGTGTTTTTTTTAACTTAATTATTTTGTGTGTGTATTTTCACCGAGATCCTTTGTGCCCATTTTTTTCACGGATAAGAATGTGGATAACAAAAAAATAAATTTAATTAATGGTTGAGTTTGAATAATTTAGAATAAACCTATGTAGCTATATATTATCTAGGAAGACGCAAATATTTATTGCTATTTTGTCCATCCAAACCTATAACTAATACAAAAGATAATAATTTATCCAAATAACCAAAAAGAATAACAATCATATAGAAAATAATGTAATTCTCCTTTTTACCTGGGTAACTATATGAGCAAAACTAAAAAAATTTAAATACCAAAATTAAACTAGCCCATGACCTGTTTTAACTACAAAACTAACCCTGGCATGATCAATACTGCCGCATCAATCCAACCAAAAAATTATTATTTTTTAATTACGTCGAAGATATGATCCCGACTTGTATCGTGTAAGTCTAGATGTTTTTTAAAAAATCACATAATCATAGGAGACAAGATTTAAAATTAAGTCACCAATGGAGACATGATTTTAAAAAAAAAAAAGATAGTTTTTCAGTTTTTTCAAATTTTATGGTATTTTATATGTTTTAATTGTATCACAATCTTATATTTTTTTGAAACTTGTAAATTAAAATTAAGATTAACTGAAATTTTGAATTGCATCTCAATATTAACAGATAGAATTTAACTACAAAAAACAAAAAAACTTTGGATCATGTCTTTATAATACATTTTAAAAAATCCAATCGACGTTAACATGGTAGTGTTGACTAAATTAAGAAGTTTCTCCAATTATTTTATGTCCGATAAGTTACTGCCCCAAACCAAATAGGGGGATGGAACAGAGGAGTTGTCCCAAAACAAAATCATAATTAAGGATCTACAACTATACATATTTCAGGTTTTCTCCTTGCTGATTCTAGGTCATCATGATAGCAAAGACCATCATTTGTTATTGCTATGATAACACACAACCAAAAAAATGTTTTTTTTTTTTTTTTTTTTTTTTTTTTTTTTTTTTTTTTTTTTTTTTTTTTTTTTTACGGCTGCACGTTAGCAATGGCGACAACTTTTAGCCGTTGAACAATGGCGACGGCTAGGCCGTCACCAAATGGTAGGCAAAATTGGATCCTTGACGGCGTATTTTGGATCTTACAACGGCGGCTCTAAGGCACTGCAAACTTCAACAGCGACGCATACTAACTGTCGCAAATTGAATCAATCGTGACGGCTTTAAGCCGTCGCCAACAAGAACAACCGCGATGGCTTAGAACCGTCGCACAACTTTTTCTGACACCATTAACACGGACAGGCGCGTGACAGTTATTGTCCGTCAGAATTTATCAATGGCGACGGCGCTAAGCTGTCAGGTAAGCTCATAATTCTTGTTGTGACATTTTGATTTGTCTCCATCTTATATATCTTGTACTTTATAAGCGAATCAAATCACATAATAAAAGTTATGTCCAATTTTTAAAAGATACGGTGTTTTTCATGAGCTGGATGCATGACTTAGGGCATCCAATCAGCTGAATATTATTTCATATGCATGAAGTTATATATATAGGAACCACTTCATTGTTATCTGGCAATCATTGGGTCAAATAATCATACAAGTTTAGGAACGGTAGGGTTTATAATTAGTTATGTGGACCAAGGTAGTTTGACCATATGTGTCTTAAATGTGATCCTTATATAAGTTTAATATCCTATTAGATTATGGTTTAATAAATCAGGTTGTTTTAAGTCCCTTATAAGTATATATTATCTTTTATAATAAATCAATGGAGAATTTTCACCTTCGAAGTTTATTTTTCATCACCACATAAACCACTCAATCCTAATATCTCAATTCCTTCACTTAACCCTAGACAAAGATTAACCCATTCTAAACGAAAATATATGCTCTTAAAGAGCTGCTTGTGCAGTGTATGCTTCAGAGAGTTTAATAATAAAAACAGTGGTTGTACAAAGCCCAGATTAACTATTATATTATGTTATGTGATTATACACACAATTTTTTTGGCCATTTTATGTTATGCACTGATTCACTACTATGTTAAAACACTAGAGTACTCTATGACATTACTTCATTATTGAAGCCCAGCAAAATAAAAAACTTCATTATTGAATAAAAAAATCCATTATTATTTCCCTTCATTTATCTACATAAATAAACTTTTCTAAAACAAACAGACAATGTGGACCCTCTGGTTATATATGTTGAGAGGTGAACCAAAATTCATGGCTCCCAACAATTAATGCTCTTTTAATTATTTTCTTTACTAACAAATGTTCAATAACCTTAATTAACATAAACATGAGTTATTTATAAATACACAAATTAATTAATAATTTAAAAAATATAAGCAATACCAAAAAGAAACAAAAACAAAAAAGGAGTGGGTCAAATGGAGAGACTAAATAATGAACAGTCAACTTCTATCAACTTATTGGAACTCAAAGCCATTGAGCAAGGGGTCTGGTTGGCTATAAATACTGGTGTTGACAAGTTGTGGATCGAATCAGACTCCACGACTGCTTTGGCGTGGGTTCATGGAAATGGTAATGCCCCCTGGACTGCCTTTCGGTCACTTAGGAGGATTACTCAAGGTCTAGGGAGACTGCAAAGTTGGAAAGCATCACACATCCATCGGGAGGGTAATTCACCAGCGGATCTTTTGGCCGCACACCAATCTCCCCGAGGAGAGACTCTCTTGCAATCAGATCAGTTAACAGCAGAAATCAAGGAAGCAATTGCACAAGACCGACTCCAACGAGGCTATATTCGAACAAAATAGAATGATATCAAATGATGAATAGGGCGACACCCTGACCTGTTTCTTTTTGGATTGCATAGGGAAATATTGAGTGATCTAGGGGAGTCTATTTTATGGTAGCTCTCTTAAGGTCTCATTTTCCCAGAAATGTGTATTTGTAAAAAACTATTTCTATAGAAATACAACCCCTTGATTACCAATAAAAAATAAAAAAATAAAAAAAATAATGAACAGTCAAATGTGTCTATCAAAGCCTTAGTCAGACTGGCGCGAATGACAATGCACAAACTTGTGATATCCACCATTGAGTTTCACAAGTAAATCATATCTAATCGTCCGATTAATATGCAAAAATATAATCTCTTATAATGTCTTCTCTCCAAAAAAAAAAAAAAAAAAAAAAAACTCTTATAATGTCCCAGACAACATGCAGTCTATAGCACAAGAAGAGAAACTCCAGCAGAGAATGCACAGTTTTCCTGTTTTATGATATGCAGTGAGAGATAGATAGAGGACCATCAACAGCTTTTTGGGACCTCTCTTTAATGGCTGAATCTTTTTAAAAGGATGTGAAAGACAAATCTCTCTGTCTCTAAACCCTAAACAACAAAGTGGAAATCTATGGTCACTCAACCTGTAAACCCTAACTAAAAGAGGGTATGTCACAGTGCGACTCACAAAGGAGTTTTGATAAAGAGAGACCCATTGGGAAATGAAGAAGACTTGATCGAACACTAGAGAAGTCAAAACTAAGATTGAGATTCACACACAGGCATCAGCTATAACGACAATACCCTTAATCCAATTCACATATATTATGTCTCCACTCTTACTAGATATCGAAAATAGTGTTATTGCACATTTGGATTTTTAAATGGGATTCCAAAAAGATACATTGCAAGTTTAAACAAACCATCTCTTGACTGGTTGAAAGGAGTCGAAGGTTGGGTTTAAATTTCACTATGGGAAAATAAAAATTAAATAATATAAAAAAAATAAAACAAACACTTACCCATTATATAAAGTAAATCCATTCATGTTAGGGTCTTGTTGAATCCACCTCATGTTGGATAATTAGTGTTTAGACTTATTGATATAATACCCAAATAAATATATTAACTGATATTATGTATCATGTCCTCTTCTGAAAGGTATGAAATATCCTTCACTTGACTCTTATGTTTTGCCATAATGAAAATAAATATTAGGGTATAGGTTACCCACAAAGGGACATGACAAATTGTAGTGAAGGAGATCCAAAATAAATTCCATGGAAGCTGCCACTGTGTTATACATGTGATACACAGAGGCCTTCAATGAAGAAGGAACAGATTGTATCATTTACTTACCTACCAGGGAGACCTCCTCCAAACCCTAGAAATATTTAATGCTTAAACTGGAAACTCCCCCGCATTCATGGAAGATGCAGGTTTGTTGGGATTCCATTCACAGAAGTTGCAATATGCCTCTAAATCAAATAAATGGAGGTTTTTTTTTTAAGAAACCTCTTATTCCTTCTTTAATTAAATTTACACCATTTTGTGTTTCTTTTTCTTGTGTACCTCCCTAATTTTAAAACCCTTATTTCATATATCTCTCTTGAGATAACACCAAACTTAAAACATAGAAATTTTAAAGACACATGCCAAGTATAGTTGTGGTCTCCTGGATTTGTAAAGCAATATACTGATCAAGGAAATGATGGAACTAACCGGTCAACAAACATTAATGATTCATAATATTAATGATATTCCTATAAACATTCCATACCTATTGCAATCAAACAACAAATTTCCTTAACAGAAGAACACATTTCCATAGACTAACTAGAAGCTCAAAAGAAAACTTGTAATTTGATCAATATCAGAGCAGTTTCACCAGCAAAGCATGCAGGAGGTCTAATAAAAAAAGATTTCCAAGTTTTACACTAAAATAAGAAAACAAGAGGAGATTTAATTTAGTCAGGAATAGATCCATGAGATCATGATCAATCTCCATTTACACACGGACATTTGACAATCCATCATGTAACCGTGATTGTTTTATCACATGTCTATCTTTAATATGGTTAGACCTGACGGATTCATCTGGATCTCATCTTAGAAAACAACTACAACAAAGTAAACACAAAAACTAAATATGGGTATTGAGAAACTGCGATATGCGGATACCTTCCATTGGAGAACTCGTAGAGACGGCCCTTGGTGTTGAATATGATGACAGCCACCTCCGCATCACAGAGGACCGACAGTTCATAGGCCTTCTTCAGGAGGCCACTCCTCCTCTTGCAGAAGGTGACTTGGCGGTTCGTGGTGTTCTCAATCCTCTTGATCTCAATCTTCCCTCTCCCCATATTTTATCTCTCCCTTCCCCTCCCTTCTTGATCTTTAACAATATCATATATATGAAGAAATATAAATTGAAATTATGAGAAGTCCAATAGAAAGAAATGCAACTCTACTTGTGGTGTTGCATATTTGCTTCAATTTAAAACTTTCCAAAGAAAAAGAAAACATAATTTCATTGAGTAGCTTCGATGAAACCTAACATGATAACGTTTGAAATAGTGATTGTCAAAACAAAATTAAACAAAATCCAATAAAAAAAATGTGGGGATTAATGATTAAACTAATGTCCAAATATTATTCAAATATAAATAAAATATATATATTTCTTATGGTATTTCACAAAGGTGGTCTGAAGCAAAAAAATTTTTAATCAACTCACATATCATAATATATAACAAATCATATGGTGAGAAAAAAAAAATTGTTCTTTTGTTCAATGGATTTGGAATTGATACAAAACCATCAAAACCAACCAAACTTTGCAAAACATGAAAAACTGAAGAGATGGTTCCCAAACCCAACTTAGGAAAACAATTGATGATACCCAAAAAAATCACATTGTATAACTAAAAAAAAGAAAGAAGTTCGCTTATTTAGACAAGACGGACACCAAAGACATACAGTTTTTCAGTTTTTTTCCCAAGAACTACTTATGTTTTGCACCCCCAAAAGAAGACTAATTAAACCAGACTTTCCATAACATGAAATGGAGAATGAAATCATGGGTTTGGTGAAATACATGTTTTTTTGGCTTCTGAGGAGGATATGAAAATTGGGTCGGCGGCTTTTCCGGCGATCTCAGCTTTCAGAGGGAAATGGAATGGCTTTTGATACAGAGAGAGAGAGAGAGAGAGAAAGGAAACAATGGGAAGTCAGAGGAATCACATTTGGGTTTTCATTTTAAGAGAGAGAGAGAGAGAGAGAGAGTGAAAACGACGTTGGACCCAAATGAGAAGGGGAAGTGTGAAGTGTGGGGAGTGGTTTCTTTTTCTTCATCTATTGTTTCTGGAGTGATCTGGACCGTCCGTTTTTGCATGGCTCTGTTGCTCATGTAAGGTGGGGGTGACGTAGTCGTAGTTTCTTGGAATGAGATCCTCATTTGCGTGTCTAATCAATCAGCGGTATCTGATTATTCAAAATAAATTAAATTAAAGTATGCATGCTCTCATTTCTTGTAATAATTGTATAAATTGTAGTGTTTTTAAGAAGTTTTTTTATAACTTTGCTTATGTGAGGATCTAAACCCATATTTCCTAAAAAGAGTTCGAAAAATAAAAATGATTTTTCACTATTTGCAAACTCGTTGATTATTTAGAATTGTTTTAATATTAATCTTTTAGAAATTACTTCTTGCAAATGATACCATAGATTTTTGTAAATAATTATTTTGAAAATTAATTTTGTATTGACAAAACAAATTTTTCAAAACTATTTGAAAATTAATTTAAATATGCATACTCATAAAGTTAATTTGTTTTGTATTTGGTTTAACTTTCTTCAAGTTTTCTTCCCCTCAAAAAAGCTGAATAACATGTTGCGTCCATTTTCATCTCACACGTGCATCGGAACAATCCTAATTTTTATTTTTGTATTAAATTACTTTCATGTATTGATCTAATGATATAATTTGCGATCCATTTTAAGAGCATCTCCAATGGTCCTTCAAATCTTCGAATTTGAAAGGCAGTTTGCTCCAACCACACTCTAGTTGAGCTTTCAAATATAAAGATTTAGATTTGGTCGTTCAAATTTGGAGGTTTGAGGTTACTTTTACAGGTCATCTTCAAAACACCTTTTCAGTTTTAAAATAGCTAAAATCACATCCAAACATATTTAAAATTCCTTTTATATCGTTATACACTAATTACTTGAAAGTTGTGTTTATTTATTTTTGAGAAAAGAACGACATTCGTCTTCATATTAATAAATAGAGGAGAATGGCAAAAAAACAAGTGTTACACCCCCAAAAGGTATATAAGATACATCGCAGAACCACAAAAGAAAAAGGTCCAGGGACGAGGCCAACCAGTAGATGAGAGCTCCACAAGTTAGCCACACAAATCTCTTCCAAACATTGAGGTTCTCCATATTTGGCTTGTATTGGAGATTCTCTAAACCAATGTAAAAATAACACATCATCCTATCATTTTTGAAATGTGTGCCATCCCTTTTGAACAGATGAATTGTGATTGTTCTGAGTCAAAATTTTACTTAAATGTTAGATAATAGAATTTTTTCCCTTTAATTTATAACACACAAAAATTCAGGCCGGGAGCTCCTACACTAGAATGCTCCAGACCTTGTGTAAGACTATAAAACTTCATCTTTGTATACAATTCTTTCTCACTGAAATGCACGACATCAAACCAATAGAATCAACATCTATAATTTATTTATAAAAAGTGTTATACATGCATTTCAAAATAATTTTAATATTTTATTTCTCTCTCCACTCTCATTTTAAAACTTTTTTTCCCACCCAAAAGGGGGTGTTTTAGGGAGTTGTGCACGTGAATAACAGTGGAAACAATTCACAGAATTCAACACCATTTCCTGCTGCAGAACCCTATTTCAGGAATTCAAGGCTTTGGATGTCAATTTCTCCTTCCCATTTCAGACTCTCTCTCTCTCTCTCTCTCTTTCTCTCTCTCTTCACATGCATTTAGCAGACAAACAAACATACATATTAAAAGTTTGGAAAACAAAAAATCCAATAAATAATGTTCAGATCTTTTTGCAAGCTATGGATGCCGTCTCTTGTTTGTTATGGTTAAGAGTAGTGCATAGTAAATAAGTTGTTGCATTGTCTCCTCACAGCTAAGGGCCAACGGATTAGATACTTTAATGTTTGTATTTGGATTTTTTAAAGGATTTAGAGTGGGGATTGGCCACGGGTATTTTTGTCAAATACCCTTATGAAATTTCAAATTTTTTTTAATATTTTGACAAAAATACATTTAATAAATTTTATAAATTCTCAAAAAATAATTTGCCCATGTTTGGGTAGAATTAAATTATTATGAAGTATATGACTATTCTAGTATAAATAAGAATAAAGTGATTTTTTGTTTGATTGGAATAACTTGATTCCAAGGATTGACTGGAATCCATATACCACTTTATGCCAGTTAATTCTGACATACAGATTCTCATTTATTTCAGCATTCCAAATACCTATTTTGAAACTATTCCTATTTATTCATATTTATTATAGCCTTATTCTTGAACCAAACATGGACTTAGATACTATATAAAACAGATTTTCTTTCACTATCTCATTAGGTGATGTAAGACAAATCTAAGATTTATTTTAAATTTGTTAATTTAGATTTTTTTTCATTTTAAATTTGAATAAGTTTGTTAGTATTTTTTAATTGTTAAAATAGATTTGTTAGTAATATCTACCTTGTCAGAAAAATTTTGTTAGAATTTGAGATCCATATAGTTGATTATTTATTTATTTATGTTGATCTGTTAAGATAATTCTATAATATGGGTACAAGTGTATTTTAGACAATTTATGTGATTTCTATTATAAAAATATTTTTTGAAAACATTTATCAATGTGTGTTCCCAAACAGCTTCAATTCTAGATACAAGAAACTCATTCTATAGAAGTAATTTCTTCTAAAAAAAACTTATTGTAGAAGTACTTCAAGACAAGTTGTCAAACTGTGCCTTAGGGAGGAGAGATGGTGTTTAGAATATCTGATGCATTAGAGCTTCATTTGTTTTGTGTCATTCGAGGATAGATTTTGATTCCATGTGAGATTGCCAAAAAATGTGTAAAATCTTGTGTTTGGTTACTGTAAATCTTGATGGTAATAATAGACCCACAAGAATTAAAATCAAGGTATGTGAAAAAATAGGATGAAATTAAAATTCCACAATTTTTTGTATTATTCTCACATTCCACTAGCAATATTAAATTACTTGACTATTCTACCATTTACAAATTAATCAAATTACTATCTATATTTCTTCTAAAATAAATATCATCATCTTTTTCTTTTTTCTTTTTTACCCACCCCTATATAATGAGTTTATATAGTCTTTTATTTTATAACTAAGAAACTCTGTTATAATTGGTATATGTGATTTTATGGTAACTAATATTATAAATAAGCATGCAATAGTCAATTATTATAAATTACAAAGAATGTATAATTAATATGCTTGTGATATAACCCTGTATGTATCATTGTGCTCACTATTGACTATTGAATGTTATTATCACAAACATGTGGGTGTAGGCCTAAAACAAAGTCGTTTTGATTTTATAATTATGTGTTTAATTATATAATCGGTTATTTTATTTATTTTCATTCGTTAAATTTTTATATTTTTTTTCATAATTGTGATATGGGTAAACAAATAAAATTTGCAAATATATTTATAATAGTAATGGTATTTTAAACATTTAAATCATATTTTTTTATCATTTATATGTGTGAATCAAACACTGAAAAATGATTCTCACTAGTGGATTTCTTCATAGAATCACTTTCCAGTGTTTGGTTCGCACTGAAAAGTGATTCTCTAGACAAATCCACTAGTGAGAATATAGATTTCTAGTAAAATAATTTATGGTAAAGTAAATCCATAAAAAAAAAACAAATGGGGCCTAGGGATTTAAGAGTTCACTCTTTTTTGGAGATTCTAGAATGAGAAGGTAGCAGTTATTTAAATTTTGATAATTATGATTAATCATACAAGATTATTGAATGTAAAAATAATAGAATAAAAATATGTCTATGAATTTATAGCATATCATATTCATGTATTTTTTTGGGTGAATACCTTAAGGATATATTTTTCAAATAATGACTTAACTAATCTGGAGAGTGCCTTAACTAACATGAAGATGGTGATGTTGGTGTTGGTGGTGATGATGACGGGGGTGATGTTGCTCTAGAAAATAAACACTAATGTTTTAATTTTTGAAGATTAAGTAATTTTTTTTGTTACTTATTAGATTTGATCAAGTTTGATATTGTGATATTAATTTATTTATTTTTTTATATGTTGAATTGATGAAATGGTAATATATATAACTTTGTAAAGCTTGAAACTCCACTACAAGCCAAGTGACGTGATCTTCTACTAGGGCACAAAAAAAGATGATGAAACAATCAGAAAACTATTTGAATTGGGATACTGGTGCGATGCTTATCAAAGAGTCTCTCTACGCTTAAGATAGGAATCACTTTAGAATGTTCTTTTTACTGACCAAAAAGTGCATCAAAATATTTTGCATTTTGAATCTACTGGACCTACAATTACTTCAAGTAATACACTAAACAGTGATTCGATTTGCCAAAGTAGACTCAGAATCCACACTAAAATATCACCAATCAAACGAGTCTCAAGGAATATATAAAATTCTGTATTCTAACTAAAGGTTCTTTTTAATTAATAAAATTGGCTTACCAAAATGTATATAAGAAATTATTTTCTCATGAAACACGAGATTTCGATTCCCAAATAAAAAATATATATATTGCATAACAGTCTCATGAGACTGATGGAGAAACCTGAATATCCCCTGGTCCCTCTTTTGTGAAAAAGCAAATATATGCATCCCCCAACTAACAACACAATGAGAGGTGGAACCACCATAACTCCCACCTCTAATTGGGAATCATCTCACTTACTACTTAGCTAACTTTTTTTCTATTTGTGATGTCATATGTCAATCTTGTTGAAAATCTAGATCTAGGAATTGAATCAAAGAGGAAAATGTCACACAAACCATACAAGCTACGAGATTTACACAAGACAAGATTTACGCAGTTTGGTAAAAGATTGCTTACACTTACTGAGAGGATAGAGAGACATTGCTTTATTTTATTGGATTTTAATACCCTGTGCTCACACACAACAATGGGGAACATCATGTTATAGTGGTACAAGAAACTCTTAATCACAAAATATATAACCATAATGCCACCACATAACAGAAATTATAGATTTTAGCATTATTTGTGCAAAAGAAATTCAGGTCGGGATCTCCTGACCAGGGGATAGGGCCCCCAAAAATCCTATATTAATGATTCCACACACACAGGTAATCATCCTCAATGAGCGAGTACATGGAAAACATCATGCTAGATAAAACTCGAAACTATTTATTTATAATCATCACGAATTCCAGTTTTACATAATCATGAATCAGCCTTTTTTAATCATACACGATACATTAATTAGCTACATAATCAGAGATGGAATCCAACACTTATTAATCCCAATTCCCAAATAGAGAATTGGCATGTGGTGACCTCATGTGCTAAGCACGTGAAGTTGTGATTTTTTTAGATACGTGCCAGAGTCCCCTTACAAGTGCCGATAAATCCAGGCCTCACTTGATCGAATCTCACATAATCATCACATATTAAGCTCTACAATGAACAACTAAGAGAATCCAAACATCTCTATCAAGCTGTTTCCAGCACTCAATATCTCCCCACACCCAAAAAAAAAACTTGAGTGGAAGAATCACTAAAAGGTATGGTTGGTCCATCTATACCAAATCCTCAGGACCACATCACCTCCCATCAGTGGAGAGAGACACTCATTTCCCTCCTTAACTTCCATTGAAAGAGCTCTCAACACTGCTGCTAGATTTTACCCTAAAAAGACCTGCTCCAAGAACAGAAACTTCTCCCCAAAACAGTTTCATCGATGCGCGTTTGGCACATAATCTCTGGTTCTCATACTCATAATCACCATCTTTTCAGAGCCCAAACAAGCCTTCCCCATATTGGCTTCTCCTGGCATGGCTTAATCTTCACATCCCAACATTTTTTTATATGGACTCATCTTATGTTTTGTGATTTGAAATGCCAATCTTAAAACATGAAACTGGGACCACCATTTGTGTGTTGAAATATCAACTTCCCTCATTTACTTCAGATTCTCAAACTCCCCCCCACAAATGAAGGTCCCTCTCACTGTCTCTCTCACCACATAATATCTGGCATAAAATGCAGTGCATGTGAAACCCTAATCCATAAATGGAAAGACATGGTTCCTGTAGGGATTACCCAGTTGAGAAAAAAACTTTCATGCAAAGCCATCTATATCCATCAATGCAAAGCATGTATAATTTTTTATTTTTTATTTTTTGAATGCCCAATATATTTAATCCCTACATACATTTACTCTCACATGCATCTTCTCAACAGCTAATGCAGTTGTTGTTTTTGTAAAATGTGTGTTTGATACCTACTCTTTGGGATTATACTTAGATGATGCGTACATGATTACAGGATAGTGTGGGACCATCCCAAAGGTTTACATAGATATGTTATACATACACATATGTCAACCATGGAAGTTAGCATGAGGTGGAGTTTAAAGGGGGATTATTGGATCTGGTTAGTCTTGTCCATAAATATTTACATATGAGTAATTTACGTAATAGAAATATGTAATATTCAATGACGAACAACTCATGAATGAATCATTTCATTTTATAGATTGTTCAATATGATTCATGAATTATTTATTCAACTTCAGGTTTAAATAAGATGAGTTTAATTCAATGCAAAAAAATTTTTCAATATTACACAAAAGTTGTTCAATTTCATTTAGTGATAAAAGAAACAAAATTCATTCTGTTATAATATCTTTTAGTTTAACTCATGAATTGTTATTTAGTCAGGTTCATGAATGATTGAGTTATTCAGATCAAATCATTAGTTGTTCTCAATGCCTCTCAAAGAATGTCTCACGTACTGTATTCGCGTGTCAATCACTGATAGCCTTGATCAAGACTCCTTTTATTAATCGGGGTCTCTTTAAAAGTTCAAATAGTGTGTAAACTTTATGAACTTTTTGACTTTTACCGATTCCAAATCAGCAAATCTCATCTGTATTACATGATTGTGATATGCACAATATGGAGGCATTGATTGATTGAAAATGAAAGGTTAGAAATAACAAAAAAAAGAAAAGAAAAAGAACTCCCATCAATAGTAATTTGTATACTTTTAGATCAATCGAATTTGCATATTTTGTAGTGAAAATCAGTACATCCTTCATGTGTTGTAGTTAAATAAACTGTTCATGTCAAGGGTGACAATATAATGCTTGACTTCACAATCTATTCTAATTTTCCCACTACTTATAAGGACCTACTGATCCGGAGGACCAGTCTGTCTTTTTTTTTTCCTTTCCTTTTTCATCTGAGCTTTATTGCATCTTTACTCCTACTTTAAGCTCTATCAAAGATATATACAGATTGTATACACTCACATAAAGGTGAAAAATATGTATTACTATATATTTAAGTTCCATTTGGATCTGCGTTTCATTTCAAAATCAAAACTAAACATAATCCAAACACACATACTGCTATTTTAAGCTCTATCAAAGATATACAAATTGTATACACTCACATAAAGGTGAAAATTAATTATTACTATATATTTAAGATCCATTTGGATCGGCATTTCATTTCAAAATCTCAACTAAACATAAATCCAACCACAAATTCTCCTTCTGCCCCAAATTCACACAGATGTCTTATCAGTGTAAAATAAATTTAAAAAAAACTTTTAAAAAGTTAAGTTCGAAACGTGGTCATTATAGAAATGACTGCTTTTCAGTATGACAGTATCACATTCAAATGGGACATGTTCGGACATGAGATTTAAAAACAACTCACTTAAAATCAATTTTTTTTAAAAAAAATATAATGTTAAACTTTTTAAAACCCACAATGATATTACGTTTAAGAGGTGCTCCATTCTTACATGAAGCATTCTTGTAGTCCAAAGTCTTAAACCACTGTATGTTGGAGATAAGTGACATGATAAAAGAATGAGAAAATTGATATATAGTTTGTCCCGTAAACTTTGGGGTGCAACTCGAGTGGGTTGGGTCGGGTTCGGATCGGGTTCGACTTTAACCCGCATTGTAAATAGTTCAACCTGAACTGGAGTCCGAACTCGGCCTCAACCCAAAGGGTTCAACCAGAACCCGAACCCGACCTCAACCCACGAGTTCGGGTCGGGTTCGGGTTCAGGTTCGGTCGGGTTCGGATCGGGTTTGGGTTGAATTCGGCTTCAACTCGCGTTTGGGTCGGGTTTGGATTCGGGTCGGGTTTCTGGTTTAACACCAAAAATATCATAAAAAATATATAATAAACAACACAACAAACTCTAATTAATTATTAATTAAAACTTATATACAAATAATTAAAAGTGAATATCTATGATAAATTAACCCGAACACAACAAACATAGTGGTGCTCTAATTTGTGTAATTGTTTATTGTGTTTTAGGAATTTAGGGTTTTAGATATAAGTATGTTGTTATGGCAGCATAACATTTGTTAATCTGGGGGTCAGGTTCGGGTTGAACCCTCCAACCCGAACCCAACCCAAATTGGATTCGGGTTAGTTCGGGTTCGGGTCGAGTTGAACCCGACAGAGAAAAACCCCAACCCAAATCCGCCCATGAACCAGGTTGGGTCGGGTTCAACCCGCCCAAGTTACACCCCTACGTAAACTTATGAAAATCCCAAAAAAGTCCCTTTAAAATTAGTAAATCATTTTAGGTCCTTATCTTTTATTCTGATTAATAATTTGTCCTTCAGTTAATATTCCATTAGTAAAAGTAGCATATTCTAAGAAGGATAATGTTACGTACAGTTTCTTTTTCAATCTCAATTATAGTCTATACGTATTATAATTTCTTTTAGTAGTATACTTTATTTAATGATGTACATATTTTTTTAAACAGGAAAAAATCCATATAACCCCCTGTAATCTTTCTGATATCCATATAACCCCCTGTAAACACTCCATAATTCAAATAACCCCCCGCGGTTAAAATTTTTTTAACTAAATTGGAATATTTCAGACATATTGCGTTATCTAAATCATGGTTAACAAATTTGTATTATTTTAACCACCGAAAAAATAGTCAATACTTCAAAAAAAAAACCTTATATTTCTAATTTTACACTCTTTTAGGGGTTTTTTTTTCTTGAAGTAATGGTTGCTTTCAGAGGGTTAAAAGAAAACATATTTATTAATCATTATTTAGATAACGCAATATGTCTGAAATATTCCAATTATGTTAAAAACAATTTAACCACGTGGGGTTATTTGCATTTATGTTGTGTTTACAGGGAGTTATATGGATATCAGGAAGATTACAGGGGGTTATATGTAGACCTGTCAATCGGACGGATACAGATCGGATAGGCCCATATCCGGATCCATATTCGAATTGAATATCCGAAAAAAATTCCGTATCCGATATCCGACGGATATTCCAAAACATATATCCGTATCCGATCCGAAAATCCGGACACGAATTCGGATAATATCGAAAATATCCGAACCAGAAATTTTTTAAAGAATTTATAAAATCTTAAGTTCTAACATGGTTAAATAGGTATCCACCAAAGACATAAAAACACAAATCCAAATATAGTTAAATAGGTTTGTGTTTTGCCCAAGATCATGAACCATTTAATTTTCATCTAAGGGTTTAAACTAATTCTAACATATATAAATAAAATAACAGTTCGGATACGGATATTTTTCGGATCGGATATATCCAAAAATTTTCGGATACGGATAATTTGGTTCGGATACGGATATGAAATTTTGGATATCGGATATTTTCTGCATTTTCAGATACGGATTCGGATTAGATACGGATATTTTTTCGGATAATTGACAGGCTTAATTATATGAATTTTTTTCCTTTTTAAAAATGAAACATTTATGATTTTCAATTTATGCATATAAAATGAGAATTGGGGCTAAAAAAAATTATGTATAACAGCACCTTCTAAGAAGAATATTCTGTTTTACTTAACAAAATATCTGAAAACAATATTCAAATAAGTCCCTAAAAAACTATTAAAATCTAAATCAATCTTTTTTGCAACAAAAAAACCCTCTAAATGCATATACACTGAGAACGCCCTTATCACATATACTAAAAAGCCTTCTAAAGTCAGAAATTTGTGTATTTTCATAACAAAAACACATTTTAAAATCTTATATAAAAAATTATTTACATTCGTCTTAATTTAAAACTATAAATTTGTTTAAATTTAATTAGATTTGATTAATATGAAATATAGTTTCCTTTTTAATTAATTTGAATTATTTTGTTAAAGAATATGATTTTATATAAAATTTATAAATATATTATCTACTTAAATCTAAAAATAAGATTAGGAGAAAAAATAATTATTTAAGACGATAATTTTTTTTAAATAATTTGTAAGAGATTTACTGATTTTACAAGCACATTTTATAAGTTTTTAAGGAATTATATCAATTTTTACAAAAAGAAAATAAATTTTAAAATGATATTATAGTAATTTATTATGTATAAGTAGAGTAACTACATATCTAGTTAATTTCAATTATGGTAGGAGCTAAAATAAATATTATCTAATAAGATAGGGACATGATGAGATTTTCTGATTTTACAGGGACTTTTATCTATTTTCAATAGTTTCTAAGGAACTATATAGATTTTTTCCTAAGTCCCCGTTTGGACAGTGGAATTGAGTTATTCTGGATAGATAACTATGTCAGTATAGATAACAAATCTATATGAATAAGAGATTTTCTGTTTGGTTGTGTTTTTTTTTTATTCTCATTGAAAAACGTAAGAATAAAGGTTGAGTTATTTTTGATGAAGAATAAAATATAAATAAAGTATAAAAAAATTGATTTGACATGTGGACCCTTTGATGTATAAGAGGTGTTGATAGGTGATTTGATATGATAAGATGTAAAAAGTTGATTTGACATGTAGACCCATGAGAATAAATAAAGTGAGTATAACTTATCCTAGAGGTTAATTAGAATTGTTATACTCTCTTATACTCGTTTAAACTGGCTTAGTAATACCAAGTTATACTCTGCAAACAAACAATCATTTTCCTTATCTATTCTTATACCATTCTTACACTACCCTTATACCCGCCTATTCCGCTTCCCAACAGGGCATAAAAGAATATGTAATGACAACTGATTAGAGAACCACATAACCTATTTGGTATAGAGATTAAAAAAAAAAAAAAAAACAGAAAGAAATATTACAGAAGGATTGCATAGGGTTGAAGCTCTATCGGAATCCAATCCAAGATTGATGGAGGAAACCCATACTCAATCCAAGACACTTAAAACTGAGGAAGACAACTTGAACACAGTCTGTCAGGTCAAGGTTGTTCGATTTGCTTTAGATTAGGTTTGGCTCGAGTTCAGATTAGGACCAGGTTAAGCTTCCAAACCCATATCAATCTAAACAGTTCACACATTACAACAGTAATGAAAAAGAATATTCGACACCTCGACAGTGGATACGGTGATAAATATCAGAGTAAAAACAAGTTGTCCTTCAGAGTTCATCTCACAGATCAAATGGCCCAAACCTGACCTAAATATTTAAAATTACCACCCATCCTATCAACCACTCAACCCAAATCAAGCCCAACCCATATCAGGTTTAGGTTTTATCATAGTTCAGGTTGAACTCAATTGCTAAATTCCAAACAAAATCTCAACCCACCGCTCAAAGTTGGGTTGACTCAGATTTAACCTATCCAAGTTGCATCCCTGGTTGCACATAACATTTTTCCTTTCCATCAAACCTCAGAAGCACCAAATAAAATCATGTGGTTTTATGTGTTGGTTTCCTCTACAATCTATGTTATGTTCAATGGCTCATATGATGATCCAATTTCACACTACATAACTCCGCTTTTTCCAGTAAAACTCAGAAAACTGAAAATCCAAAACATCAAGGACATCAAGCAAAAAAATACAAAACCAGACCTGAACATGATTAACAATCAACAGGAAAGGCAAGTCCCCCTATTTTTGTACAGAAACTTATCTTTTCAATCGAATAAGATGACAAGGGAAAAAAAATCTTCTGTTTACATGCAAAATAATTGTTGTTTGATAGAGTAAAGAAATTACACGGCACCTGAGCTCATCCCATCCAGGCCTTCTGAAGGAAGCATGGGAAACAGAACTCTTTCAATTTACTGAGAAGCGGTGCATACAAACAATAAGGCTGCACCAAGGGGCAAGAAACTGTATCAGACACCAATATGAAAGGAACGAGAGAACCAACAACAAAGAATGGGCACAATAAAAAGTTAAATCAAGAAAACAGAATCAGCCAGTATTTGTTTATCCAATAAAACAAGCAATGAACTTATAGGCTCAAAAGAAAAGGTTACAATGTCTTTTTTCTGTCCACAGAAACTCAACAAATTAGTTGCAACATTCAGGTTATTATTTGATGTTTATTTGAATTATAATAATCTTCCTAAACAGCTCATGTCTCTATAATTTTTTGATGATTAGTTCTTATTTTATTACATCTCTGAACTTCTACAGTGAATTGACTTTTAATTTATGGGAAAAATTCAAATAACCCCCTATAAACTGCCTGAAATCCATATAACCACCTAGTTTTTCTTAAAGTTCATATAACCCCCTCTAAACTGCCGTTGGCAGATGAAAAATATTATGTGAATATTTCATTTTGTTAACCCTATCTGAAAACACAATACACCAAAAAACCCCTACAATTTATTAAAAATGCAAAAAAACCTTCAGGATGATTTTATCCTTCTGGATAGATTATAAAATATTATCTGGAGGGATAAAATCATCATTTATATATGATCTTTTGTATTTTTAATACATTGTAGGGAGTTTTTGGTATACTATGTTTTCAACCAGAGTTAATCAGACAAAATATTCGCAAAATAATCATAATCCGTCAACGAAAATTTAACTCAGGTGATTATTTGGATTTATATATGTGTTTTCAAGGGGTTATATGGAAGTCAGGGGGTTATGAATAACAGGCCGTTTACAGGGGGGTTATTTAAATTTTTCACTTATTTTATATATTAAATGAACTTCCTATCCTCTTATGAGCTCCCGACTCTTGCCTATATGCCGATCATTTGAGGAATCACTGGCACCATGTTTGTTCAACAAACAAGCAACCAGGCCTGCATTATTTTTTTTTAAAATAATGTGGCTTCACCAATCTACAAAGCTACACCGCACACTGAGACTAGAATAAAAAGGTCAAGAACATCAGGAATATCCCCACAATAAGATGAACCTAACAATTTGGATGTCACTCAACCATAAGTAAAACTGCATTAGCATTCAGATTTCAGCTATTCGAGTATGTTAAAACTGTAAAATTGAATGTCAATCACAATCGATGCCATGTATAGTATGTCATAAACACTAGGAAAAAATAAGAATGTAAGAGAGTGGGACTACTTTGTGTATCGCTTTTGTGAGATAGCGTGTGAGAATTTGAAAACTAAAGACTAGATTTGCCTGCTATACCTTCAACAAATGAGGCTTGGGCTGTTGAGATTGCTTAACATTATAAATTGTGGTTTCAATTACTATAATATCATAATAAAGCCAGGAAAGCATTTGAATAACAATTTAAAAGCTCAAAATTTCAAACCCAACAAATGGGGATAAAAACATTCCTTGGCAATGATACACCCAGCTCTATGGAACTTACATTGACCATACAATATTACTAAAGAACGGATCAAAGCAACATGAATAAATGTGAAAATATATATTTGAAAATGGACTTTTACTAAAAAGAAAGGTGTACTCCAACAGCCTGAAATTAAAGTTTATATCTATTGTAAACCCACAGTTCCTCAATTTCCTTGCAAAATTTGCAAAACAAAGCTCCAACATCAGGTATACATATGGATTAAAGGTATAGAGCTATAGGAAAAACCTTGTCAAGGGTATGTTCAATGGACAACCAAAAGAAAAGAAATATACCAATTTCAAACAAGAGTGGATGTTTAAATAGAATTTCCCACAAAGAAGAAAATTATCTATTGGAAAACCCAACTTATAAAGGAGGGCAGTAAAAAAAAATCACTCTTGCAGTGGTGATATATCTCATAAGGTGAATGACACTAATTACCCTACATAACAGAGTACTTGATGTCATAAAATTTATAGAAAACTGTTGGAAAACACTGGACACTTCTCACTCATTCAACTTATTTCTTACAGGTGAGAACATGAACAATGGGAACTAATATGATACATCAATCCATCAGAAATTAAGGAATTTTGATATATTTAACCAAGAGCTTGTAGCCTACAATATGCAAGAAAGCCAGAATCCTAACATGAAAAAAATTAGTAACAAATATGACAGATGATGACTGCTGATTAAAAAAAGTTAGAATGCATGTATATGCATCAAATGCTTAAGACATGGAAATAGATGCCAAACACTTCTGACAAAGTGAAGCATCAAAGGTGAAAATTGCCCATTTTCCAATAACAATTGTTTGCCAGATCTACTTCCTTACATTTGAGTGCAGGAAGCCAGGAAGTGTATTTACTATTTACAGTATTTTTACATTAAAAGCATCTATATTTAGGCTGAAATCAATTTAGTTCGTGTAACTTTTGACGCCAACTTCAAAAATTAGGATGCTGATACATGGGATTATCACACTTCAATTAAATCCTACAAGATACTTGTTTTCATGAGTAATTATAACCAAACTAAGAACATGCACATTACAACTTGTTAAGTTTAAAAGGCCAAGAATTTCACCTCTATGATATGTTAAACATTATCAAAGAATGATTGAGACCTCAATCACGTAGGCCAAGCTCTAGCTCAAGCTCATCATCCTCTTCAAACAACCTTAACAGTTGGGCATGTTGTTCTTCTCTCTTTTTTTTCTGCCACATCTTGAACAAGAAGATAGACAGTACCACAATTGCTACCAGTGCAAGTAATATACCCACTACCTCAACTCCTGTGTTGCCACCAGAATTAGCATGTTTATCAGTTGTAGTTCCATTCTTGTGAGCAGATAAATCATCAGCCACACCTGGGAAAGGGAATAACAATGTAACATTTACATCAGTCATTACACCAGAAAACTAAAAGAAGCGAGTAAAAGAATGAAGATGGACCATATCCAAATATGTGCATGATTTTGAAGTAATATCATGTTTAGGGAAATATTTCTCATACATGCAAGGATATATAGCACATAGTATATGGTGCTCAATTACCTGCATAGCAATTTACATGTCACATTTTTCGCTCGAAATGATTTTCAATGCATGATTATACATTTGATGTGTTTAATAAAAATTCATAGTGCCTTGATAAAGTTGAATGCATCTTGGGAGAACCAAAGAACTATGGGGTGTCAATATCCAAAATTTGAACATCCAAATGGGATATACAAGCGGTGTTTCCGATAGAGTAAACAAAATTTTGAAGACAATTAACATAGATTTCTACAAGGAATAAGGAAATGAATAAAATATGCTAAGCATCCTTCTTCTCCATAAAATCCCTCAATAACTGCTAAAAAATTACAACATCCACAGACACCTAAAAAAACCTTTCCAGCGTTCAAAACAAATTCATTTTTCACAGGTACACACCTAACATATTCTTCGGAAAGCTCAATATTAGAACATGTAAACATGAACCACAATCCCTAAGAAGCGATCTATGAAGCACGGACACGGACACGGGACACGAGGACACGGACACGGCGACACAGCAATTTTTAAAAAAATAGGACACGGGTACGGCTAAGACACGGCAACAAATAAATTAATATAATAAATATATATTGTATATCCATATGAAGTTAAATGTTTTTCATACACCACCATATTTTAAATATATAAAAATATGCATGTAGACCTAATTAGACATATACAAAATTAAAAGCAAAACTCCAAAACATAAAAAATGCAACAACTTAAATATACAATTACAAAACCCTCCATCAGGTGCATAGCAAGTGAATAAAAAGATGTGGCTTCACATTTAAACTCACCTTACATGACCAACTGTCAAGTCAAAGAAAAGCCACCCCCTTTAAAAAAACAAAAAAAAAAACAAGTGACAGCTGCCAATTAATTCGTCTGTGCCACCTCTTCCCTTTCACATCCCACTGTGCCACCTCTTCCCTTTCACATCCCACTGTTTCAACTACAGAAACCCCTCTCTTTCTCTCTGAATTTCCCAAAACCTCACTTGCAGATCATGCACTCCGCAGCCCCCGTGAACACCAACTCTAGCAGTGCCGCCACCGCCTCCGACACTGGCAGCGGCCCCTTCTTTCCTTCCCCCGTCATCTCCTGCAGGTCCCAAAGCACCTCCTTCGACCCTGACTAGCCCGCAGAGTAGCCGACGACCCCAACTAGCCCGCAGAAGAAGAAGCAGAGACTGAAGAAGAGGCCGAGAGGGGGCGCCGCTGAGTAGATGAGGAGAGTCCGACTAGTTTGGCCTTTTTTTTTTTCCTTTTTGGGCTGAAACTGGGATGGGCCGTGTCCTGGGCCGTGTCCTGGCGTGTCCTGGGCCGTGTCCAAACCAAAAATGCAGCCCATTTCAATAGACACGGCTGGAGGCGTGTCCAACACGTGTCCATGCCGTGTCCCCACCGTGTCCGTGTCGGACACGGGTACGAGACCCCTCCAGCCGTGTCCGTGCTTTCGAGGAAGCGATTCATTCTAAAAAAAATACTTTTTTAGAAATGTTAGTCATCTCTCATATTATATTTCACAAAATGGTAAATAGCCAGTTTACCAAAAAAAAAAAATAATATGTCCTCGTTTGGAAATGAGCAGGCCATCAGCCTACTGAAACAAGCAAGGTGAATCATTCTATGGACCTTCTCCCAGAGAGGCACATAGTCCGCATTGTCCGCCAAACAACAAAGCAGCTTTTCAAAATACATGAATGATGTAAACCACATGCCTGCCCCCAAACAACTCTGTCACCATTTCAACATGGAACTAATTCAAACAAAGAACTATAGCCTTTAAATAACAAGCAACCCCCCTGACTCTGACATGAGATCCAACTCTTATACATTGCTCTCTAGCAATCAAACCAAAAGACCCCAATAAACAGCTAATCTTCAGTCCAATTCCATAAGCTCCAAGCCACCACAGATTCAAACCAAACCCAGATAAAAGTAGTTCCAACCCTCTTAAAAACAAATCAAACGGGACAGAGTCCAGTCAATGTTGGACACCATCAAGCCTCATCAATCCCTAACAAGTGTCTGATATGTGTTACATCACATAGATTGATAATTTCAGTCCCATGAAAATCCTGCCTATCTCCCATTGAACCCATATCCAATTATCTCCCCCCCCCCCCCCCAAAAAAAAAAAAATCCTTTGGCAAAATCCACATCATCATCTTCTTCCACATATGCATGTGCTCTAAAAGCCCATACAAAAAAAAGTAATAAAAACTTATTAAAAAAAGCTTCCAATCACTCCTCAGCATTCACTTCATAAAGAACGCCCACATCAAACAACAGACACGAATGCCCTGATCAGGATCTCTGATTCACCAACCCCTCCAACAATTCTCATAATTTCACCCAAAATAAACACATCTAATCCGAACCAGATCCCACAAAATTACAGTGAAATTCAAATTTAAAAGAAACACATCTAAATCAAACCGCAAGAAATAGTGGGAAACGAAGAAACCCTAAACAGGAAAGGAAGGCGAACCTGAATGCAAATGAAGAAGGATCGAAATGGTGGCGACGAGGATCCGATGAAGAGATCTCCGGCTGACTCGATTTTCGCTCATCGTCTCTCTCTCTCTCCTTCTCTTATTCCGATCTCTGTCTGTCTCGATTTTCGGGCTTTTTTTTTTATTTCAGATAGAAGAAATGTAGTTTATTGAGGGATGGGAAATCTGGACCGTCTGATCAATAGATTATTTTGTGTTGTGTGTAAACCGACAGTTCGGATTTCGAGTACTGACAGTTTATTGCGAGAAAAATGTTTTTTTTTTTTTAATGAAATGGTAGGCTGTTGCTTAATTTTATTCAAAGAAAGGTAACGCCCAAAGAAAATACAAATAAAGATGACAGTTGAAAAACCTTGTGTCCTCCTCCCTGAATTCCTAAGTAGAAGAGGTGTCTACGAAGCAATCCGAGAAGAAACTGAAACGGAGGGCCTACTCATCGATACAAAGAGAACCCCCAACAAAAGAAACCCTTCTTGCTTGTGCACAGTTTACCCCCCAAACTCTGATCAAATACATGGACATCTCCCATACATTCTCTGCATAAAACAGGGGAGTCTCTGAAGACTAGGTGATTACGCGCCGTCCAAAGAGACCACATCATTGCTGGGATGAGCTGCTGAGAGATCTTTGCCGTCGGGCTTCTATCACCTCTCGCCCGAAGGGACCGCCCAGCTCTCCACAACTCAACCAGCGAACTGCACCCACTAGCCAAATCCGAAGCACCCGCTAAGAGCCTCCACGCTCTTTGCGCCATCGGACACTCTAGCATAAGGTGGCTTGTAGACTCCAACTCTCCCTCACATATGCCACAAGAAGGATCCGAAGTTGTGCCCATTTTAGTCTGTACTCCCTGGTAAGCAACTTGTTGTGGTACACGAGCCAACAAAAAATTTGACTTTCAACGGAATCTTTGGAAGCCAGATTTCTGTGTACTTTTGTGCTACCTCCTCCACGCGAGGCTTGTTTCTACACCACCACCGATAACAACTCCGGACAGTAAAACCCACCCTTGTATTTGGCCTCCAGCAGATCTTGTCCTCGCTGTTGGGACTCAAAGGCACCACCTGAAGCTCCCTTGACAATTCCTGCAGCAATTCAGCCTCGACATCACCGTGCACACCCTGGAAACTAATCACCCACTCCCTCCTCTGAGATGAGGACACCTGCCAGAAGCTATGCACACATTCGTCTCTATTGAGGGCTGCTTCGAGCAAAGCAGGGAATCTGACTTTTAACGGTGCATCCCCCAACCAGTGGTCATGCCAAAATAGAATTTTCCTTCCATCACCGACTGTCCACGACACTGCCTCATTGAAATGGTTAGTCGCTAGTAGAATACCTATCCAGATCAAGGAAGGACGAGGCCTGCCCCTTGGGAAGCTATCAATCTGGTGTCTCGAATAGTCATACCTCCCAATAACCATCCGCACCCAAAAGCATGTCATCACTGCTCAGGAAGCGCCATTTCATTTACAGAGTAGAGCTCTGTTCATCTCTAGCAGATCCAAGATACCCAGCCCCCTCGCCCTCTTGCTACTACACACGACCTCCCAACGGACTAAATGCACCTTTCGTTGTTCCCCCAAAAAGCCACCCCACAAAAAACGCCTCCTGATGTAGTCAAGCCTTTGCAGCCTTTGGGGATTCTGAAAATCGAAAGAAAAAAGATAGGGAGACTAGTAAGCATTGATTGAAGCAGCACCAGTCGCCCTCCAGAGCTCATAAGTTTGCCCTTCCAGCCCTCTAGTCTCCTTTCAAAACGCTCGATCAAAGGATTCCATTGAGCTTTAACAAGCTTCCCGAGATTTAAAGGAAGGCCTAATGTGTAGTCGGGAACTCCGCAATCTGGGAATGGAAGATATCGGCCAAAGATTCCAACTCTGCCCAATCAACGTTGATACCCAACATTGAGCTCTTTTGGAAGTTAATCCTTAATCCCGAGAGAAGCTCGAAAACTCTGCAAAGAAGTTGGACCCCCCGAATAAAGCCTTCGTCTGCCGGACACAAGATGATTGTATCATCGGCGTACTAGACATGAGAGACCGATGTCCCGCCCTGGTCACACTCCAGACCACTAATCCATCCCGCGTTCTCTACAAGCTTCATCATACGGCTGAACACATTAGTCACCACCACAAACAGCAAGGGTGAAAGTGGATCACCTTGGCGCAAGCCATGATGGAGGTGAAAGAAACCACAAGCCTTCCCGTTAACTAGCACCGACGCCTTAGCCGTCGAAATGCAATCTTGGACCATTCTTAACCAATTGGGTTCAAACCCATGCTGGCTTAAGACATTCAAGAGGAAGTCCCATTTGACATTGTCGTATGCCTTAGAGAAGTCCAATTTGATCACCACCCCTTTGCGCTTGTCTCTATGCACCGCTGAGATACACTCTTGCACCACCATAAATCTGTCTTGAAGCAACCTCCCGGGAATGAATGCCGTCTGGTTCTGTTCGATCATATGCACTGAAGCAAGTTTCAAACGGTTTGCCAACACCTTGGCAATGATCTTGTAGCTGCCGTTAACCAAACTTATCAGTATGTAGTCTCCAACCTCTAATGTCCCCTCCTTCTTAGGATCAATACTAGGAAAGTGGCATTAATGCCACCAATCCCTTGTGTACCTTCAAAAAATGAATGCATCATTCCCATCACCTCTATTTAAGTAACTGCCAGAACTCTCGAAAGAATCTAAGATTGTAACCACCAGGCCCCAGCGACTTATCTGTTTCAGCGCTAAACACGGCCCTATGGACTTCCTCTTCTGAGAAGGGGCGTCAAGAACCCGCCAGAGCTCACCTGGAACCCGTCTAAGCTCCTCATCCACCCATTCTGGTGCACACTGCCTTCTCTGACTGAATGCCTTCTTGAAATAGGCCTCTAAGCCAAGCTCGATGTCCTGCTGCATCTCCAGGGTTTGGTCCTCGATGCGAATCTGTGAAATCCGGTTCACCCTCTGCCTATGGTTGGCCACCTTATGGAAGAATTTTGTGTTTGCATCGCCTCTTTCAACCATACCTCCCTCGACCTTTGCCTCCACTCGGCCTCCTCCAGACATAAGAGCTGGCTCCGTTCTTGTTTTAGGTCACTGCGCCTTCTTATGTCCGTCTTTGATAAACTCGCCTCCTCCTCTCGATCCTCCAAAACTTTCAACTCCACTGCCAAAGAGTCTTTCTTCAATCTACGGGCTATCCTTTGCTCCTTTCCACCTCTTCAAGGTCCCCTTTAGTCGTTTAAGTTTGAATGCCAGCAACCGAGCACCTATCAGTCCTGCAACCGGGATCCTCCATGATTCCTCCACCAACTCCCTAAAACCCTCCACTAGTAACCACCAGTTTTCAAACCTGAAACATCTAGCACGTTGAGCCAAACTTCCACCCTCTAGCAGTAGAGGGGAATGGTCCGAGCAAAATCTTGGGAGACCATGAGCGAACATGAAGGAAATTTGTCCTCCCAATCAGGCGCTACCAAAATCTGATCCAATCTAGCACAGGATGGAACCTCTCTTAGGTTAGACCACGTGAAAGCCTGGTTAGCAAGGGGGAGATCCATCAATCCCTCCTCAGCGATCCAATCACAGAACTCTGACATTGCTAGAGATACCCCCGCCTCCCTGTTCCTATCGCGGCCGAACGGGTAATATTGAAATCACCCATGACACACCATGGGAACTCCCAGGCTAACCTATGGGTGCTAAGCTCAGCCCATAACCCTCGCCTCTCCACATCGTCGTTTGGCCCATACACTCCAAACCATAGCCATCTCCACCCAGAACTAGTGTCCTCCAGCATTATTGAGATCGAGTAAACACCACACGCCATATCCACTTTCTTCCACTGCTGATCATTCCAGAGCAACACGATCCCTCCCGAAGCGCCCGCCGATGCTTTAGCTTCGAATGCATTCAGTTTCCCTGCCCCCGCCGCTCTCAAATCTACCTCTGAGAAATTTGACATTTTGGTTTCTTGGAGGAAAACCAGTTCCACCTGATTCACTAGCACAACATCCTTGATAGTAGCCTTCTTGATGGGGTCATTGAGACCCCTAATGTTCCAATTTAGAATCTTGACCATAACTCCATCGGTCATGCCCTACCCCAACTCCACAAGTCAGAAGTGAATGATCAGAGATTTTCGTGAGACTCAACAATCTCCAACCTCCTAGCCACCGACGGAGAAGGAATGGTGTGGGATGTGAGGAACATCTTGAGCCTGGCCTTTTGCTCATTGTTTTGAAGGACCACACCTGCACTACAAACCTTATTACAACCAGAGAGTTTATAAAAGGACCTGAGTTGGAGGAGAGCGGAGTCGACTTCCCTGTCGCAGGGGTCTCCTCCGCCACTAGGAACTGAAGGAACCCTGCCCCAGTTGTCCTCTGGCGCTCCGATGGGTGAGTGGATCCACAAACGGACAATGAGCCTTCCTCGAGGCAGATGTCGTCTCTGGACCTTGTCTTGGATGGGCTGCCGCAAGACCTATTGGATGAAGAACGGGAATGAAAGAGTCTCTCCCTAGCTAGAGAGAAAGACCTTCGACGCACCCGGGCTGAGGGGCCCGCAACACTGTCCTGATCACTGCACTCTGGCTCCTCTGGTCCCCGAGACTGCCTCCCAACGATCACGCACCTAGCTTCCATCTCCACCGCTTTATTCTCTTTGTTCCATTGCCATTTGAGACACCCCATCTCATCAAAGAAATTGGCCCATGAGCCAGGCCCAAAAGAAGCATGAATGCCAGGCTCGCTCCAAGATGAAAGCCCACCCGCTGAGATGCTGCCTGAGAGCTGGCCCGGCCCGATCCGGACTAGTGGTTCGGCCAGGGGCCCACTAAGGCCCGGCTCCTCAATAAAGCCCAAGCCCCTGTGGGAGCCCGAAAATACACGAGATTGGTAACTGGGTATATTCTGACAAACAGGAGCCTGCGAACACTCCATACCCAAAGCATCCAATCCTTGAAAAAGCTGGACAGGCTTTAAAGCCCTCCTTGACCGGCTAGCCACACCCTCACCTCCCACATCCAATCGGATCACGTCTGCTATCTGCTGTGTTTCTGGAAACCGCTGCTCCGGACTGACAACCTTAAAAATATACACGCCAACTGCCTTTGGTGTGACCTCCAATGTTGTACCCCCTCTGTCCCCCTGACCCCCAAAAACACCAACTGGCAATGATTTGACCTTCGTCCCTTCTCCTGGCTCCAACCCCACCTGCTGCTCTGCTCCACGTACCACCGCTGACCTGACCACCCCTTTGCCCCTCACCGCACACCGAGCCTGGTCGCAAGTCATCACCCTGGCCGGCGCTCCGACAAGCCTGACACCATAATGTCGACCCACCTCCCTCGCACCTTTACCTCGCACAACTATCTCTGCGAATGAGACCGGCTTACATGGGCTGTCTCTCAGCACTTCAATCTCTACAGTCCACCCTTCCAACTTCACTTCTAACTTGGACGGCGGAACCACCTCCTTCGATGTGTAAACCCTCACCTGCACCAACAGAAACTGCGCATGCACATCAACAACCTCCTCGAAAGACACTAACCAGCCCCAGCTTGCCGTTATCTTGCAGATAACGCCCACCGACCGCCATAATAGGGGAAGCCCTTGTAAGAAGAACACCTCAGAGTCCACTTCTACAGCGTCCACCCCCGTAAGAATGGAACATCTTGAAAAGGAAATTCTCCCCTTGTTTGTGTGGAGGCCCTCCTGTTTCAGCAAGAATTCCACTTCCTCCATCGTGCAAAGCCTCGCTAAGAGCTTCCCAGCCCCCAAATGCCATGAACTGGTACAGTCTATACCCTTCCAGCGAACCGCCATCTCTTCCACCACCTCCATCGGCAGAAAGGACCCTCCTTCGCTCCAGCTAATGAGCAAGCTAAGGTGCAAGCACCTCGCCCGCTCCTCGATGTCCCTAGACCACTCCAGCTCGACCCTCCCAATCTTCTTGTCAAGTCCCCTGGGTTCAACACCTAGAGGCTGCTTAGGATCAATCCCCTTGCAGACAGCTCCTTTGTGTCCAAACTTCTTGCACTTTCAACAGCGAGGCGGTTCTCTGCATGCACTTGCGAAGTGTCCCTGGCCCAAACACCTATAACATTTCTGAGTCGGACAGGGGCCACTCCCATAGGGCCTCTTCCTCTTCCCCGGAATGCCCTCCATCACCTTCCTTCCTACCGTCCTCCATCCTCCATCGCCTCTCATATTCCCCTCTTCACAAAGCATAATAGAACCTGATTGCGAGAAAAATGTTAGGAGAGTGTGTAAACCAACGTGTACTGATGCATATTATATATACTAGCTGGATGTACGAGCACCCACACGTAATTCCAGCGTATTATAATTAAAAGATAAACAATACTCTATATTATTATAAACAATTTTTTTAAAATAAAAATAATGTTTGATAACTGAGGTTCTGTCATGTATATTTTATATTTTTGAAACAAAAAATTTATTATTGTATTTCCAGCATATAGTTATTTTTCATATAACAATTTTATTTACAACTCGAAATACACCCTCATATACATCTTTATTCATTTAATAGTCATCTAACGATGTATATATATATATCCATATGTGAGATATATACGTTGTTAATTTTTTTAACATTTACTAAAAATAAACACATTAAATTTAAAATGATGCAATATTTACTATTTTAAAAAATTAAAATATGTGATAACTGTATTTGGGGTTGTATTTGGAAGTGTATCTAACATTAAGTGAAGATCCTTTCAAAGTTATATTAATTTTTGAAAATTTTAGGGACATCATTTTTACCAACCAAGATTATGACCACAAAAAATATCAACCATTACTTTTGATGAGAGTATGCATAGTTACATAATCCAATTTTTGACCACTACCAATTAAAAAAAAAAGATTATCAAACCTCCCACAAACGATCTAATCAATAAAAAAACACTGCCCTGAAAATATTAAAAATATACTTATTTTCACATATAAAGAAAAAGTGATACATATTGATTCAAAATCAATTAAAAAATTTTAGATTAAAAAACAAGACGTCCATCAATAATTTTATAGGAATTAAATGAGTTCTGTTACATCTGTAATTTATGTATTTATTAATGTGACTAAAATATTTATATTTTATAATTTTATGGATATTTTAATGGTCTGAAAAATCGTCGAATGAAATTTGAAGTTCGGGGAGTCATGTTTTGAGATTAGGGATCTGCTTATAATTCTTAAAATCTGAATCAGGGACCTATTTGTAACGCATATAGGTTCTAGTTGTAAAACTGGTTGAATCTGGGGGTGGATCTGCAGAAAGCCCAGGAAAAAACAAAAAGTAGCCGTTAGATCTGATTATAAATATCAGAGACTTGTTTATAACACGTATATGGATCGTTTTGTAAAACCATAGAACAGGGGCTCTACCTGAAAAATGACCCTAACAAAATTACAAAACTACCCCTGGTACACCCATCCGCTCGCACTTTATAGAAGAGTAGAGATAATATACATATATAAATAGAGTCATGCTACACAACCCCCCATTAACAAGTCTCATGGGCTTAGTTTGATAAATGGATAATTTTTTGTGATAAGTTAACACAATTTAATACTTTTTATTATCCTCATTTTTTATGTTCCTCAATTTTGTATTTGGATCAAATATGGGATAACTTTAATTTTTTTTAAAATATCAAATCTACTCTTCCTATTAATGAGACATTAATATTGTTTGGTAAAACACATTCTTTTTTTTTTTTTTGGAATGGTAGTCATATATGTTAAAAAATTAGGATAAAAAATTGAGACAAAGTCTGTTACACCTTTTACCCAGAATAAACTATCCTCATTTTTTATCTCAAAATATGGACAATTGTCCATGCTTTATCCCCCTTTTTAATGCCATATGGGATAACAAGTGATGTAATCCAATTTTTTCCTTATCCCAACTCATTATCCGCATGCCAAACTAGGCCTTGAAGTGTCATTCATTCGTTAATTGTTTGTTTCACTTAAAAAAAAGTTAAAAATATAAAATATAATATTATATTTATTTGATACCCACATTTTTCTCTTATCAAACTCATCTCATCCCCACCTTATCACGAAAAACATATCAACCAATTCAATCCATTCTGGGAAATTTAATTTTTTCAAAACTAATTCAAAATAAGAAAAGAAACCATTAATTACATTTGTGAAAATAAAACTGAAATTTAAATTCTTTAGGGTTTCTTAAAAAAAACTGAAAAACGAAATCATTCAAAAAACCCATTTTGTTAAAAGCACCGAAAAATACTGAATTTTTATTTGCGACCTCTCATTCAACCAAAAAATGAAGGTGACAAAGAATAATCAACGATTTTAAATATATTTTTTTGAAACGCTATTGTTAATTTGATGATTATTCGATTTCAATAGTTAGACAAAGTATTTGCGATAGATGCGATTTTTTTTCGGTTATTGCAGAAATTAAACACACATCACAATATAAAACAAAAGTTCATAATAAAAGTAAATTACATTTATAAAAATGTAACTTAATTTTAACAATAAATTACATTAAAAGTCAGTTATATTTGTGAATATAATTGACTTTTGTTATATTGAACAATTGAAAGTCAGTGACATTCCATAAATGTACTAGCATTCTAGATATAATGCATGTTTATATTAGTTAACCTGCCATTGGCTTTTGAAAAATAATGTATATAAGTCTAAAATAATAATTTGAAATGTAACTAATTTTTAAATGTTACACAACCCATCAAATGCCACATCTAATAAAGGCAAGAGCAAAGGCTACTTGGTTTAATATCTAGCATCAAATTCAATAATAAAAATTTATAACAAATGCTAAACAAGGGATGAGAACCCAAATATAAATTATATTTTAGGTGGAGAAGAAAAAGAAGCCGAAGATGACAGATGCTTCAGATAGACCACGTATATATAAAATAAATAAAAGAAAACTATTAATTGTCAAAAATCATGAGAATTGATCCTCACTAGCTAATCACACATCACATGTGATTCAAAAAAAAAAATATAGAGTAAAATAGGTATTAACACTTGTGCCACTTCATGAGGCGGGGCCTATAATGTAACTAATCTTTATAGATCAAATTAGATAGATTTAATGAATATCTTGAATCTTCAATTATTAAAATTTCAATATATTGATATGATTTATTTAAATTTGATTTTAAATAGTAAAATATATTTATAATATATTTAAGTGTTATTTGAAATCTTAAATTGAGTAAATAGAATATAAGTAATTTTTAAATTTTATAGGATGGAAAAAATGAAAATAAAAAAATTAAGGGATTTTTAGTTTTAAGTCCCCAGAAACTATCAAATTTAGCGATCGATCCCTCACTTCTTCATATTTTGGTTTTAGTCCCTTCATTTAAATGATAATTTTGGAATAGGTCCCTGGGAGGGACTTATTCCTAAATTATTAAGTTTGTTTTTTAGTCCCTAGGAGGGATCTATTCCTAAATTATCATTTAAATGCAGGGACTAAAACAAAATATGAAGAAGTGAGGGATCGATCGCTAAATTCGATAGTTTATGGGGACTTAAAACTAAAAATCCCAAAAATTAAATATAAATTACAAATAGTATATATTGTGAGAGAGAGAGAGAGAGGGAGAGTACAACAATGACTAGAGGTGTAAAACGGGCCGTGCCGTTCTGGCGCGGCTGCTAGCCAACCGGGCTAACGGGCCAACATGGCACGGCCCGTTTTATGTAACTGTGCCGTGCCAGCACGGCACGGGCCGCAAGGGGCTGGCCCAGCATGGCCCTTCATGCCAGCCCGGCGAGCCGCCGTGCCGTGCCGTGCTAGCCCGGCGGGCCAAACGGATCGGGCCCATTAACGGGCCAACGGGCCGGCCCGTTTAAATGCTCATTTTTTAAAAAAATTTAAAGTTTAATATTTAATTCCATGTTTAACTTACTAGTTTCTTTAAGTTGAAAAATAAAAAAATACACATAAATCATTCGTAATAATTGAAAACTAAAAGGAATTAAGAATACAAATATTTATTTTATTGAATACAAATAAATGAACAATTGAACATTAATTAAATTAATGATAAAATGAATAAAAAACATATACAAATAGTACATTGATGAATAAAAATAAATTGTACAATTGTTAAAAAATACATTTACAAATATAAAAAATTAATATAACATAAAAGGTGAGTGATAATTGCATTACTATAGTTTTTAATACATCCGAATTACGTTGGCATCTATTAAAACTATCAATCACTTGTAACTCACCTTCCAAAGAATTAAAAAAATAAAATAATGAGAAGATTTAATACATCCCAACTAAGTTGACACTTATTCTATCACATTGGGTGTAGGTGGGGCCCACGGCACTAACCGTGCCACGGGCCTAACGGGCCATGCCGTGTCGGCACGGCGGGCCTAGCGGGCCATGCCGGAAATGGCCCGCGGGTCGGGGGGCAGGCCCAGCCCGCATAGCCACCCAAACGGGTCGGCCCACGACATGCCGGGCCGACCCGTCCCGTTTGACACCTCTAGCAATGACTCATTGAACGTATCAACATGTTGTTTTGGATTTTTCTTGGGTTGGCATATGAGGTTGTTTAGATAGTTCATGGATTGTTTAGTTGAATTTACATAAATGGACTTTAGTTAGTACAATGATATTTTAAATCAATGAAAAAATTTTAAATACAATTTAATATTATGAAAAAAAAGTTCCTTTATCTCTCGTTTGGACAGAGAATTAAATTATTTTAAAATTTATAATTATTCTAGCATAAATAAGGATAAAGTGATTTTTTGTTTAATTGTGTTTTGAATTTTTTTTTGTTGGAAAACGTAATAATAAAAATTTTGTTGTTTAGATAAAACGTGAATAAAATGTAATTAAAGATTTATAAAAGCTGAAAAAATGATGACAGTTGATTTATAAGAGATAATGATAGTTAATTTGATAATGGAACTACATATTCTTTTGGGTTGAATAATCTGGGATAACTGAATTTTAAGGGTTGGTTGTAATCTATATACCACTTTATAACAGTGAATTTTACAATACAGATTCTCATTTATTCCAGTCTTATAAACACCGATTTTGAGACTACTCCAACTTATTCTCACTTTTATGGGCCCTATTGTCAATCCAAACGGGGGCTTAATGTCAGTTTATATAGTTCAATAATGGGTTGTATTTTGTTTGATTCGATAATTCGTATGATTAGTTGGTTCCGTTCATTAGTAGTTTGGTTCATTCTATGGGTTATGTAATTTGATTTATGAGTAGAGAATTAATGCAAATGAATAATGTTTGTGCATCGTGAGCCACAGAGCTGGGAAAGTGAGAGGTATTGCGAGAAACGTTGTTTTTGTGCATTTGAAAAGTAAAAAAATTACACAGAGACTGAGGCTCTGTTTGTAAACACATATTGAAAAGTAGCTTTTAAAATAAAGCTACTTTTTAAGATGATTTTAGATCTTGACTTTTTTAATTTAGTGTTTGGTAGAGAAAATTAATTTTCAATTCAAAAAATCTATTTCGATAAAAAATCACAGTTTTTTAGCTTTTTAAAACACGGATTTCGAGAGAAAAATTAAAAGAAATTCAGCTTTTGATTCCGCCGGAATCCACCCCGTTTGGCTGCAAGATTTTGAGATTTTAGTTTTAAAAAAACGGAATCATATCAAATCGTACAACCAAACGAACTCTGAGCATCATACGCAGAAGCTATTTTTGTGTTTGTTTGGGTGGTGGCTTTTCACAGTGTCACCGGCGCAAATGCGGATTAGTAACAATCCCAAACATGCCCTAAACTTGATCATATTTTAATGTTTTCTTATTGAGATTATTTGAAATATTTCATTTTAATAAGACGATTCAAAATATGAATAAAATCAAATTAAAAAAATACAACATGCATAAACAAGTTTAATTTTTCATTCGAAGGGCTCGATGTAATTTTTCATCTTCTCGATAAGTTCATACAATTCAATGACAAATATATGGTTCATTATTATGCAAATATATGTTATGGTACACAAAGTTTGTAATTTCAAAAATAATATAGGAGTATTTGAAAATTGCATGAGGACTACAATTGGGTCTTGTTGTATTTTCCATATAAAAAGAAAAAGGAAAATGACATATTAAGTCCCAATTGTAGCCTGGCGTGCAATCTCCATCTTAGCAATCCAACGTGGCCAGATATCACGTGGCTTTTCTTAGTTTTTTTTATTTCCTGGTTGGTTTTGAGTTTTGAAATTTAAAATTCTCTGACATATATCAATTAATGCATCACTCCCTCCCTCTCTCTCTCTCTCTCTCACCACTCCCTTTCACACAAAAGTCTATTCTTTTGCACCCCGTTTGGATAGCGGAATTGAGTTATTCTGGATAGATAACTATGCCAGTATAAATAACAAATCTACAAGAATAAGAGATTTTCTATTTGGTTGTGCTTTTTTTATTCTCATTGAAAAACGTAAGAATAAATGTTGATTGTTTGTTTGATAAAGAATAAAATATAAATAAAGTGTAAAAAAGTTGATTTGACATGTGGGCACATTGATGTATAAGAGGTGTTAATAGGTGATTTGATGTGATCAGGTGTAAAAAGTTAATTTGATATGTGTGCCCATAGGAATAGATAAAGTGAGTATAGCTTATCCTAGGGGTTGCTTAGAATTGTTATACTCTATTATACTCGTTTAAACTGGCTTAGTAATACCAAGTTATACCCTGCAAACAAATAGCCATTTTTTCTATCCATTCTTATACCACTCTTATACCACTTATACTCGCTTATTCCGTTACACAAACGGGGGGTTGTTGTTCTTTTTTGCTGTATGTTCTTCTTTTCTTTTTCTTCTCTCTCTCTCACGAGAATCTCTTATTTTGTTCATCATTGTTGTTCTGTCTATTTTCTTTTCTTCTTCCTTTTCTCTCTTGTCTCTCACACACACAAAGAGGTGGAGGAAGATCATCTTCTTGTTCTTTTTTCCATTCCAACACACGCACACAAAGAGGTGGGTGTTTCTTGTAAAAAAAATATATTTATTCCATGAAGTATGTATGTTTATGTTAGAAGAAGCGTGATGCGTTTTGTGCTTTTTTTTATACAACCTATGCAGTATTTATGTTTCTGTTAGAAGAAGTGTGGTGCACCTATTTATGGTTTCTTTTATTGAAAAAATAGTACTATTATCAAACTGAAACAGAGAAAATATGAAGATAGGGATTATGAGAGACTAGTATGGAGTCACGTGGTAATGTTGTCTTCAGAATAAAATATGTCCCCTAAATCGAATAGGCTTCTCGACGATCTGTCCCCACGATAAAACCACCCAGCCCTCGCTGTTCTCATCTTGGTGCAAGCAGGAAGAGAAATCGAACCGGTCGCAGACTTGATCGGCTAAAAGAAAAAAGAAGAATTCTGTCTGTGGACGATTTCTGGTGGACGATTTCGCATACTATGAATCTCTCCAAGATAGCCTTTTTACAAGCACAAAGATGCTATTGTTGGAGGTGTAACGTTGGTAATATGCGCCAATTATTGTAAGCGTTTTCAGTTACCATATTTATTTCCAATGTTTAAAATTCAAAATTCAAATGTTGCCTGCCTATGAAAAACAAAATGTTCTGAATTATTTTTTCGTTTAACCCATACCCATACCCATGCCTGTACCCGCACCTACACCCGTACTTGAGCCTAATATTGAAGATACGCAAAAACAAATACAATTTACAACCCCAGCCCCTGCTTAGGTCCTTACCCAAGTTCAACACGCTACATATTTAAATATTGCTTCATCGCATTCTTAACCGGTGTGGGACTATATATTTAGAGGGAATTAAACATCCCATTAAATTTTTATCTATATATTTGAAAACTAATTAATACATTTTATAGAAATGTATTAATTTTTCAACAATCCCCCATAAGATTAAATAATTTTATTCTGAAGAAAATAAAATAAAAATAAATTTGGGCGATACAATATTGTGCATTCGGTGAGGTAGCTTAGGACATTGAACCTTACTTACTGTTAACTAAATTCCATTTGAAGGGACGTAGTGAACTAAGTCTTGAACTAAACCCTTTTTATCAAGTTTCAGTCAATCACACTACACAGTAAAAGCACTAAACCAGATTCTTCATCGATGTGCGCATTACAACCGTTATATTTATCTTGTTTTATAAGAGTTTTAGAGATTAGCCCCTGTTCTCATAGATCGCGGCCCCATGATCACACTTACATAGTAGAATTTTCAAAGAGTGTATTGTCACGCCCCAGGGCGGCCGTCCCCGAGACGTGGAAAATATATAAATGATATCAGTAATCCATACACGAGGTCAAATAAATACTCCACAATAGAAAAGACAATACAATAGTAACTGACATCAAATATATACAAAAAGCGGAAGCTCAAATGACTAAGTCTGTAATTCAAAAACATATTACAGACTAGAGTACACAATCAACTGTCCTGTGAGAGCCAATACATACAATAACTGACATCAACAGTCTACATACCGTGCACAAGCACAAGTATAATACATACACTGAAAAGGGAATGCTGATAGCCTCCGACTCGCAAGACATCCAACGCGAACGCAGGTCTCCTACTCGGATGGCGCCAGGGGAGCTCTTCTCTTGGATCCGACTCAGCGTCAACTGGGGAAAAACATAAGCGAGGGGTGAGCTACAAGCTCAGTGAGTGGTCAGAAACCAAACACCAACACCAACATTCGATCCTAAGGCAATCACCTATCAAGGAAACCATGGGTAGAAACCCAACGGTTAACAAGGTCACACGGCGGTGCGACCCTACCCTGCCCTCGCCCTAGCCCCCACAGGGGTGAGTCTAGGGACTCGAAGGACAACTTGCTGTTCTACACCGTTCGTCATCCGGTAGCGCTCTCCCAGGCAGCCTCTACCTGGAGCCGGCCACGGTCAGTACACTGTCGAGCGCATCGATGGTACCTACAGGTGGGGGTCCACCCAGGGCGGCTCGTACCTAGGAAGCATCCACACGGATCCGGCGAAGGGGAGAACGATAATTCAGGCTTGCAACATCGTCCGGTGGTCCACCCTCGTGTAGCCTCACCTGGTACACTCCCCTGATCAGTACATCTGCCGAATGCATCGGGAGTACCTACAAGTGGGAGTCCTCTGTCAGGGCAGCTTCTACGTCGGGACCCCGGTATACGACGATATTGGGAGGAAACACTACTTGTTCGCAGCGCGAACCCTATGGAAAGCCAATCACTCAAGCTGGTGGGTCAAGTATCAACTCGAGCCCACAACACTCACACCAACACCCTCACCTCCGAAGGGTGACCTAGGTTGTCGGAAGTAACTGTACCAATCCCTCACCTTCACCCCAAAAGGGGTGACCCAGTCTCTTGGGAAGAGACTAGATCGTTTCTAAGCCCTTGGTCCACCGGTAGCCCTTTCCCCGGGTAGCCTCTGCCTGACATACTCCCACGATCAGTACACTGTCGACCACAGCGATGGTACCTACAGATGGGAGCCCGGTGCCAAGACAGCAATGGTACGCCGAGAAGTTCCTACACGGATCCAACGAAGGGGAAAAACGATAACTCATGCTCGCAGCGCAAACCCCACGGGAAAACCATCTATACAAACTGACGGGTCGAGTATCAACGCGACCCCACCCTACTCACGCCAACACCCTCACCCTCACCCCGACGGGTGACATAGGATCTTGGGGAAGAGGTCGATTGTTCTAAGCCCTTGGTCCACCGGTAGCCCTTTCCCCGGGTAGCCTCTACCTGACATACTCCCACGATCAGTACACTCTCGACCGAAGCGATGGTACCTACAAATGGGAGCCCGGTGCCAGGACAGCGTTTCCAACGCCGGGAAGTTCCTACACGGATCCAACGAAGGGGAGAAACAATCTACGCTCGCGGATACGATCCTCTTGGATCCGTCATCATCGGTTATCAAACACCGATAGGCGCAATGAATTCTCATGAATTCCCTCCAGGGCGCATAACTCAGATGCGGGGAAGACATTAATTATAAGTGTCAAAACCATGGTATGACCCCACAAGAGGTCATACACTTGTCTAATACATTAGACAAGAATCATGGCCATATCGGCATATATATATATATATATGCAATTAACTACCCAACGATGACCTACTTAAACATGCATACATGGCATCAAACAGATAAACACACACAAATTACAACCTATTATACGTTGGATAAAACCAACCTAGAAGGGAAGGGTTAAGCGCGATCTGCGCAACAACAGGTGCATGCCAATAATTCCAAGCAAACCCGAGTCAAGTAGGAACTACATCTACTCACTCGGTTCGCGAAGAGAAGGAGGGCGAGGGAGAGGGAATGCCTCATCCTCTCTCGAGCTGGTCATAGTTTTGCCCCAACAGATGGGTGCAACAACTATACCACACCCTCGAGTCCTAAATCGGAGGAATATTACGCATACACCCGTTATTAACCCAAGTTAAACATGCTTGATAAATAGGGGTAGTCATTCAATCAAAATTACCTAAGTCATGCCATATTCTATACAATACATAGGCAAGTATAAGGTAGAATAGAGGTTCTACACAATATACGAGCTATACAACCTAGCATGCATAATATCTAGCATATTTAGGGTGCAAATAAAGCCCCATGGAAGCGCGAAGCACGACTACGTGCATCGAACGCTCCCGGAAGGGTTGGAATCAAACCACTCACCGATACCCGAGTCGTCGCGCATCCCAACCGACGAGGTCTGCAAGCCAAGGGTACCAAAAGGGTGAGTAAAATCATATACAAACATATAAAATCAATTAGGGATGCCTAAGACATAGACATCCACGCATACGGGCTCGAACGCACGCATGCATGCACGCACGCACGCGTGCCCGAGCCCCCCGGACACCCACCCGAGGGTGCTGACCCTCCGCATGCCCAAAACGGGCCCCGAACAGCACCCGCGCGCGGCCCCTGCGCCCCGCGCGCGCATGTCGCGCGCAGACAGCGCGCGGATACGCGCCCCCGCGCGCGCACAACCCGCGCGTCAGACCACCTTCCGCTCGCGCACTCGCGCGCATGACCCGCGCGCACGCGCGCACCTCTCCAGCACTCCTGCGGACCCTCGCGCGCCCGACAGCGCCCGCGCACACGCGTGTACGCGCACGCGCCCGCCAGCGCGCCCGACTGCGCGCGCCAGCACCCCTTTATGCGCGCACGCGCGCGGACGGCCCCGCGCGCGCGCCCAGCTCTCTCCAACCCCTCCCCAACCCTCCACTCTCACCCAAACTCACTCCCCTAGCATGCATGACCTCTCCAAACCTCCCAAGCCTTAAAAAATCATAAAAGAAGAGGGAAAAGGACTTACCAAAAGAGGGGAAGGGAAAGGGGGAGATGCGGGGCTCTCGCCGTGCCCACGACCACCTCAACCACCACCACCACGCCTCCTCTTCAGCCTCTCCTCCTCCGCACTTGGCTGAAAATCAGGGGAGGGGAAAGGGAGCATGAGAGGGAGCCTAAGAGAAGGGAAAACAACATCCACAACTACTATATGCACACACACACCTCATGTGCTTCTCTTGTGCATCTCCTCTTCATTGTGGCATTAACACAAACACATGGGGAGGGGCTGAAAACAAGGTGAGGGATTCAATGAGTGGGGCTAGAGGAGAAAGGGAAGGAAGGAATAATAACATAAACATACACACAAACTCACCTAGTTCCTTCACTTCTACTCTTCCTTTTCTTGCTCCAACTCCTTCTCCTTCCTCCACCCAAACACACACAACACAAGGGCTGGACCAGAGCAAAAGAGGGGAAATAACATGCCAAAGTCGTGCACAAGGGGTCTTTAAATAGGCAAAGTCGGAGTGAAAGACCGAGCTGTCCTCGGACTAAAATCTCTGCGCAGCCTTCACTTAAACGGCCATAACTTCCTCAATGCAGCTCTGAATTGCATGATTCTAGTGGCATTTGAAAGATAAGACGATTATCTACAACTTTCATGTTTACACCTAGATCAAATAACCCTTCTAGCTATTTCTAAATCTAGGCTAAACATCTTACAGGGCTGCAGCCTGGATTTCTCAACTTCGGGGTATACATGGAAAAATACCCATAACTTTTAATATACGAATCCAGTTGATCCAATTCCACTTCTATATGGAAGCTATCTCCAAACTTAACATCTCGTAATAATATCGGATTTTTATCTCTTCATCTTGGATTTTAACAAAATCAAATCCGAATACCAATCCAAAACTGCATAATTCCAAAAACGTTATCGGAATTAAACAAAAATTTTATGGGCAGTACTAAACAGTACCAGGACCCATAATATGCAGTTATATCTTCAATCAGAGTCCTTAAACCCCAGAAGGTAGCTAAAAATCAAAATTTTAGCGACTCCGATCGAAATTAGGACTCTAAATGACACAGGTCTAACATGTATTGTGCTGTGCTACACCTTGCCTCATGGGAGCGATTGCTCATCCTATACCAACACAGTTACAAGTACTGGTACCATAGGGATGTCCTTTAAATAAAATACTGAAGTTCATTTTTATTTCAATACTTAATATAGATACACAATAATTTGTTTTTCCCTTTGAACCTTTCCTCATAGGATCCTTATGGGTTTTAGATCCATCCCCCATGATGCAGAAAAGACTAGCCTCCTCGCTAGACCTTTACTAAGTGGATCTGCAATATTGCTCAATAATTTGATGAAATTAAGTGAGATTACACCATATTGTATGAGATCCTGTATATTTTGATATCTAAACATCATGAATCTCTTTTCAGGCTTGTCTTTGGTTTGTTTAGCCTTATCGATTGCAGCTTTATTGTCGTAGTGAATTAAGATAGCTAGTAGAGGCTTCTTTATTATTGATAAGTTCAGCAAAAGAGTTCTCAACCATTCTGCATGTTCTCCAACGGTATCAAGCGCAATGAACTCATTCTCCATGGTAGACTTTACTCGGATAGTCTGCTTAGCCGATTTCTAAGAAACAGCTGCACCACCTAAAACAAACACATAGCCACTGATAGATTTTGTTTGATTAGAATATAAAATCCAGTTAGCATCAATAAATCATTCTAGAATAGAAGGATATCCAATGTAATGCAAAACATAATCAATTGTACCCTTAAGATATCTAAATACTCTATAGTAGTGGAAGCTCTTTTTCTGGTTTGGATTGGTGTTGTTCTTGAAGTTTGGGGGTTTGGAGAAGGTTTTCTTAGGTTTGAAATTTTTTTCCTTATGTTTAAACTGCTTCTTGGTCTCTACAAGACTAACCTCAACTTGTTTATTTTTCTTATCTTTAGTTCTATGGATACCCTTAGTTTTAAAGAATTATAGAAGGTTGGTCATAGACAAGGAACCCTGATGGTGCCTAAGAGTTTTGGCAAAATCATTCCAGGAAAGAGGAAGTTTTTCAATAAGAGCCGCAACTTCAATTATTCTTGTAGAATAAAACCTTTGGTTCTAGCCTTTTGAATGAGGTTGGTATACTCTAGAATCTGAGCCAGGCGGGTTCTTCAATATGATGTTACCGCTGGCTTCACCGTATAGGATGATCTCGCCGAGGTTCCTGTTTCCGCCTCCGCTGACCCTGAACTTCGGCGGTCTCTCGCCGATGTCGCAGTCGGGGATCCTCGGGCCAGGCCCGAGATTCGGCTCACAGCAGCCCCCGTTGTCACCTGGTTATCACTTCCCTCCGCCGATGTCCCCGTCTGGGTTCCTCCCCCTCAGAAGCCCTGGATGGCGCGATAGACGAGGCTTCAAATGGAGGTCTGTTCATGTTGTACCTGTTGTTGTAACTCACAAAATCCTTGCTTTTTTGGGGGTTCCCTTTGTATTTTTTTCCCCTTTGAAGATCCCAAGCTTAGAAAATGGTTTTTAGGAAGAGTAATGTCCAACTGAAAGTTGCATATTGGGTGGGTTAATATTCTTGTTGTAAGTTTCATTAATTGTGGGGATGTGTATCTTGCGATTAGTGTTATTGTTTCAACCATCTTGAATTCAAGCCAGTCAACAAAGATGTACCACTCCAACCCAACATTCTCTAGACCTTATTTTTCCTCTAGGACTATACATAACTCAAGGGAGGCTTTTGTTAAACAGTAGACATCATACAATTCAGGGGATAAAGTGGACAAAATACGAGCATGACTGTAACACCTATGCATTTTCTTATTTATATATTTGATTTAAATATATAAATAGGATATTTGAATTAAAATTAGTGTGTTTTGTGTGTTTTTAAGTTTTGGCCCATTTTATTATATTTATATTTAATTGGTATCATTTTAAAAAAATGAGTTTAAATTTTTGTCTTCTATGTGTATTAATTGTAGTAGCGACCCGTTTACCGTCCGATCAACTGTTAGGTAAATGTGGGGCGTTACAGATGGTATCAGAGCCAGGTCTTGTTGGAGCCTAGGTTAGGGTTTATGTCTAGAAAAAAAAATTATTTGAGATGTTTGTTATATCATTTTGGATTTTTTTTATGACAATAAGGGATTGTAGTGTTGTCTCTATTCTGGTCATTCAGTAGTGTATGTTCTTTTTGGGGTTTCGTAGATTCATTCACTTTATCAGATTTGTGAAACTCTTAGTAAAGAAGTTTAGAATCTCGATGTCAACATTTCACATAACCATTGTTGTTGGTGAACAAGTTGTCACCAAGGTTTGCTTTCCCTCTTGCTTGGTTCAGATCAATGGGCATTAGATGCTTATTAATCTCTTCATTCTCGATATTCTTGATTTCAATGTTATCTTGGGCATGGATTTGTTGCTAGCCTTCCGTACAAGTGTTGATTGTTTTTCAAAAGTTGTGACCTTTCGTATTCCCGGCTAACAAGCGTTCCACTTTGGGGGTTTTGGGTGGATCATATCCAATCGGATTCATCTTTTCTACTCATGCTCAGAGATTGCTAGATGAACAATGTGAGGGATATCTAGCTATCATTGTGGATACTACTATCGACTTGATGGCTTAAGTTAGTGTAACTCCTATTGCTTCTGAATTTCATGAATATTTCCAGATGAATTGTCCTATCTTCTCCTGATCGAGACATCGTGTTTTTTAGTGATCTTATTCTTGATTTTCTATTAGCCTAAGCTTAGTTAGCCTGTGAAGTTTAGGGCTTAAGTTTGATCATCCTAAGGAGATTATATTAGTCTATATATATAAAAAAAAAATTATATGATTACTTTTGCTATACTATAGCCTAAATCTATTAATTTCTTATCAAAGGGGAAGTGACCCATATTTTATATATACATTTTTATATTGCCAGAAATTTAGCTATAACTCAGGTTTATTTATTTAAATGTAAAATTTCAAATCAGATTTATATAAATTGTAATTATATTTTAAGTCAAATTTAAGTAAATCATATCGATATATTCAAATCTTAATAATTCAAAAATAAATATATTACTAGTTCTTTCTTAATTAAACTCTCTACATATTGTTACACTAATTTTATTACAATGTAACTCTATATATATTTTACATGGCTTACAAATTTATTATGCTATATATTAAATGGAATGAGCTTTAAATTCTTTTAGTACATTATTTATACTTGTTTATCATGAAGATTTTATTTTTATATACAATATTTTAATATGTTAAATATTTTTCTACATTATGCTATGCATATCGATATTACAGTTGCATCTTATAAATTCAGATTCATGTGCATTTAGAATGCGTATAGATTTAGTTATATCTTTAAGAGTTTAAATTATATTATTGGATCTTTGGATATCCAACTTGAGTTTTTGGATACCCTATCTTATAGAGCTTAGTTATTTTGGTTTATTGTAAATTATTTTTTTGTTAGAGCCTCGAGTTAAGCCAGTATGAGAGTCATTCATTTGAAGCCTAGGATGAGTTGAGTCAATTAGGATTGATGCATATAGGATTTGCATTCTTATTGGTTGCTACTCTATGGAAGAGCACTATGTGGTGGATGATCGCTCAAACTAAATATACGTCGAAGCGTGCACACATGAGAGGCATACTTTAACAACCAATATTTTTCAAATGGTTCAATATGGCCATGTATTCCCAATTTTGTTAGGATGTTTTCACGTTTTGTATAGTGTCACGGATGATTTAATTAATCCGTGAATGTCTATGTCAGTGGATGATATATATATATATATATATATATATATATATATATATATATATATATATATATATATATATATAGGGAGCCGATTCAGTGCGGGAATGCGGTCGTGCGGGAAGCGATCACGGGCCGTCGATCACGGGTCCATCGCATCGGACGGTCGGGTGCGATTCATCTCGACCATTGGATGCGATGGACCAGCGATCGAACGATCGACGTCGTTTCCCGCATTCCCGCACTGAATCGCTCGCGTATATATATATATATATATATATATATATATATATATATATATATATATATATATATATAGTCGAGCGATTGAGTGCGGGAATGCGGGAAACGACGTCGATCGTTCGATCGCGGGTCCGTCGCATCCAACGGTCGATGTGAATCGCACCCGACCGTCCGATGCGATGGACCTGTGATCGACGGCCCGTGATCGCTTCCCGCATTCCCGCACTGAATCACTTCCCTATATATATATATATATATATATATATATATATATATATATATATATATATATATATATATATAAATTCTAAATATTGTAAATATCTTTAATTTCATTTTGTTGTCATTATTATTGCCCCTATGTTGACTATATAAGTTGGATCATTTATGGTATGGGACATATATGAGCCTAACTTGTACAATTATGTATGAAATTGTTTGATGTGATTGTTTTTCTTATTGACAATGTTTGCATTGTATTAGTTGCACCACCTATGGTATGGGACATAGGTGGGCCTCACTTATGCATTTGATTGCTTGTAATGTCTTTGTTTGTTCCGTACAAATTGAATCACCCATGGTATAGGACATGGGTGAGTGTGTCTTGTATATTTTTATTGTATTGTTGCCATTGCTTATGCTCTCTATGAGTTATAAAACCTACGATATGGGGCATGGGTGTATTTGACCTATACAGTTATTACTGTAAATGATTGTTGATAATTGTTGTCATTGTTTCTGATGTATAAGTTCATTCATTGTAATTTGGATCACTAATAGAATGGCACAATGGAAGAATTGTGGATCTGATTTATATGGTTATTTTGTTGTATGATTGTATGTCACTTGTATTGATATTTGTTGGAACTTCAATGCAAAGCATTGATAGTTTTGCTTGTGCATTCGATTGAATATTGTTTGTGGGGGTATAAGTTAGAATCTTATACCATTTTTCATATTATTATGCTTGTTGGGTATGAGTCAGAACTGTAAGCTGACTTATACAATTATTGTATGGATATACAATTGTTTGATTATTTGTGGGGGTATAAGTTGGATTCTTTTACCATTTCCTATAATATTGTGCTTGTTAGGTATTACACGGACGTGTAAACCTACTGGTCAAATGATTGTATAGATGTTGTTCTAAGTTAGAATTGTAAGACTACTCTTACAACTATTGGCTGGATGATTGTTATCATTGGATGTTATATATCTTTTTTGGTGTTCTCCCCTGAATTTAGAGGGCTAAATTCCTAAAGGGGGGAAGTATATAACACCTATGCATTTTCTCTTATTTATATATTTGATTTAAATATATAAATAGGATATTTGAATTAAAATTAGTGTGTTTTGTGTGTTTTTATGTTTTAGCCCATTTAGTGTATCCTTATGGGTCCATTTCAGTTTACAATTTTAAATACTATTTGTTAATGTTAAAATTTTTATATATTTTCTTTTGAAGATTTTCAAGATCTTAAATGATTACAATTTTATAAAATTTTGATCTCAAAAGATTAAATTTTAAAATTTCATTGTTATTAATTTTCACGGACCTAGTTTTGAATCTTGAAATTTTATTATATATTGTAGGGACCAATTTGTAATTTGGATAGGGACTTATTTGTAAATCTAAAATAATCCGGGGGTCATTTTATAATTTTTGTTAGGTTAGGATATCTAAATATATATGTTGCGGTGAAAGAAAAACGGATGGGGTTTTGTGGGTGGCTTCAGATGTTGCGGCTAAACAACATCTTCGTTGACCCAGGGTCGGGGATGAACATAATGACCTGCTCCACCTACCAGGAAAAGCCCAGGCGGGGCCGCCCTTTCGTCCAACCAGTACACGCCACCATTCAAGCTTTCAACCATTCTAGGAAAATTCGAGCGGCTGTTGGCCCCCTGATCTGCGAGGTGGAATGTTTTGTGGCTGATATCGACACCAGGTACCCCCAAATGCTGGGGTGACCATGGCTGGACGGTATCCTAGCCATCTGCTCTCCCAGACACCAGTGCCTCCGACTACCATTCATGGGCCATGTACTGACTATTTGGGGAGAGGCGCGCCTCCAATACGAGAATGAGGACAACTGGGTACTACACACACTACTACAATTTTTGACATTGATCACGGTTTAAAACCGTGATTAAAGACTTGATCATGGTTTTGAACCGTGATCTACGAGGGCGTGATTGTTTGTATCATATTTTTAATCACGGTTCGAAAGCGTGATCAAAAGTGATAAATGATCACGGTTTTAGAAGAAAACGTGATTGTTATATAGAAATCGATCACGCTTATTTTATAAAACGTGATATTTCATATCCAAACGATTATAGTTTTGAGAATAACCGTGATCTTTATATTCTTTTCAATCACGCTTTATTAATAATCTGTGATCTATACATTATTTAAGATCACGCTTTATAAACAATCTGTGATCTTCAATTATCAAAAAATCACAATTTATTAATTTCATATATTGATTGTAGCTGCTCTTATCATTCAATTCACACAACAAAAGAGAAATGCTCATTAAAAATACTTTTATTCCTCTGATATGAATCAAACTTCGTACAAATATTGTTTCACACACATAATTGTATTATAAATAACTATAAGTTAAAGAAAACCACAATAAGTGTAACCTGTGTACTTTTTCCATCACAGAAAACCAAAAAAAAAATTCAGTTCATGACCTTCGCCTCGCAATTCTACATACAAAAAGAGATTATCCGATGAGCCGCAAAGTAGATAAATTTTGGAACTACCTGAAATGAAAAAAAGATTCAATAATTCACTTGTGAGATTCAATAACAATTAAGTAAAGAGTAAAATATTGTTAAAGTCCAAAAGGGATAATAATACCTCAAAAATTAGAACTACGTATGCATACATCAACATACTACATTTGTTCTTGAATTACATTGGTCCAGTCAAGCCGCAGTTCATTTATTTCATCTTCAGTATATATAGGTGGATATTCCATTAAATTGTACCAAGTATATTATTAGTCGATAAATTTTATTAGAACAATCAAAACAATGTGTACAAGAATAATATTGATCTTACCCTTTGTTGAATGGGTATGTCTTGATTGTGAACACGAGATATACCAGCCCAGAGAGCATCGCCAACCATGTGATACTGTATCAAAAGCATGGCAAAATTAGTAAATTATCAACACAATTGAGGTAAATCAGGCACACAAGGATGACTCCAGAAAAAATACAACAGAAAATGTTGACAACACCTTCCGGACACGATAAATGCACCTATCCTTTTCTGAATCGAGCGCAGCCAATTTATCCTCCTTTTTTAAGCCCTGCCAATTTTTGTAGCCAACAGTGCATGAATATCTATGCGGGAATTTTCACTATGCATCAATCAAAAAATTAATGAATTGGAGATAAAACACCCAAAACAAATGATATTTACAATAAAACACCCAAAACAAATGATATTTACAATCTTAGTTAGTTTCTAATGATCTCTTCTAACCATGCAATGACTACTAGTACTAAATAAGGTTACCTTTAGGTCTCGCTTGTCCACAAAATGCACCAGATAGTGATGAATAAGAATGCAAACTCAGTATTTTTATTTTTTGAGTACAAGAATACACACTTAGTTCCCACAAGGAAAAAAAAAGATCTTAGAAAAGGGATGAGGATGAGAATGAAAGAGGGACAATTAGATACCCTGAGCGCATCTGAAGCATAAATAACCGATGACGACACAAGTTCATTGAATTTCTCTTCTTCGCCGCCTCCAAGTTAAATTTGGATGAAATAGTTTATGGGACACTTTTAAACTGTGCAATTAACCAACAAAAATAATAATATCACAGAATAAGCACAAATCCCATGCTCATTGTACCAGATTTAGTATAACACATTGCTCATGGAGAAATGTAAGAACATTATTTAATTTCCATGGGAACCACTCTCCCACTTACAGTTAAAAAATCTTCTCCTTTTGATTGAATTTTTTGATTTAGCTCCTTCTCGAACAGTTTATCTGCAAAAAAATGCTACTGTCAAATGTGCACCTAAATGCAAAATAGTGTAATGCATATTATGTTTGATTTTGCTTTGAAGAGCAGGAAACCAAGATTTATAAATTCAGAAGAGAAATTATAATTTTAACATTAGAATTTACTTCGGACTCCTGATATATGCATGGGAATCACTCTATAATAACATTGCTTTATGTAATCCATGTCTGGTCAAAGAAAATATTGCTTTATGTAATCCATGCCTCTGACAGAATTAGAGACATGGTCTTGTGTTTCCTTAGCTTTTGTCTCATTCCCCTTTAAATGCAACGAAGACATGGATCAATAAATCTCTTTTCATCAGGTTATATACACACACAAGACAAAAAGAGAGGTAACATAAGAGATTAAGAAGCATGACAAAAAGAAGAGAAGGCAAAAGGAAAAGAAAAGCATAGGTGAATAAGAAGCAGAGAAAAAAATAAAAAATAAACAGAGCCCACCTCCATCTCCTCCATCAATGGCTCGTCAAAGTCCGGACCATCCTCACAACCGGCCTCGACTCCCTCCTAAGACCCACCAAGGACGCCGACTCCCGCCGCCTCATTAAGGTCCCACCTCCGTGGCCTCCGCCGCCATTTTCCTCCTCCACCAAGATCGGCGTCTTCTCCTTCGAAGTGGCTCACCCAATGTCGAAGCTAGAAGGTGGGGTCGGCAGAGGAGGATTTGGCAGAGAAGATGGGGTCGCAATCGATGTGGGGTCGAATGGGATTCTAGGGAACCACATTAGGTTTTTTATTTAATCAACGATCACGGTTTCACTTAAAGCGTGATCTTTTACTAAAGAAACAATTACGCTTTTTATGATAACGTGATTTATTAATTAACAAACAATCATGTTTTAATTTAAAGCGTAATCTTTTATTTAGGAAACAATCACGCTTTAAGTTAACCGTGATCAAATATTTATTAAACAATCACGGATTTAAGTAAATCATGATCTTTATGGTATCAAAGGTCACGTTTTACTAAAATCTGTGATCATATATATTTTAATGATTACGGTTTTAAAAAAAGCGTGATCATAATTATTACGATCACGTTTTTTAGAAAGTGTGATCAAAACAACCGTGATCAATGTCAGAAATTGTAGTAGTGACAATATATGTTTGCACTGACTTTGTATCCAGGTCTTGAAAATGAAGGTGACAGCCCACCTGGATCCCCCTACAACAACCACTACCCCTCGGAGGAGACGTCCGAGACCATGAACTCGGTAAACAACTGTGTGGAGCTCAATCTGATTGTCTTTCTCCCCCATGAAGTCGCCAAAGCCGGAGCACGCTTCACACCCCTCGCAATCACCACCACGCTCGAAGGAAGCGAGTTCAAGCACATTCTAATTGACACGGGAGTGGAAACCAATGTCCTCACATATTCCACTTACCGGAAGCTTGAAGGCAGAAACCCCAGGCTAGAACTGTCGGATGAATTCATCTACGCCTTTGACAGCACACGCAAGAACACCTGCGGACTAGTCACACTCCCACTTAAGATCGACCCAGTCTCCACCATCGTCAATTGCATGGTAATGGACATCCAATCACCCCATCCTCTGATCATCGGAAGAACGTGGCTCGACAGCATCGAAATCGTTTCATCCACCCGACACCAATGCATTCACTTTCCATACCATGGGGGAGTGATATCAATCTAGGGAGAAGCATACTTCAATGGAGCGTGAGTCCGGAATTGGAGCGTCTGTGCAATGCGCATACGGCTAGAGGTGCTCGCGTGCTGGAAATCGGGCTCCACCGATGAAGACATGCTACAACAAGGAAGGCCCTTGGAAAAGCTAAGGGAGGGAGAATCCGGAAACAGGGGACCACCACCGAATATCTATCGGCCATCAATGATAATCCGACTCGAAGAAGGGGCGCATATCTAGACATCGGTAACCGATCTGCTCAAGTAAGCCCATATTTAGGTTAGTCCTGTACATATTTATTTATAGCTTTCCTAAATTAAAAACTAAAAGATTTGTTTATCAGCTTTTAGCTTAGTCTTGTACATATTTATTTTCAAGCTTTCACTAAAACAATACAAAAGATTTTTTTTACCAGTTCATGCTTTTCCTTGAAAAAAACCTATACATAATTGTTTACACACTTTTAAAATCAAAATAGGGGAATAACCCCACAAAACAAAAGAGGGGTTTATTTCAAGCCCCTTTACATGCTTTCAAAAAAAAGAGAAAAAAAGGGGTTAAGAGCAGCAGACCACGTCCAGGCCTACCAGAGGAGGGTGGCAAGGGCATTTGAAAAGAAAATAATAGAGAGAAAATTTAAAATCGGAGAGATGGTGCTTTAACAAATCATGCCATCAAGACAGCCCTACCCAAGAGGCAAACTGCAACCCACATGGGAGGGACCCTATGTGATCACCCATGCCTACTTCAAGAATGCCTACCGCTTGGTAGATGCTGAAGGAGTTGAGGTCCAGGTTCGTGGAATACACTTTATCTAAAGAAATTCTATGCATGAAAATTGTCAATACTTGAAAAATATTATTCCTCATTCCTGCAATTTTCCGTGTCTAGAACCTGATGATAGAATTATAAGATTCTCAAAGATAAACACGTATTTATTTAAGCTCATATCCGTCAATCATGCCATTTCCTTAACACACGTATGACTTAAGAGTTGGTTTACCCGATAGAAGAGAAATTATCTACCATGTAGACTGTGACAATTTAAAAACCCCAAAGCATCCCCCCTTATTTTCGTCCTCACTCATATCAACCCAAGGTCAAAATGAGGAATTACATGAACCTAGCAAATGTCTCAAAAACTGGCTCTGGCAATATATAAACACTTCAAGAGGGGAATAAAAAAAGAACAGATGTGAAAAACAAAAAGCCCCCCCCCCTCAAAACAAAAAAAACAGGCAATGAGAGGCCAACAAAAGAAAAACAACACCCAAACAAACGGGTTAAACTCTCTACTTTAGCATGAAAAATGCCTTTACGCACAGTATATGCCAAACAATGGCTATACTAGTACACATCCGAGCAAACGGATTGTACTTTCCACCCAAATAAAGAAGTGGTAAAAAGAAGAATGTCAGAGGGGCCTAGAAAGTAGGACATATGCTAGACTGGGACAATTCTAAATATTGCCCCAAATAAAGATATTACTCTTAGCCCATTCTCCCCTCCCCTTTTTATATTGCAATGGAGTTTGAAATTAAACTATGTCTACTTGTAAAGGCAAAATTTCGACCAAAGGTAAACCTTTTCCATGTTTACAACAACACACACTCACATGAGTTCATTTAAAAACTTGCCTGTCCAAAGGAAGCTTATTTTACTTGATTTCCGGTACATTCATGAATTTTTCAGCATGTTTAAAATAATATAATCAAGCATTTGAGAATCATGAACCTAAGAAACCGACACCTATAGCTTACACCTTTGAAATACAATCCTGATTTAGACATGAGTAACTGCAAGGGCCCCCTTCAGGGTTTGATGATATTTTTTACTTAGGAGAATTGAACATATTGCTCTCTCACAAAAAAGAACAATTGAAAATTTTAAATGCTTCCTTATGTCACTCACAATTATGCATAAGGTTGTATTTTCCTTTTCCAAGAAACTTAGGCATTCAATTTCCTAGAAATGTCACAATTGACTCCCCGTACCAAAGTAAAATTGCCCCTATTACACTCATTTCATGCCCTTCCACACACACTTAAGAAGAAATTGTCCCACTCTCATACACACTTGATATTCTTTTTTCTCACACTTGGAATTACTTAGACTCCCTCCTTCTTACACCAAGCATGGTTTTCTCACGCTTTTTTCGCATTACCTTTCAATTACCTTAGAAGGGTTGTAGCCCTTGACAATTCGAGCTAGAGGGGCTCAAAAGTCAGTGCAAGGGCACAATCCAGACAGATTTAACACTTGGCCCATGGAAAGAATGTTTTTACAGGTTTTGAAGGTTAAACAAACACTCACATGATTTTTAGCAAGAACAGACAAAATGGCAGAATCAGAAGATTGCCCCAGGCAGGGGGTGGCTACTCCCCACAAACCACCGGCCCTCAGGCAGCTACTTGCTACATGCTGCCCCTGCCCCCTTCTCTTTCTCAGGTAAACTGCCCAGGCAGGGGGCGGCTAAAGCTAACTAGCTGCCCACTAGCCGCCCCATGCCTGCTGCCTGAAAAATCTGCTATAAGATCAGTTTTAATCAACTCTTCAAATTTCCAATACCTGTTAAGAGCATTTCTTTCCAAAAAAAAACTGCATACACACATTTCATACATATACATTCACAAAAACAGTATAAATATACTTCAAAAACCAACCATATCTCAAAAATGCATGTTCATCCATGAATCAAATCTACGAAGCCGAGATTCATTCATACACATACACATCCACATAAGTCAAAAGACTTTCCAAAACACTAAACATCCATGCTAATTACACCAAACCATGCATACAGAGAAACTATAAGATTGTCCCACCAAGACCATAAACATAAATTGTTTTTAAAAACCTAAGAGTTTTATAAAAGAAAGTCTTTATTGTAGATACCCCAATTTTGACCGTCCAGAGAGACAGAAATACTTCAAGTAACACACGGAAATATCCCACAGTTGGACATCCAATAAAGAACCAAAGGTACGGTAAACCAGAAACCCTAAACCCTAGCCTTGACAAAAACCTAAACCGGAAACCCTAAACCCTGACCTAAACCTAAACCAAAAACCCTAAACCCTAGCCTTGACCTAAACCGGAAACCCTGCCCTAACCCTAGCCTTAACCTAAACCTAAATCGGAAACCCTAACCCTAACTCTAAAAACCCAAAACCCTAGAACCCCAAGTCCCTGGCAAGGGGCGGCTAGCCCTAACTAGCCGCCCCACACTGGGCGGCTAGGTTACACTAGCCGCCCCCTTGGCCGCCCCTCTGGCCGACTTTGGACTAGTCCCCTGGATGGGACATAAAGCAATATTAAATGCTGATCATTGCGACGGGTCATGACCTTTAGCCGCCCCCTCTCGGCCGGATCAATATAAGTAACCGACCTAAGCCACCGCTTGTCGGAGATGGGACGTTTGGCAGGTCATAATAGGGGCGACTACCAGAAAGTAGCCGCCCCATCCTGGGTGGCTAGTTAGCACTAACCGCCCTTCACCTGGTCTCTGACAGAAGAACCAGAGAATTAATGAGAGGTCCAATCGAAGCCAACCCACTCCATTACCCCCGGGATATTTCCCTGCCTCTCTTTTACTATAAATAGAGGGGGTCCCAAGCCCAAATACAACAACCACACAAAACACCAATCAACAACATCACCAAAAATCCACAACAATCTTCAATCACCCTTCCACCACTAGAAATCCCGAGAGAGAGAGAGAGAGAGAGAGAGAGAGAGAGAGAGAGAGAGAGCCCCTTTTGTGAGAGAAACACCCATTCTCTACATAAAATATCCTCTCATCCCACCCTCCAGAAACCCGGGCTAAACCTAGCTTAGCCTCTGTCCAAAACCAAATCCATTTCCTACCAAAGTTCTGCCCAAAGCAAACCAGGTCCTGGACGGCTAAACCCTACTAGCCGCCCCTGACCAGACGGCTCAAACCTACTGGCCGCCCCCTATACACACCCCACTTACACCCCCTATGTCCCAAGACTCCTTTAGTCAAGCCCCGGAAGCAGAATAGGATTATCTGTTTTTCACCTCTGTGTACGGTATATCCGTGTCTCAGAGCGGAGACCCCACAAACTCCCCACGTAGGCGATCAAATCCACACCAACTTTTCCTGCTTTTTGAGAAAGCAGGTGGCGATCACACAAACCCCGTCCTTTCTGAGAAGCAGTCGGGCGGCTCAGGAACGACTCTCCGAGCGGTGATCTGATCAGTCGCGAGACGGACCAGGACCAAGTTCGCAGAACCCCCCAGTTTTTACATACCGACAAATTGGCGATCACGGTGGGACCTCCCTCGTGAAAAATAATAAAAGGTAATCCTCTTCTGCCCCCTTTTACAAGCTTGACTAGAATGCTATCAACCCTCTAGGAAGGTTAGAATTTCCGACCCCTCGAATCAGTTCCTCTAATTCACATCACAGCATCATTTACCGCTTTGTAAGCCGCACACAGCTGCACAATCCTTTACTGCTTTGTAAGCCGCACACTGTTGCGCAATCCTTTACTGCTTTGTAAGCCGCACACCGCTGCGCAATCCCTTACTGCTTTATTTACTGCTTTATATCTGCATTCGTTCCCTTAAATCATTTCACACGCATCATGGAATCCCGCATAGAGGAGGAGTTACTAGAGGAAAGAATCCACCAAGAAGGTCAGGCCACGCAATTCCTGACCCATCTAGAGGAAAGGATGGCCAGTCTAGGATACCAATATGTAGAGGACATGTTTCATGACCCCGCCGACTACCGCCAGGTCAAAACCCTAAGACGGGAGACCCCTGTCGAAACCCCTAAGGCCACTCCAAAGACCCCATTCACACCCAGTCACTCGGTCAACCCGAGCATCTTTTCGTTTACCCCCCTTTTCCCCGCGAATCCAATATTCCCAAACGTTTCCATCCCAAGCCCTTACCAGGCCACCCCAAACCCGGGACCACTAGGCAGCCCTCCCAGGGGAGAAACGCTGGACGAAACCATCCGGAGAATCCTCTCCGAGACTGATCCCTCGGCCCCTAAACACATGTCTCTACATAACCTGAGACAAATCCCGTCAGTTCACCTACTGGAGGGATTCAAAATTCCCAAATTCTACCTGTATAACGGTCGTGGAGTCCTAGACATTCATTTAACTGCCTTTTATCTAGACGCACGCCTGTTTCTAGATAATCAACCTCTGCTAGTCTTCCTCTTCCAAAAATCATTGGAAGGAGAAGCACTACAATGGTTCTCCACCCTCCCTATAGATCACTTGTCAAACTTCTCGGCTGTACGCGAGAAGTTCTTGGGCCGCTACGGTTACCAGAGGATTAGAACCCCCTCTATTTCGGATTTAACCATAGAAAGAATGAGGCCTAGGGTGGAATTCAAACAATACGTGTCTCGGTGGCGCACACTTGTCCACCGGACCGGCCTGCAACTCACAGAATGTCAAGAAAATGACATGATGTTACAGAGCCTAAGTCCAGAACTTCATACGAGCCTTTCGTACGGAGACTGTACTACGTCTCAGCTTCTGATTGACCGCCACAACAAGATTTTTCGTTGTGCAGCCCCAGTAATCCAAACCCAGTCCCCACCTATCAGCCATAGGGTTGGACAACTGCCTCGCAAGGCACAAACCCCCACGGTAGAGGGGATTACACAAGTTTCGGCACTCTACCCAAACGAAACACGAGTCCTTAATCAAGAAACGGCTCCGAGACAGTACATGTCCAGTTCATCCGGTTATGCACCGCCTCGGCCAACCAATCAAAACATTATGCCTCGATCAGTACCCGCCCCCGTGCCAACATGACTAAATCCTATATTCCAAAACTTTATAAATCAGATCTCTGTACGTGTAGATCCTGTAATGAATATTGGAAAGAAAAAGCTAGAACCTACTATAGTACCCTTGATGGAAGAGCCAGAAGACCTGCCTAGGATCATTCCGGGCGGCCTAATCCTTTCAGTACCTTCCCCAATACACCCAAACCCCATCAAACCCCTCCCCCTATACACAGAACAAGTATCTTAGCCCATTCTGGTTCACCCGATAAAGGGAGGTCCCATCCGATCATTGAACCATTTCTCCCATACACAACCTAGTCAGATCTTTGGCAACAAAGCCAGTGTTCTTCCTGCATGTCCCTCTACTCCACCGGGGACACAAGCCTCTATTCCCCAGCAGCCACCCCAAAGGAAATACACCGCTATTCCACCCCCAACGACCTATGAGTCTCCAGTACTTGAAATTATTGAATCTGTAGAATGTCCCAAGCAGGACTCTGACGATGATGAAGAGTTTTTGGCTGGAGAACTATAAGAACTATTTTACCCTTCCCAAACACAACCTCAATCCATCATCCAAGCCTTACCACCGATTAAATCTGAATACCCCTTGTCTCTACCTGCTCAAGACCAAATCATATCAATGTCCGTCGAACCTACCTTGGTTGTCTCGGATGACTCACCTTTTGACTCATCAGATTCTGAGACTGATCCAGGTCCGGTTCAACCAATTATGCATGTCTCCGAACCAGAACCGCTCATATTTAAAAATGCACAATTTGAGGGAGCAGTCAAGCCATCCAAATTGCCAGACTTGCCATCTCATCTACCAAAGGAGCTCTTTCCTCCGGATTCCCCCGCCATATCCAAATCAATTATTCCGTATATGGTCCATAATCCTCTGATTACTCCAGTCGAAGAGTCTTCACCCTCACCATCATTAGGGCCCCAACATTATGGTGAATCGTGCTCCCTTGTGCCAGTTCGTTCAATAGTTGCCACTGTGACTTGCTTTTTCATATCTGCATCTTTGTTGATTGAACCCCCTTTGAAGAAAGATTCTCTTCCTGCTAAGGGTCTATGGCAGATCAAGTGCCACCCACGCTTTCGACATCTTTTAGGTTTTGACATCCTGATAGATGCTGTCAGAATAGATGCTGAGTAGCAGTGGTTGAGAAGGCGTCAAACGCGCTTCAAGATAGAGGAAAATCAATACACGATGAATGATACATCAGAAAATTCAAGTATCATTCCCCTAAAGATCCTGCAATTTGAGCCTCCATAGAGGACTCACCTTGCACCATCATTCCTGGAGGCCATCCTTCAGTGCTACATATATTATCCTTTACATATTTTCCTATTCCCAAACCTTTACATACTTTAAAAAAAAAAAGAACTATTAGACGAAATATATATATATATATATATATATATATATATATATATATACCAAAAAGAGAGAACTACAAGACGAGAAAAGATTAAGAGCGGCAGACCATGCCCAGGCCTGCCAAAGAAGGGTGGCAAGGGCATTTGAAAAGAAGGTAATAAAAAGAAAATTTGAAATCGGGGAATTAATACTCAAGCAAATCATGCCATCAAGACAGCCTCACCCAAGAGGAAAGTTGCAACCCACATGGGAGGGACCCTATGTGATCACCCATGCCTATTCCGGGAATGCCTACCGCCTGGTAGATGCCGAAGGAGTCGAGGTTCCAGGTTCATGGAATGCACTTTATCTAAAGAAATTCCATGCATGAATAGCTTTCAATACTTAAAAACTATTATTCTTCCTTCCTGCGATTTCCAGCGTTTACTACTTGATGATAGAATTATAAGACTCTTAAAGATAAATTCGTATCTATTTGAACACATCTCCGCCAAATCATGCCGTTTCCTTCACACACGTATAACTAGACTAGATTCACCTGAAAGAAGAGAAATTGCCTACCCCGTAGACTGGGATAATTTAAAACCCCCAAAGCAAAACATCCCTTATTTCCGCCCTACTCGTATTAACCCTAGGTCAAAATGAGGAGTTACCTAGACCTGGCATATGTCCCAAAACTGGCTCTGGCACTATGCAAACAATTCTAGAGGGGAAGCATGAAAAGAATCGGGGTGAAAAACAGAAGAGCCCCCCCCCTCAAATAAAAAAAAATCAGGCAATGAGAGGCCAACAAAAGAAAAATAACACCCAAGTGAACGGGTTAAGCTCTTTATTTTAGCAGGCTTTCACGCCTTTACGCACGGTATACGCTAGACAACAGCTATACCAGTACACATCCAAACAACGGACTGTAATTTCCACCCAAAATAAAGAAGTGGTAAAAAGAAGAAAGCCAGAGGGACCTAGAAAGTAAGACATGTGCCAGACTGGGTCAATTCTAAAATATTGCTCGAAAGGAAGATATTTCTCTTACCCCATCCCCCCTCCCCATTTTTATTTTTGCAATGGGATTCTAAATTGAACTACGTCTGCCGGGAAAGGTGAAATTTCGACCAAAGATAGATCATATCCAGGTTTACAAACTACACACACTCACATGAGTTCACTTAGAAACTTGCTTATCCAAGGGAAGCTTACTTGACTCGACTCTTATTACACTCATGGATTTTTCAGCATGTTTAGAATAATACGATTAAGCATTTGAAACCCATGAACCTAGAAAAATCGACACCTAAGCCCTATACCATTCAAATACAATCCTGGTTTAGACATGGGTGACCACAAGGGATCCTCCACAGGGACTTGATGGCATCTTTTACTTCAGAAATTCGAGAACATTACCCTCTCACGTAAGAAATCATTGAAGAACTAAAATGCCTCCTTATGCCAACTATACTTACGCATAAGCTTGTATTTTTCTTTTCCAAAATACCTTGGCATCCGATTTTCTTGAAAGTTGTCCCCACTCATATTAAAATTGTCCCCACTCATATGAAAATTGTCCCCACAAATATTAAAATTGTCCCCACTCATTTCGTGCCCTTGCCGCACATGCCTGAGAAGAAATTGTTCCACCTTTACACACACTTGAGAGTTTTTTTTCTCACGCACTTGGAATCCCTCCCTTGCATACTAAAGCATGGTCTCCCGCACTTTACCTTCTCGCATTATCTTTTTCCATTTCACCTTAAGATGGATTGTAGCCCTTGACAATTCAAGCAAGAAAAAGCTCGAAAGTCAGTGCAGGGGCGCAATCCGGACATATTTAACACTTGGTCCATTGAAGGGATGTTTTTGTAGGTCTCGAAAGTTGAAACGGTCACGAAGACTTTCGGCAGCAGCAACAGACAAGAGCAGCAGAACCAAATTGCCCCAGGAAGGGGGCGGCTAAACTTGACTAGCCGCCCCTCACTGGGCGGCTAGTTCAAAGTAGCCGCCCCTGCCCTTTGTTTCAGGTGAGGAAGCCCCATGCAGGGGGCGGCTAAGCACAACTAGCCGCCCCCTGCCTACACCTATTTCAGCTGTGTCGGTCCGTATTCGATTAACTCTTCAACACTTCTTTACCTATTGAGATCAGTTCTTTCCAAAACCTGCATGTACACATTTCATACACATATTCATACACAAAACCTGTATAAATACCATGCTAAAACAAATATATAATCAAAACCCTACACCCATCCATGAATTAAACGTATAAAAACACCAAAATCACCCATCCACGAAATACTTATTTTTCTAAATAAAGGGAGCTCTTTAAACACCTAAACATCCATGCTAAATTATTCTAAACCATGCATATAAACAAGAAATTAAATTGTCCCACCAAAACCACAAACATAGGCTGTTTTTCTAAACCTTGGAGGGAGCATAAAAGAGGATATTTTTCCTTCAAAACGCTCCAAACTCCGAAGTCTTGAGCTATGCCTCACAGAAATATCACCTAAAACCAAAAACAAAAGAAGAAAAGCATGAATTCATCGCATATATACTATTCTTCTATTTAAAACCAAGACACAAAGAAGGTATACCTTGGCGTATCGTCATCCGCTGGAGGCTGAGTAGGAAGAACGTCCTGACTTGGCTGAGAAGGGAGCGGCGGATGAGGAGAAGACTGAACCTCTGGAGCGTCGGGAGCGGCAGGAGTCTCTCGAACCGAAGACGCGGCCCTCGCGTATATCCCACTACTCTGAGACGCCGAAGGATGAGATGCACAGCTGAAGGTGGCCCTGGTAGCCAAGGAAGCTAAGAGACAATGGTCAGCTCAAGTGGAAGAAGATCGAGGTCCGCCTCGGTCATAGAGCCCCCTCCAACCAATTTCCCCCTCATAGTCGCCTCCCAAAGACGGACCTGCTGCATGTTTCTATCTCTCTTCTCCAATCTCTGTCGGAGGCGACTCTCTGTCCCTCTGGCCCGATCCTCGGCGGCCCTCAACCTCTCCTCCAACTCCCGCGCCCTCGCCTCTGATGCCCTGAGCGCCTCTCGATCCCTATCCCCGGCCGCCTGGAGAGAACGAACCAAGTCCCCCATCAAACCTCCGGGAACACTCGCCGAAGCCTCCAACTCCGACACCCTCATCTGGAGGGAGTCCCTCTCACGGCCTAGGGTGACGAACCCCTCTTCTCTCGAAGCCACCATAGACCTCAGCCGGTCCGTCTCCTCCTCAACCCGAGAAGCCCTACCCTTCGGGTCCCATCTCTCCGCCAATGCCTCCACATATGGGCGATGGACGTGGAACGGCTCGATCAAAAAGAAGGAGCGGAAGCCCGACCCATCCACTAAGCTCCTCTCCTCCTACCCCAAGGCATCATACCACCTCTTCGTCCCGTGCCATAAAGCCCGGATACGATTCGGCCGCTACAAACAAACGAAGAAGAGATAGGTTAGTTAACAAAATCAAGAGGTGAGAAACCAAAATCTATGAATTCCTTTTTTAAAACCATGCTTAGCGAAGTAAAAACTTCCATATACTAAAATGAAAGACCGAAGCATGAAAATAAGAAACTACATATGACCACGCATGCAAACAAAAATATATCACCACTCACACTCTTTCTCACGGCACGGCCTATCATGCTTATGTACTTTCCCTAAACACGCCTAAAAAATATAATAAGCACTCGAACCCATGAAATGCATGCATACACTCCCTCATGCCCTACCACGATCAAACACGTACGAAATCACATACACATAGAAAAGTATCGCATGCAAGCATATTAGCTATATCATTTCTCTCTCCTTTATATGCATATAACAAACATGAATATATATATAGAAATTGTCCCCCTCCCTATAAAAACAAACCCATCTCAGCATGCTTACACATCCCACCGTGACTAAACTTATACACAAGCATGCCTATTTAAAACACACATACGAGTATAATACACATATACAACCTGTTCATACCAACCAAAACACATGCATATACACCAAAATAAAATGATAAGACTAAAAGGTTAAGAACATACCACGGCCCGTGTGGACCCAGGAGCGCCCACCTCGGCCTCGTCGGGATCGTCCATCCCGTCGTCATCCTCCTCCTCATCCTCCTCGAACACGGCCTCCTCGGCCTCAGCCCCAACACCGGCCTCTGCAGCCCCGGTGCCTATACCCTCGGCCTCCCCGGCCCCATCCCTAGCCTCTCCTATCCCCTCCACCCTCCCCACACCGGAGATAAACTCCGCAAAGGCCCCTATAGCCCTACTCTCCTCCTCCTCAGCCCTAGCCTCTGTGGCCTCCCTATCCAACATCCCAACGAGGGCATCCAACGACGCCCTCACCTCCTCGCTAACTCCCTCGACCCCCTTGGTTGCACCCTCAATCGATCCTCCAACCCCCAGAACCACCTCCTCGGCCACCACCGGTCGATCCCCACGCCTCCTCTTGCGTGTATAGTCTATCACACTCCCCCCTACCTCCGGGACAGCCCCCGAAGGCAAATCCCCGACCTCACCCACGCCGATGTCCGCCGGCGGCACCTCCATCGAACCCATAGCCTCCCCCACGGCCTCGACCTCCGGCCTATCGCTCTCCGATGATGAAGAGCTCGGGCTATGCTCTCCACGAGCCACCCGTGGTCGCTTTCCCCTCGAAACAATCACCTTCGACCTCGTCATCTACCTCGGTGTGAAAAAGAAAAAGGAGAACCCAAACCTAGGGTTTCCAAATCAAGAGAAAGAGAAAGATTGAGGTCGAAATGAAGGAAAGAAAGGCAAAGAAATTAGGGTTTTGAGTTTGAAACCGAAGGGAAGAAGAGAGGAGGGAAGAGAAACCGTTTTTGAAACGTATGGAGAGAGAGAGGGACTTTTCGGTTATAAGGAACCCAGTCCGCCCCCTCTCGGGCAGCTAGTTACAACTAGCCGCCCCTCCCAGTTTCTTTGTTTTGCTTCAAAACCCCTTTCCAAACTCTTCTCAGCCCTAAATTCCAAGGTTCTCCATGCCAAACCGCCATACATTGGTTTATTTCCAGACATTACTTGATCAAACACGACTTTTCCGAAGTTTCGCCGCACTTTCAGTACTACTCAAATTTGAATTTCTCCAGTTCTAGTTCTTTTCCAGAGTTCTTATCCTTCGGATGATCCAATTCACCCAAATCAACTTTTACTTGCTTTCTGTCGGTGATATCCCCTCCTTGTTGAGTTTTCCCAAGCACGGGAACGGTAGGCACGACGAAACTGACGCTGGGCTGCTCCGCGCACGATAGCTAAGAACCTCGACCGCGGGTTGGATCACTCACCATTTACTTTTCCCCGCCTTCCACCTGGATCATCCTTCCGGTTAAAAATTCTAAGTCAAGACCTAGCCTCTGACGGTCTAAATCAAACTCCTCGAATAGTACTGTTCGTGTTGGCATAACTTCTTGAAGGTCGGGCCGGCCAAAATAGGGGCCTCATTCCTTATCATCGGTCGAAGTCTTTCCTGCTCCGCACAAAGACTCCGTCCGATGAGGGACAATTGTAGATACCCCAATTTTGACCGTCCAGAGAGACAGAAATACTTCAAGTAACACACGGAAATATCCCACAGTTGGACATCCAATAAAAAACCAAAGGTACGGTAAACCAGAAACCCTAAACCCTAGCCTTGACCTAAACCTAAACCGGAAACCCTAAACCCTGACCTAAACCTAAACCGGAAACCCTAAACCCTAGCCTTGACCTAAACCCTAAACCCTAGCCTTGACCTAAACCTAAACCGGAAACCCTAAACCCTGACCTAAACCTAAGCCGGAAACCCTAAACCCTAGCCTTGACCTAAACCGGAAACCCTGCCCTAACCCTAGCCTTAACCTAAACCTAAATTGGAAACCCTAACCCTAACTCTAAAAACCCAAAACCCTAGAACCCCAAGTCCTTGGCAAGGGGCGGCTAGCCCTAACTAGCCGCCCCACACCGGGCGGCTAGGTTACACTAACAGCCCCCTTGGCCGCCCCTCTGGCCGACTTTGGACCAGTCCCCTGGATGGGACATAAAGCAATATTAAATGCTGATCATTGCGACGGGTCATGACCTTTAGCCGCCCCCTCTCGGCCGGATCAATCCAAGTAACTGACCCAAGCCACCGCTTGTCAGAGATGGGACGTTTGGCAGGTCATGATAGGGGCGGCTACCAGAAAGTAGCCGCCCCATCCTGGGAGGCTAGTGCTCTGGTCTCTGACAGAAGAACCAGAGATTAATGAGAGGTCCAATCGAAGCCAACCCACTCCATTACCCCCAGGATATTTCCCTGCCTCTCTTTTACTATAAATAGAGGGGGTCCCAAGCCCAAATACAACAACCACACAAAACACCAATCAACAACATCACCAAAAATCCACAACAATCTTCAATCACCCTTCCACCACTAGAAATCCCAAGAGAGAGAGAGAGAGAGAGCCCCTTTTGTGAGAGAAACACCCATTCCTTACATAAAATATCCTCTCATCCCACCCTCCAGAAACCCGGGCTAAACCTAGCTTAGCCTTTGTCCAAAACCAAACCCATTTCCTGCCAAAGTTCTTTCCAAACCAAACCAGGTCCTGGACAGCTAAACCCTACTAGCCGCCCCTGACCAGACGGCTCAAACCTACTAGCCACCCCCTATACACACCCCACTTACACCCCCTATGTCCCAAGACTCCTTTAGTCAAGCCCCGGAAGCAGAATAGGATTATCTGTTTTTCGCCTCTGTGTACGGTATATCCGTGTCTCAGAGCGGAGACCCCACAAACTCCCCACGTAGGCGATCAAATCCGACCCAACCTTTTCCTGCTTTTAGAAAAAGAAGGTGGCAATCACACAAACCCCTGAATCCTCTTGAGACGCTATCGGGCGCCTCAACTAGGAACGACACCCCCCACCCTTCCGAGAAGACGATCCAACCGAGCCCGCCAGGGCACGCATCCGATCCGAATCCCCGAAGAACCCCCACACACGCACGCGCGCTCACCGCGCACCCCGCCGGGATCCGCTCCGACACCACCGACATCCGGAGGCCTCCCCGACGGTACCGACATATAAAGGGAAAGAAGAGGTAGATCCGTCAAAGGCCCCAAATTCGAATGTCCTGAGCCATCCATCGTCGAAATAGTCACCTGAACCAAAAGAGAAAAAGAAAACATGAATTCTTTGCCATACCTATGAGTTTTCTATTGAAACCAAGACAGAAATTACCCTATAGATCACTTAGGGAAATGAAAACTTAAATTTATTACCACAAACACCAAAGTTTTCTACCAAAGCATAACGGAAAGGATATACCTCAGCGTATCATCGTCCGCGGGAGGCTGGGTCAAAGGAGGAGCATCCTCGCCTGGCTGAGGAGGTGACAGCTGAGGAGACAATGTCGAATGGAGTCTGGAAAGGTCTGGACTCACAATGGTCGAGCAGGCCTCCTTCGATAGCCTAACAAGTAATCCACGTGGGCTTTTTCTCATGACACGAATGGTGTCGAACAGTAAGGGTGGGTTCCATCATTCTAAAAGAATAAATACACAGTTTTTTTAAGATTTCTTATGGGATGGTTTTGTCACCACATAGTATGGGTATATCCACACCCTTAAATTAGAGCAATCATTGACCCATACAACTGACTATGAAATCGGACGTCCTCGTAGACACAATTCAACCGATATTTTTCACCTAGTTTCTAGTTTATGACAACAATCTACCTACAAGGTCATGAGTCTCTTGAAGCCAGGGGCGGAGCCAAAGGGAGGCGGGCTGGGCCTTGCCCCCCCCCCCCCCCCAAGGCCCATGCAAAATGTGGCATGGTTCAACATAGGTTATTACAATTGAACGGGTCTTTTGCATATTTACCTCTTTAAAATCTTATATTACCAAATACCTCCCTTTTAAATTCTATTCCCAGTACCCACAAAATGTTTAATTTTCGCATCAATACCCTTTTGAGGGGTATTTTTTACACGATATAATTTTTTAAAATTTTACAAGAATACCTTTCAAAAAGTATTGAAAAATGTTACATACAGTTCAGTTTGCATCTTATTTAGCATGCATACATTTGATTTTTTTGAAGTATATAATTATATAGTAGAGTATATTAATCTTTTATGGAAATGAGATACATGCTCACATGAAATAAATCAATATATTTTATTTACATCTTCTATAATAGTGTATACGAATATAGTACAATATATACTTCATTAACTAATTTTATATACTGCATTTGATATGGTAAATGAAAATAGGGCGGCAAAATGAACTGAGTATATTAGCTCTCCCATTGAGATTTGGAATCATGGGTCTTCTTTTAAAAAAAAATTGTGAAAAGATTTGTTTGCACGAGAATATTTGTATTTGATTTTGAAGGTTTAAAAAATCATTGATTTGGATGTTCTAGTTATTTTTTGTTTATTTTGATTTTTCATCATTACTATATTGAGTCTCTCAAATATTTAAAAGTTAAATTTTAAAATCTCTTTATGAATATAAGCTTGAAGGATATCGTTGTATGTTTTAGTGATCAATTATTTTTTTTTATTCATTTTTAAAAATTTTGAAACTTCATTTTTTTTACATTTTTTTGTGGTGGGAATAATGAGACTTTAAGATTTTTTTTCCTAGCTCTTTTATAAATTATTTAAGATCACTAAATACAAAGATAAAGTAAAAAATCTTTTAATATGAATCAGTACTTATTATTTCAAGAATTATCATTTTTCAATTGTTAATTTAACTTAATTTATCGTATATCAATAAAAAAAAAATCTTACTCATTCACTTGCCCCTTTGGGTTCCCCTTATTCTAATTCCTGGCTCTGCCCCTGCTTGAAGCTGGAGAGATGTCACATCGGTCATTTGAAAACTCTCTGAAAAATTATGATTTTGAATCAATTAAATAGCTTAATAAAACTCAAATTTTAGGAAAGCTCACTTTCTCTGTTTTTTAGAAAAAGTACATTTTTTTACTAAAAGTTATAATAATTTTTTTTAATTTTTTTAATTAATTAAGCTTGTTTTTATTGAGGAGTTTGAAAACATATTTGTTTTTTTTTTTTTTGGGGGGTGGGTACAAGATATATAGTTTGCTTAATGGATAAGCAAATCTTTCATTCATGCAAATCTTTCAATCATATAATCTATCAACAAATAAAGTACAATACAGAAATATCTATGAGCAATCAATTCAAATATGATACTCCGCCTTCTCAACCAAAAAAAAAAATTCAAATATGATACTCCAATCAAATCCTTAGTTTTTTGCTTTAATTTTATGGCCGACTGGAGGACACAACCTTTTCTTTTCAGATATTATTCAATGTCCCCGATTTCTTAGTGAGAGAAGCTATTTGACAAAAATTATTATTTAATGAAAACATGTCTAGATATTTATTCTGTGTACTCTTGTGGTGAGTTTTTGAGATTTAATCACAGTTCAATTATACATTAATGGACCTAAATTTTGTTGCAAGTTACAAGTTCAAATGAGAGAACTCAAATGGGATTTCCTCTTATAAGCCAATCAAATTTTGGATCATATCTAATGTCCTAAAAATTCCACCTAATCCGATCCCCGATTAATCCTTTGCCTAGACCTAGACGGTCCAACCCACAGTGTTTGGCGCCTAGCCATCTTTTCGATTAATCCTAGTTGATTAATAAGCTATTAAGTCACCTTATATATTATATGTCTATTAATTAATCTTTTATGTTATTTTGTTAATATTTTGTAAAATAAATTTATATATATATATAATATGTATATGATTATTTTATTATTTAAAAAAGTGAATGATTAATCCCTGATTGATCTCCGCTTAATCGATTAATTCACATATAGCCCGACTAGCGCCAAACGGTTTTTATTATTTCTAAAGAAATAGATATTGCATTGTTATATAGGTTTTCTTTCATTATGTTAAGCCACAATTCAATTCAATTCAATTCACATATAAAATAGTTATATACGGAGAAGATGGAGAATTAAATTATTTTCTTTTTTCTCACTTTCTATTTTAATAGATTTTTATTTTTATATTTATCTTATTATAATATAGTTATAATTTTGTATGGATAAATGAAAAGCAATTATTGAAGGTATTCTCGGATATATCTTATGGGAATATTTTGTCCACATCTAACAAACATATTTTTTCAAGGGGAAAATGATACATCGAGCCACTTGTTCAACCTCATTTGCAACCTTCACCGCTTCTTATTTTCTAAAAAGAAAATACATTCATCTATTAAAATACATAATGCTATAAAAAGTGATATATACTAGATGAACTCGTATATATTTTTATCTTTAAAAAATCACAAGAATTTTATATTTTTGTGCTGGTGTAATATATATTATATTATCATAGTATACGCTTTAGAATATATGAACAATTGGAGATCATTCCTAAGTTACAAACGGTGGTATAAAATGGACTGTGTATCAAAACTAAAAATTCTGAGAGCATCCAATTGATCAAAGTAAGGTGAGACATGTATATCTTTTGGACTGAATTTGATCCATGTCTCAATTAATTAAACACAAGGAGATGAAGATGTTTCCCCCACTTCCACAAGATTTTATTCCTTTGTACAACTCAATTAACTTATAAGCTAAGATACAAATTAACATGAATATTCTTTGATTGACATGACAAAAGATACCCTTAAATATGGATTGTTTGATTAATTCAAAGCCTATGGCCTCCACTTTATGATAGCATAATCAACAGTGAATCAACATGAAGTAGCACAATAAATTGGGATCGAATAGGGTTAATGACCACTATCCAATTTAGACCAAATAAAACCTTTAGATATGTGAGATATCAATTGTACTTGCACATAACAAAAGAAGTGGATGGGGTCAATCAACTCACAACCATTCGCTGTCCAAACTGCATTCTCATATCTCCCTCTTTCACTCACTATAATGATGTATATATTTCATTAAAAATTTCTTACATTTTTTATAAATGGTATAATTCAATTAATTGAAGTTTACATATTGCATATTTAATCAAAGTGTATATATACCTTATTAGGTTATGTATATGATTAAAAAAAATAAAAAATATGAACAGACTAGGTTGTGGAATATCAAATGGACTGAGTGTAACATTTTCCTTCATTATAATTCTGATAACTAAGCCCACACTAGATGGCGGCCCTTTGATCTACTAGTTTTCTCTACGTAGGTCTCGAGTTCAGATCTCTATGGGTATTACCTAATTGATCGGTTGAAATTTTGAGCATTGTTTTCAACAAAGTTAAGAAAAAAAAACCAAGTTGATGTTTGGATAAGCACTGCTTTAAGATGGCATCCCATATGACATTCACAATGCTCAGTATTGTGTTTGAATAATGTCTTACTGCATTTTTTTATTGCATGTGTGATTTTAGTGAGAAGTGACCAAAATCACTTTGTAAGTGTTCTGATAAAAATGCTAGTTCTACAAGATATAATAATGTGCTTTTTAATGGATATTTTGGTACCACTTGCAAAATGAAATCATGTATATAGTGTGAATCCTAAAATAGTTCAATATGTAGATGGACCACTATCTCAAGTGAAAATTAATTAATGTTTGAAGCCTGTCATCCATCATGTACAGTGTACACTCTTCTCTAATTATAAAAGAGTACTAAATGTAGTGAGATTAAGATTTTGTTTATAAACCCATACTACCTACACCATTGAAGCTGCAAACTCTTTATAAAAGAAATGGCCTTTCTTTCTTCATGGTGTGTTTAGAGAAAATACATCTCAAAGAAAAATAAGAAAATTTTTTTTGCACAGATAAGAAAGTATCTGAAACCTCTTATTTCCATGGAAATTGAATCTTCGGGTGATACACTGTTTTTTTAGACTGAGAAGTAAATGCTTAGAAAAGAATTTGGATGCTCTGGCTTGGTCATTCAACAGCAAAAGTATGAGAAATTATAAAATATATGTCATGCCCATCAATTTCTGGAATATATGTTGGAAAATAATATCAAGAATCAAAGCATAGAATTAAAGACAAACAAAATACTAAATCACCCAAGAAAAGATTTTACATGGTTCACAAAATATTGCCCACGTACGCAAATAATATTAAGTTGAGAAAATAATATAATTTATTAAGATCCATCCCTAGTTAATTGTTACTGACATCACAACTTATATCCTTACTTATTCCGAGATTATGGAGTATATAAGTCCTACTGAGTTCAGTGATTTTGAGTTCATTTATAATTAGTACTTTATAATTAATTGAATTGTTCGAGAAAAATTACATTAGCAATTATATAATGTTCTCAGAAAAATATGAGCAATTGTTTTTCTCTTGTAATATATATCATTGGGGTTGTCTCTGGCTATATGTGAACTAGCCATTGAGGCTCATGATCCAGTGGTATATGGGACAATCCCCCCTGACCCTGCATCAAATCTGATTAACAATGGGACTTAAAAAATTTGTGTGCATATTTTTTTCTTCTGAAAACTAAATTGGTATGCGATCAACTTCTTTTCATCATTAAGATAAAAAGGAGTACAGCCCAAAAGAAAAGAAATTAAAAAAAAAAAAAGATACAAGAAAAATAAAACTAGGCCCAAGGGAGGTGATAGATTAAGAGGCAAAATCAGTCACCCTCCCACCGAGCTAATCGAATGAAGGAGCCATGATTGAAAAATGAAATTCATGTGCATATTAACCCTCTTGACTTGTTCAGTGGGCTTCTGTGTTAGGTAGCGTTTGGTAGCAGGATTGCAAAACTGAGTTTTGCAAATGCTGGTTTAAAACTGATTCTGCAGGAACCTACTTCCCCACAGCTTTCTCTAATTTTTTCCCCACAGCTTTCTCTAATTTTAGCTTTCAAACATTATTTGCCTTAAATCTGTTTACAGAAAGCTGCGATTGCAAAATTGTTTGGTTGTATGATTGCAAAATCAGCTTCCTGCAAAAGCAGAAATTGTCCAATCTAGAGACTTTTATAATCCCTTCTACCATCTCTTGTCTTTACTAAAGCCTATACCCAAATTATACTACAAATTTGAATAAAAGCTTCTTTAATATGGTGTATCTCCAACCGTATGTATTTTACTCAATTTTTTAAAAAAATATAGAGTTAAAAAAAATAGCTATTGAAAATTTGAATAAAGGTTTGAGTCACCTTAATTTGGGTAAAATCTTGATTTGATATGGGTATGATTAAATGATTGGGGAGACTTTTGGGTGACTTTTACTCAAATTTAATAGGTAAATGGTTAGACAGAATTTTGAGTGACTTTTACTCAAATTTAGATTTAGATACACATTTGGATATAGGATCGGAGATACTCTTAAAAAGTTGTATTGAAAAAAGCATAGGTGAATCATATATATGACCCAATGCTTATTCACATTCGTATGATATATTTTTTCAAAAAAAAGAAGAAAAAAATATTGTTACACAATTTTTTCAGCCCCAATTCCAATCCCACATGTGTTAATATAAAATCTTGGGAGCATATATTCACATTGACTATGTACATGCTTCGATAGAATTTTTTTATACATTTTCTATTAATGTATCGTTACAATTCATTGAAGCATATGCATCATTTTTTATTAAAACATATACCTCATTAAATGAAATACATTGTTTTAAAAATATCCAAAAAACATATGGACTGAAATTGTGGTTGGAAAAGGGGCTATATGTAACATTAACAAAATAGTCCTAGTCCCATTTAAGCCCCATTGAGAATTCTCATTGTATGTCATTTTCTCATTTGTTGTCTGTTTGATATTTGGGTGAATTATTCAAATACCCCTGTACCAAACCTCCTATTTTTTCTGTGCTCTTGGACTTTAAAACATTTTTTATTACCCTTGCAGAGCTGTCCCTTTTTCTTTTTACCCCTCAATCCTGCCACATCATTTTTTCCTATCGAAATTACCCCTGATGCCTAAAAAACCCTCATTTATTTTTTCCCCAAAATTCGCATCGACTTCCCCTGAAATCCTCCCCTCTCCACGCCGAAGCCCCGTCTCCCGATCGACCAAGACCATCTTCTTCTCCGAGAGCGCCTCAAGTGGGATGGCGGAGGAATGGGATCGCAGTGTAGGGGGTTGCCGTTTGCTCCAAGAGTCAATGTTGTTAGGTAGGACGACGGGGGAGGTGGAAATCTGCAAGGGCTTGACAAGTTTGTGATCGGGTAGGAGAAGACCAAAAGTTGATCCATTTCTTTCCATTGGGATGTTTTGATTTGGTAGTGTTTAGATTTTATTTGGAATTAAAAGGTAGTGCCTTTTGGTGCACTTATTGTGGGAAAATTGGGCGATCAGCTTATCAAATGGTTTTTTTTTTTTTTTTGGTACTTACTAAATGTTGGATTTCTTTACAAAATGTGTTTGTACAACCAATTATGTTGTATTTGTTACATTGGAATATAATGTTAGTTTTTTTTAAAAAGTAGTGCTGTAATTGGATTGTTTATGTTCAATAAATGATAGTTTATGTTATGTAAATGAAAGCTTATGTTATGTAAATGGTGCTTTCTGTAATTTCATAGTAAATTGTAAGGTTATATTTCTTTGATTGGACATTACATTTTTATCTGATGTGATTTGCATATATCTTGCACAGAGGGTCTCAAAGAGATGTTAATGTTTACCCTATTCGTTTTTTTTTTTTTTTGTACATGTACATTTTACGGAGAATGATGCAGGTGTGGTTGTACGAGCACACCAGTTACAAAAGCCATCTGCCTATGAAAAATTCCAACAATTTTACAATGCATTTATGTGTTTGTCAAAACAACCAATGTATCTATTTTGGTTATGATTTTCTTGTAAAGACGCTCTAGAAATGCATGTTACATTGGTTTAAATCTTTATAATGTGCCATAGTAAATAACTTTAAATTTTAACCATGTGTATATATCTATTGTATCAATTATATTTCTATAATTATATAACTATTTCTGTAGTACCCATTTTTTTAACGTGTACAAATATTTACATAACTAATATATAATGTTTCTGTATGAAAAGATTGTAATTAGAAGCGGCTTCAACCACATTTGCATACCATTGACATATTTACGTTTCTGTATTTTTCGGCCTTATATATTTATTTAAAATATATAATGGAAATTTTAAATGATTTTTTATATTTCATTTTTAGTTGGCGGTGGGCCCAAATGTCCAATTTTATTTATAATTATGATAATTATAATTGATGGAAATAATTATTTTATATTTTTCTATGCTTTATAGTGTTAAGATCTTTGGTTGAAATTTGGTGAGATTCGGAGTCGAAAAATTTGATTTAGGCAGTGTAGTATTGGGCTAGGGATTTGCGAATCCAGAATACATTTTTAAGCCTTCTGGGACTTTTTGTAAATCGGGTAGGGGTCGTTTTGTATTTCGGTAAACCCCTTTAAATAACATGTTTGGGTTAGGGTTTTTCATCCAAATCTCAGAATAGAGGGTTGGGACCTAACCCTAGATGGAGATGGTGGGTGGTGTCACAAGGTGAGATATCATTCCCTAGATGTTGTTATTTATTTTTGTTAGATATTTACCAAGTAATTGTTTGGGGAAGAAGTTTGATGGATTAGGGTTAGGGTTTGATTGATTTAATTTAATGATTATTTGATTTGATTTTTATGGATCTCAAAGGAATTCTTTCAAATTAGATTTATTAGTTTTGGGGATTGGCATTTTCGGGTTGATTTTATGCTTGGACGTAATCGTGTTTTTTTGTAGTCGTTTCTGGAAAAAATGTATTTGACAAACAGAAATAGGTTTTGAAAAGAGCTTTCCAACGAATCATTTCCAATTCGGATACGGAGAATGTAATGAAGTAGTTTGTTTTGCGGGTTTTGGATTTTATTGATCTTGGAACTTAAATGAATCTTACGATAATTTGGTTTAGTGGGCAATGAATATTGATTGGATATTGTTGTTATTTGGATGTAAATTGATTGGATTTGAGTTACACATGGAATTATAGTTAGCCTTATTATTTGTCCAAATATTTATTCGAAGCGATCATGGGTCTTATGGAATAAATGGATATTGATTATGCGGATCATTGTGAGTATATGTATTCTAATATTTATTCGAAGTTGGGATTTTCATTAGGACTTTGAAGTGAGTTGTTGATTGTAGGTCTATAAGAATTTTCAAGCATATCATGCATTTATTAGGATTGGCGTATAACATCAAAATTCAAACACTCGATGTATCTATTTTGGTGTACATGATTTTTAGTGTAAAGACGCTCTAGAAATGCATGTATAATAATTCTGTGTTTAAGCATCTTTATGTACATTGAATGCCATATGTAAATAACTATTAAATATATGTAAACCATGTGTATCATATCTGTATGTATCAATTATATTTCTATAATTATATAACTATTTTTGTAAGTACCCATGTTAGTTAGTGTAACGTGTACAAATATTTACATAACTAATATATAATGTTTCTGTAAATTGAAAAGATGTAGTTAGAACTTAGAAGCGCCTTCAACCACATTTGCATACCATCTATGAGACATTCATCCAAAATCATTTATTCAAATGGATCAACATGTCGTTTATGGTGAATAGGGGATTAATCATCTATTCTAACAGCGATGAACAGAAAATATAACACTTTTTTCTTCTTCAAGTGGCAATATGGTAATTAAAACAACCATAGATATAGCTACAAATAATTCAAAACAAATTTTATATGAAAGATAATTTAGAAATGAAGGTTTCATGGGTGTATCTCAAATCCTTAGTATGTTTCAAATGTGCTCTATGAAAATAAGAGGGTTCGGGTTATTACAGTTTAGTATCTCAAATCCTTAGTATGTCTCGAATCCTTAGTGCAATCTAGCATAAGAGGGTTCAGTTTGTTAAAGTTTTTATTATTTGTAGTCTTTATAATTGGATTATTTTTGTTATGTAAATGATAGTTTTTGTCATGTAAATTATAATTTAAGTTATGTAAATTGTAGTTTATGTTTTATAAATGGTAGTTTCTATTATGTAAATGATAGTTTATGTTCTATAAATGGTAGTTTAGATTATGTAAATGAAAGTTTATATTCTGTAAATTGTAGTTTGTATAATTTATTAGTATAGTTATGTGAATTTTAATTATATTTTTGTCATTGAGCATTGTTTTATATCAATGTGATGTTTATATCTTATGTAGAGGATGTCAACCACAAGTGTTACATAAAATTTTTGAGAGGCCCGTTGGCCATGATTAGACCTAACGCAAAGTATTTATTCCTCATTGCGCAGACTCCATGATCCATGGTCATAAATCCATGATCATGGTAAAGAAAAAGGGAGTGAAGGAGACAATTGTTGAAAGAGTCGACCAGATTGAAATATATAATCTGAAACAATGTACAAAAATGGTTAACTCAGTTGCGAATATAGAAAAACATAACTATATAAACAATTAAACCACTTGCAGTTTTTCCTATGTAATCAAGGGTTGTTATTGATATAATACAACTAGAAAACATAAATATAGAAACAATACAACTAAATACATAAATATAGAAACAATACAACTAAATTCATAAATGTAGGAGGAGGATAAGATGAAAATGGAATGAAACAAGGGCGGTTGGAATTGCAAATCAAATAAAACAATGAAAATGGGCAGGTACGCCACGACAACATGGGTCTCGCTGAAGCTGAACGCCATGAGCCGTTGACGCATTAAAAGAAGGGAGAAGGAGAAGAGGTTCAAAGGGAAAAAGGGAAGAGATGCCGCATTTGGTGGCGACGGCGAGGGGAGGGCCCCATCAGCTCTCAATTGTGGTTTCTATGGCCGAAAATGAATATTAACCAAGGTCTCGTTGATGAGAGTGAAAATGAAAGGTCGGTGCCCGCTTTAAATGGGGAGGGAGAGATGGAGATTCTTATAAAATATAATAAATATATAATAAATATAATATATGTGATTCATTAAAATGAGGGACATATGTGACTTTGTGAGTGAGTGCGAACAGAGGGGGAATGAACGCCACGTTGTTGTGGCAAGTTGAATGGAGGATTGGTGAACGACGACGGTCTGAAGATGATCGGCGTCGTCGATTGCGGTCGATGGACCAACAGACACTCGTTTGGGGAAGAAGAGGAGGCTCTCATTTGGGGAAGAAAGAAAAATGAGTGTTGTGATGTTTTTTATCTTATATGAGAGGTAGTTTTGGTATTAATAAAAAGCAAGGGTAACAAATAATTTGATAGTTCTGCAGGGGTAAATTTTTTTTTTTAAAAAAAGTCTAGGGATACTGAAAAAAATCCAGGGACTGATCCAGGGGTATTTGAACAATTTTCCCTTGATATTTTCAAAATATAATACTACCCTACAATTAATATCATACGTTTCCATCCTCTCGAAACACATTCCATTCCCCACCTTTTTCGGAAAAAAATTCAACCCTTTGTCTATATACTCTTAAGGCATCCGCCACTTAAAAAATTCATTATAGCTGGTCTGCTCATTTTCGGGGACCGATGTCACCATCTCTTGATTCCTCTCGCTGCCATATATCATATGAGAGATGGCAACCTTTCCAACCATTTTTGAAATGTATATGACAAATTAATTACATCAGTTTATGTGAGTATTTTTGCACATGTTTTTGTGATTTTATGTAATGTTATATAATGAATGAATATTTTGTGATGTTAGTTATATATTTCTAACTTATATTTTCTACTTCATTTATCTTGTTGTTGGTCCCTTTTTTTCATTTTTTTATGTCTTTTTCCTTTTTAAAAAAAAATTAGATACATTTTACATGTTTTGCATTAGGTTATGTGATTTTTTTTTTGATTTTACATAATATGACTATTTTATTATCCTAGTTATATGATTCTAAGTTGTTTTTTATAGGGAGCGATTAGGTCACGGTCGGTGCGGTGCGCGATACGGGCCGTCGATCACGGGTCCATCGCATCGGACGGTCGGGTGCGATTCACGTCGACCGTTGGATTGGACCCGCGATATATATATATATATATATATATATATATATATATATATATATATATATATATATATATATATATATATATTTTTTCTGTGTAATCCAATTACATATTCTGAAAAATTAAGATGCATTTTCTAAAATCAAGATACGTACACTTAAATTTTAGCCATGCACCAAGCAAAAAAAAAAAATTTAACCATGCGATTGTTGTTTTAGATATGTATTCAAATTACAGAAGTAAATGTAACAGAAATTAGAGTACACATAAATACATTAAAATTGGATTAATTTCATATACATTTTATAATGTTACTGACTTGCAAAATATAATGCATATAAAGTTAAAATATATTTTGAAATGTAACTGACTTATAAAATATAATGCATAAAAATTCAGATACATTTAAAATATAATTAACTTTCAAAATATAATGTATATAATCCAAATACATTTGAAATGTAATTGACTTTAAAAAATAGCGTAAATTGTGTTTGGATCCCAAAAGTCTTTGAAACCTGCAGAATCACCCCATAAAGTTTTAAAACATGTAGTACAACCCCTACCATTAGATTACCTGTTAAAATAGAACAAAGTATGATTTTATTCTTTTTAGTTAAATCATTATCGTGTTTTTACATTTTAATTAATTATTGTGTGAGTTAATTCCCACAATAAATTCATCCAAATGACCAAAGGTATTGAAGAGTTGATTATTGTATTAATTAATATTTACAAAGCATATCCAACATTAATTCATTGGCTATTTTTTGAGTATTTACAAATGAATCAAAGGGTAAAATAGTAAATTTTAAGTACCTTTGTCCCATCTTAAGAAAAAATCTAATGGTAAGGAGTGTAAGTGCATGTTTTTGAACTTTAGGGAGTGATTCTGCAGGTTTCTAAAACTTCACGGGAGTCCAAATGCATTTTACCCTAAAAAAATATAATGCATATAATATTCTGATACGTTTGAAATGTAAATAATATTAAAAAATAATGTATATAAAGTTCATATACATTTCAAATGTATCGGATTCTCAAAGAAAATTAAAAAAAAAATGTATTAGTAGTGTTAATACATATTTAAATATGATTATGAATTTCAACCAAAAAAGAAATGTTTAAATGAATATAGATGATTTATTTCAATTATCAAAACATAAAAACATAAAAATAATTTAATATTAAATACAAAATTTAACAAATATAAATATGTAAATCAGGTAATTAGAACACAACTCCATAAACAAAAAATAAAAGAAGCCATACCTGAATTGTAAGATATTGAAAAAATTGTTCAAAATCAAAGCAGAGACTGAAAAATCCTTCAATTTTTTTTTCTGATCTGCTGCTGCTTGGTGTTTTTAAGAACAATAATGGTGTTTTAGTGTTTTAAAAAAATAATTGAATGATTGATTATGGATGTATAAACAATTCATTTTGAAGGAATCCAAAAAAAACATGAATTATAAACGGCCCACATGGTTCTAGAGGTGGAAAGAAGGAATTGCAACCGTCTCTTCGATTTTGGGGAGCAGTTACTTAAAAAAAAATAAAAATAAATCATACAAAGGGTAAAAAAAAGTATTAACCATATGCCTACTCAAGTGGCTTCTAATGGGCCCTAAAACATGGGACTTAAAAATCATTATTCTATCCAAAAGATGTAATATAGGACCCTCGGATGGATCTCCAACCCGCTGATGGTTGAGGTTTATCTCCCTTTTCATATTTTAAAGTGTGGAATGTGAAGTAGAGTTTAACACTAAAAAAAAGGGCAGCTCTATCCCCACCATGCAAGTTGATGTCCCCCCAACCTAAAAAAGAATAAAACACAAATTCTACCTCTCCCCACCAACCCAAAAACTTAAAAAGGTTATCCCCACCACCTAAACCAAAATGAAAACAGCTGACTTCCCTACGTTTTCAAAGGCGTGTTCTAGAAGTCATTTGAAAGCCTTAAAGTTGAACATATATATTAGAGGACGACAACAGGTCAGTTGAGCTGGAGAGTCACGGGCGACAGTATAATAGGTAGCTTGTGGTCTGAAATTCATTCGACAACCCTGAAGTCAAACATATGTATTGGAAAACGACAACAGGTCAGTCGATCTGGGGAGTCACGGATGACAGGAGACCCATCAAACAAACCAACAGGCAGCCTGTGTTCTAAAAGTCATTCGACAACCCTGAAATCGAACATGTGTATTGGGGATGACAACAAGTCAGTCGACCTGGGGTGTCATGAGCAACAGGAGACCCATCGAACAAACCAATAGGCTACCTGCATTCTCGATGGCGTTCGACAACCTTGAGGTACATGCGTACTAGAGGAAGGCAACAGGTCAGTCGACCTGGGGGATCTCTGTGACGGAAGACCCGTTGAACTTTTACAATGTAGTAATCTATGTTGTAACTATGAAGCACATAATCATATTGATGAACAAAATAAAATATTTTCAATTGTGGGTCCTGAAGGCAAACCAATGACAACACTTGACAATCTAAAGTAGTGATTAATTGTTCCTATTATAAAGATGAACATAATGATAAGAACAAAACAAATACACAAGCGAAGAAACAAATTAAACCTATGCTCTTCCAACATGATATACAAAACTGTCACATTTTTTCATGATAATTGGATCCTCACATACATCAACTGAACAAGAGGATTCATAAAAAAAGCTTCAAGTTTCAAATTCATTTTAAACATTTCTTCATCAATCATAGTTGCATCTTAATTGACTTTCACATATATTTTAAACAAAACATTCATTACAATCATTTGCTTTTGCATACATTTTTAGCAACCCCGGCCAATAGTGACCATTTACACACATTTTAAATAAGGCATTCCTTACAAACATGAAGCCATTTTGGGCCATTCAAAACCAAATCAATGCCATATTCTTGGGATTTAGTCTCCCCTTAACAAAATAAGACAAGTACTAATTGACACATGAGCCGACTTAAAAGTGATAATAAGGGTGTGATCATATCTTTACTTCGACCGTCGTTCCACCCTTGGTGCATTGGGAAGTGATGTGACATTCTTCAAGCATTAAAGCACATCTCAGATGCTGATTGTGCAGAAGAAATAGCTGTCCTCCTATCCAGTAAAAACTGAAGATATTGCCTCACATTTGCCTTAAGCTATAAATAAACAAGTTCCATATCAAAAGAATGAATTCATATACTTAATTACACAAAAAATAGAAATAATCCAACAGTATACCATATGAACATCTGTAGAGACCATTTGAGTCAATTTCTTATTTAGGGGTAATCCTACATAAAGAAGATTGAAAATCTACAATCAACTATATAACAAATTATTGTAAACAATCACTACATTCTGTAAGGGTATACAATAGGTGAACAAGGTGAGACAAAATGTGATCGGTAAATTCAAGTCTTTTAGGAGCACCAATTCTATTATCATGTTAATCTTCGATCAAAGTTGATGACAATTGAAATGCTTTTATCAAGAACAATGTTCCCCATCTCAGACATGAATTATCACTCTATTCATTCACTCTATCAAATTATCACTCTATTCATTCATTCTATGATGATAGAAATCCCTTCTATCCCAAACATATGTTTCAATCATCCTAGGTTTCTATCTGCATTCTAGGTTTCAATCCACATTCTATCCCAAACTTTAGGTTTCGATCCACATTCTATTCCAAATCATTTTTTTTTGAATAACCAATCTTTCAATCCACATTTTATTTCAAACCCTAGATTTCTATCGACATTCAATTCCAATTCCCAAATCCTAAGTCTCAATCCACATTCTATCCCAAACCCAGAGTTTCTATCTCAAACCTTTTTTTTAAATAACCAATATTTCAATACACATTTATGGTTTCTATCTCAAATCCTAAATAATGTTTTTTCATTCAAGAAAAAAAGAGACAAATACATGTATGTGCTTTGTGGGATCACGGAGGACGTGGCTTTACTTCTTATAATCGTCTGGCCGGCATGCGAGGGAGAGGAGAGGAGAAAAGAAAAGTGGGAGGAGGTGCAAATCCCACAGAGGAAAGAAGGGAAGGAAAACAGGGAGTGGTGGGCTCAGAGTTTAAGTTGTTTATGATATAAATGATGGTGGATCAGGTTTTTAAATGGGTCTAGCTTGTGAGATCAGTCTGTTGGGGGAACAGCAAACTATATGGTGGGATAGAGCTGCTCCTAATAAAATGCATGTTAAACTCTCCATCTTGATCCAGTTTTCCCCAACACTTCCAACAAAGAAAAAGGGCACAAAAGAAAAACTATTTTTCTTTTTATTAAAGAAGAAAAAGGAGGCATTTCCCACCACTTGGAACAAGCCATAGGTAAGGTGTCATTCTAAGTGCACCCTTTAAGCAAAGTCACATAGTCTTTATCACTTGTCCCCCAATTATTTTAAGATAAGAGAAAGCTCAACGAGCATCTTCTCTCCCAACTTTATGCCCTAACTCACATAAAGCCACGTGGCATCAATGCTTGAAGATCCCTTAGGTTATTGCCACCTACGTGTCCACCATTCAAACAATAAAAATTGTCATAAACCATCGCTGTCAATTCAAAATATTCTCCAAAGGTAAACCATACGTGACTTCTTGTTTTCTTCCTATTTTAAACTTTATTAGGCTAACGTTCAAGTGGGTAGAGGATCTTTTGCATTGTATAATATATTTTTTTCCATTAGATTGTTGGTAATGTATTTAGGCCCGTTCGGTTACACATTAGAACGGGTTACGGTTTTTAAAAAATTGAAAAAATAAAATTGTGTAGTCAAACAGGACAACTTTTTACAAAATCAAAAGTTGGATTACTTTTAATTATTCTCTCGAAATCATTGTTTTAAAAAGCTCAAAAACAATGATTTTTTGTCAGAATCGATTTTTTGAATTGAAAAGCAACTTTCTCTACCAAACATTAAATTCCTTTCAAATATTGATTCCTAAATAAATAAATAAAAAGCATAAAAAAAAGTCAAGGTCTAAAATCATATTAAAAAGCAGGTTTATTCAAAAACTACTTTTCAATATGTGTTTTCAAACGGACCTTTAATCCAGAGAGATTTATAAGTTCGACCACAAGTGTGGAGTGCTTTTGAAACTTAATTTTTCAAATTCGTTTTCAAATAAAAAAAATTATAATATACTTCTTTTAATATATGATCAAAGTTTTTTTTAGAATCAATAGATATAGTTTTATGTAAACTCATATTTAAATTCAATTTTTTAAGAAAAGTTAGAATTCAATTCATTCTTAAGCAGGGCCTAAGAGAAATTGAACATAATAATTTTAGGATATGTTTATCAACTCATTACTAGAACTTGTTATGGTAAACAAAAAAAAAATTGCCGAATGTAGAAGCCCAGTTAAGAAACTGGAGTTTATAGGATGAAAGACAAGGTGAACTGTTATTAGTAAAGGACTGAGTACATGAGATGTGTGATTCTGTATAAAGCGTACATGGATTGCCAAGAGATTAACATACATTTTTATATTTAATTAAATTATTTTATTGTCAAGAAGTATTTAAAAAAAATATTTTGATACAACACCTTATACATGCTTGAAATGTGTGAAAACAAGTCAATTGCAATCCAATATTAATGGTCCCCTTAGTGACCATAAAGCCACCAAATTGATGAAAAGTCCATGTTCTTTTTTGAAATTTGATGAATGGAACAAAAAGTGATTTTTTTTTAACAAAGCGATCCGTAACTGGTCTTATGATCGAGCTGAATATGCTACTTTTATCTATGTACCTCAAACTCATGGAAATATACAGGAGTTGAGTCAACACCAAGATTTGATTCCAAAATTTACCTTTAACATACAGATAAGTCATGACCGTGTTATTATGGTCACTAGTGGGTAAAAATGTGTTGTGTTATTAATCCATATATTTGATGTGAATTAATTCTTGATTATATTTACACTTAACAATGAATTTAATCTCCAAACAAAAAATTATATTAATAATAACAGCAGTACTTGGTCAACAAGATTCTTTCAACACTCATGTTTTTTTGGTAAGTTCAACACTCATGTTTGGTGATCTCTCCACTGTTTTTTTAATTTTTCTACAACAATTATCAAAGCTAAAAGCAATGATAAAACTATAAAACAAAGATCAAAAGTTTGATGATCATGCTATCAATCACATAGTGGCAGGAGAGCCCAAAGGAATCTCAACATGACCAATCAATTTGAGCTTCACTCTGTAGAGAAAAAAATAAATTAAATAAAAGAGAAGAAAGGAGGAGTGAAGCACATGTAATCCACATTGAATTAATGTAAAACTATTATTAAAAAAGCTAAGGCACCACCCTGGAGGAGGCACCTGATGTCAACTATAAATAATCACAAAGTAATTTGAACTTTTTTAAACTATACTGATCAGATACCTCCCGCACTTACTAGTCGAACAAATCTATATTTAATGTACACTGAAGATCTGGATATTCATTAAGTTTGAATGATTTATCACTAATTTTAAAAACAAGCTAGTTCTAATTGTCATCAGCACGCGTATTTGCCTCCAACATAGAAGTTTTTACATCTCTAGAGTCACTAACATACAATGAACATTTTTCCGTTCACTACTTTGTATTACGAAAGCTTGGATCAACATGGACCCTGAACCATCCCTATAGTCAGTAAACATTTTTTTGTGCTGTCCTGCAATCCATAGAACTTGAATTAAGGACCCTACACCACCATTCTATGGGCTTTGGGCCATTTTTATTATATTTATCTCGTATCCCAAATCATGAATGAATGTACATTTATTGTTCTATACCAAATAGTTATCTTATACACTGACGTTGTGATAATTTTTACGAAGCATTTGCAAATGGATCCTTAAGCCAAACCCAAACAAAGGATAAACAATAACTCCGACACTTCTATTGTATTTATTCCATGGCATTACATATAGCCAGTATAGTAGTCATTCTCATTCTCCTTTCATTGGAACACTTCTTGAACGATCCATAAAAATTCCTTTCATTTCTCCATCCCATAGGTTCTATTTGAATGGAAGTCCTTCTAGATTAGGGTTACCAAACTGTCCCAATCATCAAATTGGATATTTACCATCCACACAAAACTTTGTAATATGCCCGAAATGGGTCCCTGTGGCCAAACCCTAGTGAAGGATAAACAATAGCAAGCCAATTGATTCCAAAGGGAAAAAAAGGAGCCAATGACCTTGTACTATATTAACCTCTCCTCCACCATTGAGAGGGTTGTGTTGTGCTTCCTAGCAAGAGAAACAAAGGGCTTGATCGAGTGGTGGCGCCGACGACCTCGAAGCTAGTCCAAACTAGTGGGAGGTTGTTTGGTATTCCAATGGCACGTGGAAAGGTTCAGCTGAGGAGGATAGAGAACCCGGTCCACCGTCAGGTTACCTTCTGCAAGCGCCGGGCAGGGCTGCTCAAGAAGGCAAAGGAGCTCTCCGTGCTCTGCGACGCTGAGATTGGGCTCATCATCTTCTCCACCCATGGCAAGCTCTATGAACTTGCCACCAAAGGGTGAGTTTTTTTTTTTTTTTGTTATGTGTTCGTGTTTTTGGAGGGAGAATATAGTTGAAGTTTTCTTGGTCTATTTTTATAAGTTTGGATAGAATTTTATGTAAGTTCTTTTAAGGTTTGTGTTTCCACATGAGAAACCAAATGATGGTTTGGTGAAAATCTTTTTTCAAGAAAATTAGGTGCTGTTGTTTGGTTTACTCTTTAGAAGTAAAATTTTCTTCCTTTTTCTAAACAAAAGAGGCCAACAATTTTAAATCGTCCAAATAATCTTTGCATAGGTTCTTATTTAGCTGTTGACATGTGGGATTCAATTTTCACAGAATTCATATATAGATGTTTCTTTTCTTTTCAGTATAGATAACTATTTTATTGTATGAAACCATGAATGAAAGCCAAACATCATAAATTTGAAGTTCTACATACACACACACACACACACAACCTTATTGAAGTTTCTGTTGAATTTCAATACAAGGACCATGCAAGGGATGATAGAAAAATACATGAAGTCATCTCAAGAAGTCCATGCTCAAGTTGAACCAAAGCCACCTCAGGTATGCCTTCACTCATATTTCTTGCTGATTTTGTGCTCCTTCATTCAAGTGAGACCTCTCTCTCTCCCTCTCTCTCTCTATCACACACTCACCCACCCACCCCCATACATACACACCCACACCCACAGACACAATTATGATGTATGCATGCCATGTGAAATTTCTTTAATAATACACGTTAGGATAGGCCCACCCTGACCCTAGGCCACACCGACCTAAGGATGTCCCTCCCATGAATAAACATGTGGATGACAAAAGTTCGTCTAGAGCCCCTGCCTAAACAGATTATTAGGGTCAGTTCTGTGGACAATCCACCTTTAACAAAATATCCATCAAGCAAATCATAAACTTGATGTCCCACGCCTTACAACTGTAAAGGAAGAAGTTGTTGTTGTTGTTGTTGTTTTTTGTGATTGGTAATCAATTTTTTATATTTCTATATGAAAAATTTACAAAAAGTATGAGCAAAAAGATATACAAAATAGAGTTCATAAGGAAGAAATAAATAATAGCCTGCAGCGTGCAACCACGCTCTTCTACGGATTCGTTCAAAAGAACGATCGGTAGGCTCCAACGTCGCTGTTGATTCTTCAAAAGAATATCAGGGGGTTGGGCTTCAATAATCTACTACTTCGGATTAATTTGGGAGGTCTTTGCAATTGTAGTACTCCTAACAAAATACAAGAGATAAAATAACTAAACTTCAAATATTCATAAACTAAATAATCAAAGGGGTTCACAAGCTTATTTATAGAAGAGAATCCCAACAAACTAGGATCTCAACTAATTATCTAAATCTAACAAACAAATCTAATATCTTAATCAAATCCTAACTAAAATTCAAATTGAATTCAAATAATGATTTGAAATTCAAATCTAAATATAGTAAATCCTAACAAATAAATAAAATCCTAACAACCTCAAAACAACCCAAAGATAGTAAAAATAACTTTGAACCGTCGATTTGACCCCCAAGACGATCTCAGAACGCTCCGAAAAATGGCGTGGTGGCATAGCAACTACTCCTGTAGGGATCGTCGATACGAACACGTGGACATATTATAATAGTGATTCTGATCTACGGTTCAAAAGTTATGGCTGTTTGAAGTCACGGTGCTCCCGATTCATCACGATGCCCCTTTTTCTTGTGCTCCATTTGATCTCGATCGTCCATGTATTGTATGGCTATGATGTCTGCATCAATAGTTAAAGAACCCTGGGATTTTTCCTGAGTAAATACAAACACTACATATTACATTGGTTGCCAATTAGCCCCTACAAAAGGCAATTCAATGTCCAGATACCTCTAGGCTGTGGGTTTTTTTTATCAAATACTTAAAGTGTGTATATATAGATATTTATAAATGTAGTTCAGGTTGGACCACAACCAGACATTAATAACTAAGATATTATCAAAGGTGTACCAATCAATTGAAGCCCTTTTATAGGCCAGTATTTTGATTTTTTAAGTGATGATGAACCCTAACCATTATTTGGGAATATATAAAATGCATAGATTCATCCACAAACCCAAACAAACAAATCAATGATTATAGTTAAAGAGTCACCTCGTGTTTTGTTTACTGTTTCATGGTGAATCAATCAAATTAATCAAATAAGGGTATACATCTAAACATGGACAAGGTTAACCTGTCGGCGTAGCCTTTGTTGTTGGGACACCTCACCCCATATGAGAGGTTGCGCGATCGAATCCTAACCTTTCTAGGATATGGTAAATAAAAATTGACTTAAGCCCCTTCGGGGCTAGTTCATGTAGGGACTATATATATAACCCATGAGGACTTTTCATGTAGGGACTATAGAATCCATTAGGATTTTTCCCAGCTACACCTGGATGATAATCCATTAGGATTCTGCTTTGAACACAGTTTTTCGAACACACACACACACACACACAGACACACACGAGAAGATAGTCCCTCACTAAAACATGGGAATGATTTTTTTTTTGGTGGGGTGGGGTTATGAGTCATCGACCCCCATAAGATAATTATTATGAACATGGGATTAGTACTCTATGATAAAGGATCTTAGGTTTCACCTGTGTAGAATATAGTGGCTCTATCAAAATGCAATAGCATTATAGCATGCACAGTAATTATATAAACATCCATTTACATTGGTGGAAGATTTATTTTCATTCATGTGGTGACATTGTTCTTGCATATATATGTTTCAGGAAACACAGGAAGAAATATCAATGTTGAAGCAAGAGGTACATCTTCTGCAGAAGGGTCTGAGGTAACCATGACTACTACATATGTTTCTGTATGTGTATATTACACTCTTAACTTAAATATATAATGGCTCCCCTGATTGCACGACAAGATTGTTTTAGCTAAATACACTATAATGTAGGGTACTGTAATATCCATGAACTTCTTACTTTTATCTCTAGAAATTTAACAAGTTATTTTTTACCAAATAAAACACCTTTATCCTTAGCTCATTTTTTGGTATATCTTTATTCTTTTCTTAAATACTAAATTTTCTCTAAATTAACTACTATATGTCAAATAGAGAAGAGGGTTATTTTTATACTTGTATAAAAGTATTCACTTTATCTGTGCAAATACATGAAAAATGATATAAATATTAATCTATCTCAGGTAAACTAGTTAAACCATTTTATAATAGAGATATTTCTAATATCTTTATTATCAAGTGGGCATTAGAACATCATTTTTATGCCATGACTATAAGTTAATATACCATCACCAAGAGATCATCAACGTTTGTTAGCTAGTATCCATGTATATCAACATTTTATGTCTTGGTGGGGATATATTTTTCAGGTACATGTTTGGGGAGGGTGTAGGAAATATGACACTTGATGAACTACATGCCTTAGAGAGGCACCTTGAGATTTGGATTTATCATATACGTTCTGCAAAGGTGAGGAATCAATGAATTTAGTATGTAGGGCCAATCTGTATTTAGTGACAAAGTTTTCTTCCCCCACATACAGATGCAGATCATGTTTCAGGAGATTCAGTTACTTAGGAACAAGGTGAGTCAATCACTAATTAATTTTCTCAAAATTATTTGCTTTTTTCCTTCAAATTTTGGCATACTGTTAAGAATATTAATGTCACTTAAAACTTGAAGACATTTATTTCAATTTCTTTTATCTCTATATAATTTTTTTTTCATTTTGTTTTTCTTCCCTTTCTTGAAGGAGGGAGTACTTAAAGCAGCTAATGAATTTCTTCAGGAAAAAGTGAGATACAAAAATGACCTTCCAATTATTATTATTTTTAATTCAATATATATATTTATTTTTAAATGTTTTGACCATGATATTATCTTCATTTATATGCAGATAATAGAGCAGAATGAGATTTTTGATATAGGCCCAATTATAGAAAGGGTCCCATACCCACTAACCATACAGAATGACATATTTCAGATTTTCAGTTAGAATTTGATGGTGTAGAAGCACAGATGGTGGGAGCTTGTTGAAGTATTGTGTGTGAAGTGTGTCTGTTTTATGTGCCAATAATTTGAAGTGTATGATTGTGGTTTTGTGTTGTTTGATTTTGAACTTTTTAAGTGATCTGTTACTCCCTCTATGTTTCTAATAATGGAGAATCTCGTTTGTATACGTTGGGTTTCTATGGTTGCTTATTACATCTTTTAATATATAAGCTAAGTATATTTATAATATTTTAGTAAAAATCATAGCACATGAGGGCTAGAGAAGATTTCTTTTGGCATGGATGTGATTCCTTAGGTAATATATAAAATTTGACACTTTCTAATCCGATGTAGATGTATTTCATTTTTATAAAAGAAGGTAATATTTTATTGACTGCGTATATATTTTAAAAAAAATATGACATATGCGGGTTGTAAAAGGGATCACAAAACATATTGGACTTAGCATTTTCCTTTGAAAAACCCATTTCCATAGGTATGAGAGTGATTCCCATCCAATGTAGATGTGCTTTAATTTTATAAAAGAATGTACTCTATTAGCTAAGTATAAGCTTGTGGACGGGTTTGGATTAGATTAGGGTACACCCACCTCAAGGGAGGATTTGATGGGCCCAGGTTAGGACCCTGCGGATCCAGTCCTGGGTCCATAATTAATCTTGAACCCCTCATCGATCTCGCTCTCCAGCACAAGAAGTAGCCCTGGACCCTTCTTTACCATCACATCAGACAATTGTTGTAGATATGCATTTGATTTCTTGATGCATTTTTTTTAAAAAAAAAGGTAGATGTTGCTATTATGATTTCATTAAAGATTTTGAAGTATAACTCTGAAGGATGTGAGAGGATGTACAGAAAAGAAGTAAATAAAAAAGTAAAGAAAAGAGAAGAAGAAGAAGAAAGACATCTTGATAGTAGATGTCAGGTTATAAGAGATATTTAACCGGGACAACAGTATCGAACCCCTCCCCCCCAAAGCTATGATGCTTTAGACGAACAACATTGCAATATAGCTCTAATGGAAATATGTCATTGCAAGCTAAACAGGAGTTCATGTATTTTCTAATGTTAATTTCAACAATACTAATCTCCAATGCTTTCAGGATAGAGACTATAAGACATTGAATGATACTTGAAATTTTGTATATGATCATTTGATTGCCGTTGGAATGATCATAAAACATAGCTTAGAGGATAATCTATAGATGAAATTCTCATCATCAAATACATAGAGAATGAGACATTTTCAAATATTAAAAATTTATTAACGAAAATCTGGTCATCCAAGTATGTACTTATGGAAACTTGGGTATTGACCAAGCTTTTGGATTAAAATGAGTTTGGGTTCCACTAATTATTGGTAGTGCAAAGACATTGGATTGTGTTTCTCTCATCAAGGAGATGAATGTAGTATATTTACATTCTCAAAACTATTTTCGATGAATGAGAAAATTGGATTCAAAATTCTCCCAATAACATGATGAAAGTACTAGTGGTTAGGGAAGAAAAATTTTGAGTCTCACATCAATTGTTGAGAAAAAGTTATGAGGATTTATAAATGGACTTTTTATACTCTAATGAATTATTTTTGTTGGACACCTATGGTGGACGTTTCAATGCAGAATAGTGCGTAGCACCATCATGCGCGCGCGTGCGTATTGAGAGTTTTATAGGTGCACTTGGCACTTTCATTGGCTATGACTATAATAGTGGTGCATATCATTTTCTTGTGCATAAATATGACATTCTTAATATTAATGTTAATACAATTATAGAGTCTAGAAATACTTCATTTTTTGAGAACATATATACATGTAAGGATGCACAAGAAACAAGTTCTCTCAAGAGAATTTATGATATTGCATCAAGTAGCCATCAAAAGATTATAGAACAAGAGTCAAATGAGTTTATGGATGACACCAACATAGTAAAAAGAAAAAGATTGCAAAGTCATTTGGTCCTGATTTTTAACATACTTGTTAGAAAATGAGCCTCAAAGCTGTAAGGAAGTGATATCCACTCCTGAGACACCATTTTGGAAAGAGGCTATAAACAGTGAGATTGAATCCATCATGCAAAACCACACATGAGAATTAGTGGATTTTCTACCAGATCAAAAATAAGCCTTTAGGGTGCAAGTGGACTTCAAAAGGAAGATAAAAGCAGATTAATCAATTGACAATACAAAGCTAGGCTTGTTGTGAAGGGTTACAAGGAAAAGGAAGCTTGGATTATTTAGACATTATTCATCAGTGACCAGAATAACATCCATTAGAATGTTGATTGATATTGTAGTACTATATAATTTGAAAATACCTCAAATGGATTTTAAGACTGTATTTCTTGAATGGTGAATTAGATGGGGAGATCTACATGGAATAACCTGAAATGTTCATTGTTCCTGGACAATTGAGGGAAGTGTGCAGGCTTGTTAAATCACTTTATGGATTAAAACAAACACCGAAATAATAGCATGAAAATTTGATAATGTATTGTTATCGAATGATTTCAAAATTAATGAGTATGACAAATGTGTCTATGCAAAGAACACTTATATGTCATTGTATGTCTTTAAGTGGATAATATGCTAATAGTTGGTAAAAACAATGATATCATTAGGGCTACAAAGAAAATATTGAACAGTAAGTTCAATATGAAGAACTTGGTTTGGTCTGTGTGATTCTAGTAATCAAAATTTCTAGAACATCCGATGGGTTGGTATTGACTCAATCACATTATGTTGAGAAAATATTAAAAAAATTAATAAGGATGATGATGGTCAAAGCCTATGCCCGCAATATGTATAGATTCTGATAGTCAATCAACGATTGGAAGGGCACAGAGTAATATCTATAACGGTAATTCTCGACATATCCATTGGAGACACGTTCCTGTTAAACAATTGCTCTCGAATGGAATAATATTGATAAATTGTATAAAGTCGAAAGATAATCTTGCGGATTTGTTTACTAAAGATTTGACTAGAGGCCAAGTGTATGGATCATCGGGGGGAATGGGATTGAAACCTATAACCAAATAGTCACCATAATGATAACCCAACATAGTTGATTGGAGATCCCAAGATCTAGGTTAAGTGAGATAACTAAGTTATGTGTGATTTCGTCGAGGCACTTAGGAGATAAAACCTCATACCTATTCCTATGTTAAACAGTGCAACCTGCAGTGTGAATCAAGTTAAATTATGCTTTTAATGATTCTTATATTTTGAAAATCCAAGTGGAGTATAGCAGGATACTCCTGATCGGAATCAACTATATGAGTGTGAAGTGTGACCGCTTCTATGAGAATTACGAAGCTGAATTCTATAATAGCAATCATGAAACCATGAATTGTTTAGGGTTGAAATGAGCACAATCGTGAGAACTCACTGTGTTAGAAAATAAACTGTGTGAAAATTATTGTCTTGGTCTACAACTATGGATGAACAATTCGAGACATCATGTTCACTGGTTAGCCTGTAAATCCGATGGTTTTCACTAGAGAATGTTCAAGGACAAAACCTACCTTTCCTGAAGCAATAACTTTTCAATGTACTCTCTTCTGTCTGCATTATCATGAGCATAATTTAACCGATTTTTATTCATGTGGGGGATTGTTAAAAATTTGAGTTTTGACCAAATTTGGATTTTGAACAAGCTTTTGGATTAAAATGAATTTGGATTCCAAAAGAGTCTGGGTTCCATTAATTATTAGCAGTAGAAACACATTGGATTATTTTTCTCTCATCGAGGAGATAAACATAGTACATTTAGATTCTCAAAGCTACTTTCAAGTGAATGAGAAAATTGGATCTAAAGTTCTCCCAATAACATGTTGAAAGTTGTTAGTGGTTGGGGAAGAAAATTTTAGTCCTATATCGGTTGTTAAGAAAACATTACAAGGATTTATAAGATGGGTTCTTTGTATTCTAGTGAATTACTTTTGATGGACATCCTACGGTGGACCTTTCCATGTGGGGTGATGCCACCACCACGCACGGCGCGCGCGCACGTGGGCTTATTGGGCGTTTGTAAAAGTTGGGGCCTTTTCTTTTTGGATTTTTTTATATGAAATCGGACGATAGAGATCGTTTTGATAAGATGCAATCTGGACCATTGGATCAAGGTTATGATTTGACCATTGGTTGTTGAAGAAGTAGTGCCTCAATCTTTGTTTCAGTGAAAACTGAGCAGTCCAAAGTGCTCCTCCAACAAACTCTTCAATAGCTTTTCTCCTCTATAAATACAACTCATTCTACACATTTTTTAGATCATCCAATCATTCACTACAATAAGCATTACATTCTTTGAAAGTCTACATTCGAGTCTCCATAGCATTCAAGTAAGAAAGAGTTAAAAAATAACAGTGGGTTCACTAGTTCTCTGGTTAGAAGTGCTGCTACTAGAGGATGATCTCACCGTTGTATCCACGGAGACTGTCGCCAAAACTCGTGAGCACCAATGCGGGGCAAATTAATCTTAAGGACATAGAGTCCAACTTTAGTCTCGGTATTCATCATTCAACATAACAAAACTCTCGCCAAATTAGTAGACTTCTATTTTGTTTTAGCGCATTTTTGTATATTGTCTTGTTTACACGTACTAATGAATTAATTACATAATAATATGAAAAATTTTGTAAACAAACAATTTCATTATTTTATTTATTCTCAACCCCAACTTCAAAAGTTTTCAAATTAAATTCAAATTTCACACCATAATCTCTCACTTCCAAGCACAAGTTGATTGGGAACTAATATACAGCAACTAGTTTTGCATCCTCTATGTGTAATTGAAAGACACACTCCCGTGGGGGGCGATCGCGGCGTCGTCATTGACAATGCAATCCATACCGTTCAATGGATGGATGATTTTTGGGTCAACCGCCTCGACGGAGCTCATGTCGTAATAACGGATGACCACATTTGATTGAGCGCAGTCACATCAGTTTTTCACCGTCACACCATACTCCGTCTGGCCTTGTACGACGCTGCCGGTCGTCGACTGTGACACCACTATATGGGATGATACACGGGCCCCTTCCGCCACCAATAAATCTAGTTTGATGTATAACCAATGTGACATTGTTAGACTAACAGTATATCTAATATCACCATGAGACATAATACTATAACAATATATAAGGATATGTTAATTAATTGGCTAATGACAATTTAAATCACGATTGGATCTTATTTTGAAAAACAAAATAACAATATATAACCAATGCATAATATATCTATAAAATTAATTATTAACAAAATAAAAACCCAAAAAATAGTTCTCAAATATCTAAATTTAATGCGTGGTTTCATGTTTATTAATAAAAGATATACTTCATTTGTATTAAAGTATAGGTTTCATTAAATAAAAATATACAATTTTTAAAAAGTCAAAACACTTGTAAATTTTATGTGAGGTTACCAACAATAGTGCCCTAACAATAACATTATTGTGACTTTTTTTGTGAAAGATTATGCAATTGATGGCCTACCATAATTTGGGTATCTTTAAATCTTGGTATTTTTTATTAGATTTATATGAGTTAAGGACTATGCATAAATCTATTCAAATCACACAAAAGCCACATATTCAAACCAAGATAAAAAAGAAACATAGCATGTATAAGTTGTTCTACAATAAAACAGTAAAAGAGGATTAGAGAAGCGTATTGGTTTGGCGAAATGGAGCAGAGATGCTCTGTCCTCATTTAATAAGGCTCCCCCATGCTCATAGTTGAATAACTCCTACAACGGAGAGATGTGACCACCAGAATTATGTTTCCTCAGGGTGCGAGCTACGAGGGGAACCACAGTTAACGTACCGTAATCCTTTCAAACACCTAGACAGGATCAGAAGATGAACTAGCTTGATAGAAGTGGCTGAATCGAGTGTGAAGGAGGATGAGAGACTGAAACGAAGTATGGGGGAATGAATATCTCAAGGGGGTTTTCACAAATAAACCACTCACAAAGACTTTTCCCAAATAAACCCACTCACATATTTGTTCCTGAGAAAAGGAGAAGCTTCACTAGAAGATAATAGATTCTTACAGGGAATGAAAAAGCACACTTTTTTGTTTTCTTGATTGGTTGATTGATTTTCCATTTGACTAGGCCACTATTTATACTAATAATCCTAGACAGAATGGAAAGAAACAAAACAATAATTTTTAGTATGACAGAGAATCGTTTTAATTGCTTGAGAAATCAAGTGTCAAATTGACTTATATCTCAAGCGCAATTGTATAGACATTTTCTCATTATCATTATTTTGTAAAGATTTTGCAATTACAACTTTATTGTCATATCTTATGGAGATTGCTAGAATGGGTCTTTCCATAAATGGAATCTCACTCAATAAATTCTGAAGCCACTCTGCTTCTATAGCTGCAATGTCCAACGCAATAAACTCTAATTCCATGGTGGAATGGGAGATCATAGTTTGCTTAATAGACCTCCAAACCATTGTTGCACCACCTATCAAAAAGATAAATCCACTAGTTGATTTAAAATCAACTGAATCACAGATCCAGTTTGTGTCAAAATAACACTCAAGAATAGGAGGAAAACTAATATGATGCAATGAAACAGAAATAGATCCCCGCAGGTATCTAAATGCACGTGAGTGTTGCATGTTTTGAAGTGATAAGACTTTCCCATATGTGAATAGAAGTCAACACTTCATCAATAACATGTGCAACAGAATTGTTCCCCATTTTCACATATCCTGGCCTGATAGGAAGTAAATAAAGATTTATCAGAACATAGGTATATGGTTGTTTCTGTATCATCTACTAATCGGTAGATTGATGTGCCAAATTTAATTAAGGATGGATAGTGACAAACCTAATTTGGCAGGAGGAGGGGGTAGGTTCATGAATCACCACATTTGCTTAGACTTTGTTTTCATAATCTTTTGTGGCTTGATGGTTTCTCTTAAGCTTCTAATTAGGAGGAAGAGTCTTTCTCTTGTAATGACTTTTTGCTATGTGCCCTTTCTTCCCAAACACGTAGCAATCAATCATTCATTTTCTTTTTAATCTGTGCATTTGCATGACCGTTGCCCCCACTTCTTTTAAAAGGTTTGGAATTGGATTAAATTTCTTTGGCTATGTAGGCTTTGTGCATCCTCTATCGTAAAGTGGTTAAAATAACATTCAACACTTGAATACCCTTATGATATATAAATTTGACTCCAAAATCAGACCATGAGAGAGGCAATTTTTTATTAAGGCCAGGTTCAAACCCATGTCAAAGTGACAAGCCCGGGGGAGATGCCAACGGTCATGTCAAGTATGAGTGGCTAGTCTTGTCGACTAGCTTCAATCATCTTGGGAAGGTGTCGGTCTAGTCGCAACAGTGGTCTTCTCACCATGCCTTCGGCAGAGGAGACTCAGCCCGAAGTGCCTTGCTCGGGTTAGATGGCCCCCGAGCAGGACTTCACGAGTAGGATTTCCCTACCGAGTCACTCTGTCGCTCTCCTCGGCTAAAGGGTACTTGGTTCTAACCTGGACCGGGTTATGCTGCCCAATTGCCTGATTGGTCGAGACACGTGGTGCCCTCAGAAAAAGCGTAAAATTTCCCCACTACACCTTTCAAAGTCTAATCAAGATCTCAAGACAGTGTTGCAAATTGCGTCCACCTAGGTCCTCGGGAGGATCGAATCATCTGCAGCTAACTACAGTCTCCTCCTAAGCACCGTAAATAAATGGAGTTTTAATTGACCCTTATTGGTAAAAGTCTTTTGTTTGGAGGGTTAAATTTTTTTCCCCTTATACGTGATGCATTCCCATTGGCTTACTACAGGAAACTTCATATAGCAAACCACAGACGATCTGATCCTCTCCTCGGGGAGATGTCTCTATGAGATGATTCGAATTAGTTCGTAGTGTATTGATAGTTGGATGATCGTTTTTAAGCTGCAAAAGCAAACTGAGTGTATCTATGCTCTTGGGAAGATTCAATGCTCTAACATTATTCTTCCTAAGATCATTGACATACTCTGTTGCAACCCCGTCTCTAGATCCATGCATTGCGATATCCATTCCATTATGGCAATGTATGAGGTCTATCACAGTATGGGTTTGTAATTTCTTTAAATTTTTTTAAGGGGAAATACACTATTGTATCTCACTGTGGGTATCAAGTGTATCTATTGTTTAATTATTAAAGAAAAAATGTGACCAAGTTTTTATTTTCATTTTTTTTCTCCCATAAATTAAGCAATTACTCATACTGATTGTTCAAAATTTAAGATTTTATATTAAATTTAGATAAATCATAAATATATTTTAATATTTCAATATCAAATTTAATTAAATCATATTAACATATTTAAATTTTAAAAATATATATATACAAAATCTATTTCAATTGTATTTTATAAAGTTATTATGTTATTTTTATTATGATATGTAGAAATATATATTATATGGTATATAAATTTATTACTCTACATGTCAAAAGAAATGATACTTTTGGATGGTTCAATTTATTTTTTAACATTTCGTTTATTTTGTTCATTTAGGTCCATTTGCATTTCACAAATGTCTAAAACTAATATTTTCTTCAAAAATATCATTAATGACTGCAGATGCGGCTGCACTAAGATCTACTAACACATCTCCCCAAAATTACGTCCCATGACCCAGATGGAGAATTTAAGTAAAAGAGTTCTTTTAGATTCAATATTTATTACAGTTTCTAATTTAGTATTATACATCTCATTATTTCCCTCACTCATTATATGTCAAAAAAAATTTACATTTTTAATAAATGATATCATTCAATTTATTAAAATATATACTTTATATTTTATAAATACATACATCATTAGATAGAGTACATAATAAAAACATATGCGGTTCGCGTTTTAAACTATAAAACATGTCAAGCCCCTTGTATCGCCTCCATAGTCCAAACCGGCTTTCTTAAAAAAAATCATACTCCTATTAAAGTATATATTGTTATATGAAATAAAATATGTACTATTATACAAAAGTATATTTTTTCTTTGAAGAAATGAACTCAATACACTAAAATAAAATCTTATAGGCTTGAACTTAGGTGGTTTTGGTTGCTTTGAATTTAAGAGCTTATTTTGATTAAAGCTAATTTTAAGAATTAATTGTGTTTGGTTGGGTGACAAGGAAGTACTGGTTAATATCCTCATTCAGTAAAATTGGGCCCCTTTTTTCATCTTGATCGACCTCACTTAAAAAAGAGCAAAACGCGTTATGTGATTCGGTGTTCCTGTGAAAAGACGACAGTACCCCTTAAGACTTCTTTTATTTACGTCGGGTATATAAACCCACGCCCAGTGAAACCTCCCTCTCTCTTTCTTCCCTTTTCATTCACCCAAAACACAACGACAGCTCTGTGAAAACCCTAAAACTGTGCGAAAACCCTAAAAACTGTAAAAGCTCCAAATCGGCGGTTGTTCTTCGGCGATTACCTTCAAAATCTTTTCGATAAACCTCTATGCACATATCTCCTTTATGTTGTCTTCAAAATCGTCGACTGAACCCTCCATTCCAGATTTACTACCACTGAAACCTGACATGTTTTTTCACAGGGGCCGGCCGATCTCCCTCGCACTATCTCCAAATCGACCCTCCGACAATCCGATCTGCTTCATAGCCTCCTTTGATCTCCTCCACAACCAACGATCTAGGTAAAACCTGAACTTTCCCTCCGTTCATGCCTATGTTCTTCAGATCTGTTGATCTAATGTGTATGATAGTTGATAATGTATGACTTTTCGTGTATGGTATCATTGATTGTTGATTTGTAAAGCAGTGAAATGGGGTTAGTAATTTAAAACCTGAGTTATCAATGGTGAAGGTGTCTGGATAATGGAATTTGGTCATATTGTGCCGTATGTTATATATTTACATTACAAGCATGTGATTATTAGCCGGTGATGGCTGCAAATGTGACAGTTTGTTTTTTAATAAAAAAAACATGGTTTGTATTCATGGTTTTAATTTTTGCAAAAATGGATTGTGGTAGTGGTGGTGATGCTTTGGCAGATGGGGCGTGCTAGGGTTTGCATGTCATAGGATTATTGCAACTTGCTTGATTTTCCTTTTTTTGCTCTCTCCATTGTTTCTTCTTTTTCCATTATCCATCTATTTAACTTACCAGATACACATTCATTATTTGTTTGTTTGTTTTTAAACTCTATATTGATGGATGATACCTGTTAGTTTCATATAAAAATTCAGGAGTCTGTGAGTGTAGTTCTTTTTTTTACATGATGATTAGAAGTTATGTTTGGAGTAGGGTAGCAACTTTTGTAGGTTATGTTCAACCGAGGTTTCAAAGACTTAATTGTTTGTTTTTAGGTGTGGTAAATTGAAATTGTAGAATATTGTTTTTGTGTAGTACAAGTTAAATAATTTTTCGTGCACAGTTGATCTTGTAAGGTGGTGGTGGTTTATTATTTTGTTAGTACTGTCACAAGGACTTTTGGTTTTACTGTATGTAATGGGTTGATGGGGAGGAAGACGAACATGTTTTAATAAGTGCAATTGTATTCATAAATACATTACAAGTCCATATTTTTTTTAAATCTAATAATGGAGATTCCTATGGTATCTAAAGAAAGTGCTGTGTCATTATGAATATGTGGTCTGTGCTTTTTTATATGGCAATGACTAATGTTAGAAATTGTGAATTGATTGGACATTTGGCACTATAATGAGGGATTGTAGCCAAATATTGAGCTATTGAGCTTCCTCTCTGAATTCTTCAAATACCTTAATTGGAGCTTTGTATTTACATTTGATTAGGAGTTTGATGTGTATTGTAAGTTCAAGATGGTGCTTGTCAAATTTATATTTTGTATTGATTCATTTTGCTTCCATGTGTTTTAATATATGAAACATGTGTTGGATAGATACTATTAAATATGGGTGTTAAGTCTGTGTCACTTTTTGGCTGTTAAATATTGGGTTTGTATTTATTTTTATAGTTTGGGCATGAAGTTTCAAAATCTGACTGCATATCTGTTCTCCTGGTACTGGCATTGGCATACCAATAAATTTTCGTCGAATTCTAACGTCTTTTTAGAAGTAATGCAATTTTAATTGGTATTTGGATTTAATTTCATTAAATGTCGAGATGAAGTAGTTTAAATATGATTTTGTTATGGGATGTTCAATTTTGAGTAGCTTCTGTACAAAAGTGGAATTAGATCATCTAGATTCGTGTAGCAAAAGTTATGAGTGTTTTTCCAATTATACCTTGGGGAAGAGAAAAGTCTGGCAGCAGCCCTGTTTAGTGTTTAACTCATATTTTGGAATAGCTAGAGGTGTTATTGGATCCTGGCATAAACATGAAAGTTGTAGATAATCATCTTAGCTTTCCAACAAAGTTTGAATTGTGCAATTCGAAGCTATATTATAGACGTTATGGCTGTTTTAGTAGAATCCATCCAGAATTTCTGGTGAGGGACGGTTTTGTCCTTTCTACCCCCACTAAATGTGTGTTGTTTTGGGGGAATAAAAAGAGGATTTCTGCTCGTATGGTTGGGGTTTCAGCAGAGAAAGTCTGAGAGAGAGGGAGAGGAGAAGAAGGAGAGGAAAGGAAGAGATTAAGGAGATTTTGGTGAATCCCCTATTTTTCTTTTCTTTTTTTTCTTTGTTGGTTGTTTTAGCTCTCTTTTTTTTTCTTTGCTGCTGCTGCTGCTTTGAATTGGGGGCCTGTCATGGCTGCTTCAAGGGGGTTTGGGTGATGAGAAGCCAAGAGAAGTGAAGGTTTGGTGTTGGTTCAATAGGGGTAAGTGAAATCCAAGTTCTTCCTTAGCATTTCATCTTTATTTGGTGCTGTTTGTGTGTCCATTTGTGCTGAGAAATCATGGATGAATGTATGTGTGTTTGTTGTGAGGGAAAGTGTGTGTAGACCTGGTAACATGTGATGGTGATGGAGGGAGCTCTTATGTGCACTTTCTTCTCTTCTTCCCAATGTATCTTCACCTCCCCTTTGTACCATGTAGGTGTTTGTGTTTATGCCTCAAAGAAGTATGAGTATTGTCATATAATGCTTTGGATGGTCAGTAAGGATGCATAAGTGTTGTTGTATGTGTTTTTCCCCTTTTTTTGTTGTTGAGAGTCTTGTGTCATAGTAAGGCAGATTTTCTATCTTGTGAAGATCCATATGAAATTAGTATCTAGAGGCATGTTATGAAGGTTATATCTTCATGGGATTTGATCATCCAAATGTCTAGATGCTATATATCAAATTTGGCGTCATTTGATTACATGTATTGAAAGTTATAGCCTGATGCTCATGGCATGTCCAGATTCGCGTAGAAATAGACATGTTTCAGAAATAATTTATTTCGGGCAATCAAGATTTGATATCTTCACAGATTATGATTCCAACATATTGAATAATATGCATGATTTATTTTAGAATTTTTGGATGAGTATTTGGTGCCGTGAAGATCAAACAACTAGGGGTAATTGCTGCAGATGTAGCAGTTTTTCTTGATTTCTTCAATCAGTTAATTTTCATGTTGTGTGCAATACTAAGAGTTGGTGTCTTCATGAAGTAGGCTTATATATAGTTTCCTGGAAACCTCATGTTTGATTTGATAATCATTGGTTGTGTTTTGCAGCTTTCGTTGGCGGAACTCGCAATGAATGGGTTTTTGGTGAGTGGTTCGATCCACCCCTTTTGGGAAGCACTCGATACATGTGATTGTGCATTGCGTACCCATGGTGTTCTATAGCTATACTCATTATTGATTTTCAAATAATATTGCTATTATCACTTTGTAGCTTTTATATATATAGCATGGAATGTTGGGTATGATATGCTATAGGTGTCCTTTAGTAGTATTGCCTTCGTGTTGGTAGATGTTTAGTGTGGTTAATTCTCGAATGCTAGGTTCCTTGGACATGTGGTCTATGCACTCTTGTTGTGATAGGAACTCTCGTGTGATAATTGTATGTATGTTTAATTGTTTGGCCGTATCTGTGATAGGTATATCTATGATCTGTTGTTGTCAAGATCATACATGTTTTAGTGTGCAAATGTAGTAGCTATCTTGCCTGCATCTGAGTGATGCAACTCTATGGGAATTCATGAGAATTCATTATTGTATTGATGTTTGTTATCTGATAGCTATGATGATAGAATGTCAGGCTTATCTGTGTTAGACGCATGCATGACCCACCTTTAGGATCATGTCTTATCATGATTGAGTGCAAGGACTTATTTCCCCTCGTCCGAGCGATGCATCCGTGTGGGAATTCATAAGAATTCATTAGCACTGGTATTTGTTAGATGATAGTAGTTGATCCAGAAGGATCGTCTTGCGAGCATGGAGTACCCCCTCCCCATATCATCGTGCGTTGAAGCTACCCAGCGTTGAAGCTACCCTGCATGGTGCCACCGTGCTACCGAAAGGCCGCCAGGGAGAGGGCTACCAGAAGCGTGGAGTATTGTTTCCCTGCATCATCGTGCGTGGAAGCTACTCGGTGTTTATTACCCGATAGCTATGACAATAGTATGTTAGGCCTATCTTTGTTAAGCGTGTGCATGACCCGTCTTTATGATCATGTCTTGTCATAATTGAGTGCGAGTGTTTAGCTTCTTTCCCCTGCATCCATGTGATGCATCTGTGCGGGAATTCAAGAAAATTCTGTATAACAATGGTATTTGCTAGAGGATAGTAGTTGATCTGTGAGGATCGTATTGCGAACATGAAGTGCTTCCTCCCTATATCATCGTGCGTCGAAGCTACCCAGCGTTGAAGCTACCCTGCGTGGTGCCACCGTGCCACCGGAAGGCAGCCAGGGAGAGGGCTACCTGGGAGAGGGCTACCAGATGATATTGCGAACGTGGAGTACTATTTCCCTACATCATCGTGCGTCGAAGCTACCCGGTGTTGAATATGTCCTGCATTATGCCACAATATCATTGGGAATGCCCAGAGTATGATGTGACTATCATACGAGGCTAGGAGTACCGACCACGGATGATGTCGTATCATCGGGAATTCCTAGAGTATGATGTCACTATCATACGAGGCTAGGAGTACCGACCACGGGTAAATCCATATCGTTGGGAATGCTCAGAGTATGATGTGACTATCATACGAGGCTTGAGTTTTGACCATGGAAGGCTGTTAGGATGAGGATTATCCGGGATAGGACTACCAGATGATGCGAGGTATTGGTATGTATTTATCTAGATGTGGAGAATCTTTGTAGCGTGGTGCTAGTTTGTGTTACAACTCGTTAGTGTTAATGGATTAATTGTTCCCCAAAAGTCCCAACAGTTTTCTCCCTTTGGGGTGAGGGTGAGTGATGTGTGGTCATGTCTCTACATGACATTTATGTCTGTCGGTGTTCTCTCATCCATATATTTCCTTGAAAGGACAATGTGTTAGTGTTATGTTATTAATCTTGAGTTTGGATTCTTGCCACTCACTGAGCTTGTAGCTCACCCCTCGTGTGTTATTTTCTACCAGGGACAATGGGGCGTGGAGCTGGAGCATCCCTCTAGCGTAGTTCGTGTGTAGAGTGTCCCAACTTTCGGTTGGCAAGTGAGGAGCTATCAGTAATATTTTTTTTGTATGTATTAGTAATTGTGTGTGTCGCACATGTTGTTGTATTTGGACTAGACTTAGGCTCTCACAGGACGATATTGTGTATTTGAGTCTGTAATAATATTTTTTATTTACAAACTTAATTATATTTTATGCTTCCGCATTATTTTTAGTACTTATCGCTTTCCTGTTGCCTTGTTATTTATGCGATTATTGTTTTAATTTCATTAGGAATCATGTTGACCTCTTGTGTATGAGTCATGGTATTGTAGGATTGTTATAGTTCCGGGAGGGCCGTTCTGGGGCGTAACAAAGGGAGTAGAGTTCATGTTGCTAATGCTATGTAGTTTAGGAGAGGCATTGTGCAGATAACATGTCTTGCACCATCTGCAGCTCATGTTCTCTTTATTGATTTGTACCGCATGGGTTCAAGTGTGTGTGTGTTTTTAATGGGTTTGGTGAATTGAGTCTTTTGATAAGTTTTACTTCTTTTAAATCTTTGATGGAAGTTTGGTTTTTGGGGTGTGATTATTGTAGTTTGATTTGTTGGACATAGGCGTTCTTTATTTGTAGTCAGCCTTCACAAACACACACACACACACAGATATATGAATTTCTTCCTAAGTAAAACAACCCGAACTGTAGTAATGTAGTGGTTCTTGTATTTCTCAATGTATGTTAATTGCTTTTGTTTGGACATTCACTGTTATGTTTGTATATTGCTTTGATTGCTCTGTTATGTGTGTATATATAAAAAAAGTCTTTTGTAACTCCGCCGGATTTTTCATTGCTGGTTCCAAGCCCGGAATAGAAGGAGGGAAAAGGTGTGTAAATAATTTACCTTAATGTACACTTTGTAATAATAATATTATTGAATGTGGTTTATTTAAAATGCTTATCTTTTCTCTCTAGATAATTGACACAATGGTTTCTGTCTCTATGATTCTATGTTGCATTCCATTTTCTCTATCTAAATGACTGATACATGTATTTTACAAAATTATCTCTTGGTTTTTGTGAGTGTTGATGTGGTTATTATGATGAAGTAAAGTTTGTTGTTTGAATTTGTTGGAAAATTCTTACAAAATTTGTTAGAGAGATACATGAAGGTTTATAGAGATCGTATAGAGATCGCGATAGATTTAACACAAAATAATTTATTTTTCACGTATAGGTATCCACAAAAATATTTCGTTGTTCTACATAGGGCATTAGTGGTTGATGTATTTCATAGAAAAAAAAAATAATCTTTAATATCATGTTTTCATGTTTTCAACCAAACATCAAAATAACATTCAGCACTTATAAAATAGACTGAAATATCATTCCAATAAACACATATGTTAACTGGTTAACCAAACAAACTTAATTAAAATACTGCTTAATATTTTCTACTGAACCAAAAGCTTTTTTTCCTGAACTCTTTAAAGACTATCATCATTCCTCTTTCTGCTCTTATCAATCAGTACTTAAATTCCGCTTTCCGCCGCTTCCAAACAGCACCTTAGTATATACTTCATATTAATGTTGACACACGCGGTCTATTTTGCAACCCATATATGGGGTTCTATCATAATATGTGACTTAAATTTTTTTTCATTTTTTTACCATGAAAAAAAATACACTAATGTATTTCAGTACATATTTCATTTTATATAATAGCATACACTTCAAATGGTATGTGATTTTTTTAGCGCTGATACATGTAATCCATTTTGTAGCCTCATACGCTATGATAACGTAGCATATACTGCACTATCATAGTATATGAGGTTCCATCATAGTATATAACATTTTTTTTATTTTTTTACTATAAAAAAATATATTAATGCATCTCAGTATATATTACATTTCACATAACAACGTGCAATTCAAATGATGATTTGTATGATTTTTAAAAAAAATACAATGTACTTCATATAATAGAGTGTGTATCTTTTTCCTTTTAAAAAAGGGCTGCAATAGGGCTACATGTTTTTTTTTTTTTTTGCGCTATTACACCCAGATCTATTTCCAGCCCCAATTCCAGCCCTATATGCGTCGATAGGTTTCTATCGACGCATATGCTCATGTTAACAATGCATATGCTTTGAAAGAATTCTTTTATATTTTTTATAAATGCATTCATGCAATTTATTGAAGTATTTGCTTCATTTTTTATAAAAATATGTACTTCATTAGATGAGATATATTTTAAAAAAATTCAAAACACATATAAACTGGAATGGAGTTGAAAATGGGGTTAGATGTAATATTATCACTTTCCATTGAGTGCTGCTACACTCAGTTAAAAACACAGTCCAAAACTCAGTCTCCACGTCAGCCGATCCACGTGGAATTTATTTTTTTAATGTCAAGTCAGCTACCAAAAATAACCCATGAAAATTTTTCCTCCAAAAGTTCCCGCCTAAATTTTCAGTTGCCACCTTTTTTTTCATCCATTCTTTCTCTTCCATCCATTTAATTTTTATTTATTCTCTCTCTCTCTCTTTCTCTCCTCATTGGCAACCACAACAGAACTAGCTATAGCATTTCCATTATTGCAGCAAATATACCTCGTTTGTCATCACGGGACAAAAATTAGGTATATGCCCCATTTGCATAAGATTCCAACAATTATTTGTCTTCATATTTTGTTTCAAATGTTTTTCATCATTTGTGACAGTCTTTTCGTCAGAGATAGCTATAAAGTTGATGACAAATTCAACTCTGTTCAACACCGTTCACCCATGGACAACATTTTCTCTTGCATTTTAGAGTGCGTACGTATATACACATGTTCATAACGCATATACTTTCTTAAATGTCACAGGTAAATCGCATATTGTGGTCATTGTCCAAAAGGAGATGAATGATTTGGAACAAATTGGAGAGAGATAGAGAGAGAGAGTTGATACTGAACCCCAAGCTAAAATAAAGTGCGATGAAGAATCTGAAGACATTAGACATTGTAAAGCAAATGAAGAGTTGATTATTGGGATGCAATTTAATAGTATTGAGAAAGCATTTTTACGGTACAAGGCATTTTTTTCGCTGTGATTTTGGAGTGTCATGAGGAGTGGAAGAAAATTCACTCCTTCACTCTTGATGGTTACAGAATTAAAAGCATAAGTATCATTAAAGATTTGGTCTTCTCATACTGCATATGCTTTATGTAATAAAGCATATACCTTTTTTCTGGAAGCATATACCTTTTTCTGTAAAGCACATACTCCCTTATTGGTGTTTATGCAATAACATTTTCTTCTTATATTTCAGAAAATACGAAAGACAAAAAAGTAGTAGGAGTGGCCTCCCAAAACCCCCACGCTGCCATCACAATCACAAAGTTCATAGCACGATGTTTCGATGGGGGTCTCCGAGAGACCTTGTCATTGCTCTAGCTAATAGTAGTGAAGACGATGATTCAAATTGATTGAGGTTATGATGGGTCTTTTGTAGATATGTTGCTGTTTTTTTTACAAATAAAGTTAAATTTTTTTTATCTGTGATTGTGATCAGTTTTTTTTTTTTGCGTGTTGGCGTTCTTGCTGTTTGAATTTGTGTGTGATACGTGGGGTTTGTCATTCTATTGGATCTTTTTTGTTATTAGAGGAAAATAAAAATTAATGAAGTATATACCTGATATAAGGAGATATATACTTATAGAGGGAGGTATATAACTCATTGGATGACAAATAAAGCACTTGAGACTTAGGACTATAAAAAGGAATTCTATATAAAGTCATTCTGCCTTGGGTAAAAAGAATATGCTCGAATTTGATATTAAAGTAAATATCAATGATAGTCTTGTATGTAATGCTGAGGTGCTCTCTTAGGCTTTCAAATACGGTCTGTTGCTAGCAAAATTCATCATCCATAAATCCAGCGATAATCATAACACGCATATAAGCCATATCATCATTGATGTTAAATTAATAACGAATATCAAGTATCCTTCAAGCAATCTAATGGCTTATATGGGTAAACTTCAGCCAGCCACAATTATAACAGACTAGTACAAATTGATTGGATGTCACATCTGTAAGGTGATGTTTAACGCTATTAAACGTGAATAAGCATTTAACAAATTTTGATAGCATCTCAAATGTAGCATTGAACAATTTAATTTTTTAAAAGAAGTTAACATTTTGTTTCCAACATGGTGTTCACATTACTTAATCGCGTTGGTTATTAATTCCATACTAAAGTATGACTATGCACGTACATTCTATACAAAGCATATACTTGACTTCCGAAGCATAGAACACAATACATAATCATAGCGCACAATAATTTATATGTAACATAATCACACGATGCATATTTCAAATAGTTCATTTATTCTCAAAGGCTGAACTAATGAAGACACATACTTTGTTATTGCATTACTTATAATTAGGTTGTGTGGTACAAAAACTTAAAGGATTCTCTTTACAGCGTCTTATATGATTGTCTTACACACTACTACAATTTTTTACATTGATCATAATGTAAATCCATAAGTAAAAACTTTGTAGTGATGACAGTTGATGAATTTGAAGTTGAGTGAAAAAAATATAATTGAAGAATATCATATGGAGGACAATGCATGGTTGAATTCATTGTACGAGAATCTTCATCGGTGGGTGCCAGTATTTATAAAGGACATGTCACTGATGTTACATGCATATATTACTTATATTAGCATAATCACACATGCATTGAAAATAAAGACATCTTAAAACCATTTGAAGTAATTGGGATCACAAGCATACCAGCTAGACAAGGAATTTGACATGTGGATGGCATCACGATTATAGTATTTGTTAATTTGGTTATTTATAAAAAGTTGACTTATTGTTTCTAACATGACATACACATTTTTTTATCGCGTGACTTATCTAACCCATATTAACATGCCTACCTAGGCATCTTAGGCATATACGTTACTTAACCAAGCATATACTTCATCTTACAAAGTATATAACACAACTAACAATTATATCACACAATAATTATTAAATAAAATAATCACACCACTCAAATAATATAACACAACAAAAAATCATCACATATAAAACAGTCAAAAGTACAATTGTATATGACATCTAAAACATGACTGAACAAAAATCAACCAAAAGAGTATCATTTACTTGTTCAGATTTAACTAAATTCATCACTCATAAATCCAGTAATATTCATAGCATCCATATAAGTCATATCAACATTGGTGTTAAAATAAAAACGAGTATCAAGCATTCTTCAATCAATCCAATGGCATAGGAAGACACCGAAATCATGTCCACCTGCGGAGAAAGGACATCATGAATGTGGGGCCACCCCTCTGCTTCCTTCCTCTGCTTCCTTTAACGTGGGGTCATCAAGTTATATATACCATCATAATTAAAGTACATACTTGTATTAAGAAGGTATATACACGTATTGGTCACCATAGTTATTTTGCTTGATCCAGAAGTAGATTTTGCTTCTTCCTCATCAATCTTCTTTCCCTTCAACTCTGGAGGAACATTTCTAATACTTAAAAAAAATTCTTCAGTTTTCTTATTTGGCAGGACTCTTTAGAACACCTTTGTAAATTCCTCCATTGAAGAGAATCCTAAAGGCATGAGAAGGCATGGGTAGACGGTGTATCATACAAGCACAAAACAAATGTTAAATCACATTAAGTACCAATGTTTATGAACAATGGACATAGCATATCCAACAAAATACACTTTAAGATTTAAAAAAAAATTGAAATGGGAAAAAATTTATTTAAGATAAAAAAATATTTGAATAATGAAACCATATACTAAAAAAAAAATTAAAACAGGGAAAATTTATTTCAGGTTAAAACATTTAATGTCTGAAATCATATGCTAAAAAATTTTAACAGGGAAGAAAAATAAATATTTGATTTATGAAACTATTTGCTAAAAAAAATTAAAATAAGGAAGAAAATTATTTCACATTAAAAGTATTGAAATAAGATTAAAATATTTGTCATATGAAACTATATGCTAAAAAAATAATGCTTCGAACCTGAGTTCCTTCGTTATGCAGTCATCTTTAGACAGTGAAAATTGGTTAAACTCGAGGGGATGAAGAAGGAGAGTTTGTTAGTTGAGAGTGGTAACCCAGAAGACGCCTTAAGTATACCATGTGAAAGAGATAAGACACAACGTATAAAGAAATGAAAGGTAAGAGATAAGAAATGGTGAGGTGGAGGGCAGAGATAAGCAACAGTGAGGCGAAGAGGGAAAGTGAAAGAGAGAGAGAGGGGGGGGAGGGAGAGTGTATTTGTTTTGTTGAATACGAAAGAGTTTTAGTCAAAGGGAAGAGAAAATATGTATTTTATAAACGAAATGGAAGAGAGAAAAGTTGCATTGGAACTCGAAAAGAATCACCGAATACAGACAAATTGGTGGAATAAGGTATATACCTCCATTATCAAAGTACATGCACTTTGAAAGGTTGTATGTACTCGTCACATTTGGAACTGCGCTTCCAGAATGCGTGAGGGGCCATGTGACGCTGACAGAAACGTCTTTTCGACCATTTAATGCCGTGTCTGAATTCCTTTAATGCAGTGACAGGGGTTCTTATCTAGAAATTTTGAAATTTAAAATTTGAAAACCTCATTCGGATCCGCCAAAGGAAAATGAAAACAAATCCATGTCAGCCGGCCTCGTCACATCGGATCCTACGTGGGGTCTGAATTTCTGACTGAGAACAAGTCAGAGTGTATCATTTTCCTTTGAGCGCTGATACACGCAGTCCGTTTTGCATCCCGTTATACTATGATAAGGTAGTATATACTACGTTATCATAGCATATAGGTCCTATCATAGCATATAAGTTTTTTTTTTTCATTTTTTCATTCTGAAAAAAAATACACTAATGTATCTTAGTATATATTTCATTTCATATAATAATATGCACTTCAAAATGTGAGTGTATGATTTTTAAAAAATCATGGACTGTAAAATAAGCTGCAATTGGGACTGTGTATATCTTTTTCCTTTTCCTTTTCCATTTCATACACCATCGTTGTGTGGGCAGGCCCAATACCATCGGCACCCTCACGATCCTTGAAATCCACACACTGCACAAATCTCGAGGCCCATCCCCTCCCCTACTTTTCTTTCCTTCCCAAATTCCAACACAAAAAATTTGGGGAGCCTATTTTGGGAATTCATTCATTATTATAGCAAAAACATTGAAAAGAAGAAATACTTGTTGTAAAAGCTTGGATCGATTTCATCATCACTCGAAGAGAGAGAGAGAGAGAGAGATGGGTCGTCGCCCATCGGAGGAAGAGTACGACTACCTGTTCAAGGTGGTTCTGATAGGCGACTCAGGCGTTGGCAAGTCCAACCTCCTCTCCAGGTTCACTCGCAACGAGTTCTGCCTCGAATCCAAGTCCACCATCGGCGTCGAATTCGCCACTCGCACCCTCCAAGTCTGTCTTTCTCTCTCTCTCTCTCTCTAACTCTATTTGAATTTGCAATGATGGCTTGTTGGGGTTTTGGTGACTGATCTGTTTTGTTTTTTGCATTTGTAGATTTGGATCTTTAGATGTTTTTTTTTTTTTTGGCATTTGTGGGTGTGGGTTTGGTAGATTTGGTTGGACTTATATGTCTTTCTAATAAATCTTGAGGTGCTATTGTAATTGGGTTTCTTGTTGGAGCTCCTTTGTTGGTGGATTTAATTGGATTGTTGATTATGGGTTATTAGTTTCTTGAGATTTAATGATGGGATGTCTAGATCTTGAGGTTTTGTTTAGGTCAGGCTTGAGGTTTAATGAGTGGCGGATGTGTTTCTCTACTTATTGATGTGAATCTTGAGGTGTTCTTATAATTGGTTGTCTTGTTAGTGTTCTTTTTTGGTACATTTGGCTGAACTCATGGTGATGGTTTTCAGTTTCTTGAAAGTTTGGTTGGTTGGGAATTTTGAATTGGCTATTTGGATACTTATGTTCATTGGATGTAGAAATTGAGTGGCCAATGTGTGTGTACACTTTGGTGTGATTTTTAGCTGGGTTAAGTAGTTATAGCCTTCTCTGGTAGATTTGATTGAATTTGCAATGAAGGGTTGTTGGGTTCTTTTCTGCGAAGTTGGGTACTTAGTGAGTTTAGTGACTGATCGGCCTTTCTACTTGTAGATGTGAATCTTTAGTAGATAATCTTGTGATTGGTTTTCTTTCTCTAATTTAGATTTGAACCTTGAGATGTTCTGGTAATTTGATATCTTTTTCTATTTGTTTATGTGAATCTTAGAGGGTTTCCTTGTGCGATTTTTTTGTCACATTCGGATGAATTTTGTGATTATCATTCTACTTGTTTATGCTTATAATTGATATACACAATATTATCCAGCTCTTTCCTTCCCAAGGATCATTGCAGCAAGCTCACCTTTTTTATTTGGTGATCAGTTCACCTTAGAGCTTTGAATAATACATTGGAGTTTTTTAGTCCTATGATCATATCCAAGGCATTAATTTCTGGGAGGCAGATGGATGTATAGAAATCTGTGTGTAAATTACTTGGTCTGTTAATATTGTAGAGAAGAGTTTAATTAAGTCAAGAGAAATAATTGCACAGTAAGTGCCTAGAATGAAATATCAGATTACTAATTATCAATTTAGACTCTCAAGTTTATATTATGCCTCAGGATAAAGGCTTTGTTTTCGTAATGAATATTGGATGAAAAAAAAAATAACAGTCCCATGGCATTATTGACCAAAAAAATGTATAGGTTATTCATCCACATGTTGGTATAGAGCTTCTCAGTAATTCATATATGAATTAGTCTTTCACATCGACACTGTGTCCTAATTTCAAGGCTTCCTTTCCTCAGTGCCTAAATTCATATCTTTCATCATTCTCACGATTTTTTTTTTTTTTTGAACGAAATGGTAGGCAATTACCCTCATATATAGAGTAAAAGCCCAATGGGAATGCAAAAGGAAAAATTACTTGGTCTGTTAATATTGTAGAGAAGAATTTAATTAAGTCAAGAGAAATAATTGCACAGTAAGTGCCTAGAATGAAATATCAGATTACTAATTATCAATTTAGACTCTCAAGTTTATATTATGCCTCAGGATAAAGGCTTTGTTTTCGTAATGAATATTGGATGACAAAAAAAATAACAGTCCCATGGCATTGACCAAAAAAATGTATAGATTATTCATCCACATGTTGGTATAGAGCTTCTCAATTGTTCATATATGAATTAGTCTTTCACATCGACATTGTGTCCTAATTTCAAAACTTCCTTTCCTCAGTGCCTAAATTCATATCTTTCATCATTCTCACGATTTTATTTTTTTTTGAACGAAATGGTAGGCAATTACCCTTATATATATAAGAGTAAAAGCCCAATGGGAATGCAAAAGGAAAATAAACATCTTATCAGCCGACACACAAGCTAGTGAGAAGGTCCCAACCAAAAGGTGTAGCCAAGATGAGGAACCACAAAAAGGTTAACCCTGTATAACAAAAGACACCCCCCCCCCACGAGGGCAACCGCACTCGCACCCACACAGATACGGCCCCACTCCGGAATGCAACGAACCGCCAAGTCCCAAATATTATCCACATATAGGGAACCTCCTTGGAACACCACGTTGTTGCGTGAAAGCCATATGGAACACAATACTGCTGGCATAAAAATCTGAGATAATTTGGACCGAATACTTCTATCACCATGGCCCCTCCATCTCCTCCCTGACTCCCAACGATCCTCCAACGACCCAAAAGATCCCCCCAACCCTGTGCTATGTAACAACCACTTCTAGATGCACCAGTGTCTCATCTTCACCCCGACACAACACACGTCATGTCCATATCCGGAACCCACCGTGCAATATAGCATTTTGTCAATATCTTCTGCTGATAGAAAGTCCAAATGAAAGCCTTGACCTTCAAAGGAATTTCAACCCCCCAAATTTCCTTATACTTGCCACCTCCATGAGAATTGACCTTGCTCGCCGCAACCAATCATAGAAACTCTTCACCGAGAAACCCTCCACTGGCTTGGGCTTCCACACGATCCTGTCCATCCGAAAGAAGTCTACCTGGAAGCCATGAAGAAGCGACGAATACTCGTCGATCTCATCATCATTCAAGTTACGCCGCACCTGGACCTCCCAGAACCCTGACCCCTCTCACCGACCAGAACTGGTCTGCTCTCCCCTCCCGCAAGGAAGCAATCTGGAATATCCTGGGGAAGCACACACCTAAAGGACCATCGCCAAGCCATACGTCCTGCCAAAAATGGATCCGGGACCCAGACCCGAGCTCCCACCGAACCACCTCTGAGAACTCTTCCAACCCTGCCAAAAAACCACGCCATTTTATTTTAGAATGGAAATTGGGGGCTGAGGCACAATTGATCTATCTAGGAGCACAGAAAATACAGTTCAAAATGGCTGGTGTTAACCGTTTAATGTCACTGTAGATTGGGAACTACCAAACTTTTGTAAAGAGATTGATTGCCTGAAAATTAAACAAGTAATGTGTCTAACTTTTCCTAATACTTTGTTACTGGATGCTGAGTTGATCGGATTGCCCAATGCATGCTGCATCGTATTACTATATTAGATTTCTTGATATGTTAATATATGCAATATTGTAATGATAGTCCATGTCCACCTACATCAAGTTGTGTCAGGCAATCATCAGCCTCAGGCATTAGTTGCTTGCTTTTCCTTGTTACATTACAATATCAACCCGGTGCTCTTTCTAATCCTTTTGTTTTGTCATAAATATGTGTCTTCCTCATGTTCGTATCAATCTTTCCCTAGTCTAAATCATGATCACCAATCATCTATTTTTCTTGTTGACGGGGCTGTGGTTTTGTCAATGCTATTCTAGCTGACCATATAAATGCAGTTACTTCAGAATATATGTGCCACACACAAATGTTCTGAATACTGAATTTTCCCTGAATTGGAAAATAGAATTCATTTCTGGTTTCTGATCTGAAAAATGAATTTGCAAATATTGTACTGGAAACAGATTTTGTAGACTTACCATAAAACTGGATGAATAATGACATGAAAAACATAAAGGGACTTTAATGCAGAATATTCTTGTATGTGATGCCATTGTTATGAAATTATGATGTTTGTCTTTGTTGAAAGTTGGACGCCCGTCTCACATCTTATCTATATTCAAATGTCCTGTTCTTTGTTATGTGTTGAATATCTACTAGTAGTATTATGTTCTATAATTGGTGATCATGTCAACTTTCTAGTATATCCATGTGTTGGTTACCCAAAACTTCAATTTTACATTTGTTTGTTGAAAATCCAGATACAAGCATCAATAATCATCTTTCCTTCTTTTTGGTAATTAAATTTTTATTATTATGTAAAACTAGAAATATACTATGCCTCTTCCCATCTTCCACTAACCGACAATCAGAAGACCACTGGTACCAGTTCTTTGTAATCCGGATGTTTTTGGATGTTGGTATGCATGTCTTATATTGAACTTCTCCTTGTGTAACATAGTGCTCTTTGATGTCATTATCAACAGTAAACTCTCAGATTGTTGACAGTGGGTAATAAGAATAAATAGTATTAATGGATACTGCATTATTTTGCCATCCCTGTCTCTGGTCCACATCATCTATTTGGTTGATAATGTTGCTAGACATTCTTAAACTGAAAATCACTTAGATCAGAACACTGACCAAATGGAAGAATGAGGCCAACCAAAACTACATAACAGCATTTCTAACAGTGTACACAAACTATCGAGCCCTTTACTATTTGAATTTCCCATTGCAAATATAAATTGGAAGATGTGAATTTAATTATATGATTCCCAGTTAGCCTAGAAGTACTTTATAAGTGCATACATTATTAATTTGTTTTCCCCAAGAACTTTGAGCCATCTACTCATCTGCAGATTTCATGTCCAACTCTTAAATTGCTTCAATGTTATTTTCCATCTCCCTATCTTACCATGTGTTATGTATTTGTGAGGCTTTCACTGTTCATATTTGTTTATCTGTCCCCCATCCATATCAGGTTGCGGTTGTTCAGTAAATCATCTTTGTCAGGAAATATCTACTATTTTTCTGTCTCTAATTATATTTCTTGTTCAGGTTGAGGGCAGGACAATAAAAGCTCAAATATGGGACACTGCAGGCCAGGAGCGCTACCGAGCAATAACCAGTGCTTACTATCGTGGTGCTCGAGGTGCTCTTTTGGTCTATGATGTGACAAAACCAACCACATTCGACAATGTAAGCCGGTGGCTGAAAGAGCTGCGTGAACATGCAGATTCGAACATCGTCATCATGCTCATAGGCAACAAGACTGATCTTAAACACCTTCGAGCAGTGGCCACCGAAGATGCCCAGAGCTTCGCTGAGAGGGAAGGGCTCTCATTTATCGAGACCTCTGCTCTCGAGGCTATCAATGTTGAGAAGGCCTTTCAAACCATCCTTACAGAGATCTATCGTATATATAGCAAGAAACCCCTCTCTTCGGAGGAGTCTGCGCCCTCAAGCATCAAGGATGGCAAGACGATTGATGTTACTGCTTCGGATACTGCCACAAAGAAGACATGTTGTTCCACCTAAAGTTGATCCATGCATTGTATTCTCATGGCCTTCAAGGGGGGTCTTGCATGAGTTGATTCATCTTTACTCTTAAATTTCAAGTGTGTGGTCTTTTCCTTGTTTTGTGTGTAAAACAGCCTGTTTTCATTGGATGATTCATTTTAAAGGATAATGGTGTGCCATTGTAATACAGGAAGTTTTGGAAATCAAAGATGGTTACACTGCAATGAGTATGGTTTTATATATAGCAGTAGTAAAGCAGAAGGATTTGCATAGATTAAAAAAAAAATGATTTGTTGGATGCTTTAACAGGAAGTGGAAAAAATGTTTGCATCAATTGCTTGTATGCTATATGTAATATGGCTGAGGAGCTTTTTTTTTTTTAAAATCTGATTGCAACCGATGTATGAAATCCAAGTGGATTCAGTTGACCTCTCCTTGGAGTTGATATATTCTATTTCAGTTGGAATATGCTTTCTTCCAGAAAACCATAAACCTGTTCCACTTCATATGCAATGAAAATGCCTATTTCATTTTGATTTTTGAAAATGTTACACTTAATTCATTTTTTACGGTCCCAAAGTCCATCCATCCATGTTTTCATTCTTAAAAAAAATAGCATTACTTATACGTGGGGTTCCTGGCCTAAGTCTGGAAGTTTGACCCTTAACGGGAGGACTCCAGGGTAGGCCAGGTGAACGAGCGAACGATAGTGACTGACCGATCGAGGACCGGAGGGAGAACTCCTTGTGTTAGAACAAAGAACAAACAACAACTTAGTAGAAAAAATGGGACAGAAAAAGATTTTTTTTTTTTGGTGTTTCGCAATGCTTGATTGATAGCTGCTTCAAATGGGATTTTCTTTGTTATCGATTTTGATCATTAGCTGACTAGTAACACAAGCAAACAAAGGTATTTTCTTGATCGCACCCCCCGGCCCCCTCTCCAGGGGGTGTTTTTCTTACTTTACAAAAGACAAACCTTCCTCGTGATAGGTATTATATTCGTTGTTTGTTTCAGCACTTGTTTCGTTCATTTGTTTGACACAAGAAGGGATTGCATTGTAATTGTAAAAATAAAGTACACTCTAAATTTATTGGAAAATGATAATTCCAATCTTATTTACAGTCCACACCATTTTTTCTTTTTTTTTAAAAAAAAAATCATACACTTCAATTGAAATACATGTTATTATATGAAATGAAGTATAGTGTTTTTTTTTTTTTTTTTCCGAGTTAAAAAATGAAAAAAAAATTTGTATCATAGTGTCTCAAGCTCGAGCTGTAAAACGGACCAAGTGTATAAGCACTCAATTTTATTAGGTTCTTTTTTAGCTGGGCCTTCATGAGGAGAAATGAAAAGGCTTTTTAAAGTTCAAAGCAAGACTGAGCCATCTCTCACAAGCAGTAAGGCATTCCATACCCTGCACATTTACATATACTCTGTATAAGCATTCAACAGCCATCTCCTGAGCTGTTGAATGAATGAGGCAATTAATGACGGTTTACATAAAATTTTAAATCACTGCTAAGCATATAAGTAGAATGTATGATATTTAACATTGCACCATCTATGGATTCATAGAACAAAACAAGAAGATACGATGGAATTTCGATGTCTTCCAAGAGTTACAGCAAGGAGGTTTCGACACAACATGTCATGTATGTCAAGTTGTAAGCAGGCATGGATTCCCCATATGATATGTTTATGTCTCAGTTAATACATAGGATATCAGAACATAACATGGCTAACTGCAGCAGCTGCTTTTCTGTTCAATTGGCCGTCCCTTCATTTGGACGGTGCTTGCTTGGTTCCTCGATGAGCTCGGTTGGTTCCCCATCCTGCAATAGATAATAGAAAAAAAATTACATAAAAACCCATCTCAATATTGACAAGAGAATTCAATTACGAAGTTACTGTATATCGATCAGCTACAGTCTCATGATTGCTGCTCTCCTCAGCCTACTTCCAACCATCACTATTTTTTAAAATGATATTATGAATAAAATATCCTAAATCGTTAAGTTCTAGATGCAAATCCTCATGAAATTAAGATAGGCCTGTGTGACAGAAATGAAATGCAAAACATTTAAATATATCATCATGTCCTGCATTTTAATTATTTTTTATTCCCACAAAAAAATATGTTTTATTCACCAATCCACTGGGTTACACACTACATCCAGTTCACTACTGTTTTGATTAGACTAAAAAATTATGGTGTGTTCATGATGGAAAGTATAAAAATAGTCAAACATCCACTCAATACTTCACTCACAGCTACATATAATAAGATTTATAGTATTCTGATTTTCCAACAGATATTATGACTAATCAATAAAGCCAACTAAATTCATGTATTCAACGAACCAAGATATGTCAAAGTATAAATTATTTGGAAAGGGTGTCAAACTTGTGAGATTATTAAAGTTGAATCATGAAACATATAAGTTTTCCAACATGCCCACCTTTTTATGGATGGAAATACCATCCATACCAAACCAACTCCCTTACCAGTTTATTTGGCTATTAATGACAGATAGATATTACAAATTAGTGACAGTAGAACATCAGGGAATTTACTTTTTTCCGGTCTGTATTTGGGATTTTACACTCTTCAATGCGTCAAATAAAGTGCGAGAAAATGTATATGAACTCATTGGATAGGATGTGAGGTCAGAATATGCATATCCACTCCATTAGGCCCATCAAATAGAACCCCAATTTCCTCGTACATCTTTGGATGGAAAAAAAAATTACATGCAATTCAAGAAAATGCCGTGTGGTGTAATCCGCTACATTTAATGGCACTCGTTTGTCAGAGAGTGCCCAAGCAGACCCATTACATGTTGTACTACATGCTACTAGGAGAGGCAATCAGCATATAATGTAAGCTAATAGGAACAAGCACTAGTGGATAATCAGCTATTGTTGCAATTCAAAGCATAGGACTCAAAGAAATATGCCATGAATTTGAGGCAATTAAACTCCAAAACTATACTAGAGAGCATAAGAGGACTGAAATGAGAAATCAAAAGTTGGATTTGTCATCTACCTTTTTTTGATCTCCCCAGCCATTGTCAGAAAGGCCTGTTCCACATTTATTGCATCTTTGGCACTTGTCTCAAGAAAAGGAATTCCAAGCTCATCTGCAAATGCCTGCAGTTCATCAAATTCACTGCCTTTATCAGATCAGGTGTGCATATCATCCATCAATTATTGTTATAAAAGCAGCTTCTCACTATCCACAAAATTATGCAATTAAACTGACAATATGTGAGTTCTCAAGATCCAAAAGGATTTATAGTAGTATTTAGTAGAAAACAATCTGAGATCACAAAAATAATTGGTAAGGATTATAGTTACCTTTGCTTTCTCTGTGTCCACTACCTTGTTCTCAACCAAATCACACTTATTTCCAACAAGCAGTTTGCATACACTGTCATTTGCATATCTATCAATCTCACTCAGCCATTGCTTGACATTGTTGAAGCTCTCCATTTCAGTAACATCATAAACAATCTGTAACAACCAGTTAAATTGGTACCAACTTATTAGCATCTTGCATCCTGGATATTATTTAAATGATCAATTTAGATCAAAAAGGACAATAAGTCCTTGTTAAAATTATGGAAAATGGTCATGTCAACATCAAAAGAGTGGCATGTCTATGATATATGGCATGTAAGTGAAAAAAATATAGTTCATCAGTAGGTCAATAATTGTTGAGGAATCTGAGTCAATAAAATGGTCAAATATTTAGCAATTAATTAACGACTAAACATCAATTTAGTCAAGAAGATTTTCTCACAATGATGCCATGTGCCCCTCGATAATAACTGCTGGTTATGGTCCTAAATCGCTCCTGTCCTGCAGTATCCCACTACACAAACAAGACACTTGTCAAAATAAACGTTGCAGAAGGAAAAATAAATAAAATTAATGAATAACCAATTAGCCTGGATAAATAAATCATATAACAGCAAAGTCTACATCAGAATGTAGGTTCCTTTAATATTTCTAAAAGAATGACATTTAAAACTACTTACAATCTGCAACTTGATTGTCTTCCCATCAAGCTCCACGGTTCTAATTTTCTAAAGAGGGAGAAATCACAGTGAATAAAAAAACTGTAAAGATCAATTCCACAAACTACCCTGAATCAGAGATCACAAACTTACAAAATCAACACCAATTGTGCTGATATAACTGTCCACATATGAATCATCCTGAAAATGAGTTTCAGGGCACCATTAGCAACATTGAAAAATTATATTCAGCACAAAACTAAACCATAAATATTCATATTACCTTATAAGGGAATGAAAACTAACCCACACAGCCAAACATAAAAATTTATGCAATTATGCCACAGTTAATGCAGTGTGTGTGATTTTAAACACCCGATAAGTGTGTAGTGTGATGAACAATCATCCTACAAACCTTCATAAATATATATCAAAAGAACACATTGAAACTGAGGCTCAAAATTCCATTCAAGTAACCATGACATTTTTTTTAGCAAAAATAACCACAGGACCCCTCGGCCATTGGTGAAGAGGGGGTACCTCTACCAACCTACCAAGGGGCGGTTATATATGTCGTAGTCAAAATAACCACGATATATTGATGATGAAACCAAACTCATCACTTACCATTTGCAAGCATTTACTTCGAGCGGTTATATATTAAATACAACATCATGCCAGGCTAATAAACTTACAATGGAATGGATAATTTTATCAATCCCCGTGAGTTTTAGATATATTTTAGATACAACATCATGAGTGTTCATGCCATTCACTGGCCTAAAAAATTAAAAAAATAAAGGCCAAAAAACAAATAGACCCAATTCACAAAACATTTCAGAACAAACCAATAAATACACCATAAACCACAACAAATACACAAAAATAGCAAAAACCCACATGAAATCATTCAAATAAGAATCTTGGGGACCAATAAAATGAACCCAAAAACAAATCTTCACACGCAAACCCAGTATTTGGAAAATCCATCACAAAGAACAGATTTTGATTGGTACCCACAGCGAATCTCAGAAGAAGGCACGATTTCCCGACCGAGGAGTCCCCGATTAGCAAAAGCTTGAAGAGATAATCGCTGCAGAGATCCAAAAACATTTTGTCAATGCTTAATTCAAAAGATGGGGGGAGGACTAAGGGAAGGTGAAAAGAGGACATGAAATCACTCACTATTCGTTGCTCATTTTCGATGAAAAGATGATCAGACGAAAGAGAATGTGGTGAAAGGAGGTTTTGATTTGGTTCTCTTCTTCTTCTTTTCGTGGGAGCTGTTAGGTTTTCGAAAAGGGCAACGATAATTTTTTCACTGCTCTAAAATTACGAAAATATCATTATTTATTTATTTATTTTAATCCATTTTTCATTACCCAGTTCAACAGCGTTCAGTCAAAGTGTTCATCACTGGAACAACAGAGGTCCGTCGAACTGTCTGAATAAGTATCGACAGAGGCCCAGTCGAAGTGTGTTTTACTAGAACGACAGAGATTCATCGATTTATCTAAGCAAATATCGACATTGATATGTCGTACCCTTCAAAACAACAACTTTCTTCTAAGAATCAATCACGTATACAATCATTTAAGTCCTTATGAAAAATAAAAATGTCATTTAAGTTATTTAAGTCTTTTTGAAAATCATTCACATATATATTTATATATATAAGACGTGATTGCGTGCGGCGAACGGCAGGTGCGGCAGCGATAAACACGGGCCGTCGATCACGGGTCTATCGCATCGGACGGTCGGGGGCGATTCATTTTCTCGACCGTTGGATGCGATGTTTAGACCCGCGATCGAACGGCCCACGTCGCGACCGCACCTGCCGTTCGCCGCACGCAATCATGTTTTTTCATATATAAATAAATATATTTATATAAATAAACAACAACTATTTGTCTAATATTTTTGTTTCTTATACTTAAATAAATATATATATGAATAATTTTCAAAAAGACTTAAATAACTTAAATGACATTTTTGTTTTTCATAAGGACTTAAATGATTGTATAATTGATTGATTCTTAGAAGAAAGTTGTTGTTTTGAAGGATTCCACACATCCATGTCGACACTTGCTCAGACAGACAGATCTCTGTCGTCTAGTGAAACACACGGATAGGCCTCTATCGACACTTATCAGACAGTTCGACGGACCTTTATCGTTCCATGAAGAACACTTGACTGGAAGCTGTCGAACTGGGTAGTGAGAAAGGGAGATGAAAAAAATAAAATAAAATATGGCAGTTTCATAATTTTGAGTAGTGAAAAATAATAACTCGGATAGTCGGAATAGCTTTGCCCTTTCAAAAAAGGTGCTTTCCTTTTTCTTTCGTCACAGGTTCACAGGGTGTTTGTTAGAAAGACAAAAAGGTCTTTGTTTTTGTTTTTATTTTTATTTATTTATTTATTTTGGCAACAAAGGTTGAGGAAGGACAAATACAACAACAGAACCCAAGATTCATGACACAACAAAAGATACAACACCCCACGTAGGGTTTGGTAGGGGATCAAACCCCTATCAGCTGCTTAGTGCATCTCCAACCCACCCTCTATATTTAGAAGAAATTTTTTTTTTTTAAAGTATTGCACTCTAACTATTTTCTTTTATTTTTTATTATCATTTTTTAAATTATATAATGTTATATGAAAATTCATTAATAAATATTTATTATTAATAATCCATTTATATAAAAAATTATATATCATTGAAAAAATTTATTAAGACCTTTAAATCGAATCTAATATTAAATGGTTTTGAAATTGTTTTTAAATTATTAATTTTTTAATTAAATAAATAAAATAATTCTTGAATAATCAAACGATGGGGATTATTTTAAAGGTCTCAATTAAATCTTTCCAATTATACTATTTTTATTCAAAATTGATTTACATATCTAAATATGCATTAGATTGAAGTAATTAGTATATAAATAAAAGATAAAAAAGTGATTTGGAGGTGGCTCTCCAAATATGGAGGTCAAATCCAAATCTTCAAATTTGAGGTGGATATGGAGTGTAATTGGAACATACTAACTACCCTACAAATTTGGAATATGAATGTGGTTGTAGTTGCTCTTATAGCGGGTGCATTTCAACTACCTCGGAGCAAGGGGTGATGCAAGTCCTTGTTTTTATTTGACTACTGACAAATTATTAGTGTTAATTTTGTAATTTTGGTCCAAGTGAAGAAAATTTTATTTGTGATATAAAAAAGGGAGAAATTAACGTAACCGAGTAAATGGTCCGAAATCCATATAATTTCTTGACTTTTTTCTGAAGTAAATACAACTCAATGAAAACACATGTGCAAATCCAAATAACCCCCAGAATTAAAACTTTTATTGATATATTAGAATTATTCTGTTAATATTATGTCTGCTTAATCCTGACTGAAAATATTGCATATCAAACCTCTTACAATATGTTAAAAATGCAAAAATCATCTATAAATGATAATTTTATCCATTCAAATAAAGTTTTATAATCTATTCGGATGGATAAAATTGTCATTTACAGATTTATTTATTTACATTTTTAACAAATTATAAGGGGTTTTTTATTTTCTATGTTTTTAGTCAAGGTTAACCAAACAGAATATTGACAGAATATTCCTTAATTGTCAACTGAAATTTAATTTAGGGGGTTATTTGGATTCAAATATGTGTTTCAACTTTTAAGGGATTATATGAATTTTAAATAATTTATAGGGGGTTATTTGGATTTTTTTCCTATAAAAAAATCTGGCTACGATAGATTCCAAATATCAACAGATGAATGCGAATACACGTTAAAATAAAATGTCAAATATGCAAGATTGAACACATTAATTTAACTTAGGGGGTAATTAATTAGATTCAAATATGTGTTTCAACTTTCAAGAGATTACATGGATTTTAAATAATTTATTGGGGGTTATTTGGATTTTTTCTATAAAAAAAAATGGACGAATTGCTCAAATACCCCTGGAATGACCCCCCTTATTTTTCTATATCCCTAGAATTTTTTTTATTTTTTATTTACCCCTGTAAAGTTGTCTCATTGTTTTTTTACCCTTTACCCCTACCATATCACATTTATTACATAAACTATCCTTTCCACCTTCCTCAAATCCTCTCCCCCAATCCCTCTCTCTACCCCCACCTGATACTCTGTGAGCTCTCTTAAACACTTTGAGACATTTGTGTACTTAAAGCTTGGAGCGGTGCCGATGATCATTTCGACCCTCTTCTCCTTCCGTCGTGCTCATTTAGGCCGCCGCCGCCCTCGGGAGCTTCTCATGTGGCATCGACGCCGGAGCCCGAGCGGTGCTCGACGGTAGCGTCATGCCGATCCTCGTGAGGCTGCTCTCCAACTATGATGAGAAGGTATACGTTGTAGTCTCTTATGCTACTTTATGTGATTTTTTATGTAAAAGTAGGGATTTTTTCTTGATTTTTTTTGGATTGTGAACTGTGTGATTAGTTTTTATTAGATGGTTGAAGAAAAATGTTTTTTTTCTAATGAAAAAAATTATTCTTTGAGGATATGTTGTGATTATTTATAAAAAAATAACGAGGTTTTGCATTCTTTTGTTTTTCCTTTTTTATTTGGGTTTGTTTGAAATGTGGATATTAATGTCTCGATTATGTATTTTTTGTTTGCTTTTGATGTAAAGGGAGGAGCTTTTATATTTTTTTTGAGGTTGGCTTTTGCATGATTATTTTATCTGATTATACAAAGAAAATGTGTTATTCTATAATTAATCATTTACATATTTATAAATTGATGTTATATTTTTATAATTAGACATTACATTGTAGTTTCTGGATTTATTCAAACATGCTCTATAATTCAAGTTATTAATTTATGAAAACCACTTGATAAATGATCATTGCAGTATTGTTGGAGCTCAAATTAACAAATATTAAATAGTCCTAATTAGTTATGTTATAGTTGTTACTTTTCATATGTTTATCATGTTGTAGTTATGGTAGTTTGTTTTTGTATACGGTAGCTTATGCTATTTGTCTAAAATTTTATAAATGATAAATTCATAAAATGTAAAAAGATTCTAAAAAGGTATAAGATGTGTTTAGGACCACACAACTTTTTCTTAAAAAAAAAAAATTGAATAGGGAAGTTTGGGTAGATAATTATTCAATTACATACAAATAAAGAATATAACATTGTTTTGTGATTTTATTTTTAATTATTTTTGTTAAAAAATACAATAATAAAGTTTTTGTTGTTTGTGTTGAGCATGAATAATAAAATGTGACATGCGAACCTTTGATTTATATAATATGATGATAGATGATTTGATATTTGAGTGTCATTTATACTATTATAATAAAATGAGTAGAAATCACAGTGGGGACTTAGAATATCGATACCAACTTTTTTTCATATATTATAACATAGTTATATTCATATATTCCTTATAAACAAACATATTTTTGAACTTAAATCACCCTTATTCCACCATCTTATATTCTTATTTCTATTTTTGAGGATTCACGAATCGAATTCTCTACTTAAACAGGTTAAAGAGTCAGTCCCCTGCATACAATGGGGATATCATTATTAGTAACATGAAACTTGACTACTTGAGACTATGACATAGACCCGAGTCGATGGTAGAAGATCAGCGACCCAAGAGAACATTCCATAAGAATTAAGATATACACCCTTTTAATAATCCAGATCCCCCAAAAGAGTTGTCCCTTTTAACTACTAGACCTCAAGCCTTTGAGCATGTTTTACATATCTACATCGAGTAATTTGATTCTCATTCTCCATATGGTTTTTTTTTTAAGAAAATGATAGGCATTCAGCCTTAATTAATTATAAAAAAGAGAATGTTCAAAGCAGGGAAATAACAACAAACATCCACCAAAAGGGTAAACAAGTAGAAGAGAAGTCTACTAACCACTCTCAATGGAATAAAGAAAGATACATACTAAGGCCTACTCCTCAATCCGAATTCGTCCCCCGATTAAGGAAATCACCCTTGCTCCTGCCCCAATCCTTGATTTGGTGTATAACCATCTCCCAAATATTTTCAATGTAGACTGGAGTGCCTCGAAATAAAAGGTGGTTTTGTGAGATCTATAGGGCCCAAAAAACGGCTGGAATGAGCACTTGTGAGAGTTTAGCCGTCGTGCTTTTGTCCCCCGGAGTGTGTAGTCGCCTTTCCTCGCTTCAAAAGCTCCTCGAACGATGTTTTCCTGTCTTCAAAGTCTGAACACCCCGCTAGGCGCTGCCATACAAGCAAAGCCATCTGACACTCGAGGAAGATATGTGTCGTAGTTTCCACACCTCCCTTGCATGAAAGGCATGTCAGGTAGTCCCTTGGTGCCCATTTTGCTCGATACGCCTTCGTAAAAAGTTTCTCCTGATACATAAGCCACATGAAGTACTTTACCTTCAAAGGCATTTTTGCTCTCCATATTTGGATGTACTTCCTCGCTCTAAAAAAATAAATTACATTTTAAATCTTCCATTTAATGTGTTCAATCTTACACATTTGACATATATTATATTAACTTTTATTCTCATTCATCCTTGATATTTGGAATCTATTGTACTGTTATCTTTTTTTGGATGAATTGCCCAAATACCCCTTGACCGAACTCTTTATTTTTTTGTATCCCTGGACTTTTTTTTATTTTTTATTTACCCCTGCAGCTTTATCAAATTGTTTTTTTTTTTTACGCGGTGGACCAGACGATTTACAGCTCCTTCTACGGTGCTGGTGAACAACAAGGCTTGGTTTGGTCCCCCCCCCCCCCCCCCTTCTCTCTTTGACAGACACAAACACACAATTGATTCGTTGATTGGTTGGATGTGTTTTTGGATGAAGAATTGAGTCAAGGATTTGATCTTCATAAGTTAGTTTGTGTCTTTTCTATTTGGTTTTTAAGTAAATCGATGGGATGTTGGATGTTATTTTGGTTTGAAATTGAGCTAAATATTCTGTCTTCTAATGGTGTGTTCTATTTTTTGTTCGATTTCTTTGATGGGATATTTTTTAATTTGAATTTTATTTGTTTATTTGATTATATTTGGAATCTTGGGTTTTTGATGTGATTGATTTGGGTGTTTTGAACTGGATAGAGGATGGGATGTTGTGGGCTTTTGAAATCTTATTTGCTTTAACCATTGATCTCTTTATATTTAAACGGTTCAGAATGGGTAGGAATAACCAACAATTACATTCTATAAGGGCCCGTTTGGGGTGTGACATAAGGTTATTCGCCCTTGATAGCTATACTGAGATAGATAACAATCCATGTTGAATAGGTAAATTTTTGTTTGGTTGTTTTTTTTTTGTTATTCTCATTGGGAAACGTAAAATTGATCTTTTTGTTGTTTGGTTCACCTTGAATAAAGTAATGATAAGTGGTAGATAAGAGATGGATAAGAGTTTATGACTTTTTAAATGACAATTATACCCCTGCATAAATTATTTGTGTTTGGGAATAAGTAAGAGATATGTGTGATATGATAGATGTGATGGTTTTTGGAATGTGTGAAGAGAGTGTTAGGTAAGATAAATTTTTTAAAATGACAGATAAGGGTATTTTTATCCATTGGTATAGATAAGCCCTGATAAGCAATTCTAGCTTTTTCTTAGAATAGTTATCAGCTTTTATCCTAGCTTATCCAGACATAACTATCAAGGTTTATTCTTATCAAACAAACAGCTGTTTGGGGGTTATTCTACTGTATTCTCCCCTATCCGACGTTTATTCTCCACCCCAAACGGGGGGTAAGTGTCCGTTTGGGGTGTGACATAAGGTTATTCGCCCTTGATAGCTATACTGGGATAGATAACAATCCATATTGAATAGGTAAATTTTTGTTTGGTTGTCTTTTCTGTTATTCTCATTGGAAAATGTAAAATTGATCTTTCTGTTGTTTGGTTCACCTTGAATTAAGTAAGGATAAATGGTAGATAAGAGATGGATAAGAGTTTATGACTTTTTAAATGACAATTATACCCCTGCATAAATTATTTGTGTTTGGGAATAAGTATGAGATATGTGTGTGTGATATGATAGATGTGATAGTTTTTTGGAATGTGTGCAGAGAGTGTTAGGTAAGATAAATTTTTTAAAATGACAAATAAGGGTATTTTTATCCATTGGTATAGATAAGCCCTGATAAGCAATTCTAGCTTTTTCTGAGAATAATTATCAGCCCTTATCCTAGCTTATCCAGGCATAACTATCAAGGTTTATTCTTGTCAAACAAACAGCTGTTTGGGGGTTATTCTACTGTATTCTCCCCTATCCGACGTTTATGCTCCACCCCAAACGGGGGGTAAGTGTTTATCAAGTTTTTGTAATTTTACATTTTATATCTGTATATGGTTATTACAATTCTGTAAATTTGAGTAAATCTCCATAGTTGTTATGTTGTAGTTGTTATACTGGATATGTAATGCTTGTAATTTTTGTAATTGATAGTTTCTAGTATTGGTAATTTTTGTAATTGAATTGTTTCTGTTATGTAAATGATAGTTTCGAGTATGTAAGTGGTAATTTATGTTTTCTAAATGATAGTTTTTATAATATATTAGTACAGTTCTGTAAGTTATAATTATATTTATGTGATGGACATTACAACTTTATACTAATCTGATGTATATATATCTTATGCAGATGAGATCCATCACATGAATTGCATAAAATATTTCAAAGACACGTTTGCCATAGTCAGGCCCAATGTAGACCATCTGTTCATCCTTGCAAATACTAGGCATACAATGTAGTAATTCAAACATTTGATATATATATATATATATATATTTGTGTACATTTGGGTTTAACCATTTGTTATGCATGACTAGACTTGTTTTGGTTTCAGTGTTTGATGTGTTTTGTTTTGGTTTCACCAACAGTCCACTCCGGCACCTCTTTCTTTGTCTTTTGTCCCTCCTGCATCTTCTTTCCCTGTCTCTCTCCAACAATTTCTTTTTACTCCACCATTTTTCTCTTGCCTCATTCATTAGATTCATTCCCTCTTTCTTTCTCTTTTGTTGAATGACATGCATCTTGAGGTGTTCAACAACCAACTTGGCTTCATGAGGCTTGAACAAATGCTCCTCAACCTCTCCAGCCAATAATCATTTTTGAGTCCATTTAATGATACATTCAAGGTTAATAAATATGTGTACAAGTTATATTAACTAACAGAGATACTTACATAATGGAAAAAATTGTCATGTTGTTAAAGTATTACAACAATATTATAATGTGATAGATATAATAACATATAAGATTACATAAACATACAGAAATAAAAAAATATATCAGTGATGACATTACAGAAACAACATTTTTTGGTAGTGTATACTAGTGATTGTAATGTAGGCATACAGATACAGAAAGGTAATAACTAATTACAGAACATGTATAATCAATTACAATATGGAATTCATAAAAATATGTATTTTACATTTCATAAAAATATATACATCTCATGTTTGTATTTTAAAAATTAAAATGAACAGAGGACTGGATTCAATGCGGAAAAGGGACTACATGTAACAGCATTCTTAAAGAAATGTTCCTTGGTATGAGTATAGGAAAATGATGGAAAATCAAAGAAGGGCAATGAAGCCCACTGCACATTTTCAGCAATGGCATTTAAGTTAATGACATGATTAGAAAATACTTTATCACATTATAAGAAAATTATTCAATGGTTTGCCTCCGTTCAAAGAGCAAGTGAAGGCAGTAATATCACACAATGTCATCAAATTTTCAACAGTTTGCCTTGTTCAGTTAGATTCTGCTCTTTCTTTACAGATAATTAACGAAACTCATTTTGGTTTTAAAATATCCATCTCACCATAACTGTGTTGTTTCTTCTACAGATGCCGGTATAATATATTCCGATTCAAACAAAGGAAAAGAAACACAAAACAGAGAATAGACTGAATGCATGTAGAATTCACTTCAGCCAACCCAGGAAGAAAAACTAAGTTCAAATCTCCCCAATGAAGAGAAGCCAGGAGCGCACACATAACTGATCTTCACAGGTTCTGCAAGAAATACTTAGCGAACACGACGTACCTTCTCTTCTTGTCCTAGGCCAAGTGACTTTTGAGCGTTGGCGATGCCTTCAGGATCTGTATCGCAAAAAAATATAATTTGTTGAGGGAAGAATTTTGTAGGGGAAAAAACCCAGTGGAAATGAAATCCTATCAAGTAATTGGATGCAATGATCTGAGCATCATTTCAAACAAAATAAATATATCTATACGCCACACATGAAGAGTGAGTATATCTCAAACAAAGAACGAGTTCAGTGTAAACCAACAAATGGGAAGGCTGGCTTATCAGTCAGTCCAAACCTCACAAGCTCACTTTGCCTAACGTCTTTCATTGCGTCGTTGAGTTGATTTCCTATTCCGAATCTCGTATAAAGTGCTTTTTATTTTAGTAAGTAGTCAAAATACGAACAACAAAGATCGCGTCTTGCCCGCTGACTCGCAACACGATCGCACATGCATCACTCATGTCAAATATCATGTCTGTTAAAGGTGTTCCAAAAAAGCATCAAAACAAAGACACTTTGATGCATAATATAGACAACATCGCATCTTTTACAGCATATCCATGTATCATAGCATCTCCTGTCTCTTTGAGAGAGTTAATATGGGCAAGCCATTGAATTCTATAAATCTAGTCCAATGTGATTATTTTTTAAAAATTTATTCTGAACAGTGATATAGCATAGATGCTAAACATCTTCTATAGATTATACACACTATCATATGGAAACTCCCAAGGCCTTCATCTAATGTGCATGCTTTCTGGTTTATAAATACAATGTACTGTTTAGATTGTTATTAAATGTGTCGCACATCATTTGATACAGTGTGCTGCTCCTGATGAAGCCAAATCTATGAATTTCCAATGAATGAAAGAAGTATTTCTTTGTAGGCCCAAAAAAAAAAGATCGGACAATTGTGAAATTGAAGTCAGGAGCTTGGCAACAATCAACACTCTGCATCTAATCAAAATTGTGAAAAAAAAATTGAGAGCTTTTTGCACAGTATATGCACACTTCGGTAGCCAAGTGCCTTTCCTGTATTATTATAAAAAAAAAAATTTGCAAGTACTAAAGATTTGCTTCCAGATTGTATTTTTAATTCAGACAAGTAAAAGAAATCGAGTAAGCACACTACATTGTCTATTCAGGACATGCAGTTCTAAATGGTAGAAGGTTGCAATTTATGCATGATCGACAGTCAAAAGGGCTTTTACATTTGTTGAGTGGTTGACTGAAAGTGCTTCTGAGCTGAAATTCACCTTGCAAACATTGTGCATTCGTGTGTCTTAACACGAGTATTCAGGAGGAGATTTCAAATAATGTAAAAGAAAGCATGAACTCTATCACTTAATTGATTTCACCACCACCTTAACTATTCTCAACAAGAAAATATTTTAAACAGTGTAGATAAGAACATGCCAACTTACCAAAAAATTGAGTGAAAATGCGAGTGAAAAAACTCAAATTGCGGGAGACATTATAAGCAATCCCAGGAGGAAGAGGTTTCACAATCGTATCGATGCTAAAAACACGCCTGAGAAACTGTAAAAGAGAACACGATATCAATATGTCAACTAAGGATGACAAAGTCACAAAAGTATCAACTGTTAAGAATCTAGCCTCCAATTGAGAGAATGTTAGAAAACTCTACATAGGTTGGACAATATTATTTCTACTGCAAAGATAATAGCGTACTTGGTATTATGAGACCGGTGACAGAATAAAGAGCAGTCCTCAAACACCCAAGCTACAATTATGCATACATAATTGTGGAAAAATTGCAAAGTGAAAAAACAAAGTCTTCCATGAGTATAGGTGGCAAGAGTCATTTTTCATTGTGGTAGTCTGTATCTCAAAAATTATTTTTGTGACAGGGATAAAGAAAAAAGAATATGTTCCACGCATTTAACAATATTAAGTCTGACAGAAAGTAGACAAGCAACTTCCATCAAAACAAGTTGAAACCCATTAATTATGTCACAAATTGTTGAATTTCATTTGGCACACATATTGTTTAATATGACATAATTGAAGGGAATCGTTTATATACTAAATCCTAGCAAACTGGTGCATAGTTAAGGAAACATTTGAATGGATGTGGACATTCTGGCAGATCAACAACAAAATTCTCAAACTTGAGCTGAATTCCAAAGGTGTGCACATCTCTAAGTGCAAGCATTTGAGATTTAAAAGTAGAGAACAGAAACGATGACTTTTTTTCTTGCATAGTCAGTTGTTTTTCACACTGGAAGGAGAATTTAAAGACATTACAGGGAAGACAGAATTGTAGAACATCATCACATTCTCAGTGGAATGCCATTCATATATGAAAAATAGTCGTCAACATAAGAACTTGTTATGAGAACATTCAAACTCCTTTGTATTTGCTACAGAAGTACACATTGAAGCAGACAAAACACCAAACTGGTATTGGTGTTCAATAATTCTGTGAATAAAATTTACTGAGAAGACAAAACAGAGATTTAAAAAAACACTCAAAATAAAGACAGCAAAAAAACATATCTTATGAAGTCCAGAGGAAACTCCTGTAAAAAACATATCTTCAGGATGGATACATGATTGCCCAAGAGTGCATTTTGGCAGTGCATAGGGAGGGTAGGCAAAGGGTGTTGATGAAGCTTGATTTTGCTAAGGCGTACAATAATGTTCATTGGAATTTTTTGTTCCACCTATTAAGTTGTCATGGCTTCGAGCCAAATTGGATCTGAGTGGTCAAGTCTTGCATCTCAACGGCGAAGGCATCCATGCTTGTCAATGGACAGCCGTGTGGCTACTTCCATATTCATAGGGATATCCGTCAAGGTGACCCTCTTTCCCCGCTTCTCTTTGTTATAGTGACGAATGCTTTTAGTAGGATGATGAAGATGGCATTGGAGGGGGGATGGGTGAAGGGGTTGCAGTGCCGTTTAGGGGGTGCCACTATTTCCCATGTGCAGTATTCAGATGAAACCCTTGTTCTGAGCGTGGCGGAGGAGAATGCGGTGAGGGGTGAAGTTCGTCTACAAATGTTTTAAATTGGTTTCGGGGTTAAAAATCAATTTCTAGAAGAGCACTGTTTTGGGTATCAATGCGGAACAATCTCCTATATCCAGGCTCGCGAAAATTCTCTCTCGAGAGGTCCTTTCCACACAGGTATATGGGGGTACCTCTTCATTTAGGATGCCTACAAAGTCTGATTGGGATCCCCTTGTGGAGAGGTTCGTGCAGCATATAAACAGGTGGAGAAGCCGATATCTCAGCATGGGTGGACGGGTGGTAGGCTCACACTGCTTCAAGCAGTACTCTCAAACCTCCCAATTTTTTCTTGTCAATTTTCAGGGCTCCAAAAGGGTGTTGGCAAAATTAGAAGGGATTAGGAGGCGGTTTTATTGGTGTGGTGCGAAGGAGACCCATTGCGAGGTCCATCACGTCCGTTGGGGCATAGTATGCTTGAGCAAGAAGTAGGAGGGGCCTTTTGCACAACACTCTCTTGCAACGCTCTCTTGCAAAAATGGCTTTAGAGGTGGCTGAAATACCCGGGATTGCTATGGTGTGGGGTGATCAGGGAATGCTATGACTCTCAAGGGGCCTTTTGCAAATCGTTTTCCACGGGGGAATGGTAGAGTCTCGTAGGTGTGGTGGGATATCATGATGGGCTAGGAGGATTTCAGCGGGGCCGTGTGTTGGGAGGTCAGTTCCGGCACCTTGGTAAGAATCTGGGAAGATGTATTGATTGGGGATTCATCATTAAGGGAGAGGTTCCCGTGGGTCTTTCAAATTTCCAAGGAACCAAGGGGGATGATTTGTCAGTTCTGGAAGATAGAGGAGAGCAGGGATATTAGGAGGTCCAAGTGCGTAGAAACCTCAATGACTTGGAGTTGGATGGGCACCATAGTTTTAAACTGTGTGCGGACCGCATGTGCGGTGAGGTCCGCACACAGCATATGCGGCCGCATGTACTGTATATGCGGCCGCACTTTAGTATTGGAAGGCGTTCGAACGGGCGTTCGAACGCCTTCCTTTTTTTAAAAACCAAAAATACACAGGACGTTCGAACGCCCGTTCGAACGTCCTCAGGCTTTTAAGTCAGGTTCATCCCGAAACCCTTCCCATCTCTCCTCTCTCATTCCATTCGAACCCAAATCGTCCAAACCCCTTTTTCCACTTCAAATCTCTCTTTCAAACCCCCCCAAATTCATCCCAAATTCTCCTAAAACACATCCAAATCCTTCCAAACACCATTTAAGGTATGCATTCTCATCTTCTTCATCTCCATTATCAATGCTTTTAATTTTTTTTTGTTTAATAGTTGAATATAAATGATGAATGATGTTTATTGTTGTATATTTTTTTGTTTTGCAGCCTCAAACATTCATTTTTTTCATTCACCAACATTTCTCATCTCCCTAGTCCCAAATTGAAACCCTAGATCCCAAAATCACAAATTCTCAACCATGCATATCACCCAACTTTTTCTTGCATTTGTTATCTTGATGGTAAATAAGAAATTGCCAAAACGTGCTAGGGAAACTTTTTCTTCGTCCGATGCCAATATTTTCTATGATCGTAAGGCGAAAAAGGCCTTTGACAAACTTTTTTCAAAACGCTCTTTGATCCTTGAGCGCGAAATTGTCCTAGAAAAAATCAGAGATATACCATCATATCATAACATATGGACCATGTTTCAATCCCGTGGTTGGATGGACATTGCCTCACTTGGTAATGTAGCCTACCCTAATTATGTGCATTTGTTCTATGCCAACATTCATGATATACTTCCTGATAATCGCACTTTCAGGACTTATTTGAATGGCAAATATTATACCATTTCTACCCAAACCATTGCCGAGCAACTCAATATTCCTCGTGAGCCTAATGCCATATATTATAAGAAATTATCTGCATTGAAAACCACCATATCCGAAGAGATATGCGTAACGGAACTAGAATATTACACTACCATTCAACAATCTCAACTCAAACCTATCTACCGCATCCTGAATACCATTATTTCTCATAATATCGTTCCTATGGGGCACAAGAGCGATGTTACCGAGGACAGAGCAAAACTTCTTTACATGATTGGAACCAACGCCCCGATTGATCTTCCTAACATCATTTTTGATGTCATCGTCGATGCATCCATTTCCCAATCATCCACAGACTCTCTTCCTTTCAGTGTTTTCATCAGTAACATGATCAAATCTTCTGGGGTTGAAATCCCCTCAAACGAGACCAAAGCATACTCCAAATCTCCAATCGATGACTCTACTGTGAAGAGGAGTGAAGGGCAATTAAGAAAGAAATTGGGTGCCGGTGCATCAACATCTGCTGCAGCCGCTTCCACACAAGCCACCAATAACCCGACAATGCCATTTGGTGATGACGACATGACAATGCCGGATCATGAAATGTCCACCGGCGAGATGTATTCTCTATTGTGTGCGCGATTGGATTCCTTGGACTCTACCATTGACGTGCGGTTCAATAAAATTGAAAGCCGCATGGACACGTTCGAAGCTTCAATGAACTCCCGGTTTGATCATGTTGATGACGGATTATCTGAAGTCCGGCGTGCTTTGGGACTTGTCATGCCCGGTTACAATTCAATGATGACAGGAAGCTTGCCAACGTTCTCTGCTCCTCGTGATGATGGCCAAGAAGAGCATCCTGGGCCCGGACAATGAGATTACATATGTTTTTGTTTATCAAACTTGTTTTATGGTTATGTGTTTATGTTTTATGTTTTATGGTTATGTGTTTATGGTTTATGAATTATCAAGATCTTCTTGTATATGAATTATGGTGTATGGCTGAATTATGAAATGAAGTGGTTGTTTAAATTACATGTTAATTGTTAATGGTGTATGGTTAATTTCGAATTCATTTAGTTGGTTCATTGGTTATTGTTCAATGGGTTGATAGGGTTGTAAACGGCCATTGAACAGTTAAAAATTTGAAAATTTAAAGCTTACCGTTCGAACCTGATTCGAACGAGGTTCGCACGATCAGTGAGCGTTCGAATCCCGTTCGAACGACCCCTTGTCGTTCGAATAACCGTTCGAACGATATTCGAACGGATAATGAACGTTCGATTACCCGTTCGAACTTCGGTTCGAAGTCAGAGCAGGGTTCTGACGTTCGAATGTAGTTCGAACGGGATTCGAACGAACCCTTATCGTTCGAATAACCGTTCGAACTAAGTTCGAACGGCTAATGAACGTTCGATTACCCGTTCGAACTGAGGTTCGAAGTCAGAGCAGGGTTCTGACGTCCGAATGTAGTTCGAACGGGATTCGCACGTGCGCTTATCGTTCGAATTAACGTTCGAACGGGGTTCGAACGTATAGGCAACGTTTGAATGAACGTTCGAACGGAGGTTCGAAGTCAGAGCGGGGTTCTGACGTCCGAATGTGGTTCGAACGGGATTCGAACGTTCGCTTATCGTTCGAATACACGTTCGAACGGAGGTTCGAAGTCAGAGCGGGGTTCTGACGTCCGAATGTAGTTCGAACGGGATTCGAACGAACCCTTATCGTTCGAATAACCGTTCGAACTAAGTTCGAACGGCTAATGAACGTTCGATTACCCGTTCGAACTGAGGTTCGAAGTCAGAGCAGGGTTCTGACGTCCGAATGTTGTTCGAACGGGATTCGCACGTGCCCTTATCGTTCGAATTAACGTTCGAACGGGGTTCGAACGTATAGGCAACGTTTGAATGAACGTTCGAACGGAGGTTCGAAGTCAGAGCGGGGTTCTGACGTCCGAATGTGGTTCGAACGGGATTCGCACGTGCCCTTATCGTTCGAATTAACGTTCGAACGGGGTTCGAACGTATAGGCAACGTTTGAATGAACGTTCGAACGGAGGTTCGAAGTCAGAGCGTGGTTCTGACGTCCGAATGTGGTTCGAACGGGATTCGAACGTTCGCTTATCGTTCGAATACACGTTCGAACGATGTTCGAACGGATAATGAACGTTCGATTACCCGTTCGAACTTTGGTTCGAAGTCAGAGCCTAGTTTTAACGTTCGAATTCCGTTCGAACGGAGTTCGAACGCCCCTTTGATGTTCGAATTAACGTTCGAACTTCTTACGAACGTTCTCTTGACGTTCGAACATAGTTCGAACGGTAATCGAACGGTGGGCTATTCTGACCCAGAAAATTCTTGAGTTTTTTTTGTGGCCCTGGGTTTTTTTTGGTTTTTTTGGTTTTTCAATTAAACTTAGAGAGATCAAACAATAAATTCTGAAGATCATACAATTGTAGTCGTAATAGGCATTCAAATTACAGTTACATACGGTTCTTCAAAATGTTAAGATTACATTACTGATAATAATATCCTAGTAAAGAGGAGGCAAACTCAACATTTCCCTCTCGGACCCACTGGGGAAAATCCTCTTCATTCACGTTCGGATCGTCCTCGTCGATGTAGACACCGGGCTGTTCTCCAGTGACATTGCCTTGTAATGGAACATCTTCATCTTCATCTTCAGCTTCCTCTTGCACATCTTGTTGATGGTCTCCCGCTTCCTCTACAATTGATCTTCTTCTTGATCCACTCCCGCTTCCTCTACGAACATATGTTCTTGTTGGTGGTGAGTCGTCCGGATCATCACCAAACGCTTGCCGCTCGACTTCATTCCATGTCAAGCATTCTCCCTCGTCATCAAAAACTCTTTCCTCTCCGGCATCCGTAATCCACTCTTCATCATCTTCAACAGTTGTACTAATTGGATCATAGAATCCGGGCTTCTCATGCAATTTTGAGAAACGCTCTCTCAGTTTTTGGTTGTACATGACATACACCAAATCATTCAACCTCTTTTGTTTCAGACGGTTCCTCTTCTTCGTGTGAAGCTGTTCAAATGTACTCCAACATCGTTCGCACGCGGAAGCTGAAGACGTGAGACTTAGAATCTTCATTGCCAACATCTTCAACTCGGGCACATCTACACCAAAGTAAGACCACCATTCAGTTGGCTTGACGGTAGCTCGTTGTCTTCTCGCAATGTCCCTCCCAAATATGCCCACCGCGTCCCGGTATTGGTTTAGTTGAATGCTTATGAGATCTTGTGTGGCGTCGTCCGGGACCATCTTCTCCAATACATCCAAGAATCCTCGAAAGTGGGTGTTTTCCACTTCATTCCTGTCAGCACCATAAAATAGACCGGGATTAAGATAATAAGCGGCATGATAAAGGGAACTCCTCATTTGGTGTTCCCATCTCCTATCAATGATAGAGATTACAGTCCTATAATCTCTTTCCCTAAAGTTGAGATTCTCTTTAATCTTGGCCTTTGCATTTTCCATTGCATGCCAAACATATGGAAGTGAGGGTTTTTCATCCCCATCCACCATCCTCAATACTTGTACCAATGGTGTTGTGAATTTCATTATTTGTTGCACACTCTTCCAAAAGTTTTCTTCAAGGACTATCCTCACCACCTTTTTTGCCTCCCTACCCCTTGCCCAATGTCCATCGTTCCATTCGGAAGAAACGACTAATTGTCTCAAAGCTTGTCTATGAAAATAGAGACTTTGTACACATAGGACATGGGTGGCAAATCGAGTAACTCCCGCCCTTACAAGATTTCCTTTTAACTTCTCCCTCATGAGATGAAGAAGTTGTGAGTGTTTATACATGAGTACACAAATCATACGTGCTTTAGCTATGGTGGGCATGTGTTCTTTACAAATTTCTTTAATCATCAAATTAATGCAATGTGCGGCACAAGGTGTCCAAAATAGGTGAGGCCACCTTTGTTGGAGGAGCTCACCCGCAGAAATGAAAGAAGCGGCGTTGTCCGTGACAATTTGGACAACGTGCTCCGGACCTACTTGTGCAATGACATTGATAAATTGATTATACAAGTAAGTGGCTGTTTGTGAGTGTGATGAAGCATCAATAGATTTGATAAATAATGTGCCAGTGGGACAATTAGCTAGAAAGTTTATAAATTTCCGACCATCCCGTGCGGTCCAACCATCAGCCATGATACTACACCCATATAATTTCCAACTCTCCCTATATTGTCGTTCCAATTCCCTTGTTGCCTCTACTTCACTATCCAACAAAGGTCCGGCCAATTGATATGGGGTGGGTGGTTTGAGACCTCGGCCAAAATCACCTATCTTCTTTATCATTCTCTTGAATGGAGCCGTAGCAGCAGCATTGAAAGCAATTCCAGCGTGATAGAAAAATTGTGCAATGCTACGATAAGTCTCATTCATCTCATCCTTTTTGAAGTGGCTCTCTATGGATGTTTGGGTTTGGGATGTATTCCTAGTATTAACTTCACTACCTCTAGAAAACATCCTATCAAGAGGTCCCCTAGAACGATCACGTATTCTTTTTTTGGGTTGGGATGGATCGGGACGAGAACTAGGACCGGGGTTTGATTCGAGGGGAACAACATCATCATCTTCATCCTCTACTTCAGTGTTTGGTCTTAAGTAGGGATCTTGATACCTAGCATTGGTTCTAGAAGCCTTAGATTGGGAATCATAATAATCACGGATTTCTTTTTTTATTTCAGAGGTGGCATTCACGCATTGACGAGCATTTGAATTGGGCATCCTAATCAAATGCATTCTAAACCGAGCTAAACCACCGGTGGCAACATAATTATTACACAAGATGCATTTAATCCTACTTTTGTCATTCGCACTAACATATTGGCCATACTTCCAACAAGGGTCATTGGAAACGGGTCTAAGGGGAAATTCGGAAGGGGTAGATGCGGCTGATGACATGTTTAGTGTTGTGTAGTGAGCTTAATGGCTAGTGAAACAAATAAACACAAGATATTGAGATAAGAAGATGCAAACAAAAGATGAACTCCTCAAGAATCTCCTCCAAATGCCTTCAAGATCCTTTTAAGCCTTCTTCAATAACCCCTACAATAAAAAACCAAATGAATCACACACTATAATAACAAGTGGAAATGGTAAATTTCAAAGAACATGAAGAGTTTTGAGAATTGAGAAATTTGAAAAATTTGAGAGTTTTGAGAATGTGAGAGTTTGGAGAGATGTTAGAGTTGTTTTAGATGCATTTGGGATTCAAATGGGACCTATTAAATAGTGGGTACCCTAAAAAAAAGCCCCAAAATGTTTTCCAACGGCTAGTTGGAAACTAGCCGTTGGGCGGCATGTGCGGCGCACTTGCGCCGCACATGCCGCACATGCGGCCATTTGCCGCATGTGCGGCGCACATGCCGCACATCGGCGGCATGTGCGCAGCACATGCCCGTCAAGTGCGCCCAGGGGCGCACTTGACCAAGTGTGGCCGCACGTACCGGTACGTGCGGCCGCACTTTAAACTATGATGGGCACCTTTCTCTCTTTTTGCTTCACATGGTGGCACAGTTGCAGTCACTCTGGGGCGGGCCGATCGCCCAGTCTGGGCTCCGGCACACTGGGATAGATTCACGGTGAAGTCTTGCTACGAGGGGGTGAGAAGGGTGAGGCCACTAACTCAGGTGACAGTGCCAAAGCACAGGGAAATTTAGGGTTGCAAGGTTCCTTTGAAAGTTAAAGTTTTCATGTGGATGGTCTACTTGAGTAAGATCCTCACAAATTTTTACATCGCATGGTGGTCTCCGGGTTTGGACACGATGTGTGCATTGTGCTGGCTGGAGGAGGAGACGGTGGGCCATCTTTTCGTGGGGTGTCCCATGGTTTGGGGTTGGCTGAAACTAGCTTCGGGGATTCAAGATAGTTGTGCGGATATAGAAGGCATGTGAGAGGCTGGAAGGCACTTATGGACTGTGAGGGACTGCTCGTTGCAAGAGAAGATCTCCCAATCTTTCATTCCAGCGTTGTTGTGGGTGATGTGGTTGACAAGAAACTCATGTGTGTCTGGAAAACCCCATATGCTGAAAACATTTGGGAGTTGGTTATTAGATTTATTCAGCAGTGGGGTAAATTTTGTGGGGGGGCAAGGTCGGTGCGGGTGATGGTGGGAAGTATTGTGGTCTCTTATGAGGCGTCCCATGTAGGGCGGGGTATGGGGAGGCAGTCGGTCCATGGGTAGAAGTCTCCTTAAACTCCTGTAGAAAAACCATTTATCTCTAATGCCTATATAAATGTGTTTGTATGATATCTTCTACAGATTTTTCAATCAATGAATCTAGTGTTGTTGCCATGGCTTTCTTGCACTCCACTTTTAATTGTCCACACACATACACACACACACAGACACCCATCAAAACCACACAACAACAAACCTTCACATAGAACCAAAACAACTAAAAAAAAATCGAATTTTGGAACAAACCCATAAAATAAAAACCATATATTTGATTGTTTCAACCAAATCGAACTTGCATGAACCTATCAAGTAAAAATTAATAAAAAAAGTGAAGCCAGTTTCAATCAAAACCAATTGGCACAAACCCACCACGGCACCACGCAAAACTGAAATTTCGTAACAAATTTCAATAAAAAACGAAAATTCGAATGGGGTTCCTATCAAAACGAATTCCGGCACAAATCAAGTAAAAATCGAAAATCCAAAGTGGGTTACGATCAAAACCAACCTTTTACACAAAACCATCAAATAAAACCCAAAAATTCGAAGTGGGTCACATAGAGAATCACCTGGGCATTCCTCTGGAAGCTGTAACGAAGCTCCGGATCGATTTCGATCTCATCATCCTCGTCGGAGTCGGTACGATTGGTGGACTTCTTGCGGGGGAGGTACATGGTGGGGGTCGAACCAGGCTCCCTGGTCGCCCTCAGCTTGGCGTCGTCGAACTTCCCGGGCTTCTTCTCCTCGCCCCTCCATGGCGCCGACGACAAGAGCTCCTTCTTCATTTCTTTTTTTTTTCTTTTTTCTTTTTAAGACAGTGCGAGAGAATGGATAAGATACTGTCGAGGTTCAGAGAGCACACGCAAAAAACGATAAACGAAGGGGTGCGCCACTAACCTTATTTCGGAGAACACTGAATACCCTTCTTTGTTTATACTGAACTTCTAATTTAGAAGCCCCACGTATTTAAATTCAAATATAAATTTCTTTACAAATCATACTTAAATATGTTTTTTTAAATACATATAATTATTGTATAAATAAATGAATATCATCGTATAAAATCTTTTTTTTATTGGAGATTGACATCTTCATCCCTTAATCTCCTTTATGAAGAGGGGGTGCTAACAGATTTTTTTAAAGTTCAGTTCACAATCTAAATGAATCTTATTTATCACAATGGTGCCTCTATCTCCACCATATTTTTAATTGATCCCACAACTTAAAAATATATAAATAAAAAAACTAAAATTTTGTATATTGTCTTTAAAATGACTAAACCCCAACACCCTCTTCATCCCCGACCCATTCGATGCTCCTCTCCACCCTCGATCTCTTCAGTGAAGCCCACGACCATTCCCGCTCTTCCTCCACCTATCGAGCACTCCCCTTATTGGACGCAAATCAAAAGATCGCCAATGGTATGGATGGTCTCTGCCACGATTGTCCGTTGCTGCTCCCAATCGGCTTCATCAATCGAACTGTGATCAACCTCCACCTTCTCTTATTCACCTTCCTTCTTTCAGTTCTCCAACCCCTCTTTAGTGATGTTTCCGGAACCAAGCCCTGTCGAAACGAAACCATCCAAGTCTTTCAAATTATCTTCTTTGTCTTCGCTACCCCAATCAAACACATCCTCCAAAAGGCCTTCAATTTCTCGATCTATCGCAGAATTCGACACGGGCCTTCAATAAAACCCAGGCAAGTCAGGGTCTTCGTCCTGCATGAATACCTCACAACCGAAGCACATGAGGCGGGCATCGTCGCCCTCTCTACCTTTGCTGAAGATAATTTTCATGGTTCTTTGTATTTTCAACAAAATTAGGCTCGCTTTGTCGGAGAAAGAAAGAGGGGGTTTTGACACTTAGGTGGTGGGTTTAGTTTGGATGTGGGGATCAACAAAATTTGAGGTGGGATTAGATCCACCTTTATCACAATCTATTCAAGGGGTTCAAATAAAGGCACCCGAAATGAAGATATCTTAAACAGGTCGTGCAGGTATGTAGTTCATGAAGTTGCATCTATATATGACCCTCCAATGTACATGTTCCTCCAATTTAAATGAATTTATTTGCACACCCGTATTTGTGGAACAAACTTCTTCTTGCAAGATCACCTCCTCCTCAGAATGCCACTCCTCCTCATCGATTCATTACTCCTTTCCATCAATTGATAGCCGCCACCCCCTCTTTTCTGTCATGCACGCATTGACAAAAAAATGAGTTTAAAATGTTGACATGTGACAGATTGCAGATGAATTTGGGTCTCAAGATGATTTTTTTAGTAAAGAATATGGGAACAAGCAAATTTAGGTGTGTGTAAATCAAGTAACTTTGGGGCACCATTATATCCATGAATGTGATTTTTATAGTTTAACATTTTGAATTTCTTTAAATATATATGTATATATATATTATCTAATAAAAAAGAAATAAGTACACACTTGAGTCAATATGGTATATAATCAATACTTTAGCCCCCGTTTAGATAGAAAATTAAGTAATTCTAATATTTATGATTATTTTAATATAGATAAAGATAAATGATTTTTTTTGTTTGATTGTGTTTTGAATAATTATTGTTGAGAAACATAATAATAAATTTTTTGTTATTTGAATAAAATGTAAATAAAATATAGATAAAAGATTTATAAAATGTAAAAAAAATGATAACAATTTATTTATAAGAAATAAAAACAATTGATTTGATAATGTGCTCACATATTCTTTAGTTTGAATAAATTGGAATAACTTAATTGCTGGGGTTAGTTGTAATTCATATACCAATTAATCTTAACATACAGATTCTCATTTATTTCAATATTCTAAACACCCATTTAAGGCTATTCCGACTAATTTCCACTTATTCTAGACCATATTCTCAAACCAAATGGGAGCTTAATAACTGCGTGTACCAGAGTCATTGAAGAAAATTACAACCAAACCCTACTTTAACCTATAACCTGAGTTAAGATTGCATGGATGACTCCATTTGTAAAGCAAAAAATTGAAAAAATTACTCTAAATATAGGAAAATGTTAGACTCAATTTTTAATAGCAACTAAAACTCATATCAAACATGTTTTTATTTTTTTTTAAATAGTAAACATCGTCTAATGAAATGTATTCTTTGATAAACAGTGTATATCTCTCCATTTCGAATTGAATAAATCCATTTTTAATAAGTGTAAGAAAACATTTAATGAGAAATAGTCTAACGAAGTATATGTTTCACTAGATTTCTAATGAGGTATATAAGACTGTATTTTAAACTGAGAAAAAAAACTGAGTGTAACAACGCTTAATAGCGTCTACCAGATTTCAACATTTTCCTCAAGTCTGAAAGATAAGAATTCTTACCATCAATTTTATAAATCTCACACGATATGTTTGAATATATTTTTTTAAAGTAGTAATAAACTTATTAATTTTCCATACTTTTACAAAAAAAAGAAAGCAGAAATGCATGATTAAATAAATTGAATGTACAGATTATTATGTTTTTCATAATAAAATATATATTGATACGGTAGAATATTTACTGATTTTGATATCTGAAATTCTGAATCTGAACTGTGGGAGTAGTTGACTCTTCTGAAATTCTGAATCTGAACTGTGGGAGTGGTTGACTCTTCATGAACCATTTAAATTGTCTATTTATCATCCCCACCACACACAAAAAAAAAAAAAAAAAATCATAAATAAAGAACGCCCACCAAATCTGGGAATGATTGGATGAAATTTATATGATCTGTCACTCAGGATTGATGCATGTTATGTGGTCTTCTGAAACTCCAATTTGTTGAGAAACCTCTGCTACCATGTCACACGTATCAAGTCATACCACATCTTAATAAGAGAGTTATTTAGGCATTTTGAGGTATCAGGTTGTACATATTCGGTTCAACTGAACTGAAGTTCCAATAGTCACAAGTCATGATTCACATTTCCAGATTGAGTAAATGTCCACATATTTCAGACTTTCAGTCTTCAAAAACTAACTGGAAGAAATTCAGCAAATAATCTATCCAAAACTGTCACTAATAAGTAAACCAAATAAGCCTAATTTTCATGCCATTATCTGGTATGAGAAGCTTTAGATACAGATATAATATTCTACTGCATGAGCATAACTTATCAAGACAGTCACTCCTCACCGTGTGTACAGATATATGTATATACCTTCTTCTGGAATGCTATATTTTCACGTTATTGTATCTATGGGGTCCGATTTTTCAGGCTGTGTCCTTACCACATATTCTAACTGCCGAGTCATGGCGAAATGCATGTTATTCCAGAGCATAAATATTGAACTTTCCCCAATCCAAAGAGGGAAGATATTGTTTACTGCAAGAGATTGTTTACTGTATTAACTTGAGAATCAGAGAGTTTATATATAGCATGAACCATTTTTTTCCGCCAGAAAGACTAAGAAGATAGAAGCTGAACCACTCGACCATGGACCGTAACTCCCACACAAAGATTGATCAAGTAGCAGATCATTCAACAGAGGAACTGATTGACACAGATTGAAGACGTGATTCCACGTATCCAATATTCAGATTCTGTACCTGTTTGAACAATGTAGGCACTTGCATTTAAAAGACTGCATTTGAGATCTTCCTTGGAGGACTTTAAAAAACTGCCAATGGAACAGGATGCCATCAAACTCTGAGAACCAAAATGTTGTGAAGGTTATCATATCAACATCCATAAGAGGCCCCATAATTCCTCCAGAGACAACCAAATCAACAATAATTGATAGTTGTGTGAGATATAAATGATCTGTCACTCAAGATTGATGCATGTTATGTGCCAACTTTGGTCTTCTTGAACTCCAATTTGTTGAGAAACTTTTGCCACCGTATCACATGCTTTTATTCGCATCAAGGAACCTAATTTGAGCTTCTTTGCTGAAGATTTCCAATGATTACAATCCACCACCACCAGTAGTAGATCCAAGTAACTCAAAATAAGAGGCCATGCCAAGTTTCAAATCTTATTAGAGATTGTTATGCATTTTGACACATTGGGTTGTACAGATTCAGTTTGTTCACCAACTGAAGTTCTATATATTTCAGTCTTGGATGAACCAAGCAGGCCTAATCAACATGCTGTAATCCTGTATCAACAGCTGTAGATAGATACAGAGATAATATTTTATTGCATAAGAATAACTTAGTGACATTCTTGCTTTACTCCAAAACAATCACTACTTACCATGCCCGGAGATATATGTATATACTTTCTTCTTAAATACTATGTTATGCATATCCATAATACACATTCAACTGCCTGAGTCAGACGAAGAAATGCACGCTCTTCCAAAGTATAAACATTGAACTTCCCCAAATCCAAAGAGGGGACATGAAAACAAATCTCTCTCACTTGTTGCTAATCTCCAAGGAATTGCTCACGATACTAAATTGAGCATCGAAGAATATATTTTCCAACAGAAAGATCTTTAGCTAAACTACTCAACCGTGGGGAGTATCTCCCATTCGAGGAACCGATTAACACAGATTGAAGACCCGGTACCACATATCCAAAATTCTGATTCTGTAACTGTTTGAACAATGTAGGCACTTGCATTTAAAAAGGATAGCATTTTCACATCTTCCTATTGTAGGACTAAAAAAATCTGCCAATGGGACAGGATGCCATCAAAGAAATCTGACTCAATGAAACCAAATCCTATAAAGCTAAAGATTAACCAAATTCAACAATAATTAATGGTTGGTCAGGTCCATCTTCAATTCCCACACATACCCATCAATTATTCAACCAAAAAAACACAAAACAAAATCATGCCATCACTTGCTCAATTGAAAATCTATAATCCAACACATAAAAGTTTAAAAAAAAACACACCCACAGAAAAATGAAACAACTACAACCATATCTCAATCAAGCAGGACAGAAAGGCAATTCTTTTGACCTGTGACTTGGAATAGTGAAGTGCCTCAGCCTCCCCTCCTGCTTCACCATATACCCCTCACAAAGCAATGCCTTGGTGAACTTGTCCTCCACGGGCCGATCGCAATCGTGCACGAAAACATCGGTCTCCCCCTCGCTCCTCATCCTCGCCATCATTCCCGCCGTGTATATCGCACTCATCCTCCCTGGCGCATCCTCCATGAACCCGGTGGGAGCGTCCACCATGATCAAGTCCCACTCCACCTCATACACCATGTTGGGCAACCCCTTCAATGCCAACCTACACTTAGACTCCCTCACATCCGACAACGCCGTGCATTCGTTTTGCTTACCCAATTCGAGTAGCTCATCAGCCTGTCGAACCTTCGTGTCGTAGGCAACATGGTAGGACTCCAATTCAGGGAATTTCTTCTTGATTGTATCGATCCACGTCTTGTCTTCGTCGAGGAAGACGGTCCGGCCGCCATGGTTGAGGGCACTCCACATGAGGCTGTCATGGCCAAGTCCAAAGACAAGGAAGTTGCAAGGGGACTTCCTGTCAAGGACTTGGGTTGTGATGGAGATCTCACTGAAGGTTTGTTGTGGGGTGGTGTTCGAGGTGGTGTAGTGGGTGATGGCTTGGGCTAGTGAGGGGGGGAGCTTTGTGCATGTCGGGATAGTAGTACTAGTTGTGGGTGGTGTTGTTGTTTGGAGGAGTTGTGATTGAGATTGATGTTCTATGGTTGTTGTGGGTGGTGGTGGAGATGAGGATGAGAAGGTTGATCTTAGGATGAAGAGGAGGAGGAAGATGAGGAAGAAAGAGAGGAGGAGGAGCTTGATGTTGAAGGTGGTTTGGGCTTTGAACTTGATGGAGTGCATTTTTGTGGTTTTGATTGGATTGATGTGCTTTGAAGATGGTTTTTGAGAGGGGATTTGGGATTGGGTGTTGTAAGAAGTGGGTGGTGGTGGTGGTGGTGGAGGGGAAAGGAGAGGGGGATTTGGGGGGGAGGCTTATAGAGGTGGAACAATGGAGTTCATAGTGATTGATGAGGACAGGATAACTAATGCATAAACTTATCGGGGAAGGGCATATGGTTGGTCAATCACTCTCTAGTCTCTCATATTTTAGTATTTTATTTTTGGTGGTGGTCGGGAAGTGGGGAATCTAAATTATTTCCCCCCTAATCCAGCTGGTTTTCAGATTTTAATTGAAAAACTTTGGATACATATAAACTCTGTGTATCAGGTAAATTCAGATTTTTAAACTTGGGAACTATGGAGATTATCTGTGGCATTAGCAAGAGTCAATTCCAAGTTACATTTTTTTTGTTGTTTTTTTTTTCTTGCAACGTTACACAATCACATTTACATAATTACAGTCTTTTATTAACATTAAAACATATGATTTTTATTTATTTTATAAATGAGTATATTCAATTCAATGGATCATATATTTAACTTTTGTAAAACCACATGAAAAACGATAATATGTGGAGTGGTTTCTAACTTTTTTTGTTTTTGAAATTCATCTTTTTCAACTTTAATTTCATTTCCTTTCTTGTATTAAATCTTGGAAATGAAGTTTTTATTGGAAAAGATTTATTGTCGAAAGAGTATGAATGGTTTCTTTGAAAATTTGGCTTGAATAAGAAATGAATGTTGAAGTTAGGAAATTGGAATGGAGCAATCACAACAAAATTATATAATGATGAATTTGTACAAGTCGTATTTTCTTTGATTCTTTAATGCCCATGTGCTTTCACCAAAAGTATAAAAAAATAAATCCATGCCTAACCACACATTAGTTGCAGTTTTTCTTTCATAGTGCACATTTTTATACTCGAATATCCACTCACTAATAAACATCAAGATTTTTGGAATTATTTTCTATATTTTGATAAAATTTGGTGTCCAAGAAGACCACATCTGCTATAAATGTCAAATGTATTGTTAAAACTAACCAATGTTTTTGCTTCATGTGTGAATAAGATTTTCATGAGTAAGTCAAGCAACTCCATGTGACTCAACCACTACACCAGACATTGACGGCCCCACTCACCTAAATTTAGTACTATTCAACTTATCATAATTGTCTTATTATACTCCCTCAACATCTTCCACATCCTGGCCTGCCAACTAACTTAATCAATCTCACAAGGATCAACAAATTATATTTGTTTTATTGAATGGTAGAGATCCCAAGTCAGAATCATAATTTTGTGTCCCATAATTGATGAAGTGTTCTAGATGTGTGGATTAGGTGTCCTCGTACTTTAAATTTTGTTTAGGGCATATGTTTCCATAAACAAAATATGTAATATAATTTTGTTTATAGAAGAAATAGGTCAGTACAATTCATTAATAAAATTAAAATATGTAAGCATTGCATGTTGGAGATATGGATGAGTCAATTAAAAATAAGGATTTGTATCCTACTATTTTGAAAAGTAATTATTGTGACTAAAGTTACTTTGACTATTTGTTACGGAGTGGAACAGTTTTTCTTTCATCCTAATCTTTCACTTAAAGTGGCCCACACATCACGCGGTTGAGAAGTACTTGATTGTGATTTCAATTTATGTTACAGTAACTACCAACATCTCGGGATTAAGTGGGAGGAATCCGTAATAATGTGATTCCATAAAGATCTCATTACTGAGATTTGGCCCCTCTCTTAGCATATAGTTAGATATCACAAGCTAAAGAGAGGAATTCAAATATTTCTTTAACCCTTTTATTTTACAGGCTCCGTATCAAAAGAGCAGAGAAGAAAAGTTAGAGACACATCGTGATCGGCTTCCATTCAGATTTAAAATATGTCGATCCGTAAGTATCCGATCCTGTGAATTTAGTCTTACAATTGGTATCAGAGCATGGTTATAGAATTATTTAATAATATGTTTTAATGATGATATCTAGTTTTATTCATCATATATATATGTTAAATAATTCATTTGCTTTTGAATTATGGGTGATATAACATGCATATCGTATACGGGTTGTTTTGCTGATATGATGGTTTGATATGTTAGCATATGTTTTTTATTAAATAACATGAAATGTGCATGAAAAGTGTTCATATTCATATATACATGTACACTGAATACATCAAATCCCATATATGTTTTATTTTAATGAGGAATGCTTGACTTTAGCATACAGGGCTTCATTAATTATGGTTTGATATATATGTGTGCATATAAAATAAGCATATATATTTAATGAAATGAACCTTGTTCATATATTCTGTGTATGATTTACAGTAGAGGCCGATTGGTTATGATCATACGTTTTCCATTTGGATTTGATGATTTTATTTATTTTAATTGGCATGTCAATCGGGATTCTTAGTATGACATTTATGTTATTGTTTTAATGAAGGTTTAAATGAATGCCAAATAAATAAATAAATAAAGTCTGTTTTGGATCGGGTATGCAAAAGGATTTAAGATTTACATGTTTTGAATGGAATAAATGTTATCTCCATTTGATTGATGTAATTATTATCCATATCTTATGTTAGATTACAAAATTATCTTTAATCTAATCAAGTATTTCTGAGATCTATTAAGATATGGTTATGAATTTAAATTTTAAAAGTTTGTTATTTCATAAACCAATTAAGATGATCTCAGGATTTACAAATCTCCGGATAATGACAGTTTTGCAAAAGGAACCCTGATATTCTGTAATTTCAAGATAAAAATGTTTTTGCGAAAGGAACCATGAAATTCTGTAAATAAAATAGAAATCTGAATAATGGTACTTTTGCAAACAGAACCCTGATATTCGGGAAAATTAAATTTTAGTCCCTGAATTCTGTGAAAATTGTTATTCACATTTAGTTAAGGGAATTAAAATAATTAGTTTGTTAATATATTTTTATCACTGATGTTTAGATTTTTTGGATGAATTATAAACTCTACAAATATCATGTTAGTCATTTGTATGATTTAATTATCTTGGTGTGCATGTTATATGGTATGACATTTTATTAACATGCTTGAAGTAAAAGTTGTCATTATATTAAGATGATATAATTCATGCTTTAATATTTATGAGCACGCCAAAGCGGCCTTAAATGTTAAAATTAGTGAATTAATCATATAAAGTTAATAATGACGATCTTATTGCATTTTATAAACTGAAACATAATCAATCCCAAAGGAGGGCCAATGTGATTTAGTTATAAGATGGAGTAGAATAGTAGCAAACTTACATTCTATGTATCAATGAGTCTATGACTTGCCCAAAGGTGTCAAGACTCTTTGTTACTGAGACGTAGGATATGCCACTAGTTCTACATGTAGAATATTTTCTACCTAAATGAGTGTAGGTTTAATTGCGGTTGTAAACTCAAGCCCAAAGGAGGGGTTTATAATGTCGCTACTTAACCACTCAACCAAATAAGTATATTTAAGGATATCATATACATATTTGGAATTTATTGCATAATTTGGAATATATGCATTGAATGAATGTTATAATATGTAGCCTTGTATTTTAAAAGACGTTATGTTGATTTAATATCTGATGTGAGTCAATATTGTCCTTTTCAGCGATTTCTCCTAGTTTTGTTTCAAGTAATAACAGCAACATTCCTATCCTCAATGGATCAAACTTTACTGAATGGAAGGAACAAATCAATTTAACATTAGGTGGATGGATATGGATCTTGCGTTGAGGGAGGACAAACCTGACCCCCTCACTGCGGAAAGCACGCAAGAAGAAAAGGCCAATATGAGAAATGGGAACGCTCAAATCGACAAGCTCTTTTGCTGATGAAAGCGTATGTGGGAAAGAACATTCGGGGATCTATCCCTGAGTGCGACACAACCCAATCTTATTGGAAAATGTGGAGAAACAATTTGTTAGCTCCAATAAAGCCTTGGCCAGCACCCTAATGAACAAATTATCCTCCATGAAGTATAAAGGATCCGGAGCTATTCGTGAACACATAATGCAAATGCGAGATCTAGCTTCCCAATTGAACACACTTGAAGTAACCATTTCTGATTCCTTCTTGGTACACTTTGTTCTCAACTCTTTACCGCTCAATATGGTCCATTCAAAATTTCCTACAACACACATAAGGAAGATTGGTCAATTAATGAACTTCTGACCATGTGTGTGCAAGAGGAAGAGAAGCTAAAGCAAGAGAATATGGAGAATGTTAATTTAACTTCTCATGTGGAGAACAAGTATACTGGGAAAGGAAAATGTGTCTCTTTCAAGAAGTCAAAGAAAGCTTCAACTATTCAGAACCAAGTTGAAAGCTCAAGCTCTGGTTCCATTCAGAATCAAACCAGAATACCAGTGATAAGGTGCTTCTTTTGCAAGAAGAAAGGACACATGAAGAAGGACTGTCAGAAATATCAGAAATGGCTCGCCAAGAAAGGTAATAATTTGGCTTTTGTGTGTGAACAATTGAATATGGTTTCTGTTCCAAATTACTCTTGGTGGATTGATTTTGATGCCACAATCCATGTTGCCAATTCTATGCAGGGCTTTCTATTCCAAAGGACTCCAACTGAGAGTGAACGATGCATCATATCTGGAAATGGAATGCGTTCACGCGTGGAGGCTGTAGGAACCTTTAGATTGATCTTAGATAGTGGTTTTGTTTTAGACCTTGAGAACACTTTCTTTATTCTCAGTTATTCCCGCAATTTGATTTCTGTTGCTAGATTGGACCATGTTGGTTTCTCATTTAATTTCAATAATTGTGGTTTGTCTATTTTCATAATTCCAATTAGTTGTTCTGGAATTCTTGTGGATGGTTTATACAGACTACATCTTGATAATTCCTATCAGCAATCCCTTTTAACCTTGCATAGAAATGTTGGCACTAAGCGTGGAAGAATAAATGAAACATCATCCATGCTTTGGCATAAAAGATTAGGCCATGTCTCAGAAGAGAGAATGAGATTAGTCAAAGAGGTATACTACCTTCACTTGATTTCTCTGATTTTGGGACATGTGTGGACTGTATAAAGGGAAAACACCCAAAACCTATAAAAGAAATGCCATAAGGAGTAATGGAACATTATAATTGATCCATACAGATATTTGTGGTCCTTTTCCTCCTTGTATAAGTGGCGAAAGGTACTTTATCACATTCACTGATGATCACTCAAGATATGGTTACATCTACATGCTCTCTGAGAAATCAAAGCAATTAATGCTTTAAAGTTTTCAAGGCAGAGGTAGAAAACCAACAAAATAAAAAGATAAAAGTGGTAAGATCAGATAGGGGTGGTGAGTACTATGGTAGACACACTGAAGCCGGTAGAGCTATAGGTCCATTTGGTAGGTTCCTTGAAGTATGTGGAATTTAGGCACAATATTTCATGCCAGACAGACCTAATAAAAAATGTGTTGCCGAAAGAAGGAATCGCACTCTTTTGGACATGGTTAGGAGTATGATTAGTAATTCTTCACTTCCTTTGTTCTTGTGGAGTGAGGCCTTAAAGACTGCCATTTATTTGTTAAGCAGGATTCCTTCAAAGGTTGTACCAAAAACACCTTTTGAAATATGGACAGGAAGGAAACATAGTTTAAATCACCTACATACGTGGGGTTGTCAGGCAGAGGCTAGGTTATATAATCCACATGAAAGGAAATTAGATTCTAGGACAGTAAGTGCATATTTTATTGGATATCCGGAAAGATCCAAAGGATATAAATTTTACTGTCCTTCACTCCAAACCAGAATAGCTAAAACTGATGTAGCAAAATTTCTTGAGGATGACTTAATCAATGGGAGCGTGGAACCTCAAAACATTGAATTCGAGGAAATAGTAGAAACGACACCCGATGTTGTTGATAGTTTAATGGTTCCATATCCAATAATTCAACAATGAATTGTGAAACCACAACCTATTATTCAAGATCCACCTCATCAAGAACCTGAACCGGTAAATGATATTCCTCCTCCAGTTCAAGAGAAATTCAAATACCATTAAAAGGTCTTCAAGAGAAAGAAGAAAAGCTATATCAGATGAATATGTTGTGTATCTACATGAAGGCCATGAATTAGAAGATCCTATTTCATTTTCACAAGCCATAAATAATAGAGATTCATCTAAGTGGTACGATGCCATGAAAGAAGAGTTAAATTCTATGCAAAAGAACAATGTCTGGGATCTTGTTGAGTTGCCTGAAGGAGTTAAACCCGTTGGGTGCAAATGGGTCTATAAGACCAAAAGGGACTCTAAAGGCAACATAGAGAGACATAAAGCCAGACTTGTAGCAAAAGGTTTCACTCAAATTGAAGGCATCAACTATACAGAGACCTTCTCTCCAGTCTCTCAGAAGGACTCCCTTAGGATTATTATGGCATTGGTAGCTCATTTTGATTTAGAGTTTCACCAAATGGATGTGAAAACAGCTTTTTTTAAATGGAGATCTTTATGAGGAGGTATATATGGATCAACCCGAAGGCTTCTCGCAAAAAGACAAGGAACATCTAGTATGCAGATTAAGGAAATCGATATATGGACTTAAACAAGCCTCCCGTCAATGGTACCTCAAATTCAATGAGGTAATTATGACTTATGGTTTTAAGGAAAACATTGTTGATCAATGTATATATCTCAAGGTCAGTGGGAGCAAGTTTATATTTCTGGTTCTGTATGTTGATGACATCCTGCTTGCTAGTAATGATTTAGGGTTACTTCATGACACAAAAACTTTCTTAGCCAAAATTTTGAGATGAAAGATATGGGTGAAGCCTCCTATGTTTTAGGCATAGAGATTCACAGAGATAGATCTAAGTATTTACTTGGACTTTCTCAAAGGACCTACATCGCTAAAGTGCTTGAAAGGTTCGGCATGAGTAACTGTAAACCTTGTGTGGCTCCTGTCCAAAAGGGTGACAAATTCAGTAAAGCTCAATGTCCAAGGAATAAACTTGAAACTTTAGAGATGGAGAAAATTCCTTATGCTTCCGCTGTTGGCAGCCTGATGTATGCTCAAACATGCACTCGTCCTGACATTGCCTATGCAGTTGGATTACTTGGAAGGTATCAAAGTAATCCAAGCATGGAGCATTGGAAGGCGGCCAAAAAGATTATGAGATATCTTTAAGGGACAAAAGAATACATACTCACATATAGAAGATCAGATAATCTTGAACTCATTGGGTACTCCGACTCTGATTATGTTGGGTGCTCCGATGATTGTAAATCAACATCTGGATATATCTTCATGCTTGGTGGTGGTGTTGTTTCATGGAAGAGTGAAAAGCAAAAGGCGACCGCTTCCTCTACCATGCACGTAGAGTATATGACTTGTCACACAGCCACATCTCAAGCATTGGCATTAAAGAATTTTATCACAGAACTTCAAGTGGTAGAGTCCATCTCAAGACCAATAAAGATCTATTGTGACAACTCAGCTACTATCCTTTTCGCTAACAACAGAAAGATATACAAGGGCCTTAAGCACATTAAGGTCAAGTATTATGTTGTTAAAGAAAGGATTGAAAAGGGCTACATTTCGATTGATCATATTAGCACCGACATGATGCTTGCAGACCCTATGACTAAAGGGCTATAGCACCTACATCGTGTAAGGATCATGTAGAACGTATGGGTCTCATTCCGGATTTGAGTTTGGTGTAACATTTTATGGTTGTATTTTGGTTTATTTATGAATAACATTCATTTTGTCTTCTAGCACATTGTGTTAATAAAGTAAATGTCCATGTGGACAATAAAGAGGGACGTGTAAAAGGTTTTTTGTTATAATCTTTTCATTTAGTAGACATAAGGTTTTGTCTAAATAAAGATACTTGGTTTAAAGGATAAAATGATATTGTAATTATGGAAGGGACTACTCTACTATAATGCAGTAGAACCGTCATAATTCTTGTCATTGATTCCCTTGAATTGAGTTAAAGATATACAATCATTGGAATTGTTTTTCAAAGCGCGCGCATTCTTGTTTTTTCAAATTCAATCAATTCAGTACATCAAGTTTATTATAATATTATATATTTTTTATAAAATATTTTTCAAAAGAGAACGTGTGTTATATGGGCCAAGTGGGAGAATGTTGGAGATATGGATGAGTCAATTAAAGATAAGGATTTGTATCCCACTATTTTGAAAAGTAGTTATTGTGACTAAAGTTACTTTGACTATTTGTTACGGAGTAAGACAGTTTTTCTTTCATCTTAATTTCTCACTTAAAGTGGTCCACACATCACACGGTTGAGAAGTACTGGATGTGATTGTGATTTCAATTTCTGTTACAGTAACTACCCACATCCCGGGATTAAGTGAGAGGAATCCGTAATAGGTGTGATTCCATAAAGATCTCATTACTGAGATTTGGCCCCCCTCTTAGCATATAAATTGGATTGGATCCCAGTAGATATCTCAAATCAGAAAAGCTAAAGAGAGGAAGTCAAATATTTCTTTAACCCTTTTATTTTACAGGCTCCGTATCAAAAGAGCAAAGAAGAAAAGTTAGATATACATCGTGATCGGCTTCTATTCAGATTTAAAATATGTCGATCCGTAAGTCTTCGATCCTGTGAATTTAGTCTTACATTGCACACTAAAGTTGTAAAGAAGACAATTCCTACTTTTTATATGTTTAAGAAAAAATATCACATTAACTTTGTCACCCAAGTTTTGGTTTTGGATCCATGTGATAGTCCCAAAAATTATTAGTAGCTTTGACATAATTATCGCAGTTATAAAGCAATCCACCAAAGAAACAAAAGATTTCCTGTTTGAACCCTCCCATCAATGTGTCATAGAGTTATCAATCCTGTAGATTTGGAAGGGACTTCTTGGACCTTTCCCCTGTTTGGTCCTGTTTGGTTGGTTGAGTAGGTGGGTTATAAAATGAAAATACTCGTGAAAAACTCAAAAATATATCTTTTTGTAAATAATAATTTGGTATGATTATGTTAAGATATATGAAAATTAATAAGTTGATATTAATATTCTAGATTCCGTTGAAATTGTTTTATTCCACCCGATCTATTCCACTTGTATAAAAGTATCCAAATGAGAAAATCACATATCATCATATTTTGTAAATCAAATGACTCATATTTCAAATCATTTTTCACTATTTATTATTTTTATTCACATGTTATTCACATCGTTTTCCGTAATTTATCAATTATCAATCAAACAACAAAAAAATTTATTATTACCTTTCCCACCAAGAATAATAAAAAATACAACCAAACACATTTTTTTATTAATATTAGAATAGTTATTTATCCCTGAATAACTTATGTCACTACCTAAATAGGGTATCAACAAAGTAATTTGTGCACACAAATCTATCTAGTCACATAGTATATATGTGTATGGATGTGCGTTAATACATGATATGAGTTAGACTTCTGTTCATAGTAATTTTTTTTAGGGTTAAAGATATTTGAATCTCTATAAACATCTATAAATTCACATAAGTCCTTATAAACTTGAGATGAGACAATTACATCCTTAGAAACATAAAAAATGTCAAATACATCCCTCATGTTAAATAATTATTAGCCCATTATGGTTAAAATTAATCATGGATATGATTCTAATATTATAACATCCGCAATGTACAACATGGTGATTAACATGAACTTTATAACTTTTGAAATCACTTTATCAAAATGTAAAATTTAAAAATTTAAAAAGTTTATGTAGTATACTAAATACAATATATAAATAAAATCATATACAATTGTTTAAAATAGAAACAAAAAAACACTAACAATGAAGTAGTACACAATAATAACATCAAAATCCGCAAAAAAAAGGAAAGTGAAAATGAGTTTGATTAGGAGCAAAATGGTCATTTAAAAGATATATATGATTTTTCTATTTTTTCAGTGATTTATGTAGAAGTTTAATTTCACATAGATGAACTATTGTGAGAATATACCGTTAAATTGGATAAAAAGTTAAACTCATAAACTAAATTGACTAACCATAGCAGTTTAAAAGACTTGTTTATCTCACTCCAAGTTTGCAATGATTTATATGGGTTTATGAATGTTTACGTAGACTCAAATATCTTTAACCCCTTTTTTTTAATGAATCATAATTAATCCAAACTCCATTCCAAATACACCCAACGATCCCAACTTTTGCAAAAACCGATAAATAAGTTTTTTACTTATAAAAATTACCTTTTCAAGAATGTCATGAAAGTGTGTTTTTGAAAAGCTAGTTTCAAGAGTTGCTCATTTAAACAAATCTTAATATCAGATTAGCATTCATTCATTTTCATTATATTGGAACACCTAAAAATTTTGAATTTTGAATCCTTTGTTCCTGTGTTCATTCCTCGATAATCCAATTAAATTTCTCTTTCTATGGAATTGACTAGAATTATATTCCTAAAAAAAAATATCCTTCAAAATCAGAATAAGCAAACTGATTCGTAATATGTATTGTGTTAATTGAGTATATAGTCAGACATGGGACCGTAAAAATCGGGGACCTTTAGGTCCATGGACACTTTACACTGCAAAGCAAAAATATATAGGAATGCATATTATTTATTTTTTCCTTCTGTTTTTACTCTCAATCATTTTCATTGTCATCCAGCGCCAGCAAATGAAGCGGTTGAAAGTTGTTGAGCTTTCTCTGAACTGCCAATTTAAAAAAAAAAAAAGTTAGGTTTAAGTCATATTAGGTTCAATATTCCTAACTTTATTTGAGCTTGCAAGTATGGTATATGTGCTACCTAGTCACTTTGTCTGTACACACATGTCGCCGAAACTGTTGGAGTAATCAATCATAAATTAATCATGGGTCTCACCTGTTTCCAGGTGGGATTTCATAGGTCATTGTTGTAAAAGAAATGCAGGAACATAGAAAGATGATTGAAGTTTAGAGGCACAAACAGTGGCGGGGCTAGGATACATGTAAAGGGAAAGTCTAATGTTTCTTATGTAAATATTTTCTAAAGTTATACCATTATATATTTTTTAATTTCAATAGCATAAATTAAAAAAAGAATATGTATAAAATGAAATAAAGGTATTCATATAAAACATATCACTGAATAATTTTAAAAATATAATTATCATATTTTAAAACAATGTGTCAAATTTATTGTTAGCTTTCAAACATTTTTTTTCTTAGAATCTATAACAACATAATCTCCTAATTTATGAAACATATAGATTAGCATCATTAAAAATAAGAAATAAAATAATATTTTTTTATTCAAATTTAAATTGATAAATAGTTTACCGATTGCAATTGTCCTCAAATCTAATCTAATTGCTTCTTCCTTCTCTAAATCTAATGCATAAGGTAAATAATCATTATCTAATGACAAAAATTATATTTGATTATTTTATATATTTACACAAATATTGTAAATTTTAAATAAATTAATAAAAATGATAATAAGGTAAAAGGAGAAAAAATTAGATATCTTTGAAACATTGATAGATGGGAGAAGATTGACGATTCCCAATTGTAGGACGGTTAATGGATAAAAAAATAAAAATTAAAGATTTTAAGAGATGATAATTAATATTAAGAATGATAGAGATAAAAAAATAAAATAAAAAATTTAAAAATTTATTTTTTTGAAGATACATGGATGGAGATGCCGAGGAGTGCGGTCCATGACCGTACAGACCGTGCCACTGTTAGATTTATTTTCTTTTGTTTTACGTGGAGCCATGGAGGGGAGGATTAATTATATAAAAAGGGTTGACTGCGGTGTGTCCTGGTATGAATAGTGGATCATGGGTTTATTTTTTTTTAGCGTTGATATACACAGTCTTTTTTATTGTCACATATATTATGATAACATAGTATATACTGCATTATCATAGTATGAGTCATATCATAGTATATGAACCAATTTTTTTTTCTTCATTTCATTATGAAAAAAAAATACACTAATGTATCTCAATATATACTTCATTTTATATAACAACATGCACGTCAAAAGGTGAATGTATGATTTTAAAAAAAAAACAGGATATAGACTACAATTGGGGCTGCAATGGGCGTTGTGTGTACTTTTTTTATTTTCTTTTTTAATTTCTTTTTTCATGGTGCCATGGTGGCCTGGGCTGGGCGGGCTGTTGCTGACTTCTTCTTGCTGATGTGGGCTGGGCCTATGGGCCATGGGATGGGCCCTCATGAAGTTTCTAAAAAAAAGAGGAGGGCCCCACGCCCGGACGCCCCCAGTCCCATAATGGCCCCGCAACTGGACGCGAATGTTGGCTTTCCTTAAAGTGTTCTTTGTCCTTCCTTAAAGTGTTCTTTGTCCTTGCTTATTGAGGGTCAGACTACACCCCTCCATGATACAACAACCTTTTAGAAATTATGGTATGGAAGAAGTGAACATGCGCAGGGACAACAGATGCTAAGTGCACTTAATAATGCATTTTATGTGCCCGTTTTGTATGTACGCTTATGCGCGTACGTGTATGTAGATCACTTTTCTTTTGTCTTTTTTAGACACTACTCTATGAATGACCATTATATAAATTGAAAAGTTCTTTTCTCAATTTCATAGACCCTATATGTCTATCTATATAGTAACATGAAGTATCTAGTTTTCAAATTTGTTTCTTTGTAACACTTTCATTTATGATTTACCCTTAATTTGTTATGATTATTATTTTTCGATGAAGGGGTAAGAAAAGAAAAGAAAACGATAAGATGTTCATCAATTCTATTTTATTCAAATCCACAAATATTTTATTTCAAATATAAATTCTTATAATCATTATGGTATCAATATAAAAAGTATGATATCATATTTAATATTATTAAAATTATAATATCCTGAATTTATATTATTAAAAATATAATATCATTTATGAATCCTTTTAGCCTTTTTTTTCAGTTTTGGTTGTTTTGCTTCCAAGATGTGGGAGTAGGGTTGTGCATTTTTTTTGTTTCTCTTTTTATTTGTTTGGATCCAACTTTAACCAATCTAGTTTAACTAACAAAAAAAAAACCCACTCTACCCAGCCTACTTTGTGTATATAAAGAATCCCATGGTCCCTTCGAAGTTCCACAAAAAATTGAAAAAAAAATTTGGTGAGTAAGAAAATACTTGAAAGTTGAAAAGGTAGCCGAATTATTTCTAAATCCCAAGCTGAGGGGAACTCAAGGTTTCCCTTCTCTATGTCTTTCTTTTAATTGATTGATATAATATATCTTGATCACATTTTTTTACCTAAAAAGGGAAGAAGGCGGTTTGAAAAGCTAAACGCTGAAAATGTGTTTAGATCCGAGTTTGGGGATTTTTAACTTTTCAAATGCAGAATTTTCCTAAACTCAGATCCAAACGGGACCTTAGTTATATTTGATTAAAAATTTTGAAAATAATTTAATTCTTGATATTTTTCATATAGATCCTAAAAAAATCACATTTTAACAAAATATCTCTGATGGTTTATTAATTCCAATAATATTATCCAAAATATCCCTGGTTCAGGCAGGGGCCGACTACTTGGAGTTAGCTGTCAGGCTCGGGCGACTAGATTTAACAACTCGCCTTGCATTATTACCTGCCATACGTCCCATCTCTGACAAAGGCCAGTTACCTGGATTGAGCCGTCAAAGAAGGGCAGCTAAACTAAACAATCTGCCACAATTATCAATATCAAATGTCAACTCACATCTTTAGGAAGCGGTTGGGGGGCAGGTTGTTGATGCTAGCCGTTGGGGAGAGACTGCTACATTGGAGTAGCCGTCTCGATTCTGACCTTTTAATTTTTCTAAGTGTTTGGGCCAAGTCTTCTTTCTTCTTTTCTCCCCCTAATTTTCCTAAGATAGTATTTCTATATGGTCCAAAAGTATTTGATTTTAAATACTATTTGAGGTAATTTTTTTTCTTTTGAACGGTCAAAATTAGGATATCTACAGAGCCATCAGAATCTGGAGCAACAGATTCACTAAGATCTAGTTATGTTTGGTTGCCTCAAATTAGTGCACTTTATGATTTAGATTAGTCTATTTCAGGATCGGTAGACGCGATATATATATATAGTATTGATTAGCTTTGTTTGTGTGTCCTCGGATTGGAGATGAGTGGGCTCGAGTATCATTTATATCTTCAAAAAAATTATAGTATTGTATTCATGTATTAGAACCTTTTATTTATAAAGTATGACATGATATTTTCAATATGAACTTGTGAGCTTGTTTACTTTATTATCACATCTTTGTGTGAATATGACTCATGCTTTGGATTTATACATGCTCAGCTTTTTTTTGTTTTGAGAATGTGTTAGGTAAATATATTGCATACGTGTGGGTTGTCTGGGTGGCAACGTCTAGGTGGGCGTTTGACTACGTGACTGTCGGTATGGGTTTTTGGCAGCTCCCAGCTTGTGGGGGCCTCCGAAGAATGGCATGTGTGGGTTTTCCAGAGGTTCAGATCCGTTAGTGCCTCGCTGGTCCGGTCAGATCGTCTCTTGGAAAAGGAAGGGGCCGTGGTTGGTTTGGTTCCTTGCTGAGGTGCTCGACAGCTCCTCAAGAGGATTCAGGGGTGGTTGTGATCACCGCCTGCTTTCTCAAAAGCTGAAAAAGTTGGTGTTGCTGTTGATCGGCTTCACGGGGGTAGATTGTGGATTCTCCGTTCTGAGACATGGCCAGCCATACATAGAGGTGAAAATGGGGAATCCTTTTATGCTTTGGGGACTTGACAAATGAAGGTTTAAAGGACAGGAGGGTGAAAGTGGGGGTTAGCTAGTAGGGTTTAGCCGCCTAAAGGGGGATGGCTAGTGTGTATTAGCCGCCTGAGACTTGGTTTTATTTGGACAAAATCTGGTAGGGTTTGGTTTGGGTCTTGGTTGAAGTTAAACTAGGTTTAACCAGGGTTTTGGAGATGGTTTTTAGAGAGTGAAACTTAGTGGGAAATATGTATCTCTCTCTCTCTCTCTCTCTCTCTCTCGGATTTTCAAGTAGTGGTGTGGATGATCAAGTGAGTGTTGTAGTGGATTTGAAGGAGACTTGGTTTTATTTGGACAAAATCTGGTAGGGTTTGGTTTGGATCTTGGTTGAAGTGAAACTAGGTTTAACCAGGGTTTTGGAGAAGGTTTTTGGAGAGTAAAACTTAGTGGGAAATATGTATATCTCTCTCTCTCTCTCTCTCTCTCTCTCTCTCTCGGATTTTCAAGTAGTGGTGTGGATGATCAAGTGAGTGTTGTAGTGGATTTGAAGGATGCTTGATGAATGGAAGAAGTGTTTGGACCCCCCCCCCCTTTATAGTAAAAATGGGGCAGGAGAGTGTTCACTGGACAATAGATCAAATTGGATACAAGGGTGTTTGATTTGACCCTCATTAGATCTTTGTGTTTCTGACAATTGTCCAAGTGAGGGGTGGCTACTCTCAAGATGCCTCCCCTATGATGACATGCCAAACGTCCAATATCTGACAAATGGTGGCTTGAGGCAGTTACTAGGAGTAAGTTGTCAGAGAAGGGGTGGTTAATTGTAAGAAACCACTGTAATCATCAGCATTAAATGTTAATTTTATGTCCCATATTTGAGAAGCGGTTGGGGGACGGCAAGTTCAAACTAGCCGCCTTGTTCCTGCCCCTTTAAATTTTCTAAGTGTTGGGGGCCAAGGTTTCTCCTTCCGGTTTCTTTTCTAGATGTGTTCTCTCTCAGGTTCCAAATATGGTCATTTTATAAATATTACTTGAAGTATTTTCATTTATTTGTATGGTCAAAATTAGGGTGTCTACAGTGGTGTGATCCGAGAATGTAGATCCAAAGTTTTATGTGGTCATGTCTACGTGGCCATGCCTGTGAAAGGTCTCGCGAGCTAGGTGCTGCGAATACGGGCATGCATATTCATTGTGTTGTATGCAATCATGTAGATAAGATTATATATATGCTAGTATTGCATGTCTTAGTGATTGCTCTTGTATATTTTCTTTTGATAAATTACATGTCTCGTGAGCTTGTTATTATTATATTATTTTGAGTATAAATTTGTTAATGAGATGATGAAGGTACACTCATTGAACATGTTGTAGCTCACCCCTCATTTTTTCAACATTTCATATTAGCTTGAAAGGGTTGTCGATATCTGTAAATACCCCAATTTTGACTGTCCAAAGAAAAGAAAATTACTTCAAGCAACATTTTAGAATGACCACATTTGGATCAAATGGAAAACTATTTTAGGGAGCTAGAGGAGAAAACAAGGAAGAAAACCTGGCCTAACACTTAGAAAAATTTAAGGGCCAGAAACTGGACGGCTACTTCAAAGTAGCCGCCCCTCCTCCGACGGCTAGAATGAACAAACCGCCCCACAACCGTTTCTAGAGATGGGACATAAAGTTGGCATTTAATGCTAATGATTGCGGCGATTTGTTCCATTTAGCCACCCCTTCTCTAACGGATTACACCTAGTAACCGCCCCAAGATACTGCTTGTCAGGGATTGGACATATGGCAAGACAAGATGCCGGCGGATTCTTCAAACTAGCCGCCCATGCCCCAACGGCTAAAACCAAGCAACCGCCTCCTGGACAAATCTCAGAAAAACAAAGATCTAATGGAAGGTGAAATCAACCACCCTATTATCCAATTCAATCTATTGTCTAGGGATAACTCCCCTACACCATTTTTACTATAAATAGGGGGGGGGGTTCAAAACCTTTTTATCATTCATCACAATCTCAATCAAGCATCATTCAAACTCCTACTACACCACTTGAAAATCTTTTGGGAGAGAGATAAAGACCCCATTTGAGAGAGATGGAAACCTATTTCCTACCAAATTCCACCCTCCATAAACCCTCTCCAAAATCCTGGTTAAATCTAGTTTAACATCAGCCAAGCCTAAACCTATTTCACACCCAAATTCTGCCCAAATTGAATAAGGTCCCAGGTGACTAAATCAAACCAGCCGTCCCCCACCATGCAGCTAAATCCAACTAACTGGCCCTCACTCCCACCTTTTAGAAACCTCTCGTTGTCAAATTCTCTACAAGCAGAAAGGATTCCCCTTTTTCACCCCTGTGAACGGCCGATCGTGTCTTAGAGAGGAGAATCCACACAATCTACCCCTGCGAGGTGATCAACAACAACACCAACTTTTTCTACTGTTTAAGAAAGCAGGTGGCAATCACACCAACTCTTTATCCTACTGAGAAGCCGTCGGGCGACTCAGCAAGGAAACCCCCTTTCGAGTGGTGATTTGACCAGGCCGCGAGACGGATCAGATCCAAACTTTCAGAAAACCCACCCGAAATCCACTATCGGCAATCTCGAGGAGGTGTTGGAGATCGAAATTCGTGGTTGGCGTTAGGAGATCATGTTCGTTCATTCGTTCGTATACTCGTTTCGCAGGTCTTCCAATAAACCCTCTTTATTAGCATGTAGTGGATCCCTTAGACCCTTAGTTTTCTTTCAGTATGTTAAATGCAATCTTTTTTGTACTCACCTATGTTTATGATGAATTATGTTTAGAGCCTGGTTAAGTTTTATGGTATGAATGGTTGAATAAATGTTAGATGATTGAAATTTAGTTTTAATTTAGAATTCTTTGTTTTGGTGATTTAGATTAACGCAACTGGATTTCATGCTTCAAAACAGAGTCATGGATTCAGGGGCATTGCAGAATGGTATCAAAGTTTATCCATTACGCGATAATGGGTGTGGCCCCACAGGAGGACATGTGGCTCTTTAAGGGGGATGATTGTGACGCCCGGCCCGTAGAGGGAGACCTAACAGTCCCAAGAGACCCATGGATTGGGCGAGGGTGAGGTGTTTAGTACCACGTCGCATAGTAGGAGGAGATGATATGTACTTATATACGAGCACAACTTTTACATATCAAGATGCGTTTTAAAACCATGATCCCAATTGGGGGCAAAACTAATAATTTCTTGCTGTGTAAGCCTACGGCATTAGCAATAGGTTTTTTATTTTTAAGTTCTCATAAACCGTAGGATTTAGTGATCGATCCCTCACTTCTTTATATTTTTGTTTTGGTCCACAGATTTAAATGATATATTCCTTTTTAGTCCTTCCCGGAGACTAAAAAGAAAATCAAATAATTAGGGACAAGTCTCTCCCAAGGACTAAAAAGGAATATATCATTTAAATCTGAGGACTAAAACCCAAATATGAATAAGTGAGGAGCCGATCACTAAATCATATGATTTAATCATATGGTTTATGGAGACTTAAAAATAAAAAACCCTTAGCAATATTGTATGACTTCAAATGTAAATAACACATGATATGATATCAATGAAATAAAACCCAAATGTGAGATTCTCATGAAAATTAAAATATATAACCATAAACATGTATTTTTCATGAAAATTCTACCTCACACATGAATCCTGAGCTTGAGATGAAAACTCAACCCAAAAATTGAATCTTAAAATCAATCCTAATCATGAATATTTTTTCATAAAATTTCAACCCAACCCAAGAATCCTAAGCACGAGATTAGAAATCAAACCTAATGAAAAGAATGGTATGAAAAAAAAAAAACAAAGATAAAAGCTAGATTTGTGATCTGCCCTTTCTTGATGTACCCATGGCTTGATTAGGCAAACTTTTTGTGCTATTTGTGTGTAAAGAAGATAATTATGCTAACTACTGAAAAAGCATATAACTATTGAAAAGCATCTAAAAGCATTGTACACAAAGAAAGAAGGCTTCACTAATACCTTCGTTTAGATCCCTAGATATGGCTTTTACCTTGACCCAGAAAGAAGGCGACCTCCGCTTCGTACACATTCTACTTACCCTACGAAGCGGTAAACAGGGAGAGAGTGCTAGATCGGCGATAGAGACAACGGTGAGATAATGGTGCAAGAGAGGATCGACGAGGGAGACAAATGCTCACTGAGAGGTAGAATGTGCGTAAGAGGGAGGGAGGGAGATGAAATGAGGGTTTAGAGTTTTCAGTGATTTGAATGAAAACAGGCATGACCCCTTATATGGGCCCGCACCCAACATGGCCCATCCCTCCTGGCCCTAAATGGCTGGGCTAATATGGTCAGCCACATTAGCGACCTTTAGAAACTTATCAAAATTGGAAAAGATCCTTGAAAATTGATAAATCCCCTTAGGTCCCTATCTTATTAGATAATGTTTAATTTAGTCTCTCTAGTAACCAAAATTAACCAGCTTTGTAGTTAACACTAACTATATATGATATTATAATACCATTTTAAAATTTACTTTCTTTCTTTGAAAAAATCAATGTAACTCCCTAAAAATTTATGAAAATTGAAAAATGTCTCTAGAAAATTAGTAGATGCCTTAGAAATTTATTAAAATTCTTTATTATCATAAATCATTATTTCTTCTCCTAATCTTATCTTAAGATTTAAATAGATATTATATTTTATAAATTTTATGTAAAATCATATTCTCTAACAAATTAATTAAAATTAATTTGAAAAGAATCTATATTATATATTCATCAAATCTAATTAAATCTAAATAAATCTATAGTTTTAATGCAAATATAAATAATTTTTTACATAGGATTTCAAAATCAGTTTTTATAATGAAAATACACAATTCTCTAACATTAGGAGGCTTCTCAGTGGAGGTGATAAGGGCGTTCTTGGTATTTTTGTGTTTAAAGGGTATTTCAATTGTAAAAAGGACTGATTTAGATTTTAATTTTAATAGTTTTTTAGGGACTTACTCAGATACTGTTATAAGAGACTCCGTTAACCAAAATGGAATATTCCTATAATATATTACTTGCACTAACAAAATATTAATTGAGGGACTAAAACCATTAACCAGAATAAAAGATATGAACCTAAGAGATGATTTTATAAAAAATAATTTCTGCTTTTTTAAAGTTTTCAGATAGTTATATCAAATTTTCCTCTAAAATAAAATAGTAAAAACACGTGTATTATATTAGATTTTAAAATTAAAATTATGAGTAATTATATTCTAATATTTTTTTAGGATTTAATTAAATTGCGTATCTCGAATTGATGCGATAAGATGAGATGGTCAAACCCGATTCCCCTCCAACCCTACTGAGAAGTGAGAACTCACCCCGCGCGCCCGCGCGCGCGCACACGAAACAAACGCGCACTTTGTAAGCCAAACAAAAGACAAACCATCATTTTGAAACATCTCGGAAGAAGAAGGAAAAAAAAAGGCCCCAAAACGGCACACATGAGGTTCATAGTGAGCGCGCGATGCGGGAGGGCGCGCGCGGGCGTCCTCCATGCGATGGACGGCGGTGGTCGATACCCCGTAGAGACGCCATCGCTCCTCCTCACCACGCGCAAGGGCCTTCCTGCTTTCATCCCCCGCGACCTCCTCCTCAGCTCCTCCCTCCCGTTCTTACCCGACTCGCGCCTCCTCCACGTCAGCCCCCTCCACTTGTAAGTCTCTCCAAATCGAACCCCTTCTTGACTTCGTCATTGATTGTTGGGTCGGTCTGTGGTGATGGGGTCGCGTTCATGATGTTTAGTGAAATGCCTGAAAGAAAAAAAGGGTTTTGTGTGCAGTTATTCCTTGATATCTAGTCACCGGAATGCAAAACATCAACCTAACATAGCTCTTCTTGCATCCATACTTCAGCCACAATTTACTCTTGATCAATGAATGGGTTGCATTTCGGAGTGGGTAGGCCTTAGTTGGTGAGAATGCTTATGCTGTTGGAAGGGATGTGATGCAGCTATGAAGAATTTTTTTATTATTATTGGAAGACGACATGTTCCTATTCCATCCATTTGAACCACAATTTATTGGATTTCTGATCATCTAATACTAAATTATAATATCTTTGTTCAATTTTTTTTTTTTGGTGTGGTTGCAGTGTACTGTTTGTGTTACATACTCTTGTTGTGGAGTCCGGGTGACTGACATGTGTTTCATCTTTTGAGGTTGTGAGTTTGTTTTTGCATTTATTTTTTCGTTCAGCATAGAATGCCCTTCACCAAAAACCATTTCAAAGATTGGAGGCTTGCACCGGATGTTGGGTTTACAGGGCTATTTCTTCATAGCCTCCCCAAGGGATTCCATTCTATGCCTGCCAGAATCTAATGGGACTAATAAACTTGGAGCTTCCTTTGAGACACCTTGTGGCCGCCGTTTGGTAAATATTTTACCTAACATTGTATTAATTTTTTTTCAGTTTCATTAGTCTAATGTTAAGCATTTTGTTTTATGTTTAGGTAAAACCTGCAGAATACATGTGCATGATTTCCTCCCTAAAACCAGACATGTGGGCTAGTCTAGCAGATGAGGTGCCTTCATGGGTTTGTGATAAAAGGAACAAAACTTCTGTGGATCGAACTGTTCGTTGGCTTGATGAGTGTATTGATCTCGATACGGTATATAATGATTATGGTTACACTCCAATTCATTTTAAATTTAATTAGGAAGTTCTGTGTGGGACTGTGGGTTATATTACACAATAGGCTACGTAATTCTTTCAAATTTATATTATTTGCCTGCCAAATAAAACCCAGGAGGTTGGGAAAAATATATTGGGAGCCATTGTGGGAGGTTCAAATGTAGAAGAACGCAAGCGTTGTGCTACTGAAGTAGCCAGGAGAAATGTATCAGGTCAGTCAAGTCTTCTTGATTATGAACTGCCTTTTTTTCTTTTTCCTTTTTTTTTTTTGCGGGTGGGGTGGGGGTTGTAAATTTTCTTATGAAGTATGAACTGTCCTCGTCCTCCAAGATATTTCTTCAAGTTTCGACTAGCATCTATTTTTGAATTCAATCACTTAAAGCAGAAAGTCCAAGAGGAGTTGTCTTTGCACCTATAGTTTCACTAATCAGTATTGATCGTGAAGGAATATTTGAATGTTGTCGGTCTGGATACCATGGGCAGTTCTGTTCTGTCTGAGGCTCTCTTTTTGCAAATATATTAGCGCTTCAAGTCACTTAACTGATGTTATACATTATTAGGCTATTGGATTGGAGGCTTTGGTCTTGGAGAAAATTTTGAAGAACGCCCTGCTCTCTTGAGTGCAGTTACGGTAAGACCAGGAAAAAGGACACTTGTAGAAAATTCTTTCTGGCATTCATGCTGTGGAAAAGTAGTTTGCACATTTACTTCGGGGTGACACTCATCAATAAGTTCTTTATTAAGTCCCTGTTTGGATAGCGGAATTGAGTTATTCTGGATATATAACTATGTCAGTATAGATAACAAATCTACATGAATAACAGATTTTCCGTTTGGTTGTGTTTTTTTTATTCTCATTGGAAAACGTAAGAATACAGGTTGAGTTGTTTGGTTGATAAAGAATAAAATATAAATAAAGTGTAAAAAAATTGATTTGACATGTGGGCCCTTTGATGTATAAGAGGTGTTGATAGGTGATTTGATGTGATAAGATGTAAAAAGTTGATTTGACAGTGGGCCCATGAGAATAGATAAAGTGAGTATAGCTTATCCTAGGGGTTACTTAGAATTGTTATACTCTCTTATACTCGTTTAAACTGGCTTAGTAATACCAAGTTATACCCTGTAAACAAACAACCATTTTTCCTATTCATTCTTATACAACCCTTATACTACCCTTATACTCGCTTATTCGTTTCCCAAATGGGGGTTAAGAGATTGATTACCTGAACCTTCTTGTATTCCACGCCTACTAGAAGGACCATGTGATGAGTTTATTTCTCTATATAAATATATGTTGATACTTTATTAGATAATGCGTTTTCATTTAAATTTCTGTTTTTTTAACTTGTGTTACATCTTTTTGAAGACTGATGCCCTAGTTTGGCACAGAACCATGTCAGCTGCAGCCATGCTTATGCCTTTGTTGTATGATGTTAGGCATGTTTCATACCTGATTGGGTTGAATGATGGAAAATTGTGGGTTTTGGATCCATCTATTAATTTATTTGTAATTTCTAACACTATGTTTTCAGGATAACCTACCTGAGGAAAAGCCACGCCATGTAACTGGGCTCGGGCTTCCAGGTACTTCAATCAAGTAACCAAAATTCTAGAGTATTTTATTGAACATTGTCCATGACATTTGAACTTGTACTGATGGATGATTATAATTTATTTCAAACATAAAAATCTTGCCTTTTCATCTTTTCTTCTCAGAAGAGGTCTTGGATGGTATTGCTGCAGGCGTTGATCTCTTTGACTCCACGTGCGTAGACAGTATATAAATTCCGAGTCCCTCACTTCCCCAAATATTCTGAATACCTCTCACCAGAGGTTGTGATATATTTGCAGATATATTTATCATCTTACTCTTGGAGGCTTTGCGGTTGTCTTTCCTCTCAATAGAGATGAAATTTTGGATTCTGTAGTTTGTGATGTAGGTAGTGATGGTGCAAAGATAAATCTGCGTGCAACAGTTTACAGGTGTAACATCCCTCTCTGTCTTCATGGAATATCTTTATAGTTACTTTCTGAGAATACTAAAATAGGAACTACTATGACCTAATTGTAATACTTTAGTGCTTCTTTTCACATTGTTTTATCTTTACTTATTTTTTTCATGATCGAGTTTAAGAACTATTTTTTGAGCATTGATTCTTTGAATTGTATGCAAGGACTCTCCCGAGATGGGAAATAGAAAATATAGATATAATTATGTTTGTCATATTATTCATCACAATAGCGGAGTATCTTTGTTAATTGCACTATACATGGTTTTTCTCTGGCTCCCTTTCTGGCATGAATATTGGATTGACAGGCACTTTTGACAGTGCTCCACGTTTTTTTAATGTTATCACTCAACCAAAAGCTCAACACATCATTGTTGTCATAAATTTATGACTGTTAAATGAATTGATTTAACAAGGTTTTGATTTTTGTTAAATATGTGTATGTCGCACGAGTATATTTACATTTAATGGTGCTTTCTATCACATACATTAGCAACTTGATATCGTTGTTCATGTGTTGCTTCAAATCGTTATGATTGAATGAAGTTCTCCATCTAACATTCATTTCAAACAATTAACTAAATATATTTTCTCTGTTTCTGCACTTCCTGTATTTTTCCATTCAGGAAAGACACATCACCAATTGCGAACAACTGTAGTTGCTACACTTGCCAGAATCACACACGAGCCTACATAAATCACCTTCTCAATGTCCACGAAATGTTAGCTCAGACGCTATTGGAAATGTAAGTACATTCTTGTCTAACCCATCTCATTTGCATTAAATTCTCCTATGAATTTCTCCCAATGATGAATAATTTCAGACACAACACCCACCACTATATGGGTTTCTTCCGTTCGATAAGAGAAGCCATCAAGGCTGGTGAGTTTGATGAGTTCTACCAGAGATTCATCGATAACAGGCGGGGCAACCTCACTCTTGCTGCAATGTCGTTATGACCATCTCTTCTTTGATCTAACTCAAAACAACTGGGATTATGAAGGATAGAATACCTGGATCTTCAAGAGTGGGGGCCAGGCCAAACCAGAATCTTTTTCTTGATATGCAAATTCATCCAAGGCCGGGGCATTTTTGACATGGGATCCAATCAGTGCTGAATCTCCAATGAGGGATTAAACTATGTCCAAAATTATTACAAGACTCATATGCTAAACATTATGTTTGGAAATGTGAGCCTAAGGATTGGTTTGCCCGGATGCCTTATCATTCATTGATAATTTGATAGTTTTGTTGGTTCTTTGTTGTATGCTCTGATAAAATATTGTTTTATAGTTGATCATCACTGTTAATGTGAGATCATTCATTAACTAGTTTGTGTTTGGTTGCGCGATTGTAAAATTGATTCTGTAGGAAGCTCGTTTTCTCAGCTTTTTGAAATCGCAGCTTTTGGGTATTATTGCTTAAAATCTGTGTGCAGGAAACTGTTACCATAAAATTATTTGGTTGCATGATTGCAAACACATCTTCCTGTAATCGCAAATATTGCGCAATTGCGTAACCAAACGCATACATTGGAGGTCCGTAGTTGGGGGATTATTTGGATTCTGGATATGTAAGAGGTGATTTCCCCTTTTAGGGGTCCCTGATTCAATACCTGACACATTGGGGCACAGGTAGGAAAAAAAGGTTTTACAGCCTGTTTTGGTTCACAGTCTGGGTCATATTGACACTAAAGCTTGTCAACGGATCGGATATTTAATATATGTATTCTATTCTAATCAACTTTATGTAGTAATTGGATGACTACATAAAGTTTCTTAACATCAAAATTATTAAAACATTATGATAATAGAATTTCATTTATACTTATATAATAGATATCATCTCCGTAGTAAAAATCAAATGTAAATATATTCAAGGGCGCATGTGCAATCTAAACAATCTATGCTATAATAGTTACTCATACATGCATAATAAAATCTTCTCCAAAGGCTTCCTTTACATCTTCATTGCTCATTATTGTCACATAAAACTTTTTTTTTTTTAAAAGTAAGTATTCGACGCTTTCAAAGTCCCATTTTTTTTGCTATTTTTTATTCTTTAATTAAAATGTTAAAGACATTTGAGTCCCTGTAAACATCTATAAACCCATATGAGTCCTTACAAACTTGAAGTCGGATATACAAGTCATTTAAACTACTATGGTTAGTCAATTTAGTCCATCAATTAATTTTTTATCCAAATTAATAGTATATTCTCATAATATTACATTTGTGTGAAATTAAACACACAAATCACAGAAAAATAGAAAATTTATATATATCATTTTAAATGACCATTTTGCCCTTGATCAAACTCATTTTCACTTTCTTTTTCTTTTACGAATTTTGATGATTGTTGCTACAACTCCATTGTTTTTTTTTTTTTGCTTCTATTTCAAACAATTGTAATTGTGATGATGATTTTATTTATGTATTTTATTTAATAAATTATAGATATTACTTAGACTTTTTATTTTACATTTTGATAGGGTGATTATACAAATTAAAAAGCTCATGTTAATGACTAGGTTGTGCATTGTGGAGGGATGGTATAATAGTAAAATCACTCACATGGTTAATTTTAACCATGATGATATAATAATGATTTAATAATAGGGATGTATTAGATATTTTATATGTTTCTGGGGATGTAATTGTCCTACTCCAAGTTTAGAAGAACTTATATGGATTTATAGATGTTTACAGGGACTCAAATGTCTTTAACCATTAATTAAATTAACACACAACCCGCCATCACCAAAAAGAAATTATCTAAATCATCTAAAACAAACAATCATGCATTTATAAATATAAATAAAGAAAATTATATAATTATATTCATGTGGAGTTTTTTTAACCAGATTCTTAAGTGTAAAACATTAGATAATGACATAAAAGCATAATAATCTAAATATATTTCAGATCCAATTACTTAGAATTCTAGAGTGGGCCCACCACTCACATCTCTAATCACTATAAAGCATCAGCTAATCAAACCCACAGCAAACAGTAACTGAATTCAGCAAACAGATAAATGTGAAGGTTACCAACAGAGGGGAAGTTAATAGAAAGGCATTAATGATGACCTTTCCTTTCACAGTATGGATTAGGCCTAACTTGAACTGCCACAGCTCTTTGATTCAAAGCTCGAAAACTCTGCAAGAGGTAATTGGTGAAAGAACCATCAGAAAGCAGTACATATCAATATAACATAGAAGTCCATGGCAGTCAAAATTTCACAAGTACGATAAATTATCAGATTATGTTATTTATGTTATGATAAATCCATAAGACATTCCTAGAATTCAAAGACAAATGAGAATCTCAAATTCCAAAATCTGACTTTAAGAAACCTCAAAATTGGCTTGAAAAGAGAACTACACAAGCAAGATCATTGCTGGCTGGGGAAGCATATATAATGTATAGAAAGCTCTCAGTGAACTAAATTTTTTTCTTCCAGGACATCAACAGGTTCTACACAGTAAACCAAATTATAAATATGAACTTCTCAACCTAATTTATAAATTGATTAAACAAAACATAATCAATTAGCCTCGTAGAGCCAAAACACATGTGAGATCAAATAGGTATTAACGTATTGTAATTTTGGACAGGATAAAACATCTCAAAACAAGTGAAGAAAAAGATGAACATGTATGATAATTATTTTTTTTCAATTATTGGTAGAGGAAGATGAAGCATCGGCTGGGGAAGTGTTTTGATAATAATAAATGATATTAATAAATATTTTTGGTTATTAAATAATAATAATTGATTTAATTTCTCAATTTATTTGAGATTATCATTTATTGAATTTCATCGGGTATTTGAGATTGTAATGGGTTTGAAGAATTTGTTAATGCTAAAATGGTTGTGTGGATGGATTGTCATGGGATTAAAGGAATTGGGAGGGGTATAATAGACAAATAGACTTCTTTTTTTATGTTCAATAGCGTTTTATATAGTGATATAGATATGTAGGGTTTAGATATTTTTTAAACCGAATACATTGATATACATATCCGCACTCTGGATATTCGAATATTGAATATTTTAATTTTTTGGATATGAATTCAAAACAGATACAATTTTTTTTCTAGATAATTGACAGACTTAATTGACACAACCCAGATGTCTAGTACTATTTAGTGGCTTAACACTTGTGTCACTCCTTTCTGGACTTTTACATAAAAAAGTGAAAATACCGGTTGTACAAAAATGACTTATTAATGAGTTGATGACACTCATCAGGAATTGAAAGTTTTTGTCATAGTAAGCACAAGTAAGAAACATGAAATGTTAGGTTTATAAAAGTTTCACTAAATGAAATATGGTTATGAGAAAAAGCATTTTGATTAGTGTGCAACGACATATTGATTTGATATTTTTTATGGTTTTTATTTTTATTTATAAATGTTTAATAATTGAGTGAAAATTTTAATCTAACACTCATTAATGTATCAAAAAAAAAATATTAAACCTTAGTCATCCAGGAGGTCGAGGTGTAACTCTTCCACCTCGCTAACTGAAGGGATGTGCGACAAATCAGATATTTATTTAAATTTGTTTTTTTGTACAAAGATCTTCTGCAGAAGACGACACTTAATAGGAACATCTAAAGAGAATTACAAACAAAATAAAACAACGAACATCCTCCCATCCAAATTCTTTTTCAAACCTATAGGCAATATTTTATGTTAATAATGACTTGATTTCCTTCAATAACTGAATTTGAAATATTTTGTAAACATCCAACCATCATGATTTCAAATCATGGCGAGTCGAATATTATTTATAGAATATGTTTATCCAAAAAAATTTAAACAATACATAAATATTACAATGCTATTTGCATGACAATTGTATCACACCACTTTGTCTCACTTTTTTTTCTCTTATTCTCTATTCTTTCTCTTCCCTAGTTCAAATATATAATTATACTTCTTCAATAAAAGTATTGGTAACATGGTTCTACCTTTTTTCAAAAAAAGTAAAAAAATAAAAAAACAATATATAATTGTCTATACGTATAAGTGCAGAATTTTTATGGCATACATAAAAATAATTAGTGTACATAAATGAGAAGTAGAAGTATAAATGTGTATACATATAAAACAAATGTATTATATGTATACATATATAAGATAAAGTGTTGTCACGCGCTGGTAAACCAACGAAGACAAAGAGAAAAAAAGGGATTGGGGGAGATCCGCTGCTTACTGTTCACGGAAAAAAGACACTATACTTCGTCTTCTTTTTCATATTAAGCCAGTGAATGACACACATATTAAGAGTTTTATTCTACATACCTTTATATCAAAGAAAGAAAGTACGGAGGGTGTAGTTACTCACTTCACTCGCCTCTTGCTTCTCTTTATGATTTGTTAAGCCCAGTTAGAAAACAAAAAAGATTTCCGTTACTCACTCAGATGAAAGATTCGAATTCAGTCACAAATAACAAAGCACTTGGCTTGGCTGAACTGGCTATATTAAGTCTCTAATGTACACTGGTGTTGTATATAATCAATTGTTCAGGTAACCATGGTTAAGACAATGTTGACAATTTTGCAAATTAAAAGTTTCTCAGAGGTTTATTAATTTATTTTTTTTGGTAACAAAGCTTTGTATCTAGAGAAGATTTGAATGGGCCGAGAAGGCCCAAGACCACAGGCTAAACCTATTACACCACCTCTTGGTTATGGCAGGGTTAGAACATACGCCTCCCTGAAAGGGGAGGATGCCCTAATCCAACAAGCCAAAGGCCTTTGAAACGTGTCTCATTGGTGTATTGATAATCTGTATCTCAACAAAATATTGTCAGTTGTAGTTGCAAATCTTTCATGTAAATATTTTATTTTTGAATACTTTTCAAAAGGTATTTATATAAAATTCAACAATATTTTATTATTAGAGATATTTTGATCAAATGAATTTTTTTTCCCCACATATTTTGATAAAATATATTTTTTTCTCTTTGGATAACATGATATGTGAAAAATAAGATGGAATAGGTCTGAATAAGATAAAAATTTGTTACTTTGAAATTAATAAGTTAGTATAATTATGCCAGAATATGTGAAAAAACCTAATATTGATAGTACAAGTATATAAGAATTGAATTATTCTATCAATTCTATTTTACAAGTATAAGAGACTTGTATGTCAACACCTGTCCATGATACACACGTATCAAATTATTTTTTTTATCTTTAATAAAATAATTATTCTGGTCTTATTTATCTTTTATCCATTATTTTATTCGTGATGCTTTCGTTATTGCATTTTTATGAAAATACTGAAAAACATAACAAAAATATAACAAAATATTTTTACTGAATTCAAATGTTAATCTTACTATTAATGTGACTTGATTAGAAGAAACTCATACATTGGTCTGCTGTTAACCTTCCCTTTTATAGGGTTTATGGGCTAGATAGCTGTTGTCACTGGCATCATTGCCGTATAACTATTCTCCCTTAGTGACTGTTTAATGGGAGAATTTTGTGGTAACCACCATACTTTATTGTAGCTGAATGTGCCCTTAATTATCCACGTTTTATGAGTAATGGATTTTAATCATTCACCTGACAATTATTGGCGTTATGGGTGTCTGATCATTTTTGAGATCCTTCTTGTAGTCTTGGTCTAGTTAGGACATAGAAACCTGCTCGGGGTGTACCTTATCATTCATCCGCGAGGTGCAAGACCGTCCGTCCACACCTGATTCAATCTAGTCGAGTCTCACTTGTTCGGGATGGCATTCGCCCGCGAGGTGTAGGACCATCCGACCAAAACCTGACTCATCTCAATAAGAAGCCAATTTGGTTATGTCTCACCTGATCTGGAGTGTCTGCTCATAACTTTGTGATTTTGTCATTGCCAAACCGGGTCGCGGGTTTTCGAATGCAACAATTTACGTTCGAGTAATTCTAGACATGTGGCACCTCTTGATTGCATGCAGATTTTTTTCTCCACAGTAGGTGTATCTGGATTGGATTGATTATAACTGAATAATATGCAATGTACCTGGATCTATATCATTCATAAAGTTGTGCTCTGAACTTTTCTATTGAGATTCCAAATGAAACAAAATACCAATGCTTGCCATTTAAATTAACATTTTTGCAGGAACCCAAAAAGTCAAAATTGTAGAACAAAGGAGTTGCAAAACATATTATCCACAGTATAAATCCACATTACATAGAATTTTTAGGACATTCACATTGATGAAATTAAAAAGACATGTGAAAATAGTTCAAAAGATCCTTTTTTGGAATCTTTTCAAAACCTTTTTGGACAAATCCTATGAATACAAAGTGACCAACACGATTTCATTATCATAGTACATGTTCGAATATAAGAGTATAACAAAGGGAACGAGGGAAATTATATAAAGTGAAAAAATAGATAAGGAAAAAAATGTTATTTGGCTCGGCAGAAGAGGTATTTACCCAACCCTTGTCGCAGCGCTGTATCACCCGATGCTAAGCACCCCCCCTGAAAGCTCACTAAAGTGGCTCCCGCAATCCCCCGACCCCATACTTTTAAGAGATTGACTGTCTCTTCCCATACATTTTCCACGTAAACAGGCTGTCCTCTATATACCACCGCATTGCGGGCGAGCCACACCGCCTAAATCACCGCTGGGACAACTGTCATTGTTACCTTCCCTCCAACCCCCCCACCCACCTGGTACTGGAGTGCCACCCCTACCTCCCACAAACCCTCCATGGATGTGAATCGATTATCCATGCCTGTTTCTACTGCCACTATATTCTATATTTGACTTTTTAGCCATAAAATAATATCTTAATTGAAGAATTGATGTGCGATTAACTGATTGATTTTTCATCCACGAATTAATGTCAATATAACAATACAAGATTTATAAATACACGACAGATTTTTTGTCCACGGAAATCACCGCACTTTATGTTGTCACTAAATCGTATATATACGGAAAAAAACAAAAAAAATTTGATTTTGATCCTGAGAAGCTGATACCAATCCGATCGATCGATTCCAGATAGGGTTTAACAGGGGTCCGCGCCGTCGCCGGCTCCTCCTGCGATGCCGTGGTGCAAGCATTGCATGACCGACTCCCCCACCGAACGCGACCCCGACGAAGGTTACATGTAAGACTCCCCCCCCCCCCCTCTCTCTCTCTCGAATCAAAACCCTAACGCAGGCAGACACATGTAATGGTTGCATAGATGTTGCACGAATTGCGGGAGGGTCATTGAGCACGACGTGTACACGGACGCCGTCCAGTTCGAGAAGACCAGCGGCGGCCAGGTTCATCGTCGTCGTCTCTTGTTTTGGTTTGAATTTGGATCGTTTTTTGTGATTGTGAATCGGGGATTTTGCTAACGATGCGTGGTTGATGTGTTTGCAGAGTCGGTTAGCGGGGACTTTGATTAGGATACAGAAGGAGTATTCGCAGTCCCATGAGAGGACGCTGAAGAATGGTGATTTTTTTTTTTGTCGGTATTATTGAAGAATGGTTGATGTAAGTTCTAATTTTTCTATTTTGAGGGGATGCAAGGCTGATAAATGGTGAGATTGGTTTTTTTTTTTTTTTTTTTTGTGATAAGAATGCTAATGTTTAGTATCTATGAGCAAAGAGAGCAAGTGCTATATTATGGAGCATGTCCTCTCATCGTATTCCTTTACGTGAAATACGGCTGTGGCATTTTCAATTCTTTTTATTGTGAAATGAAGCAGGAACTTTTTATTAATATAGCCCCCAAACAAAAGGAGACTAGGGATCTCCTCACAAAATGAAAACAAAAAGGAAATAGCATTCAATTCATTAAGTTTGATTGATTGGTGCTAACGAGTAGAAAACACTTGGGCAGCGATCACAACATATCTCCATTCTTGGGTGATTGTGCTTCGTGGGTAGGATTCACCTTCAAGAATAACGGGCAATAAGTGGAAAGAGATGTAGTAGTTGTGGTCCCTTTGGAGCCATTGTATGTGTGTTGTTTTTTCCTTTACCTTTTCAGAGATCCCTCATGTCTGAGGGACAACATTTTCTAATATGATTGCTCCAATCTTTTTTTCAAAAGAGGGGGAAAGTGAGTGAATTTTGCTCTATATGAGTGTTCTTGATTTCGACCCTTTTGGTTCATTTGAATGAAGCTTGTTATTAGGCATTTCAATTCTCTTCATTGGAAAAACAACATTTAATGTAGATGTTAATTGGATTTCACATGTTGAGTTTCTGCGTCCATGCTGATGAATGTCATTTCTCTCTTGTTTCAGGAAGAGATGAAATTGAAAACATGGTAGTTAGTCTTTGTATTAGTGGCGGGGAATCTATAATCAATCACGCACATGGTTTCTATAGAGTTGGGTTTCCTGGCTTCAAGCTTTTTATCTTTAGCAAAACCTTTTAATATTACTATGGTTAAAATATGAACACCACTTCCTTTTATTAGATAGCAGTGGAGAGGAGCTTCACAAGGGGCCGGAGAACATCACATGTCGCCGCTGCTTGCCTCTACATTGCTTGCCGGTAAGGAATAACATTTGATCTTATGAAATGGTTATTTATAGAATCTTTTAAAGAAAAATTTATATCCATGCATGAAAATGAGTTGTAAAAGTTATTATTTCACTTTTTTTATGAAGCGTTTGGGCGGCTTGAAGGTAGGTGTCAGAAATTGCATACCAACTAGAGAGTGCATGCAGTCAATGTTGGATGTTTCACGTTTTTTTTTTGGTGAAAATGTTTAGTTATGGACTAGTTGGTTTAGTACAAACAGGGGTTTCTAGGCCAGATGTGATCTAACATCATATCAGAAAGTTTATGCCAGATGCCATCTCTTACTAAATGAGTTGGCCAGAACGCATGTCCATTTTAAGAAAAGCGACCTGCATCTGCCAGGTTGTGTGCATGATTCAAAAATCAGGTTGGCTCATTAATAACCTCTTGTTACTCAGCAATAATGTTGAAAGCATTTCAATCTACAACTGGTCATTTCTTTTGTTAATTTTGTGGGCAATCTGGGCTAGGAAGAGAAGTATGTCCTCTTTTTCCCTAAAAGTCGGTGTCTTCGCCTGTGCCACATTGGCAGGGGTGGGATATGATACCAGGTAGGTGGTGCTAGCGGGCTGATCAACCTTTGTTTGCTAAGAACCTCTAGGTTGCAGATAGATTTATCAATCACCAAGTAGTTTTGAAATCTCTATTTATATATTTATTTTAAAGATTTTGGTATTAAACTTATTGAACAAGTACCAGATTGAACTACAGATGAACCACATATCTGTTGAAGGTTTTGAACACATGTCAATAATATAAACAGATTCTCACTATGTAAATGAAAATGTTGAAATGTTTTTCGCATTTTGTATTCTTTACATTATTCATGGGTTTTTAGAGACAGTAAACTCTAAGTAAGACGACTTGCCTGAATCCATCCAATATCGTAAGAAGAAGGAAGTCGAACAAAGTACAAAGACAAAGTTGAGTCCAGAAAGAAGGGAATGGAAAGCAACGAGACTATGATCGCTCACCAACTGGCTCTTGATCTGTGAAAGATGATGGAGATAAAGTATAGGCGAAAGGTGCGTCGTAGCATCTTTGCAGTAATCGAAAACCCATGAATAATGTTGATGGCGACCTCTAGGAGGTTTGGTAAATTCTGATGGTTTTTTTTTCTCTTAAATTAGTATTGCAATGTTTTTGTAGATGGGAATCTGAAAATTGCTGTAGTAAGGTTTCTGAACAGAATCTATAATACACGTTAGTCCTAGACACAAAAGTATTAAGCATTGAGGCAGTATTATGTTTGGAACATTATTTTGTTTTGACTGTATGTTTAAATATATGACCGATTAGATTCCTATTCTACAGGCTATGTGCGAAGCCGAAGCCATATCTTCTCATTGATTTCTCTGACCATTTGCAGACAAATGTGTATGTGACTTCTCTTCACTCTTTCCTTCTAAAATTTCAAGGGAAACCTGATAATGTTGTGACAAGTAAATTTAAAATTAATAGTGCGACTCAGTGAGAATATTTATTTGGTTTTTAGTTGCATGCTCACATTTGTAAATCCTGTTTTCAGATATGTGGTAGGTGCCGTATTTCTGCAGCTCTGCACACTGCTAAGGCTTGAAGAACATCCCATCATCCAAAAACCTATTGATCCAAGTCTTTTTATAGATCGATTTACTCACAGTAAGCCCTTCTCCATATCCTTTGAAATATCGTGAACTTATCTCTTTACAAAAAAAATGTTACAATGACATTAGTCATGATGAATGAAGAGCATAAGATCTAATTTGTGTTATGCTACAAAAAAGTAAAATTCCTTGTGTATGAATGATTAATTGTTTTTTTTATATATTTTGTTTTGAAATGCACTGGACCACATGTGATTCTCATAGCTGAGGACTGTTTTATGAGAGCTGAGGATTATTACACTCATTTTACAGTTAATATTTGTGTTTCATATCTCCTAGGCTGTGCCTGTGGAGATAGCACTGACCAGAAACCTGTCTGATAAGCTCCATCTATTTTTTTTCCCTTTACCGTTTATGGAGGCTGTTGAAGTCTGATTTGCTGGGTCTTCTAGGAATCCATCATTTTTTTAGATGTCAAACCTTTAATTGCGTTTTCTATGATGAGAAGTTTGGAGAACACCACCTGAATTTTGTTAACTCAGATGTATTGCTCCAAAATAAGAAAATGGAGATGAAAGATATTAAAAACAAATTTAAAAATGCAAAATACAATGCCACCCAAGAGGCCAAGACTCTATAGACAATACATTATATATCTCACACCACTTTAAACAATAGCCCAACCTTTGCACCATTTAATACTTAGTCTCATACCCCAAAATGGACTTCTTTGCCTAGTCCCTAAGAAGCGAGCCAGAGCAATTCTTGGTTGTCCTAGAATCACACCCCTGGCCCCTTCCCCTGGTGCATTTTGTCGCTCAATATTTCACAAAATCTATGTACTCTTCCATATATTTTTGAAATAGGGATTGGCCCCAAATCACCACCTCATTTCTATTGAGCCAGATGCCCAAGCATCCTGTGGGGACAAGGATTTGGGACACCTTACCCTTGATGCTGTGATCCCCTTCCCTTTTTAGCCTTTTCCTGGTCTCTCCAGTCTGTTCAGATCTCTCAGGTCAGCCACAAACCCCACTGCCACCCCCAAACAGCTCCAAAGTTGTATCACAAAAGGGCCACAGCAAAATAAATTTTCCACCGTCCTGTTTTCCACCACACCCAAATGGCATAACATAGGCTCATATACTGCCTGCTTTGCCCTGTAGGATCTTGTTAGGAGCCTCCCCAAGTAGGTCAACCACATGAAACCTTGGTCTTTAAGAGGGATCTTTACACCCATACCCCTTTGTATTTTCTTGCCATCAACAGCTGAATGGGGCCTCCTTTTCGCAGCCAACAGTAAAAACTCTTCAATCCCTCATAGTCCTCTACATATGTTGTGTCTAGCAGACTTCTAAGCTCGAATTTAGTATGATGACCTTGTTGTTAAAAAAATGATTTAGTAATTGTTTATTCAGGCTACTCTATATTGTATCCTGTGGAGTATAACATATGACTTTTATATATTTTTCCATTATAGGTCTCCTGGGAGAAAGGAACTCTGCAGTTTCTAACAGTGCACTCCGCATCATTGCCAGTATGAAGCGGGACTGGATGCAGGTGATTTTCAAACTAAAAATTAAGCTGAAAATTAGTGATTTTTTACAATTCAGTCATTTATTTGTGTCTATTCGACTGACAGACAGGTAGGAAGCCTAGCGGTTTGTGTGGTGCGGCATTGTATGTTGCCACACTTGCACATGGGCTCAAGTATTCTAAGTCAGAAATTGTAAGTTGAACATTATTGTGCATATGAATTTTAAGTTGGGGCTTTGGTGTTTTATGTGGTTGAATGGTGGATGATTTTCAAATTGGAAATCTTATATAATTTCGTTATGTGCAATTGTTCTGCCATTATGCATTATTAAGATAGTTGCGATGCCTATTTTGCTAGTTGTGATGCCTGTTTTGCTCAAGAGATATGTATATATCTATATATTCTTGATCATATGTCATTGACTATGGACTTGCATGAAAAAATTGTTTGTTCATTAAACCACCATCAGAATGGTCATATGTCATTGACTATGGACTTCCTAACTTTGCCTTTCTTGGCATGCTCCTTGTCTCCTAAAGGTTATATTATAAATAACATGAAATTTAAAAATTGTACATGTCTTTTTGACCATGAAGGCTTCTACGAAGTGTCCCAAGGTGACACAAGATACTATGTTACTTTCATCACCAATTCTTTTAGTTGGGTATACACCAAAATCCATAGAATCTGCATGATTCTGATGTTTTGAATGGGGCCCACCATCAGATTTCTAGATAGAAACCCTTAAAAAATGAAAATTGAGTGTCCTATGTTTGCTTTGTTATCAATTGCTTACATTGAGACCCAATATCTGACTATTTCTATGGAAAACCTTGAATGATTGCAAATGCAGCAGTTTGAGGGTCATGTATAAGTTAGTGTCTGACTTCCACTATTTATTGCCAAATCATTGAGCGTCGAGGTTTGATTAAGTTATACTCTTTGATTTCTAGAATTGCTATTTTTAAAAATTATATAACAGCATCCTCAATAATTTCATATTAGAAATGTCTCGCTTTCAATAGTTAAAGAAAGAGGTTATATATACACATTTTTTATTTATTTATGATGACAGAAATTTTTTTCACTATTTTATGGACATGTATGTGGACATTTCATACTTGGTGTTTGCATGTCTTGAAACCTTGCATCCTTGTTGGATGCCCACACATGTCCATCTCCACGTTTTGCAAATGTCATTGTGATGGAGCATGTATCTACTTGGAGTTTTGACTAAGGGAGCACTCAATCTCAACCTGGTCAACCTCCTAAATTTGGGTGGGGATGGGATGGTTGGTTTGTGGACTCGTGGATTGGTTTTGGCCTTTGGCTTGTATGCCCCAACCAAATCCTGAAAACCCTTGTTCATAGTGGCCTAATCTAACTTAACTGGAAGTGTGTTTGACTCAGGTTAGAGGTGGCTCTGTGGAACCTCTGCTTGATCCTTTAGCCCCCGTTTGGATAGCGGAATTGAGTTATTCTGGATAGATAATTATGCCAGTATAGATAATAAATCTACAAGAATAAGAGATTTTATGTTTGGTTGTGTTTTTTTTTATTCTCATTGGGAAACGTAAGAATAAAGGTTGAGTTGTTTGGTTGATAAAGAATAAAATATAAATGAAGTGTAAAAAAGTTGATTTGACATGTGAGCCCTTTGATGTATAAGAGGTGTTGATATGATTTGATGTGAATGTAAAAAGTTGATTTGACATGTGGGCCCATGAGAATAGATAAAGTGAGTATAGCTTATCCTAGGGGTTACTTAGAATTGTTATACTCCCTTATACTCGTTTAAACTGGCTTAGTAATACCAAGTTATACCCTGCAAACAAACAACCATTTTCCTTATCATTCTTATACCACCCTTATACTACTCTTATACTCGTTTATTCCGCTATCCAAACGGGGTATTAAAGTTTCGGTATCCTTCTGCCAGTAAACCTAACCATATCTTACATCCTTAGCCCTTGTTTGTAGAAGAATAGATGTGGAATAAGTGGAATAGTGTGCCTAAAAAAACTGACTGTTTGCAAAGAATATGTATGTATAAATGTGCCAGAATAACTGAGAATAAGCGGTATTGGTATTCCAAATCTCCTCTAGAATTGTATTGTTCCACCCCATCTATTTCACTGGTATAAGGGGGGGTCCACATGTCAAATCCTGTTGTCGCCTATTATAAATCAAAGGGGGTCCACATGTCAAATCATTTTTCCATCTTTTATTGATCATTATCTATATCTTATTCATCTTTTATCCGCCTCATAAACTTCATTATTATTTCCTAACAAGAATAACCAAAATTATAACCAAATAGAAATTACTCCACTGATATAATTATTTATAATAGCTTATGTTGCTACCCAAATGGTGGCTAATAGTTTAAAGTTGAACAACCTTGCTACAGCAGGCCATTCTGTCTCAAGAAGTGATGGATTGATTAGTAATCTCATATGCACAATTCATATATAAAAGTTTACTTGAAATGCTGATTAATTGTCGTTCTTGCCCTTATGTCTTAGACTAATTGCTACAGGTATCCTGCTTCCCGTTTTCTAAAATATTGTGAATCTCTCAGAAGTTTCCATAATGGCGAATTTCCAAGCATTACAATTGACACTGTACATTTCTTCACTATCAGGTCAATGTTGTACACATTTGTGAAGCTACACTAACAAAACGTTTGATTGAATTTGAGAATACTGAGTCCGGCGGCTTGACAGTAAGTTCTTTGTTCTTATGTAATTACTTTGTTGGTATCATGCCTTTACTTTAAACTCAAACTGATTTCATAAAGTTAAACCATATTGAACAATCTAATGATGATCATTTTTACTGTCTTCCACATGATGATAACTTTGTATTCAATCTTCTGGTTGAAAACCTGTTTTACAGTTTGCTAAAATTTTTATTCATTCCTTTGATGCCAAGTATTGTTTGAAGTTTAACTAATATCATTTGTTAACCAGTAATAACTGGTATTATAGTTCAAAACCATGTGCGGACCACATGTGCAGTGGGGTCTGCATATGACATATGCAGCCGCATATACCGAATATGCGGTTGCACATAGGTTAAGGCAATCATTCGAAACCCCATTCGAATTGAACCTTCGAATTGGTATTCGAACTGCTTTTGAACGGTATGTTGTCATTCGAATTACCGTTCGAACGACAATTCGAACTCAGAGAAAGGTTTTACTGTTCGAATTCGAACTAAACTTTGAACGCCCTCTTACCGTTCGAATTTAGTTCGAACTTGGGCGCACATGCGCTGCATACAGGGCAGAGGGGGGGGGGGGGTTCATCCGGGGGCGCACATCAGCATATACGTGTGGCCACACTTCAAACTATGACTGGTATGTCAAATAGATGTGATATGTAAAAGAAGAATGTTTGTCCTTTTTCCGAGTAATGGTGGGCATATACTGCCTGATGTTTGTCCTAATGTTCATGCTTTGTGGTATTTAAAATAGGCCTTGACTTGATCTCATGATTACATTATTATTGTTATTATTATTATTTTTTGTGTATACCTGTTGAGAATTTGAAACCTCGCATATTTGATACTGTGATGCTGCTAACTACTTTTTTTTATCAGAAGAAAATATTACTGTTTACTGATTCAAGTGATCTAGGATTTGTTTTAAATGTTGCTTTATTCATCAGATTGAAGAACTTGAAGGATTGCAAATGGAACAACCAATCCTGGGGCCTAAAAATTCTGGGATTACAGAAGTGCTTTGTGAACACAAGGATCGTGCACCTTTTGCACATGGACTTTGTAGATCATGTTATGATGAAGTACCTTCTTGATGTTTTCCTGTTATAGTGTATTTCCTTTGGAAACTTTATTGTATGGTAGACATGATTGTTTGTGTTGTTACAGTTCATTGATATTTCCGGGGGACTCGATGGAGGATCGGAACCTCCAGCTTTCCAGCGTGCTGAAAGGCAAAGATTGATAGAATCTTCAAAAGAAGGGAAAGTAAGATAATCCTGCTAATGTATCTTTTGCTATTTAAAATTGGTTTTGTAGATTTAAAACCTGAGTTTCAAGAAGTTTTTATAATCATTTATTTAATGGTTTCTCAAAAAACTTGTACTTCTTATGTAAAGATATATTCTGAAATTTTGACATTCAGGAAAAAAAAGGGTTTGTGGTGTTCTTTTTTTGTGTTTAGATATTTTGAAGTTTATAAGATTGTAGTGTTAATCCTTTTTCCCCTCGCAAATCCAGAAATATATCTATGGGAGAAGATGTATATCAATATTAAGTGTAGTTGTAAGTCTCTTCTAACTTAGTTTATTTACTCCGACAGTCTGAGGTGGGAGTTCAAATATCTTCTTCTAAAGGTAGCCTGGACGTGGTTGGTAATGGATCATCTGAAACAAAGCAAGATGGAAATGTTGGTATGTTCCAAAGCACTTTGAAATAATCTGAGAAATTGTTAAAGCATTAATATCATTATTATGCATTTTATTTATTTTTAATCATGTATTAGATAGTTTCTATGATTCTTTCTCATGAGAGGATTGATTATATGATCCTTACTCATGAGAGGCTACTTTCTAAACCAATTTTATTTTACTTAATGCTTGCTACATCACCTCATGCAACTCCAATATCTTGCCAGCCATCAATTGTCAAAGGCAGCTTTAAAGATATGAATGTCACAACCTTTTTAATGCATTGGGAATTTTTTATCTTTGAAATGTGAAGCATTACACATTTCCTGATGCCCCTATATATTTTAAAAGGACAGACTAGAAGAAAGATTGTACACTATTGTATAACTGGATTTTAATACAATGATTTGATTCTTACCAGAGATATCTACTGGACATCAGAAAGTTGATGAGGATAATGACGTGGGTGTTGATGAACCAGAGAGCTTATCTGATATTGATGATGCAGAGGTTTGCAATATGTATTTGTTTACATGACTGCTATCATTGAGGCTGATATACTGTTCTATTCTGAATTCTGATGTCTGATATTATTTTATCCATATATAATTTTCTTCTGTCCACTAGACATTGGTCTTATTAAAGTATAACTTGGAGAGTTAAATGATTCTTTGGTGCTAAATTTTTGCGCTATATGTATAGGTTAAGGGATACCTTTATGATGAAGAAGAGAAACCTTATATAAAGGTTATATGGGAAGGACTAAATAGAGAATATCTCGAGGTATTAGACAAATTGCTTGACTGCTATTATCATTTTTATGCTTTAAATGAATGCCTGAGATAAATCAATCGAGTAAGCAATTGAATGTTACAGGAACAAGCGGCAAAAGAAGCTGCTGGGATTGTTTCTGGTGATGGTGTAAAGGCGAGAAAGGTATGTACTATAAAGACCCTTTGGTTGTTTTTCTCTGTTGCTTGAATTACAAAGTAAACAGATTAATCTAGTTGTGTACAGTAGCTTATGCTGCGTTAGCCATGTCAATGATGGTAATAATTTGACTCTGTCTTCCTCATTTTTCTTGGTAGTTTATTAATTTCATGTCTCTTATGCATTTTATCAAAAAAGGACATTTCATAATCAACTGGACTTTTCCTGGTCTTGACCTATTTCCCCATGCATCTCCTGTCCCTTTGCCTTCTTCTTTGAGACAACATGTTTCCAATAGGAAATTAATGGTACCTTTTGGAACAGTTAGGGCTTAAGAGTGTACGAGTGAGGAAATTTTTAAGCTTGTTGGCATGCATTAACTGTCGGTTTTATGAACTTCCTGAGATGATCTGCGTAACAAAAAATGTTAAAGAATCCATACATAGGAAGCATATGAATTGTAGGAGTACATTGATGATTGACTGAGCCAGATATCAGGCCCTCTTCACGTATTAGGCACTGATCCTTTTTTCCTCTGTGGGGTTATCTATATCTCATTTTTTAAATTTTCTTTTGAGTTGACTTCATTGATTTAAATCGCCATTTTCCAAAAATAATTTATGTAGAAGTACCTTTAGTTTTTCTTTTCAACTTACTGTTTTCCTTCAAGTTGTATTTGGTTGAGTACACGTCTTTGGAAGTGAGAGTTCCATGAAAATTGGCCATATAGGTATATACAGGTCCATGTGTATGTCTTAAGCTATATCACAAGGAAATGATATGCGGCGCCCTAAGTTTTTTCTCTATCTCAACTTTCATGCACGGACATGGATTTATTTATTGATGTGGTAGGAAATGATGGGGGGAGGGAAAAAACAAAGAAATGGTTTCCTTTCCTCCATTTTTTCTTTTTTTCTTTCTTTGAGATAAATGTTAAAGGAAAAGAAAGAGTGTAGAAGAGAGAGAAATGGATATTGCTGCCACTCCTCTTCTGTAGGCAGATCTACTTCCTGGTTTATTTTGAGAAATATCATAAGCTCATTTTCTCTACTTGCTACATGGACCAGTTCATGATGGGAATTGATGATGCGGAAAAATTGAAATTCATGGAATAAAATCTGCAGTATTCTCGCATAAACAAAATCAAATCTGAGAAAAGCAACCTTTTTTGTAGGCTGGCAAGCCCTGTTAATCTTTGATAGAAATTAACAATTCTCCAGTTTTGAGACTGATTTTATGCATGTTTAGATGTCTAGCCAGATGCATATTGAATGACCAGACCCAAATTGTTTTGGGCTTGGCCCAGCAATACACAGGTAAAGAGGAAGCCTTGGACTGGTCTAGATTCACTGAAAATATACCATGAAGAGTGCCACAAATTGTTCTCAACAAAGTAATTGGTATACAGAATACAATTAACCCATGTTTTGTTAGAGATTAGGCCTGGAATAACATGGAATTAGTCGGAATAGCCTTGGACTGGTCTAGATTCACTGAAAATATACCATGAAGAGTACCACAAATTGTTCTCAACAAAGTAATTGGTATACAGAATACAATTAACCCATGTTTTGTTAGAGATTAGGCCTGGAATAACATGGAATTAGTCGGAATAGTCTCATTATGGATGTTTGGATGGCTGGAATAAATGAGAATATGTATGCTTGAATGAACTGGTATAAAGTGGTATATGAATTCCGACCAACCCCTGGAATTAAGTTATTTCAGGTTATTCAACCCAAAAGAATATGTAAACCCACTGTCAAATCAATTGTCATCATTTTTTCATCTTTTATAAATCTTTATTCACACCTTATTCACATTTTATCCAAATAACAAAAACCTTATTATTACGTTTCTCAACGAGAACAATTCAAAACACAACTAAATAAAAATCACTTTATTCTTATTTATACTAGAATAATCATAAACCTCATAATAACTTAATTCTTGAACCAAACATGGGGTTAGAGTGCAATTTTATCTAAAATAGTATCATATAGTAGGCTGAATATTATTAAATTTTTTTTTCAAATATTAAATTATTTCAGTATGAATGTATCTGTTTAATATATAGAAGATCTGTCTCAAAACACCTTGTATTTATGTTGGATGTGGCTGCATCCATGTATGTGTTCCACGAGTTCTAAAGATCCCCTTCGCTTCCCCAGAAGCCACTTACTTCCTGCAGAGGCATAAGCTATTTGTCTAAAAAAATTCTCCTATTGGGAAGTGGGACTTCCTAATCTGCTTCCTTGGGAAGTCCATGAGAAATTTTATGGTCCTGGTGATTTCCAATTAACCTAATAAACCCAAGTACATCCTTCATAGGATCTTCAACAACATCAGATATTCCATTAGCAAAAGTGTAACAAGATCGCAGTGTTAAGAGTTTATGTGCGCAAGTGCATTTTGGTTATGAAGCAGATGTGGATCAAGCAATTATGCTTAAAATGCCAAACTGGAGTTTTCTTTGACTATCGATTCAATTGTTTAATGTTAGATCAAGCTTTATGCTTAGAACATTAAACCAGAGTTTTCTTGGACTGTTGATTCTATTGTTCAATATATTGCCTTTGTAAGAACATCATTGACCTTTGTGAAAATTATCATAATGGTGACTTTAATGATTCAATTTGTTGGATTGCTGTTCAGGACTCCTTGTACGACAAACTAAACTCTACAAAGCCATACTAAATCAGCGTACGAGAAAGATTTTAAATATTAATCACACACCTCCCACCTTTGTGAAAATTATCATGATGGTGACTTTAATGATTCAATTTGTTGGATTGCTGTTTAGGACTCCTTGTATGAAAAACTAAACTCTACAAAACCATACTAAATCAGTACGAGGAAGATTTTAAATATTAATCACACACCTCCCACATGCATACATAAACACTATACATGCATGCTGCACATGAGTGCGGTGAACACATTGCTAGTCAATTTAGAGGTTACTGTATAATTGGCTGTGATAAGTAGACATTTTTTCCCTCAAAGACATACTTTTGCCAGTTGACTTGAAGGATTGTGTGCATTATCCTCCTTTATACATTATCCTGGTATTTCAAATATTTTGATCAAGGATGATTGTTTATCACAATTTGCAGGAAAGGAAACGCAAACAAAGCGATGAAGATAAGAATAATCCTGCCAAAACTCCAGCAGAAGCAGCTCAAAGAGTTCTATCAAAGAAGGTAGTGCTTTCAACAATTGTGGTAGCATAAGCATAAATAGGTTAATGTGCATGAAGCTATTTGTTTATCAACTAGAGATCACTGCTGGTAGTTGTCCCTTTGCTTCTTTTAGCCTAGTTCATCATGTGTGAAATAATTTGTTAAATGGCTGTGTTAATATCACCTACCTTTCTTTCCATTATTACAAATGTTTGATCTTTTAAGAGGTGTGATATTTCAACATCGCAAGCCACTTGAAAACGGATTGCTAAAGTTCATGGTATATCCAAAATCACAATGATTATCAGCTTCTTTATTCACACTTTGTTATATTGTTTATCATTGGTGTTCTGATATCTGTTGGATATTTCTCCGCATTGATGCTAGCACATAAATATTAGATACATGAAAACATGAAAATCCCTGGCTGGTTTTTTTTACATCTATTAAAAAGCTAAGTGGTAAATAGATTGAATGATCAAAATCTTTGTGGTTGGCGTGATCTGTAAATTCTCACAGTTGGAAGTATATAAATGCATGGTCTGCATATTTCACCACATTGATGCTAGCACATAAGTACGAGTACCAGCACTACTAATATGGATCCCTTTAATGCTACTTATGTGTTAACGTGATTTTTTTTCTTGTCCTTTTTCTCATGCTAGATGTGAGTCTTGTTATAGCTTCGACTTTTAAAGTTTTATTTCTGATGACGCTCATTATTGATTTTGTTTGTACTGCTGCAGGGGGGTTTCAGTGCAAAAATTAACATGGATGCTCTAGAAAAGCTTTTTGTAAGTCTGTCTTTTCCTTGCACAAATATCTTACGCAAACTATGCAAGGGTACAACTGCTTATGTGCCTGTTCATGCATGCCTGAATTTGACATAATATGGTTGAAAGTATATTCCTCCATGCACATATGCATGAGCTTGTATGTCAAGTTGGATTGTCGCCAAGGATCCTCTTTTCTTCTTTTTTTTCTTTTTTATTATGGGGGCAATGGACATCCACTCCTTTTAGTTTCACTTGTAAATTCCTCTTTGTGTTTAGTCAAATCCATTAAGCATCATTAGGTGATCTTTGATAAAAATAAAAACACCTAACCCTCACCAGCACATAGTTGTTGTTCTCCACAGCGGTTTCCCCAACCAGATGCCCATGATTCCTTAATTTAAAGGAAGATGATCCAATGTCAAAAGCAGGATCTCTCCTTTTTATTTTCTTTGCCTTATATTTGAATTAGAAAAATGAAGATTCTACAGATAATGCTTCTCTCTCAGTCTCACCCATCAACTGTTACCCTTGACCTCAGATCATTACTTCTATAAATTTGAATGGATAATTATAAAAATGATTTAGAATTACCTTGGTAATGAAAATTGCTCAGAGGACAATTGAGAAAGTCAAGTCTCGCTCACTGTATTTTTTGTTCTTTTTTTTTTGGTATTATCATTCTTAATTTTATTTATATTTTGGTTGTGTTGCAATTATTAAATGTGTGCCTTCTTACCTCTCTATCTAGTCTTTGGGGAGGTGAAGAGTTTATCCCTTACTGCATGAGCAACATTATTCCCAAAAAGACTTCCCTTCTTCCCAACTTGCCTTGGCCAAGGATTCATATGGCAAGTCCCCTCCTATCAACTAGTCTCCCAAAAATTCAGCATCATCTATGAAAGGTTGACATTAGTTTGACACACAGTTGAACAACCATATCTTGTTAGTGGAGGCTTTTTTGACATGCTCCATACCGTATTCTCTTTGAGATGTGAATTGAAATTTCCTCATTCTTTTACTTTGCTCTCCCGTGCTTTGCTTTTCGGTTGTGAATATAAAGTATTTAGATTCAGCAGTTGTTACTGGTCCCATAGCAGTCTACGAAATCTCAAAAGCAGTAAAGTTTTGATAATATTCACTAAATTCATTAGAAGTGTGATGGATGCCTCTAATGTTTTGCGCAGTCAAACGAAGAACTGAAAAATCAGAACCTTGAATCAGACAATGGAAACGGCAAAGCAGAGAGCGACAAAGCAGCCAATTCTGAAGTCATCGATGACAACCATCAGGAAAACGGAGATGAATATGGTGAGGGGGAGGAGTTTGGTGACTACTATGGTTATGAGAATGGTGAGACTGGATATGATTACGCGGATGATGACTAAGAGCAATGTGAAGAATAGACATGATTAGCCATAGTTGCTACTACTCTGCACAGTTAATCGGAGTTTTGAGCGTTTCGGACTCTGTTGAAAATCGAGCTATCACTGTCAGTACTCTGTTGAAAATCGAGCTATCACTGTCACTATTATTTGGATTTTTCATCGAGGTATCAAGAGGAAGACATCGATGTTGATTTGCGTCTGCCTGGTGCACCATCTGATGTGGGTAGGGGTTACAATTTTATGAATTAATTTATTTTTAATATGAACTCTTGTCAGTACAACTAAATTTTCAAGGATCTGCTAAGATACTCTTGGTTGGCCTGCCTTTTCAATGTATGTAGACAAGATAACATCTTGTACATGTATTCAAGTAATATAGAAATCATGTATACACCAGAAAACAATAATAGGTAGAAGTTGTGCTCTTCTTGATTTTTTGGGGACCGTGTGTGATTATCTTGGAAGTATGGACTTTTTAATTTATGCTTACAATGATTCTAGGAAAATGATACATCCTGCCACGTCTGTAGCCCCAATTGGTTTTTTTTTTTTTCTCTCGAAATGTATATTCGTCTAATGAAGTACATGCTATTATGAAAAGTGAAGCATATTTAGATGAATTTATACATATTTTTTCAAAAAAATGAAAAAAAAAAAACAAAATTTTCATATACCGCACTAGTAAAGTGTATGCTGTAGTAGGATAGTATAGGCGGTTAGGAGATTGCCTTTGGATTGGAGATGAGGTTGAAAAAAAGTGTAAGAATGTCATGACATCCATGCTTAGAAAAATATGAGTCAAGTCGTTCTGATCGATGTCTATCAATCTTCGTTAATTTGCCTCAATCATTATTGATGAACTAAAGATATCATTGATGCTGTGTGTTTTGTTGAAGATGTTCTTGTGGACTGAACATCTTTGTTTTTATTGATGAATGCGTTGTCAAATAGACATGTTATCTTTAAACAGTGAAGAGAGCACATCATAATTCATTGTCATTGTGATTCTCCATTCAAAAAATTCATCCATCTGATTTGCCTTTTTTCATGTTAATGTTGGAGTTGCATTGTACCAAGACATATTGTACAAGTGTGGCGTTTTTTTCTTTTTTTTTTTATGATAATAACTCAACCACTACATGTATGAATTCAAGCATATTTACCTGAATCTTTTGAAGTGAATTGAGTCTTAGAAGCGATTTGAGGTTGTTTCTTGTTGAGATTTGATAAGTGAGGTTTCATAAGGTAGATATAATTGTAGAAAACTTTTTTGTTGTTGATAATTTACTTAAAAAGATATGGCTTACAATGGATGTCATGACATCCATGCTTAGAAAAAATATGAGCCAAGTCATTCTGATCGACGTCTATCAAGTCTTTGTTAGTTTGGCTCTCAATCATTATTGATGAACTAAAGAGGTCATTGATGCTGTGTTTCGTTGAGGATGTTCTTGTGGATTGAACATTTTTGTTTTAATTGATGAATGTATTAACAATTAGACATGTTGTCTTAAATCAGAGAAGAGAACACACCATAATTTTCAGATTCATTGTGATTCTCCATTTAAAATGTTCATCCATTTTATTAGATTTTTTTATGCTAATGTAGAAGTTGCACTATACCAAGACATATTATAGAAGTGTGGCAAAATTTTTTATGATAATAACTAAACCACTAGATGTATGGGTTCAAGCACATTTCCCTGAACTATTTGAAGTCATCTGATGTTGTGGCTTTGAAGTGATTTTAGGTTGTTTCATTTCATAGGATTTGATAAATCTTGCTTCATTAGGCAGATGTAATTGCAGAAAGCTTTTACTATTGATGATTTACAATGGATGTCATGACATCCATGCTTAGAAAAATATGAAACAAGTCATTCTGATCGACGTCCTTTGATCTTCATTAGTTTGGCTCTCAAAGTGATGAACTAAAAAAAACATGCATTCACTCTCTTTACCAAATAACTTTAGAGTCTCTGGGTGTGTTCTTCGATTTTCTTTTGCTATTGAGGTTGTTCATGTAGTTTGTTCTGATGATGTTATGATTTTTTAAACTATGTTTTTCAACTTCTCATGGATTCTCATTAAAATTACAAACTTCCTAGATTAATTCCCCTCAAAGAGCCACTGGGATTTAACATTAGCGGAATCGATATGCTCTGCACATGGAATCTGTTCCACTAGTGTTTGTTTGCACAATTATTGTGTGTTAGTAAGTTCAATCTATGACTCATTCAATCCTAATTTGTGAACTAAATGTTAGATATATATTAATGTTGTGTTCATAATTTTAATGTCTTAGGTATTTTTCTAAAAATGTTTGAATAGAGATCTATGTTAACCCTATATTATTTGTGCAAACTCAAGAAACAACTGAGCTTTATCTTTGCTAAACAGACAGACTGATTTAGATAGGCCTCAAATGGCAGAAATTCAGGAAAATAAAGAATTCATAAATAAAAAATGAATTGTAAATTATGAGTTCCTTATCTAAAGAATGATTTTGTGAGATCAGTGGTGCCATCTCAAGTTTGTCACAGCTTATCATGACCAAGAGTCTTTGGGATCATATGTTCTACATACCATTCAATACATGAAACACCCTTTTAATATAAAATCAATAGATGTATTGAAGAAGATTTCCCTATTTTAGATTTTGGCATCTGAATTTTGTACAAATGAAGAGTTACATCAAGTCATTCAACGCACCATATATTTTTTAGCAGCTTATCATAATTTGCACGTCCTTTTATTTGCCGTAGTTATATTTTACCACAGTTTTTTTTTTTTATTGAATCTGTGAATTTTTTTTTTATCTATAGCGTTTTAATTCCCTAAGATGCATAAAAATGTGAATTTTTTAACAGATCGTGAAACATAAAGTCTTATGTTGCGCTGATCTCAATTGTTGTGATGGTGCTAGATGCTGTAAAGTTCTTTGATTTTTTAGTATTAATTCCATTGTTTGGTATGGAATGTGTGTGGATATATTATATGAATATTGTATGTAGTGATGTTTTCTAAATTGTAATTTTAGGATACCAACTGAATGTAGATTTTCAATTGATTCATTTTGTATTTTTTAATGATTGAATTGTAACGCCTACAATTTATCTAACCGTTGATCGGACAGTCAACAGGTCGCTACCACACTTAATCAAAATACAAGAACAAAATTTTATAATTTTTTTTAAAAACACTACTAATAAAATAAAACATAAATAATATCCAATAGTTCTAAACCACCAATAGTCTTACAAAAAATCAGAATTCTGCAAAAACAAAATACTAAAAAGAAATACATAAAATACACGCATGTGGGAGCCATTTCAACTAAACAAATCCAAATAATCAACCGTGACTATAATTTATTCAAACTCCAGCATTGCTACCTTGAAGATATTTTCTGAAAGATGCGAAAAAAGTCTACACTTTAACTTGACCTTCAAAAGATGTGATATCTAGTTATAAAACAACTAGCTATTTTGAATAGGGTGAGTGATTAACTTAGTGAATAGACCCACAAATAAATTATCCCATATAACAATTATATAAAAAATAAATTTGTATTAAAAATTAAGAATTTCTTTTAATAAATCCTTTATTTTATGAAATCAATTTAAAATCATAAACTTAAAAAAAATAGTCAATGCAATCACGTAGCTCAATCTTTGACCCACGTTATAAAATCATGAGGTTTAAATTATATGACTAGATAGGGTTCTCAATCAGAAAAATCATTTCCCCAAAACAGGTTTGTTAAGCCCCAAGCGATTAAATCGCTCTGATTGTTACTGTCATCACTATGAGAACACTAACACAGAATGCTTTGATTATTACAAACTACAAACAAAAGAAATTGCCGCTACAAGGAATGAATAGCATAATTCATGCTATATTAACTGACATGATAAAGAAATTAAATCATGCGATCTTATTCAATAAAGGATGCAAATTGATCAATATGAACAACATCAAAATCATGTAAAATTATCACAATATCCATGCATGAATAACATGTAATATAGCTCAAATATTATTAACTTAGTTTAACATGTGAAATACAACAATGTAGAGCAAAAACTCACATGAAATAAATCGATAGACACACTCACCTCGAATTATTAATAAAGGAAGTCCGCAACAAATATTACATTCTAGATGAACCAAATAAATTATTAATTAAAACCTATAAGACAAGTCTAGGCCCAAGACCTAATTACTATCATCATAATTAATATAGATAGATATAAATCGTTTTACTCAATCATCTAAACTCATCTCATATAAATCATACAAAAGAAAATATAACATAACCTTAGAAGACGCCTAGGGGGTCTCACCTAGGGGAGCATCTAGCATCAGCTTCGCGATTGTATTCGGGTGGGTGACTAACGGACGGGGACATCGTTGGGCGGGGGGGGGGGGGGGGGGGGGTTAAAAACTTTTTTACTCTCCCGTCGCCTTTGTTCTTTGATGTTCTTGTATTATTTTATTTTCATCTCTATATGTTATTCTTCTTTTGATTTCTCTTCATCACCATTCAGACATGGTCTATTTTATATAAATGTATATGCCAACATTTTAAAATAAACCATTGACGTAGTTTTATTCAGATTCAAAATTTAATAATCTAAACATAGATCTAATATTTACAATAAATAATAAATTAAAACCCTAAGTTTAAGAAAACTCAAAAATCCAAATACCTAATATATACTTAATAATAATAAATAATATATCAAAATCCTAGTTTTTATAAAAACTCAAAAATTCAATAACATGAACATATATTTTATCAAAAACTAAAAATCTCATAATATAAAAATATATATAATCCTTAAAATAAATTAAAACCCTAATTTTATTAAAAATCCAAATACTTAAACAGGGATCTAATAAATGATAAAAAAAAATCAAAAAGCTAAAAAATGATTAAATACCATTCTCCCAAACTCCCCCTCTTTTACAAACCCACCAAACAGAAGACACCCGAACACCTCTTTTTTTTTTTTTTTTTTCTGTCCGTGAAAGATCCATCCATGCACGTGTACTCTCTTGGGCACTAAAAAGAGAGGCTCATCATGGGCTGGACCAATAATAAGGCCCACACCCAACATCTTTCTCTCTCTCCCAAACCTCTCAGCAACCTCACAATCTCTCAGTCTTTCTCACACGCATATATACATATTTTAACATTCTAAATTGAAAATCAAATTTAAATTTAGAACCTGGATTTTCAATGCTCAATTTCCCATACTTAAATATGAGCTTTGTTACACCAGCCCTTTGAGTTGTCAAAATATCATTGGTTGTGTTGTTTTTTTTTACAAAAGGACAAAAATATTAAATACCAAAGTACCCCTCATTAAAACTCATTCTTTGGGTCACGATTTTCCTTTTTTTCCGTTTTTTTCCACTCATCTTCCATCCCTCTCGGCCATTCAAACCCATTCGAAAATATTTAGGGTTTCCAAAAATTCAAATGTGAATCGAAATCACACCAAAAAAGAAATCCTTTTTTTTTTAAATCGGCGAAGAAAACCTAAGATTTCTTTGAAGTATCGATTTGAAAAAAAATTGTTTTTCCAAAGGTTTCAACACCAACCAAAAAATGGGTACAGAACCCTTTTTGGTATTTCAGAAAACCCCTTTGTTATTTTTGAAGATCTTATGATCTCTTGAATATGATGTTTTTTTTTTAGAGTTTTTTTTAATAGTTACAAAAAGTAACAAACTTTTTTTTAACCTTTTTTGGTATTTCTGAAAACCCCTTTGTTATTTTTGCTTATGATCCCATGGATATGATGTTTTTTTTTAGGTTTTTTTTTTCGAATAGTTACAAAAACTAACTCACTTTTTTTTAGCTATTTTTTAGTATTTCAGAAAACCTTTGTTATTTTTGAAGATCTTATGATCCCATGAATATGATGTTTTTTTCTATGATTTTTTTTCAAATAGTTACAAAATGTAACTCACTTTTTTTTATATAGAAAACTGAAATGTATGTTCAATTTCTGTTTTTATTTTTTCTGAAAATGTAGCTGACAATCAGAAGAATGTAACTAGATTTAAGTTACACGTATTTTCAGTTTGTTTAATGTTATTTCTATGCGCAATGTAACCATGTATTAAACGCAACAAATTGTAAATAGATACTAGTGTATATAAGTGCTCAACAAATGTAACTAACTATTAGAATGTATTGCTGAATGTAACTTTTTATGAATGTAACCAACTTTTCTTCAATGATTCTAATAGTATTATTTTTGTATGTATGCATGTCATGATTTATATTTCTTCATCATTATATGTTTTTTTGTTCATATTGATAGGCACAATGTAGTTAGCATCCCTTCATAGTAATTATATTATGTTAATGTAAAAAAATTTGTATTCATTTTTTTAATTAAATATGTAATTCAGTTTGTTTTATGTTACTGCTATGCTGAAAGTAACTATAGTTCAAATATAACTAATTGAGAATATCTGCACAGCAAATGTAACTAACTATTAGAAGAATGTAAGCAACCAAAATGAATATGTATATTCAGTTTGTTTAATAATAATGTCTCCTGAATGTAACTTGATTGAAAATGTCACTTTATCCTGAAAAGGTATGTAGTTTTGTGTCTATCTAAACAACAATCGCACATCTTTTGTATCAAATGTCATTCCAACACATGACCAATTGCTTTTGCACGTTGCTGCTCAACTTCAACAATGAAATCTTTCTACGGACTACCTTCAACAGAAAATGTAACTGAGTCCATTGTATTTCCTACATTCAAATGCAAAAAGGTATCAATAAAACTAATGTACTGTTGTAATCATTAAAAATCATATAAACATAAAAAATTAAAAATGGAATAATATGACTCATAGATCCACTTAGATCATATTAAGAGTCGTTGATATTTTGAAATGGAACATTGTTTCACAATTATATTCCTCTAAAGTTAGTTACATTTGTCAATGTAACTAGTATTATTTACAAAAACATTTAATAAATTAGTTATATTTATAAAAATGTAGTCAAATCAGAAAAAACTGCAAAAAAAGTTCAATAAGGGAATAATTATGAAACTGACATTCAAATGTTAAACAACTGATATACCATGTTCAAAACCACGTTTCACATAAAAACAACCATAATTAACATGTAAAATTGAAAAAAATAAAATAATTTAAAAAACATACAATAAACATGCACTAAATCTGAATCAGCAGACATTTCAAATGGTAGCCACAAGAATTCAATGATATTTTTTCAATCAGATAAAAAACTTATATAGTCATCTAAATAAGAAATCTGATTCTAAACGGCTTGAACAAAAAAAAAATCTAAAATTTTACCACGAAAATGAATGCACAATTCAAATGTTAAAATTCAAAAAGGAAAAAAACATAAATAAATGCCCAGAAGCATGATTCTAGGAATTAATTATCGTCCCATTAACAAACCTCCCCATTAATTAAGTTGAAAATTAAAACACACACTTAAGGGGTATTTTGGGTAATTTATCTAATGCCATATCATGGGGCTTACGAGGGCCTACGAAATGGGGCATGTCAATCATTTTCCCTGAAATATATATAAAAAAGGAGTGGTGATACCCAAGCCCCAACCCATAGGTCTCATTCACAGGCCCCATGAGATGTCATCACCTTATTGGTTGGCTTGTTGACTTTTGAAAATGGGTAAAATGACAAAATACAGATATGTCATTCATTAAAAATATATCCAATTAACCCAAATCCCCCTTTTTCTCTTATTAATATTTCACATTAATTGGAATTTGTCTAATTTAAAATTTGCCTATTTTACAAAATCTCTCTCTAAAATTTGATTATTTCAAAATTTGAATTTTTAAAATTTTTATGAATTTTACACCAAAACTTACCTAACTTACACAAAAATCACCTAAATTATTTTTCATTAAAAGTACACCAAAACTTATCTAAATTACACCAAATTTATCTAAATAACACAAAAAAAACGTTCTAGTTTTTTTTATATGATTATAACTGTTATAGAATGTAATAGTGTTGCACAAATGTAACAAATACAAATCATTATGTGTATGCGATTGAATGTTACATTTACGAATGCAACAATAATATACATTTACGAATGTAACAGTGTTGCATAAATAACATTATATCGTTCCAAAACTGTTACATTTCAAATGTAAATACAAAAACAATACACACATTTACAAGACTGTTACAATTCAAATGTAACAAAATAACAAAAACTATGTATTGTTTAAATGTGTCTCTTTCGAATCAAACCGTAATATTCATTATTGTTACATTTATAAATGTAAATGTAACAGTATTAATCAATACACAGTTTTCACAATGTAAATACAAGAAAACAATACCTGACCTCACTTGAAGGGATGATGGCGGCGACGACGGAAGAGGCCGCCTATTGGGCGTCGATTTCCCCCAATCGAACGCTCGGACGGCTATGCCGCTTCGTCGGAAGGCCGGGGAGGGGGAGCGAGCCCGTCGTGTCGGGGACCCCACTTGAAAGGGAGATCCGACATTTCGGAGTTCCGGTGCAATCACGAAAAGGAAGTTTTTTTTGTTTTGATTGAGGTGAAGACAATGAGGACTTAAAAGGGAATTTATTGATTTGTTTAATCTGAATTTTTTATTATAAAATTTGAGTGAGGGGAAGTTTTAAAGATTTAATAAAGAACAAATCACAAAAAAATCGATAAATCGTAACCGAAAAATCATTTTATAAGAAAATAATAAAATATGGTATAATGGGTAATGTCTTGATGCCACCTCATGGGCCTATTTGGGGACCTATGAAATTGGGACCTGGGAATCATTATTGATAAAAAAAATTGACATATTTGTTGGTATTTTAAAAGAAAATGATTGGCAAGCCCCAATTCATAAGCCTCAAATAAGCCCCATGACATGGCATTGAGTGAATTCTCGTTTATACCCTTAATTGTGTTTTCTAACCACTCAACAAAATAAATGCAGTTGGTTAATATTTCCTTCTTTGGAATTGTGCATTGGCAGCGTTAATTAGCGTTTTTTTTTCTTTTTTGACTTTTCTCACATTTGAATTGATAGGAAACATTGGGGACTCAGCTACATGTTCCTTGGAAGGCAGTCCGGAGACGGATTTCATTGTTGATGTTGAACAACAATGTTCAGAAGCAATTGTGCCAAGAGTTAGATTCAGAAGAAGATGTGCGTATGTTTTATTCAGAAGTGTTGGAAAGAAAATAAGTTACATTTAGGGTGTCATTATCATTATACAACTCAATAAACATAATTCTTTCTACTAGTTAGTTACATTTTTTCTAATAATAGTTTGTTACATTTCAAATAAAATTACATTTCTCAGTACACTGTAATAGTTAGTTACATTTTCTGAATATTTATATACACCGGTAACAACCTATAATTAGTTACATTTACTACAAGGTCTCATTACGCATTATACTGTTAAGAAAAATCAAAATACATGTTGCTGATGAAATAAGAAAACACTCATCTGATTTTGTCAGCTACATTTCAATAACAAACATAAAAAAAATTTAATCATACATTTCAGATTTTTGTAAAAAAAAATTACTTTTGTTAATATTTAAAAAAAAACTAAAAAAATAAATCAATCCATGTAATCAACACCATCATCAAATACAACAGACAGGTTTTGTGAAATACCAAAAAAATGTTTCGTACCCATTTTTTACTGTAGAAGAACATTCGGATGAAATGTTTTATTTCAAATCGATTCATCAATGATATAATAGGTCTTCTTAGACGTTTTACACAAAAATGTTTTTTTTCACTGATTTTTTTCGATTCAAATTTGATATTTGAAAACCAACAAATCTTTTCATTTGATTTAAAAGAGGGACGGTTGTGAGTAGGAATAAAAAACGGAAAAAGAGAAAAAAAACGTGAAAACTAGGGTGAGCATTAATTAAGGGTATTTTAGTATTTAGCTTTTTTACCTTTTTATAAAAGGCAACTATACAACCAATAAAATATTGACACATCAAGGGGCATGTGGGAGAGGCCTATATGTTGGGGCATGTGTAGCAAAGTTCTACTTTAAATCATAGTCAAGTTAAATCTGACCTAACCCGGCTGTTAAGACATTTTTGGCCATCAGATCAACCGGTTCTAAACACAAATCAAATCGAACCCAGTTCTGATTGGATCATTGGATCATGTCCTTGGGTTTAACTCAATCCAAATTTTACAAAGCGTGGACCTTTCGATGATCTTCAATTATATGCTTCAATGAGATAACTGATTTACAACATACCAATCACTTAAAACAATTGAGTATGTGCAATTAGTGCCAGACATCATGGGACTGTAACCTAGAATCTAAGATATTTATTTTCCTTCCTCTCGTTCTCCACCTCCACCGCAGACCAATCGGGGTCGCTTAGATCCTGTAAATCTAGAATTTTAATTGATATTTAGATTTCCTATAATTATTTTGAGTTATTTCGAGATAAATTTGATGGGTTAAATTTATATTGGACATATTTTTAAAATTTTTGAATTTTGATTTTTAGTTAAAAAAACAATTCTTAAGTAAATAATATTTTAATTACAAATTTTTTAATATTAAAAAAATTCATGAAAAATTTTTTTAGTTACAAAAAATCCTACTTATGGGATATCAAATCTCATTTATGAGATATAAATTATTTTATATATTTTTCCATACCTATATCTTAAAATCTCTCAAATTCAAACCATAATATTTATTATAATTAAAAAATCTGTTAAGATTTAATTAAATCTAGATATTTATAAGGTTTGCATTTTATTTTCAAACCTAACAACACAATGGTTTCATATAATTTTGAAATTATATTAAAATTTATTATAAGGACATATTACAATATCTCATGACATAATTTTTAAAATTTACAATATCTAATTTATATTAAAAATTATTATTAAATTATAAATGATAATTTTAAATTTTAGAAAATATCATTTCATTCAATGAAATGTATTTCTACAACTTTTAGATATTAAAAACATTGGTTTAAAATATATAAATTTATAATATTCATGGAAAAAAGAAGATGCATAGAACTTCTGATAAGTTTTTAAAAAATATGGAGTTCTTAATCCATAGAAAACGGCGTACGAACCTCTAGGGTGAATGTTAAAATCGGGATTGAAAGCGGTTACATAAATAGTTTTCTATAACCTTTATTTCAATCCCTCCCAAACATTCCTATGTAATTACTTTTTCTGAAAAAGTAGAGTTTTCTATCACTTTTATATCGAAACAAACAAACCCTATGTTTGGGTCATGTCCATGGGTTTAACTCAATCCAAACTTTACAAAGCGTGGACCTTTCGATGATCTTCATTTATATGCCTCAATGAGAACTGATTTACAACATACCAATCAATTAAAACAATTATGTGTGCAATTAGGGCCAGACATCATGGGACTGTAACCAAGAATCTAAGATATTTATTTTCCTTCCTCTCGTTCTCCACCTCCACCGCAGACCAATTGGGGTCGTTTAGATCCTGTAAATCTAGAATTTTTTTGTGGGTTTTAATAATTAATATACTAATTAAAAAAATAGCTTAAATTTTTTTTGTGTAAACATATGTTCATTAGCTAGTTTTAAAAGAGATACATTGGAGGTCCGTAAATGGTTGTGTAACAGTGTGAAAGAGAAAAAAAAAGAGGATTTGTACTTCGTTCCGGCGGCAATCGCTTGCGAAACCCTACCTTCTCCGGCCGTTCTGTACGGATGGAGGCGGCAGTGGTGGAGGCGGAGGTGATGACTTTCAAGGCTCCCGTGTCAAGATTTTCGATCGCGACGTCAAACGGACACATGTTGGTCTCTCCTCTCTCTCTCGCACACTTTTTCGAATTTGTGCCTCTCAATGTCTCTAACTCTCTCTCTTTCTCTCCGTCTGTGTGTGTGGATTCATAGAGGGATAGAGCAGCTTGGTTGATGAGAGGGAAGGACGACTTTATCGATTCAGTAGCCGAGAACCTGCTCGATCGCTTAGAGGTTTTTTTTCCTACCATTCTTACATCTACGCTATTTCGATTTCTGAAATATGATCATACGATCATGTTTGGAATTGGGAATCTAAAATACTACTTTAAAAAAAAGAAAAATAGTATCTTTAATTGTAGTACAGAGAATCACATTCTAAGTTAATGTGAATATGGAAATCGGAGTTCTTGCACTATATAGAACAATGGTTCTGTTTGAATCCTTGTTTAGATAAGAAAAGGTTATATTTTATTTGTTGAACATGCTCATTAGAATTGCGAGATATCTCACAAAGCTTATAAAATAAAATAAAAGTTTAGAACTGCATTTTGCAGGCCCTTTGCTTTCCTATTACAAAATTCCTTATAATTAATTTAAATAAAGCATATTTTCATGGGCAGATCTACTTTAGATAATTTAGATTCTTGAGATGCTTTACATAGATCATTTTTTTTTCCTGATCTTCTGAATTTAAATTCGTGACACGTCATCTCGCTTGTACCCATTTCACAGGATTGCAAGAAAACCTTTCCAGTTTCACTTTGCTTAGGGGGTTCACTGGGGGCTGTGAGGAGTTTATTACGGGACGTGGTAAGTGATATGTGTAGTGTCCTTCTTTTTAGTATTCCATTTCATTGTTTTGTTATTAATGCTTACATCTATTTGATAATATTGTTGTTTCACACTATACGCTGGGCTTGTAAGCACACTTCATGTTTCTCAATTAACCTACCTATTGGTACATATTCTACAAAACAAACTTGATAGTTTAGAAGCAAATTGTAACAGTTTATTGGCATAGGCATGCAATTACACTTTTGTTTTTTGTTCATTATCCATATACAAATATTTTTTTTATCAAACACGAGGAAATGGTTATTTTCCTTTTCATGAAATTATTTACTAATGATTAATCGACCTTCAAGCAATTTCTGTTTTGTTTATTCGGAATCCATTTCTTGTCTTGGGAATATATTCTTCTGTATATGACTATGCCATTATGAGTTTGGCTACTTGGAATCTGTGACAAATTTTTAAAACTTATTCGTATTCACCCACTATGATTGGAAACAGCTTTCCATGAAACTTAGGATAATGTTGTTGTAGACTTATGAAATTTTTTATTCACATTTCAACTTTTCAAGTGATTACATTAGAAATGATTTCACGTCTGTAAATAACTAAGTTGAAGGCTTTTTAAAATTCAAGGTTCCATTCAGAAACTCATCATGATGGACATGTCACATGACATGATTAAAGCATGCAAAAATGCTGAGAAGGACATGCCAAATAATGACATGGAGACATTCTTTATGGTGGGAGATGAAGAATTTCTGCCTATAAGAGAAAGGTAGAATCGCCTTTGGATCTATCTCTGCCATTGTTCCATTCATTCCTAAGAACATTGGTTAGTTGGATATCTTTATATTAGCTCACCCAGTGACAACATTTGTGAAGCTCTCTGGATTTAATAATTAGCTGTCTGGGGCTCCACTGGACAAACGACCTTCCTGGAGCCATGATACAGGTATATACATTTTCTGCATTTGTTTCTTTGTCTATATCTCATATTTAAACATGCACGATGACACATGTGATTATTGCAGAGTAGACTTTCGCTGAAACCTGATGGCCTGTTTCTAGCCGCTATTCTTGGTGGAGAGACTTCAAAGTTGTTCCCTACTGCGGCTTTTAAGTTTATGGAACTCTGATATTCTCTGTACCTTACTGATCATGCTTTCTACTGTGTTTATGATTTGGTTATCAGGGAACTAAGAATTGCTTGCACTATAGCACAGATGGAACGTGATGGAGGCATCAGTCCTCGAATGTCTCCTCTCGCACAAGTGTGTGATTCGATTTGTGACTTTTTTGTTTGTCATTTAATTGATACTTCTGATATGCTGGTCAGGGAGCTACACTATTATTCTATCTTTATGTGATGGATGCATAGAACATCTAAAAAAATGCTTGTATACATTTTGCAATGATATTAGATGCCCGTGCTCTTCTTTCCTATTTCTTCCATGATATGCATATCTTAGAGGATCTCCTAGTTTCATTTTATTAATACACCCATCTGATTTTTCTTTTCCAGGTTAGGGATGCAGGCAATCTTTTGACAAGAGCTGGCTTCTCTCTTCCTGGTGTCGATGTTGAAGAATACACGGTTAGATACGAAAGTGGTAAGCTATAAAATTACTTTGCTTCTACACCAGAAATGAAACTGGGATTCTCAGTCTTTACTCGTGCTTGTTCTGGGATACATTTTTATTCTAAATTATTTATCATATTATATCATGTAAGCTGGATCATCATATCAATCACATGTTATGGTAAATTTGTAAATTTCTAAGTCTGTGTGCCATTTTTTTTTAATTATAAGCTGTGGGTCTGCCCTGTAATGACACATTTTTCCCATAATTTTTTTTTTACCCTAAAGTCATGATTACATCATGTTAACCTCAACTTGGCCTCCTATTGATCCAAGTTTAAGTAGTTTCCTATCTTGTGGCATTCTGTGAAATGATCTCTATTCACATGACTAGTCCTGTAAAATTCCTTTCACTTCATTACAGTTGGATTCCTGAGATTTCTTCTTTACCTGAATAAAAAAGTTGATGATGGTGAGCACCTCCTGTGTGCCATTACCAATGTTCTAAAAGACGCTAGGCGCTAGTCGAGCGGTTGAAGGGGGACTATGGATTAATCGGGTAGGCGGAGATTAATCGGGGAATCGGTTAGTACAAAATAATACATGCATGTATATATATGTGTGTATAATACCTAAATATTGAATAAATAAATAAAATAAACTAAAGAAAAAAATGACCTGGCACATAGATATTCATGAAGAGAATGTGTAACTATCACAAAGATAAATCATGAAGAGAACACAAGTGAAATCATACAAATAATCATGAAGAGAAAATATGTAAGTGCATCTATGACTTAGATAAGACTTAACTAATAGGTGCAACTATAACATACTACATAGATAATAAAGAGAAAATGTCAGCAATTAAATAACCCAAAAACATTTGATTTTTATATGCAACAATTTTTTTTTTTTTAAGCCAACTAGTCCCCGCCTAGACCCACCTAGGCCCGCTTAGGCAGCTGACCGCTTAGACAAGGTGATTATGCCCTAAGCGATGCGGAAGGCCCGCCTACGCCTAGGCGGCCGACTAGTCCCCACCTAGGGCCGCTTTTTAGCACATTGGCCATTACCATTCATTCAACCCCTATCTCACCCTTTAAATGGACAGAAACAGTCGGCGGGAATTGACATGGGACGTTGGATCTCTTAAAAGTGATGTGCCATAGGAATATAATGTTGAAGAGGAAGCAAAGTCAATTTAGATAGACATACTTGACTCTAGGGGCTGGTTTGACAAGGGGTTAATGTTTTGAGGATAAGTTTTTCTAATTTTTTTACGGGATAATAAGTCCATCAATTTTGTATTTATTTACATTTGTCACAATTAGGACAAAAAGTAGGGATAAATGATATTACAACCTTTAGATCCCCCCCTTTTTTTTTAAATTGGGACACTCTGTGCATTTTTATCACAATTATTTTTTATACCGAACATGATAAGTTGTTCTCCCCCACTTATCCCCTTATCCACCACTTATCCCTTTGCCAAATCAACCTTAGATGTTTATAATGTTAACTTTCATGATTTCAATCCTTGTGTAGAGGAAATTAGCTCCTTCTTTCTGACTTTGTTTCTTGCAAGTTAACCATGTTGGATCGCCAAATTAGTGTACCTTGTTTTCCATACGCTTCCTTTCATTGCATTGACATTCTAGAATCTACATCGCCCTCCACTTTTATGATGAGATGTATGATCTAAAGAAATAAAAAAAAAACAATTTCCAATATTCATGTGTGGATGGTGTAGATACATATGGTTGTTGAACAATAAATATTCATCTTGGATCCATACTTCTTTGTGGTTCCACGAATTGCACTGCAGACATGTGACGAAGAGGCGTAATTTCTCTCAAGGAGAATTATACTGATATTCGTATCTAATACGTGATAAGAAGTAATCATAACCATTGATCTAAGTGTGTTTCTTCATCCACTTAGCTGGATACTTTGTAGTCTCTCCTGCTATATGATCTGTCTTTTTCATCCCCACAATCGTCAACTTGATGTGATAATGATCCATGTTTTTTTCCTTTCTATTGTTCTTTTGCAGCACTGGAGCTGATTGAGCATTTGCGAGCAATGGGCGAAACTAATGCTCTTGTACAAAGATGTAATGTGAGTATTTCCTTACACAAAATTGAATTGTATGAATGTTGCAATCTCAGACCAGATCACCCAATGCCATGAAATCCTCCTCCATCAGCTCTTGAAGAAGGAAACTGCACTTGCAACTGCTGCAATATACGAATCAATGTTTGCGGCTGAGGATGGCTCTGTCCCAGCAACCTATCAGGTATAGACATTGAAAAAAATCGCATTGTAAAATTTTAAAATTAAGATTGGTGAACACCATTATAATTCTGTTTAGCAGATGTGAGCATCTTTCATATGTATGGCTATGGTGTAGCTTTTTTATTAGCATTGCAAGGTGCAGGTAATTTTTATGACTGGATGGAGAGAGCACCAGTCACAACAAAAGGCAAAGCGGAGAGGCTCGGCGACCATTTCTTTCAAGGATATCCAGAAGCAATTCGGGAGCAGCAGTTAGAATATGTACCTAGAGATGGTGATGGACCAATCCCTATTGGGACAGGAATGCAGCATGAAATGGTAGAAAGATATGGCCTCCGCTAAGATTCCTAATAAACCTTGAATTCACAATGTGCCCTTGAATTTACAAGAAAGAAAACTCACAAAGGGGAATACATTTTATTGATTCATAATGTTGTTCCATGCAAAAAGTAGTGATATCTTTTTATAAGCAAATATTAAGGGTCTGTTTGGATAGACATTCTGTCCGTGTTTGCGACCCAGACGCATTTGAACGCCGAGGGGCCTATTGAAACAGGTTTTGGCATCGAAAATTTGTTCAATCTGTGTTCGCGTTGATTGTGTAAAATATTTTGTTCCCCCCATCACCCCCAAAAGAATGATAAGAATGATTTTGGCAACGCAGAGTGTCCATTTCGCACGAATAGGGATGGAAATCTCAAGCATATCCTTAAAACAATAAATGGAAATGAAATCAGACAGCGTTGCAAGCACACGAGATTTACAATTTCGAACCTCACATTCAAATGGACTCTAAGACCAACTTCCTAAAAATCCTAAATGTGAATTTCACTAATAAAATGTACTTATTGTAACTCTTAAGTAGAGGTTTGTTAAAAATTATAAATACTATAATGACATTCTCTTAAAATTTATATTTCAAAAACCGCTTTGAATCCAATTTTTTAAAATGTTTCATCTCCATTTGGTCCTAATTAGACCGCTTTGTATTACTTGATTTTCATACTCCCCAACCCGACGTCTAAACTAAATAGGTTCAGTTTTTAAATTTAAAATCATCTTCTATTTTAGAATAAATTACGAGGGCAGTCCCTCCCCATTTAAATGAGATATATAATTAGCGGATTTTGATTATTTTTATTATAATACTAAATTATGCCGTGAATTTTGAGACCATCACTCAATAATTAAAGTCAATGACCTGTCCTTAGTGGACTGCACGTAGTGACTTCAAAGCTTAGAAATATAAATAAGATTGTCCCATATTTAATTCTAACGCATGTCACGCTTTATGATATTTGGATAAAGTAATGCATGGACCCAAACATACCCGTTATTCTGACGTATGGACGTGTATGACAAGTACCGAACAACCGACGTGGCAAATCCGGCCGTTCTGTTTTCCCTCGTTGACTTGACTCAGACGAGAAATGTGGTCACCTTTTAATGATACACCAACTCATAGCCCCATTCACAGGCTCCATGAGGTGTTATCACCTTATTGGTTGACTTGTTGACTTTTAAAAATAGATAAAATGTCAAAATACAGATATGTCATTCATTAAAAATAGATCTCATTAACTTAAATCCCTTTTTTTACTCTTATTAATATTTCACATTAATTTGAATTTGTCTAATTTGAAAATTTTCTATTTAAAAAATATATCTCTCTAAAATTTACTTATTTTAAAATTCTTATGAATTTTATATCAAAACTTACCTAACTTACACAAAAATCACCTAAAATGTTTTTCATCAAAATTACACCAAAACTTATCTAAATTACACCAAAATTATCTAAATAACACAAAAAAATGTTCTATGATTATAACTGTTATAGAATGTAACAGTGTTGCACAAATGTAACAAATATACATTTACGAATGTAACAGAATGTAACAGTGTTGCATAAATAACATTATATCATTCCAAGATTGATACATTTCAAATGTAAATACAAAAAATAATACACACATTTACAAGACTGTTACATTTCAAATGTAACAAAATAACAAAAATTGTGTATTGCTTAAATGTGTCTATTTCGAATCAAACCGCAATATTCATTAACTATTACATTTATAAATGTAACAATATTAATCAATACACAGTTTCCACAATGAAAATACAACAAAACAATATCTGACCTTGTTTTCGATTTACTTCATCTTATCCGTCTCCAATATGATCTATTTTCACTGTATGTTACATTTAACAAAACAACTGCATCTTTCACATTTACAAAATTTAACAAAAATGTAATAATAACTCGTGTTACATTTATAAAATGTAACAATAACTTGTGTTATTCATGATTTTATATGATGCAAAGAAAAAGAAACTAAGGACACACTTCATATTTGAAAAACAGGTAGATTAACCAAAATCAATATGACAATACATACTCAAAAAGGAAATTTTTTATCTACCAAACACAGCTGAACATTGAACAGTCTCAAAATTCATATAAAGCACCACATACATACCAAGGATGAAACAGATCTTGAGACCCGACGCTGCCGGGATATCCTTCACAGCAAGCGGCAGCACGACCAAAGACAGAACGTAAAATAGCGGGAGCCACCTCTGAATGAACAGAGTCGCTGGTTCAAAGAAGCCTATCAATCCGGCGGCGGCGGATGGAGCCACTACATCCAGAGCCATCAAAACAGAGAAAACGCAGAACATACCAAAGAGGGCGCTCGGGAACTTAATCAAAGCCGCCACAAAAGCACTCTTAAAGAACTTATCCACCGCGATGAAATCAATAGTGGTAGATGGACATAATTAACAGGAGGTCGGAGTTGGGGCTGAATCCGAATGCTCCGATGTACGTCCCCTGGGCGTACAGATGGTCGTGGACTTCTCCGATGTGTGGTGGGATCTCATCCGTTCGTCCCCCTGGTTCCGCGACTACTGGCTCTTCGATGGCTTCCACAACCCGATCGTCGGATCCGATGATGACGATGGCCGCTGATCCGATGATGACGATGGCCGCGGATCCTTCCTCTTCAACGACGATCTCGACCGTCTGTGTAAGAACTCGATCAGTGGTTTTCAAGAGTTTTTTTTATGTCAGTTCAACTTACAATAACCACCGATCGAGTTAAATAGGAATGAGATCTCTTACAGATATTCATTGTTGTGGAGCACATAGAGAGAGAAAGAGAATGAATGTAAATAACAAGTGAATTGTATTTGGGATTCATGATTTTATATGATGCAAAGAAGAAGAAATAAAATGATTAATAAAATCTCCATGATCTTCGGATTAAATCAAAACAAACCTTTTTTATTGGAGGTAGTTATCAATTAAAGGATATAATAGACAATGCATACTGCCACCTCATGAGGCCTGTTTGGGGCTTGTGAAATTGGGGCCTGGGAATCATTATTGTTCCATGAAATATATATATGGTTAACGAATTTAGTCATTGAGTTAAATTATTTTAATAAATACATTCAAATAAGTCCATATAAAATATGAAAAATCTAATTTAGTTATTTTTTATGACAAAAATGCTCTTGTCTTTTCCTGAAAATTCTCGTACTATCATATACTCATCAAGGATAAAAAAAAAAAAAAATCAATGTCTCCCTGAAAACTTATCAAAATCGAGAAAATGTCATTGTAAAATTAATAAATACTCTTAAAGTCAACCACAAATAGAGTTATTGTATTATAGTGATTTATCAAGTAAATTTTAATGGTGTATTAGAGTAATTTATCATGTATAGTTATAGTAAACCACAAATCTATTTAGTTTCAGTTACGGTAAATGCTAAAATAAATATTGTCTAATAAGATAAGGAATTGTGGGAAATTTTCAATTTTATAGGGATATTTTCCTATTTCATAACTTTCTAAGAAGTTATATGGATTTTCCCATAATAAGGGGTAAAGGCATTGTGACAACTTTTAATGTATAGTTAAGATTAACCATGTATTTGGTTAGTTGGGGATAATGGTAGAAATTGAACAATATTTTTTTAATAACATAGGGATTTGTGATGATTTTCTAAATTTCTAGGGAGTTATCACTCTCTCTCTCTCTCTCTCTATATATATATATATATATATATATATATATATATATATTTCTTAGATAATGTTAGACTTAATCATGTTTGCATTCTCAAATGTTATTCGCACCTTTTTATTTATCTTTAATTATCCCAATAAGATCAAGGGCCAATTTGATTGCTCTGATTCGGACAAAAAAGTCTTCATTTCCAGGAATGCAATTCTGCTACATTCCTTGAAAGGAAAAATTCAGGGTGTTCCAATAAAACAAGAATAAACATCAAATGGACTCTAAGCCCTGTTTGGTTTTAGAATAGAGCCTAGAATAAGTGAGAATTAATCAGAATAGCTCCAGAATGAGTGTTTGAAAGACGGGGAAAAAAATCAAAGCATGTACATTCCCTCAAAGGTGGAATTTGATCTGGAATGCCAAGTAATGAACTCCAATCGTAATTTATTCAGGATGTTCCAATAAAACAAGAATAAACATAAAACAAAACCTAAGCCCCATTTGGTTTGAGAATAGAGTATGGAATAAGTAGAAATTAGTTAGAATAGCCTCAAAATGAGTGTTTGAAAGGCTGAAATAAATGAGAATTTGTATGCTAGAATTAACTGGTACAAAATAATATATGGATTCCAACCAACCCTTGGAATTAAGTGATTCCATGTTACTCAACTTAAAAGAATATGTGGGTCCATTGACAAATCAACTATTATTATCTCATATAAATAAATTGTTATCATTTTTTTCACATATTATAAAATTTTAATTACATCTTATTCACATTTTAATCAAACACCAGAAACTTTATTATTACGTTATCCAACAAGAATAATTCGAAACTCAATCAAACAAAAATCATTTTATCATTATTTATACTCGAATAGTCATCAATCTCATATAATAACTTAATTCGATATTAAAACGGGGGCTAAGTGAAAATTATGTGCATTATCTAACCAAACAAAAAAATTTCATGTTAGGTTTACTAACAAATATAATTAAAAGCACAATCAACCAAAAAAAAAAAAAAAAAAAAAACTATCCCTTTATGCTTGTCCTAGAATGATTTACTTGGCTGTCTAAACATAGACTCATCAATTCATAAGGCGCGGAGCAGAGCGAGTGATACATAAAACGCGTACCCTTCTAACACCTCCCACGTATTCAAATTCTTTTTATAAAATTTTAAATTTTCACATTCTCTCTCATCCTGTCATCCACTCTCTCTCTCTCTCTCTCTCTCTTCCCGCCATTGTCGCCTTCTCTCTCTCTCCGCCACTCCTTCACCTCCCCCACAACCCTTCGACGAGCTCACCATTCCCACCGTCCGATCCCCTCCCAAAAGATCCCATCTTTCCTTTCCCCAATTGTCATGCCCACATTGGTAGACCCGTCGGTGATCCCGAGATGAGGACCCTCTTCTTCCTCGCCATTATCATCTCCTCCTCGGTGTCCGTGCGGGGCCAGGACGACGACGACTATGGCGGCTCCCCCGTCGGCGGCGGCGGCGGAGGCAACCCCGATGTGGTCCCGCTCTTCACCGAGCTCATCTACAGCCGAATGTCGAACCTCACCGACAGCTTCACGGGGGAGATCTCGCAGCACCTCAGCTTCTGCGTGAAAGACGTGTGAGTTGGATGTTTTGGGGAAAGGGGGGGGGGGGATTGGATCTTTTTTTTATTTAATAATGTGTGGGTTGCGTTTTTTCTTATGATTTTTGGTTGGATCTGGGGGTTTCAGGCAGAAGGATTGGAATGGGGCGTTCAATTTCTCGTCGAAATTGGATTTCTTGGCCAATTGCATCAAGAAAACCAATGGTAAGAAGTCATTCCAGTTGTGATGGGTGTTCAATTTCTGGTTCTAATTTTGTGTGGTTGATTGTGAAATTTTAGATCTTTTGGCCCCATTTGTGTTCAGATTAAGGGGTGGAATAAATAACAGAATGGGTGTTATTACCATTTTTGTTGTTTGGTTCGGTGGGATGAGCCAGAATTACTATTCAGCTTAAAACTAGATAAGAGTTCCAAGGGTGGTGGAATGTGCATTTCCAGCTTTTTAAACATACTACATTGCTTTACAAAAGATTTTTTTTTAATTTGAATAAGAAATTTCCAACAAAAAAGAAAGGTGGTGTAGCATTAATTCCATTTATTCGATTCCATTTTCGAACGGAGGCTTGATCTAATGCATACAAATTAATGGTTTTGTCCCCATGGAAAAACTAGTACCTATCATGTAAAATGAGGACTGCAATAGGATAAAAGCTAGAAATTCTGTGTTATTATATGCCTAAAACCAAAAAGAGCATGAGAGTGGGGAGGATGTGCTAAATGCCCATTAGTGCAACCACTCAATGTATTATTATTGGAGTCTATTGATCATGTGAGTCATCTGTTTAAGCTGTAAAGGATGTGTACCAATTAACAGGTGGGAAGTTTATGTTGTCTCTTAGACAGAGATACAGAGGTGTGTGAGTTAAAGTTGAGATAGTACACTAAATTGCATGAATGAATGCCTTAGTTTGATGCTTTGTTTATTTTGTCTTCCTGGTATTTTCTAATTTGATTGATTGCAGTGATGAGTTTGATTGTTGGGACACAAAGCTGAACATGTCAAATGACATGATCTTTTGGACCATATGTTCGATGTCATAGAGGACACACTTTTTTTATGTTTGTGAAATAGTCCAAAATAAGATTTCTTGGTTGCTTTAAGATGGATAGAAGGAAACATGTTTTTTTTCTCTCCTTGTCGGTTATTGATATATTAGGTTCAAATAAACTGCAGGGGACCTTATGCAACGCCTCTGCACAGCAGCTGATATTAAGTTCTATTTCAAAAGTTTCTATGAAAATGGAGGAAAAGGAACCAATTACTTGAAGCCTAACAAGAATTGTAATTTGACATCATGGGTCCCTGGATGTGAGCCAGGATGGGCTTGCAGCGTTGGCCCAAATAAAAAGGTTGATCTCCGTGGTGCCAAGGATATGCCTGCTAGAACTTCGGACTGCAGTCCTTGTTGCGAGGGTTTCTTTTGCCCCCATGGTCTTACTTGCATGATTCGTAAGTATATGAAATTGCTCGAATTATTTCATGTGATAAATTTACAACTATTTAATTTCCTTTTTCAGATTCTACAGATTGTCTGATTTTCTATACATCAATTTTTTTCCTGTATTTTGAAAAGAGAATGCTTAGATGTGTATTGCTAATAAGTTTAGCGTACTGATAGATTTAGGCTAAAATTATGTGTTGGAAAGGAAAAATTCTGGTTCTTATTTGGAAATTAAGGCTCAGATATTGGTAAAAAAAGACGGTTTCAGAAGAGTAAGAGAAGAAAGAAATGGAAACAGAAAAGATGATGCAGGCATTAGAGAAGATTGGATCAGGATGGCAAGATGAAGAGAGGAGATTGAGCGATGGATGCTGTGGAGATATAGGGAACAGAAGATGAGTTGTTTTTAAAAAACTCATTTTGCAATTATTTCAATTCCCAGCCATTTTAAAAGATCCCTTTCATATCACGTGCCTATAACATAAGCTACAACTGTTCTTTCCTGAAATAATATGATTGACAGTTTTCAAAATGAAAACCAATCAGCATCCTGCCTCCCCACCTTAAGTAACTTTTTCAACTCCTAAAATTCCTTTGAAACCAAAGAAGACACCAACTGATAACAAAGTACCAGACAATCATGCTATTTGGTTGATCGATCAATGTTGAAGTTTGGAACAACCATAAAAAAAATTTATTCTGACAAATTTTCTTCTGATGATCTTTGTCAATTTCAGTAATCTTAGCTTGAAAGTTTGAAAAAACAACCTGTATAGACATATCTTAGCTGTTGGCCTTTTATTTTTCAATTAGCCTATTGTTATGCTATATCGGTGGAGAGTATAATAATCTATAAATGTGACGGTTAATCATTCATCTTTATGTTAATCAGAAACTGGACATATTTTTTCTGGTTTCACATGATTTAATGCTATTTTTTTACTATGCTAAGTTATTTTTTAGTTCAGGCTGAACCACAATACGAGCCTTCCCTACCTTCTTGCATTATAGTCATATCAGTTGCCGATCATCATTTCATGAAAGAGCTGTACCATTTCGTAGTATATATGGTCAATCATTATCAAGCCACACTCTCTTCTAATTTGATGAATAGTAGTTAGTTAATTTGGAAGTATAATGATGACTTGAGAGTACACTCATCATTTGCTATATAAAACATTTTCAATATGGCCCATGTATGATTTTAGAATGAATGCTGCAAAATTTTCAATGATTTACAGAGCCACAATGCAGATAATTCTATTAAACACCATTCATCCTTATTTTTAATCTGAATCAAAAACCCATATGTCGAATTTTGTGGAGGGCATTGTTTCAACTAAACTATATAATAGGTAACTACTATATAAGACTTAATTTCTAGCTGATACGACTTTTAAGGGAGTTTCTAATTGTCCTTTTTCTATTTGGTGGGGGAAATGAAGCTTGTCCGTTGGGAGCATACTGCCCACTTGCGAAACTCAACAAAACTACTGGGATATGTGATCCGTAAGTCTTAAGTTCTGTCTATATATATATATATGCAAATTAATGTCTCATTTTTCTTTCTTTTTAATGTTACATTGTATGCAATATTAATTGAAAAATGTGCAGATATCGCTACCAACTACCTCCAGGAAAGCCAAATCATACCTGTGGAGGAGCAGATAGTTGGGCTGATGTTGGAAGCAGTAGTGATTTGTTCTGTGCAGCAGGATCCTACTGTCCTAGCACCACCCAGAAAATTCCTTGCAGTAGCGGGTATTGATTTTTATCCCAAATTCTTATATTTTTTTTGTCTATAAGTTGAGGTGACAGCACTTGGGATGCACACTAATTGCAAATAAGTATTTCTCCATCTTGATTGATAGCCTTTAACAAATAATAATATTAATTTTCACAAGGGTCGGGCTATAATTGCCTCGAAAGAAGTCAATGATCTTTGGAAATTTAAATTATATAGTATTGTTGTGGTTATAGTTCCATTGACCTATGATAAAAGTGTGGGTGAGAATGGATGGGCACACATGCATGCGGTTACAAGCAATATCTTGTCTTAATATGATTTTAGACTGGTCAGACCCATGTGAACCTGGATGATGTCTTAATATGATTTTAGACATTACAAAGTACATAATCAGTTACTTTAAAATATGCAAAAATCCAAAAAATGAAGAATTTAATTCATATATAATTCTACACATCAGATAATTAGCCAGCAGAAATTAGAAGTTTCATTCAACTGGAAGACTGAAGATGGTTGTCTCAAGGAAGATAAGGAGATGAAAAGAGGAGATATAAATAGAGGCATCCACCTAATAGAAATTGAGTTTATGAATATAAATTGGAGTTAACTTGTCCATTACTTTTTTTCATGTTCCAGTTTATTGTTATTTATAGAGATGGTAATTTTTTTTTGTCAACCATAATCAGATTGTTTTGTTAACAAGGTCACGGATTTGACAAAAAAAGTTTGAGTCAACCGTGTTTACAATTCCTGGGTATGGGTATTAACACAGTCCAGCCAAGCGGCCAGGTCAGGCGGAAACTGGGCTGACCGATTGGGTTGGTTGGGTTATAAAACACTTTTGATCCATTCAAAGGTAGAAGCAGGCAATTGGGAGGAGAGTTGTTAGGAAAAATGTGACCTAGATAGGCGCTTTCATAAAATCAGATGCTGCCAAATCTATAATTTTATTTTATAGAATTGAAAAGTTTGTTTTTGTGATAATGCTTATTCAAGTCCGAAATGGTCAAACATGAATCCATCCAAAACACTAGACATATGCATATATAAAAAATGATTGTGTTACTGCACTATTTTCTTTGCATTTTCCTAGCTATTTAATGACAATACTTTTGAACTTTTCAGGCATTATTGCAGGATGGGTTCTACATCTGAAAAAAGTAAGATTTTTTGTTATTTGTCATATAAATCGCAATAAAATCAAAGGGTAATAGGCATTAGAGTTGCTTTGTTTTCCTATGCTTCAGTTGTTGACGACTAGAAGTAGATGAAAATATAAGGAGTTGTACATTATTTACATGAAAGCATGTTGTGTGTTATGTTGGGAAGTTAATGTTAAGGATAGTTGCTACTACATACAGTGTACAAATGTTATGTTAAGGATAGTTACTACTACATACAGTGTACAAATGTTTTCGTTTTAAGATGTCTTTTGCTTAGGTTTGTGCTACTTTTTCTTCTCTCATGATCAATAAGTCAATTGCATTTAAAGCTTTACTTCCTCCACTCCTGCACCTGCAGCTTCATTAAGGTCACCAATCGATTTGTTGTTTATAATCAATTCTTCCCCTACCTATATTTTATTTTGTCCTGTAACTTAAGTCAACCACTGCATGAGATTGTGATGAATATTTTTGATACTTGTCACACCAAATATTCCTGCATCTATAAAAATCTTGGTTTAGTAATATTTACATCCTTTTAACTAAGCTTTATAATGAGCAGGGTGCTTCAAGTTGTCGTCTTGCGATCCGAATTCTGCAAACCAAAATATCACAGCGTATGGCTTCCTGCTCTTTGTGAGTGCTTACCAACTTTGTCTTTGTCATGAAAATCATAGAAAACTGTCAGCAAATTCATGCCCTTTGCAAAACTCCAGTGCATTTCTCTCTTTTCATTTTATTTTTCTCAACACACCCCCCCCCCCCCCACCCCCCGCACCTTGGAAATGTTGAATGTAATAACCCCATTTATGTTGCTCTATATATCATATCCTTGTTTATCTTTGTATATATCGCTTAAGCATCAGCTAGCTGTGGATGCAAAAATACCTATAGGTGGCTCTATTATTTCCCGATGCACTGGCATACTTTTGCATATATAAAAGTGGTCTACAGCCAATTTGAAAATTTCATTTTTTCAAAAGTTGCAACCCCATGCTGGACAATGTGGGTGTTTGGTACTTATATATTGAGCTGAATGTTTTCCTCTTTTTAACATTGAAAAATGATTTTTTCAAGGTACTTATATTGAACTGCTTGGTTTCCTCCTTTTAATTGTTTCAAAAGTACTCTCCAGGTGGTTCTTGCTCGCTACAATTTTTTTTCTTTCTTAAAAATTGACATTTTTTTCTTTTATGTAGATTGCACTAGGATTGTTGCTACTCATCATCTACAACTTGTCCGACCAAGTTCTTACTACTCGGGAAAGACGAGAAGCCAAATCCAGGGAAGCTGCAGCACGGAGTGCAAGAGAAACCGCACAAGCTCGTGAAAGGTGGAAAAGTGCAAAAGACATTGCTAAAAAACATGCCATTGGATTACAAACACAATTATCTCGTACTTTTTCTCGAAAACAGTCTACAAGGAAGGCAGAGCCCCTCAAGGTTCTTGGACAGCCTAGAATGGGATCTGAAGATTCTTTATTACCCCCCATGCCTCCAAGTTCTTCGGGCTCCTCTGCAACATCTACAGGAAAGAAAAAGAAGGAACCAAGCAACCTTACGAAGATGATGCGCTCACTTGAAGATAATCCTGATAGTGATGAAGGATTCAATTTTGAAATTGGAGACAAGAATCTTAAGAAAAATATGCCAAAGGGTAAACAGATGCATACTCGTAGTCAGATTTTCAAATATGCATATGGTCAGATTGAAAAAGAGAAAGCTATGCAGCAGGAGAACAAAAATTTGACCTTTTCTGGTGTAATTTCAATGGCCACTGATACTGAGATCAGGAGCCGGCCTGTGATAGAGGTTGCTTTCAAGGATTTAACTCTCACTTTGAAAGGAAAAAAGAAGCATTTGATGCGGTGTGTGACGGGGAAAATTATGCCTGGTCGCGTATCAGCTGTCATGGGCCCTTCTGGTGCTGGGAAGACAACATTTCTCAATGCTCTGGCTGGAAAAGCAACTGGATGCTATATGAGTGGTTTAATTCTTATAAATGGGAAGATAGAATCTATTTATTCATATAAGAAAATAATTGGATTTGTGCCACAAGATGATATTGTGCATGGGAATTTGACAGTGGAGGAGAACCTGTGGTTTAGCGCAAAATGCAGGTATGATGGATGAGCAGATGGCATGATAAAATATTCTAACTTTGGCAATTAATGTCTTACCAAGTGCAACTGGATCATTCATTACTGTTTTTGCGGTTTTATATAACTGGGATGATGATATCCTATACTGTACCATTTTAAGATGTAAACTCATCAAATAAATTTTTTCTCACATAAGGCATTATCAAATTGTAGTATATCCATTGCGCACCCCACTTGACTGGATATAAATTATTATTGTGATTTCTTTTCTGATGCCAATAGAAGTTTTTTTATTCGGGATAAAATATCTAGGAATTGGTGATATGCAATTACCTTCAAGTTAGATATTTTCTTAGTTTTATAATTCAGTAAAGTCCACTTATAATTAATGTTATCAGTTTTTCTTTTATTTTGTCTCTCTGCAATGACCAGAACTGTCTTTTTTAACATTTTGGATCTATAATTGTTGTAGACTATCTGCAGACATGCCAAAGGCCGACAAAGTGCTAGTTGTTGAAAGAGTTATTGAATCCTTGGGACTGCAAGCAGTACGAGATTCGTTGGTTGGAACAGTAGAGAAGCGAGGAATTTCTGGCGGGCAAAGAAAACGGGTAAATGTTGGTTTAGAAATGGTCATGGAACCTTCCCTGTTGATCCTGGATGAACCAACATCTGGTTTGGACAGTTCTTCTTCTCAGTTGCTTCTTAGAGCCCTTCGTCGTGAGGCCCTGGAGGGGGTAAACATTTGTATGGTGGTTCATCAACCCAGGTGAGAGTTACATGTTTTGTCAGAATGACATTTTAAATAATGTGGTTTTTCTGTTTTCTTCTAGTTTCCTAAAACGAATCTCCTTCTGTTTTACTGTCAATCCACTGAATATGTTTATCATAGTATAATTTCTAAATTATTACTGATATCAGTTTTGCAGATTATTTTTGCTTCCATCAAAGTGGTGTTGACTGCACCACCACCATCCTAGTTGATTATATTTTCAGAAATGTTTATTTCTTTAGTCAATGGAATCTTCAATAACATTGAAAAAGGCCTAAATTTCAACAAGTTGATTTAACAAGAGAATAACCATTGAGAAATTCATAGAATTGCAACAAGAGTTCTGTTCTTTGTCAATCAATGCTCAAATTGGTTTGTGAGATTCTAATGCAAGGCTTTTGGGATGGATGTGCCAGTGGTTCTAAAAGATTGCAAATACTTAATGTTTCCTCATCCACTATCATGTGGTGAACTTTCTATTGCCCAGAATATTAAGAACGTAAAAGTTTGATGTTATCCTCTATTGTAATTTATTTATCTATAAAATGCATCTACTTTTTCCTGCTTGGCATGTAAGTAATTCCATTAGATTTTCCTTGCATCTCCAATATCTTTTTTATTTTTATCTCCCACATTTCAGTAATTCTGTTTCTTCAATAGTTGCATTATTTGTGACAAACCGGTACTACCATTTTATCTTACAAATACTTAACATGGATGGACATAAGAAGTGGGCCTATCAATTTTAATTTATCCTCATTAGATTGACAGATAGGTTGTTCTGTTTCAGTTATGCATTGTTCAAGATGTTCGATGATTTAATACTTCTTGCCAAGGGAGGTCTTACTGTCTATCATGGATCGGTGAAGAAAGTTGAGGAGTACTTTGCAGGCCTTGGGATTCATGTTCCTGAACGTGTCAATCCTCCAGATCACTTCATCGACATTTTAGAGGGTATAGTAAAGCCAAGCACTAGCTCTAGTGTAAGTTATAAACAGCTGCCAATACGATGGATGATGCATAATGGATATGAGATACCCCCTGATATGCAACGGAGTGCTGGAATTGACACTTCTGTAAGAGGTGGAGGCTCAGTTACTGGAACAAATTCTGATGGTACTGAAGAACAATCATTCGCTGGCGAACTATGGGAAGATGTGAAATGTGCTGTTGAGCTCAAGAAAGATAACATAGAACATAATTTCTCAAAATCAAAGGATTTATCCGAGCGGAGGACTCCAGGTGTCTTCAGACAATACAGATACTTTCTTGGGAGGTAATGAACCTCTTTATCCCAATTACTTGAAATCTTCTTGGTACCAATGGTACATCAGTTACATGCTCCACCTTAAACTCCACATATATGCCTAGGATTTTCATTTCAAAAAGCAAGACTAGCGGTTAAAAAGATTGTGCACTGTATATATATTTTTTCTACAATACATATGTATTCACACTTCGAGAGAAGATATAGATGATTACTTTTCTTTATAGGTGAAATCCAAAACTGGCTCCACAATGGGTTTCAACATGATGTACCATGTCACGCTATATAAGCTGGTTTTAGCAAATACAATTTCTTTGATCAATTTGATTATGTTAGTTTGTCTAAATTTTATGGTAAACAAAATTAGTTAGCAATCCATTGTTAAATGCTCAAACCTGGCTCACTGCATAATATACAAACTAAAACATGGAAATCTTCCCTCTGAATAAATTTACACAAACCATTATCCCAGGAACCTCCTAGTCAAACAAAGAACAGAAAATATCCCGATGATGCAATTGGAAGGAATGACTGCCAATTTTTTAGTCTTGCAGTTTACCTTCCAATATCTGTGAGCTGATGTGCCTCCTGATTCGCTTCAGGTTTATGTGCTAAATCGTGATGCATCCCAAACTGTGGTCCCAAAGATTCTTAATTCAGCTTAACTTAGTAGCCATATTCTTACAAAAAATTTAGGTTCCCATCCCTTTCCATGGAAGCTGTCATTGGCTACTGTAACAATGTTATAGGACCCACCTTAATTCCATCAATAAATCAAACTCTTCTGTCAAGGACCTTTAATGATAATCTTCCGTATCATCCTTGGGAATTACAGGAGCACATGTTGTAGTTAGTCTTTATAATTAATGCTGCAGTGGTTCAGGAGCGGACATGCCACATCTAAATTTGATCTGTCATGTTCTCCAATTTTAAAAAGATTATTTGCTTTAAGGGTACCAATGAACTACTTGCCATCAGACACCTGGAAAAGAGATGCCCATGCTGAATTTGATGAATTGTCAGACTCTTCAATTCTGCTCTCTCCAGAGTTCCCAAAACATTGCCATCAAGCTCAATCTTCCTGAACCTCTTTTCTTAGTAAATGCCCATTATCTCTATGATGTGCATGGATCATGTGTTATCCCATCATATAACCAGCCTGCTCCATACAGCATTAGGACATATCCCCTAATTTATAATTGATGGACCTATCATTTATTTTCCATTCTTTTAGTCAGGATGGATACTTTCTCAAATTCAACAACCTATAAGAATCATACGCAGCTGTTGTGGCACTGTTAAAGTCAATTTCCACTTCTAGATTCGTTATTGTCTACTAAAAATTTGTCAATGACTATTATGCACCGATATTGTTTGGACATGGACATGGACATGGACATGGACTGAGATTTATTGGATTTTGAACAGAAACTGAAGCATGTGATGCAGGTATGGCATCATCCAACACAAATAACGTAACCCTTTTTTTCTGAAATATCTAAAGATTTAGCCTATATTTACCTCTTAGGAATACCAAATGCAGACTTGAAAACTAAAACACAGGAAAAAAAGATTCAGATAACATCATGTTCTTGCACAAGAATATGCGTTACTTACACGCATAGTTTGCCTCGCAATATCATGAAATACCATGACCACTCTGGCTTTGATGTCCAGAAATGAATAGGGATATGGACATGATTACATGAAAACAGAATGCATACATATGATTCATAAATTTATTTGTATAAAAAATATGCTTTTGTATCCTATATAAATGTAAAATCACCAAGACTAAATGAGAGCCATAAACTAAAGAGTTTTCTGTTGTGCACATGCAAATCTAGTAGCTGGAATGTGAAAAAGGAAACAATAATGAAAATAAACAGATCTACTAAAAAAATGTAGACAAACAGATCTATTAAGCATGGTCTATTTAACAGGAGCACCATCGAATACAAACATATATGCATTTTTATTTTTTTCAATCACAATTGCCCACTTTTTTCCCTGATAATTCGAGGAATGTGATAACTGGAAGGTGTAGGCATAGTACAAATGCACTTTTTCTGCAATTGGAGGCCCTGCAATTTTTCTCTTGAAAAGTGTTCGTGTCAGTTCTCTGACCAGGTGACATTTACTTTGGTATCTTTCTATCCAGGGTAGGTAAGCAGCGCCTACGTGAAGCTAGAATACAAGGAGTTGACTTTTTGATATTGTTTCTTGCTGGAGCCTGCTTGGGGACACTCGCCAAAGTGAGCGATGAGACCTTTGGTGCACTTGGTTATACATACACCGTCATTGCTGTTTGTAAGTTGAAATTATCTTTAAATTTAATCTGTTTTATCAAGCCCTGGACTACCGTCTTTCCACTTTCATGGGTATAATGTATATTGTATGAATATCCTATGGCAACCTATACTCTGAGTCATTGCTGCTGCTAGATTGACTCTATATTCCATATAGATCCACCACTAATGTCATTTAATTGGTCAGAAAAATCTGAGGCTATTTTCTGAATATCCAAGATGCTTGGCCTGCTAAGGAGATCTAGGGTCCAGTATATGATAAATATGTGGTACAAAATAGATCCTATTCCTGAAAGCCTAAGCAAGTTAGTGTTCATATGAAAACCATACAATATCTGAAGATTGAATTGGAGGCTTCTTCATTTGATCACCGACGGACGGATTCAGGGAGGGCCTACATTCGAGTTTTAACTTTGAATTCACCTACACAGTTATGTTTCTATAACATAAAGCTAAGTTCAAAACCGATAATGTCAAAGTCAAATTAACAAGTAAAGGTTTTGTTTATTTTTTTAATTATCCAAGATAATTTGCATTTGCTTTGGAAGTAGATAACACTCATCACTGATTTATTTAAATGTTTTAGAACCATTGTTATCAAGCATCCGATACACTGAATATAGGGTAATTAATTTCTAGCCAACATTTATAACATATATATTGTACTTAACAGAATTGAATGTTGATTGTTCTTTTGCTTTTGCTTGCTTGCTCTTTTTTCTTTCTTTTTTTTTTCTTTTTTTGTGATACTGAGGTAGATATATGTTTTTGTGTTGAAATTTCTCATCTTATGGATTCAGATTTATGTGCTCTGTCACAGCTCTTCTATGCAAGATTGCAGCTTTGAGATCGTTTTCGTTAGACAAGTTACACTACTGGAGAGAGAGCGCATCTGGCATGAGTTCACTGGCTTATTTCCTCGCAAAAGATACCATTGACCATTTCAACACGCTCATCAAACCCGTAGTTTATCTCTCAATGTTCTACTTCTACAACAATCCTAGGTCCTCAATTGCTGATAATTATATCGTTTTGGTTGCGCTCGTTTACTGTGTGACCGGGATCGCATATGCCTTTGCCATCGTATTCCATCCTGGTTCAGCCCAGCTGGTAAGTACAAGTTCATTTGTTCATAAACCAGTACTCTCTGACTTTGCGATATATGAACTGTCTTCACACATTATAGTTTTATTGTGGTTCTTGCAGTGGTCGGTGCTTCTTCCAGTTGTTTTGACTTTGATAGCAACCCAGCAGAGAACCGGAATTTTGAAAATTATAGCCAATTTATGCTACACAAAATGGGCTCTGGAAGCTTTTGTCATCTCAAATGCTGAAAGGTTTGGCACAACTACCCTTTCCCATCACAGAAGTTATTGCCATTCAACTGTTTATCCAAACATCATGCATACTATACAGCCAAGAAACCAGTATACAATGAACAGTAATTCCACCAAAGAAAGTTGTCACAAAACATAGGAAGGTTGTATATCCTATAAGAAGATAATAGAAATGTGTTGGACAATGATGTGTTCATATTCAATGCATTTCATGTAGTTCAAGTAGTCCTTACCGAAACTATAGTGCTATATTAAAAGAGAACATAATATACACCTAACCTTCTGTTTCTCTCATTGCATCATGTACAGATACTCAGGAGTATGGCTGGTCACTCGATGCGGTTCACTAATGAAGAGCGGATATGATCTTCACGAGTGGAATCTCTGCATATTCATTCTGATAGTGTACGGCCTCGTATTCCGTGCCATCGCATTCTTCTGTATGGTGACGTTCCAAAAGAAATGAACCATCTATTACTCATCCACTGTTCATCCATTCTTTTGGCTTCATCACAAGTGAGAACATCTTCAGAGGGATGCTTCTTGTTGTATCATATGAAATTGTTCAGCTCACACAACTGCTTTGCAAGTATCACTTGTCGAAGCCCAGTTGAAGAAAACGTGGGCAATTGTAAAATCAGGTTTTGATTCAGAACACGTGGAAGTTCACATTGACTAGTTATTAAAAAAAACACTGAGATTTGTAAGTATAGGTTTTCAGAGCTACATATGAAATATGATATATTCACTCATTAGACACCAATGCTAAGAACCATTGTATTTTGATGATTGTTGTAAAGTTCATTAAATTAAACCATTACATAGTGGTTCGTCCTTCTTTTTTTTATCATATCTAAATTGATGAATTCTCTATTGGAGCATTTGTTATACAATCCCTCTTTGGCTATTCTCATTTTGCTTTTATTTCTATTAGTAACATTTGAGCAGTGTTTGGTTCGTGTTATTATTTTTGGATGGATCTATATTTCTGGTAATCATTTTAACATAGTAATTTTAATACAAGAATTTATATTTCATCAGACTATTTGATTTCCCTGATGGATTACTACCCATATCTAAATTTTAGTGCTTGTGTTTATGTATGAAAAATGACATGCTTTTTTTTTTCTTTGAGGAGAAAGATAGGCATTTGGCAACCCCAGAACATGCTTCCCAGTAGTGGAGGGCTCTATTCTGGAAGTGTCCATCAAAAAAAAATTTGCAACCAGTCTCAATTAGCAGTATTGTAAATATGCTTGCAAAATCAATCTTTGTATCCACATCACAATTATAAAAAGTGAGCAATATCAATATATTAAATATCAAATAAGATTATTAAGAAGTAATATTAAATAAGACAATTGCATAAAGAAAATAAAATTGTCCACATCTTTTTCATTTTTATTTGCAATGGTTAACTACACAACGTAAATTTCTTTTTCAATGACAATAACTAAAAGCCAACATAAATAGAAAATGATTTTTTTCTTATGTCACATTGGCTAAAGCAGATGGGTATCATGTGATGAAAAAATAAGTGTGCAAACATTTTTTTTAAAATTTTATTTATGGGTAATGACCATGCGTTGAATTATTTTTTATTTTTATTGTTGCAAAATAAATGCATATGAATGTACATATAAGTGTGTATACATGTAATTGTGAATGACCTCTTGGTGTACTATAGGTGCATGCATATATATTAGTTAATACTATCTTAAATGTCACCTATAAGAATTTCAAAATTAATTATAATTTTGTATATATTGTAAATGTATGAATGATGCATTATGTTTTTAATTCTTATAAAGAGAGCTTGTCAAACATGAAAGAAATAAAAAAATTTGAAGAATAGTTTCTCTGCATCTGTTGTGCATCTATTTCTATTGTGTTTTTCTCTCTTTTTTTATTTATTATTTTTACAATATTTATTTAGGTAGAGATCAACACAAGCAGGAGTTCCGACGTCGAAACTGGAGACTGAAGATCCTGCTGAAGATTAAAGTATTCATGTGATTCCTCGACTTAGAGCACTTACTCATAAAGGAATATAGGTCCAGGTGGGGACCTTCCGACTCTATGGAATGCCTGTTGTGCGAGTCGGCCACGGAGAAGGTCCAACATCTCTTTTGTTGAAGCTCAATGGCACAACCATTTTAGACCAAGATTGAGACTGAATCGGGGATGAAGATAAACTACCACAAAGTCGAGGAGCTTTGGGTCTCAGGAAAGGCTTTGAAGAGAGCAAGCAACAAAGCGCGGTGATCTCGCAATCCATTGTGCCAGCAGAAACTTGAACAATATGGAAAACACGGAACACAACTGTCTTCAGAGGGGGCAAGTGTACCAAATTTTTTTTTATAGGAAATGTTTTAAAGGTGCATAAGGGATTATGTATATTACATCTCGAAGATGGAGGCGGTTAGCTTCCCAGATGGGTGCTTGCACATGGCGGGGTGAGCGCGTGCGTGCGGCCCCCATTGGTGGTTATATATCTCTTCTAACCTGGGGTTGGCAGCATGTAACACCTGTTTGCCAAAACGTTTTTTTACTTCTTTGTTTTATGTCGCTTTCATCATCTTTTCTCTCCTCATTCAAATATTGTAATTCAAATTCATTAATCAAATTGGATAGTACACAACTATTTTTTTCCAATAAAAAATATATTTAATATTTATTTAATATTTGTTTTTGAGATCAAGGGCCATGATATTTTTTTTTAGAGTAGTTAGGATCAAGGGTCACATGTTAAAAAGAGAGATTTGTTATGAGGGGGTAAAATAAGACAATCAATACAAATAAGGGCAGGGATATTACCACTACCTGAAATACTTTAGGCACCACCTCCTTAACTAACTAAAACCATCTAAACACTTCTAAGAAATAATGATTAAGAGCACCACCTTCTATTTGTCACCACCCTAACAATTTGGCTTGGACAAGCTAACTACCCATAAGTTTTGGAATTGGATAGACATATTTAGTGTCTATGTTTGCAAATTCTGTAGACAATGCGTCTGTCTATGAAAACTGAAAAATAATCCATAGGTTCTGGAATGGGTTAGACATATAAAATGTCTAAATGTACAACTTTACTAGACAATTAGTATGTCTATGGAAATAGAAAAATAATCCATAGGTTCTGGAATGTGTTAGACATATTCCGTGTCTAACGATACAAATATCCTAGACAACGATTTTGTCTAAGGAAACAGAAAAATATTCTATAGATTCTGGAATTGGTTAGACATATTTAGTGTCTAAGTTTTTAACTTTACTAGACAATGTGTATGTCTATCAAAACTGAAAAATAATCCATGGGTTCTAGAATAGGTTAGACATATTTAGTGTCTAATTTAGCAAATTTACTAGACAATGATTCTGTCTATGAAAACAGAAAAATAATCCAGAGGTTCTGGAGTGGGTTAGACATATTCAGTGTCTAACTTTTTAAACTTCCTAGACAATACTCAAATCGATGAAAACAGAAAAATCAATGATATACTTGCAATGGAAACCATCAATACCACCATTCAAATAAACATTTCCACTGTTTAAAGTAAGATACTTGCATCCAAAACCATTAATACCACCATTCAAATAAACATTTCTACTATTTTTAGTAAGATACTTGCATTCAAAACCATCAATAACACCATTCAAATAAATATCCACACTGTTTAATATAAGATAGTTGTTCACTTTGAGCAAGTCATCCTACAAAAACCATATAATACACAACTGATTTGTTCATTGTTGTTACTTAAATAAACATCCATTTCAACAAATCGATGAAAAAATAAAATGATTTGTTGAATTTATAAGCTCCATATAGTAAGATCAAGCTCTGTGAAGTGCTCTGTGAACTAATTTCACAACTTCTTCTGTCTTTATAATGACTGGCTTGGACACTGCACGACCCATTACTGGAATACCTACGATCTGATCTACATCGTCCAAGGAGATGCCATTTCCCCGAATGGTAGATGGAATGTGTTTGTTTCTGGGTGCCACCTCTCAACCATTGCAGAAATTAGATGACAATTCACTGTTTTGAAGCTCCATTGAACCAATGATAGGAGACCACTCCCCCTGATTCGATTCATGAATTCAATGGACTTGTCATCCAAAATCCAACCATCCAATTGGGTAATAGGCTGTCGACATCTCAACACGGAATGCTCCTGTTCAAAAATATATTCAAAATTACATTAAATTCTATTTATCATAAGCAAGCAAATGCAATAAAGTTCTACAACATGCTGTATTAGATCAACTTCAAATTTTAGAAAAACAAAATCAATATACATTAATACGGAAAATACAAAACCATTATACATTAAAAAGAGCCACAAAAATGTGAAAATAGAAGGGACATGACACTACTTCAATCCCAACATGGAATGGAAGAAAAGAAAAGAAAATAAGCTTCATGGCATGAGTAAAAAAATTCATAAGGATCCAACAGGGAATCTAATCACGAGAGAGAGAGAGAGAGATGTATAATTATCAAGGCTTTAAAGGCACAAAAAGATATTAGTGCAAAATAATATCCAAACTATAATTTTGACAGAAAAAAGGTTTTCCAGGCAATAGAAGGATATAAAAAGAAAAGTTATTTATACATATCTTTTCAATGATTATAATACAACTCTGTTTTATCTAGCATGCATTTAAAAAATTAAAGAACATCACATAAGGATAACATAAAAGAACGAATATCACAAAAACAAACAAACAAACTAACATATTCAAAATTGAAAAAGTTTATATATTTAGGGAGAGTAAAACCTCCTCTTCATGATGATATAGAATATCTTGAGATTTCTTAAGATTGTATTCATTTTTAAAATCTCTGTTTCTTTCAACCCTTACCTCTGTTGTGATTGCTTATGCATAGCATATATTGATTAATAAAATCTATAATATTTATCATTTTAGTAATTAATCTTGATTAGATTATGCATAGCATTATCTTGATAAACTGTAGAAATCAAAAGTAGACTTAATCATCCTTTTTGTCTTCCACCAATCTAATAACATCATAAGAAAATATATTTGCAAGCAGATCTCCATGTGAACCCCACCACTAACCAAAAACTTCCATATCCCTCCAGCGTCCCTAACAACAATGCCACTCCTTATCATGCCAATCAAACCAAGATAACTACCTAATTTGTAAACCAAACAAAACCCTAAATTTTGAAGGAAAAAAAACTTTCATATCAATAAAAAATCCTAGGTTTCTAAACAGATTTCTAACATCATCAACATCTACTGTAGATTTCAATCCAAAACCCTACAAAAAAATAGGCCGTAGATTTCTAAAAAAAAACATAGATTTATATTACAGCATATACATCATCAACAATTGCAAATCACAGATAGTTTTTTATTTCAAAATTTTTTTAAAAAAAACACAAAAATGGTATAATGACCTAATGTGACAGGATCTGATCTAATGGAGATTGACTTGACGGCGCAGCAAGGGGTTCATCTATGTGGTTCCGGCGACAGAAAATTGGTCGACAGTTGCGTCTTCTCTAGCTTTGTAAGGGCGTCCCCAAGAGAAAACAAAGGGAGAGAGAGAGAGAAGAGAACCAAAGCAAAATATGATGAGAGAGATTGAATTGTTTTCAAGAGGTAGGTGGTGGGTGTGGTGAATCATTTAATGGGCATTTATAAGATGGGGGATTTAGGGAAAACTATTTCAGATGGGAGGTGGTTTTAAGAGGGTGGTGCTTAAAGTAAACTAGGTGGTGACAATATCCCTGCCCTACAAATAAATCTGTCTATGAAAAACATGTGGGGACCGTTACATCCACACCATGGATTGAGAAGCTCACACCTTTATATGACCCACCCCACTCTTTTTAGCCAGTATGTAAACCCACACCTCAATATATATAAGTTAGACTTCATATTGGAAAACCACCCCAATCATTTTACACCTTGTCTCTCTCTTTCTTCTCCCTTTTTCTTCTCCACTCCCACGCATCCGTCCTCCTTCCCAGTCTGCATCTCTTCACCCACCGGTCCCAGTCGCCGTGTCCCCATCCGGTCGCCGGCAAGAATTTTTAAGTTCTAAATCTACTTCAATCGACTCCAATTGATCCTCACACTACAAACCCACCTCAGGCTCGTCACCGATGCCTTCGTCTCCGACTGCACCTGACTAATTTTTGATCTCATCTCCCTCCTCGTAAGCACGCGCTCTCTGAAACCCAATCTTTCCATTTGTTTCCCCATTTTGATTTCTAAGTCTTAAAATCTTTTAAGTTAGTGTAGGAAGGGATGTCTGATTCGACGAATTTGAGGGACGCTGAGGCTTTAGAGGGCTTGGTGAGGAAGCACATGTCGGAAGAGCATTGCAAATTTGTAAAATATAGTTTTATGTGAGATCTTTTGTATGCTGAAATTGCTCAAACTTAAATCAAGATTAAATGGAATATTTGATTAATGGTTTTGGGTTTTAAGAGTACTGCAAAACATAAAACAGAGCAATTTTTATTTTTTTTCAATTTTGTTTGATTTTTTTGTTTTTTATATCATAAACAGAGCACATTCAAATGCTATGTTTTTTAATTATATTATAAACATCAAATGTTATTTCCATGCTTTGCATCACCTTCAAATGTCATGAAAAAAAATACAGCAATCTATGTATGTTTTGATATGGAGAAAACCTTATTGGCTTCATTTTTATGAAAGTAAACTTTAATAATCAAATGTGATACAGAGATTAAACAAAATCCTCGATTATATGCTAGATGGTGAAGAGTGATTGTAATGTTTTTTTTTCTATAGGCAGGTTTAAGGTTAAACAAAGGAGACCCCTCTCATTAATTTCTTATTGTATGAGTTAAGGCATACTAACATTACGAAGGATTGGTAGTAGATTTTTTAAGTGTTGGCTTATTTTACATCCCGTTGACATCCATTCGACAGAAAATTATCGGCTGGTTTAACTACAATTCGACATTTTGTGGTCGACCTGGGAAGCAAAGTCACCATTCTAGAAGTCGAACGGGATCGGAAAATTCTAGACCTATTTCGACCACAAACAAGTCGATCCTCCCTTCTACAAGTCGACTGGATTCTGTCGAACATGAACATTAAAAATGACATTTTACAGTCGAACACCGATCAGCAAGACTTGTTGGTTCAAGACCTACTTCGATTGAGGCCGGTTGATCCTCACTTTTACAACTCGACTGGAATTAGTCGAACTGGGATGTTAAAAATGACATTATATTTATTTCAAAATTTGTGTTTGGGGTGGGAATGTTTATCTATGAAAACTTAGGGGTGAAAAGTAAAAGGGGTGGGTCTGTTTAAATGGGGGCGGGGTAGGTCGGGGTAGCTTTCTTGTTTTTCAAATGACATACAAACTGGTTTTTTGGTTATTTTTGGGGTGTGGATTTCTCAAACTAAGGTGTGGGTATATCCGTCCCCAAAACATGTTCATTTATGCGTCCTCTCTCCTAGTCCATTCTGCGTCTCTTCATAATATTTATCTCTCTCTCTCTCTCGTCTGACCATCTGCATCTCTCTCTCTCTTTCAGCCTCTCTCGATCTCCATTCGGTAATGGTCAATTAGGGTTCCATGGCTCTGCCAGATGATTTGGAACTCTTTTTTCCTTTGTTGTCTCTGTTGGTTCTGATTACAATTTTTTTCCTTTGTTGTCTCAGCTGTAATGGAGGCCTACAGGAAGTGGGTGTGGAAGAACCGTGAGTTCGTCCAATCTCTCGAATCTCTTCTTAACGTATGGTTCAAAATTATTAATCCTATATTTCTTTCTCTTATGTTTTATTATTTAACATGGATTACATTTTTGTTCAACTCTCATGTTCTTCTTCTTTGAATTGAATTGACAGGGCTTGACATGGATGCTTCCTGAACGCTTCTCTGATTCCGAGATTGGCCCCGAAGCAGGTTCTATTTTGTTTCGGTAACCTTTGATTCTTCCTTTATTTTGGATTTCACGTTGAACCCTAAAAAATCGTTCTTCATCTTAGTCTATTGTTAGCAGTTGCTTCTTCTTTATTAGCGTCATTGGATGCGAAGAACAAATTTTTTTCTCTTTCTTTCTGGGTTTTGATTATAATGAATGAAGACTCATTCAGATTGTTAATTGGGTGAATTTTGATTTGCGTGCAGTGAGCTCTCTTTTGGGCATTATCTCTTCTATGAACCAACACATCATTGATGCGGATTCCACCCAGAAGCGGACCGGGGTTACCCCCGAGTCGTTGTTGTCTTGGTCTTTCTTCATATCCTCACTTAAAGAGTTGGAGACGCTGGTCGAAGTCGTGGTTGAACAATTTTATGGAGATGACAAGAAATGGAACTTCATTGCCGCCATGGAGGGAATTAAGTGAGTTCCATTTTTTTTTTTTGGTTGAGTTGACCTTTGTTTGATTCTGCCATTGGTTTTTGTACTTAGATATTGGATTTTGATTTGTCTAGGGCGATGATGAGGTTTGCTTTGTTCCGGGATAGTGGCTACAAGATGCTCTTGCAAGGTGGGGCATCACTGAATGTTGAGGAAAGTGTGGATGCGAAGCCTGGTGGGTATGATGTGCCTCGTTCTGATTTTCGGGGTTATCGTACTCGGAATTTGGAGGGAAGAGCAATGTTTGCTTTGAACAGATTCGGAGAGAATGCTAAGATTAACTCTGACCCAGCTTGGCTAAAAAGACTCCAACATGGTCGGCCTTCCATCCCCAAGAGTCCAGGTAGTTAGGGATTTGGATCCTTCTCTTGATCTTGTTCTTTTTAGACAATGTAATTGTTGTTTTGCGAATTTGGCTAAGATTTTGTTTTACTATAACGTCATTATGTGTTGCAGCTTTGATGGCTCCAAAGCCTACTCTTTCGACAATTTTGTCTCAGGATAGTTATTTGGGAGCACTGTATGTGATGGGGGAGGTCTTGCATATTATTAGGCCATCTGTATATGTTTTGTTTATTAGAAAATATGGGTTGAGATCATGGGTGCCTTGGTTAGTCTCCCTGGCTGTGGAGCTTATCGGAGTGGGTATGCTTTCGCAAGCAACAAAGCCTCATCATAGTGGGAGCAATGCCTTTTTTCAACTTTCTGCCGCTGAGAAACATGAGGTAAATGTTTCCTTAAGGTTCTCTTTCGCAGCAGTTTATAGTTGAAATCTTTGACTAAATTAATTTGGGTACGGGTCACTCATAGTTAGGACTTTATCTTAAACATGTTGGTCACTTCTTGTTTTCCTTTTGATGAGAAAATCACATTTTTTAAACACTGATTGGCAACAATTTCATGCTATAAATGTAGGTTAGAAGGAGAAAGATGTTGTGGGCACTTTACCTCGTCAGAGATCCATGCTTCACCAAATATGTGCGGTATGTTTTTCTTCTCATCTATTCTCCCTTTTTTGCAATATGAATTAAATCTATGACTAATATCTCGCATGTTTAATGTTCAGGCATCGTCTTGAGAAGACCGAGAAAGCGGTTGGCCCAGTTCCAGTTGTTGGGTTCCTTACTGGTATGTTTGCCCCTCTGCTTTCTATTCTTGTAGTGCAGGCACATATTTAATGTTCAATACTTAGCTCTTTTTTTGGTGGATAATTAATCCGTAGATTTTGTGCTTTAAGAAAGCCCTTTTTCTGCTTTGTTAATGAATAATTTTTATTTCTGTGCAGCTAAAGTTATTGAACTTCTTATTGGTGCTCAGACGCGATATACCTATATATCAGGGTCATAATATACCCCAATCGGGTTAACAGGTCATTTAGCTGATACGTGTGCTTTGGTGGTGATGGTAGCTTTATAAATTTTGCCTAGTATCTTGGTTAATTTTTTGTCATGATATGGGAAAAAAATGCCTATATAACAGATATACACTGTTCAATAATTTTCTTTTATACTATTCAAGGAGTTCATTTTGCCCCTTTACTCATATTTGTTCTGACTCACGTTATGGGCATCATAATTACCAATACTAAATATTTCATAATTAGCTCATGATAACTGTGTAGCTCTTCTCTTTCAATACGATGCAGATAGTCTGTGCTGCTTTTAATATTATGTAATAAGCAAATAAGGAAGATTTATAACTGATTATCAAAAAATCAATAATAGTGATTTTTTTACTTCTGGTGCTTATCATAGAAAGGCATTAATTCCACCTTATTCATAATCTTATTATCTGGCCTCATCTATGTATATTGAATTATAGCTCAGTCAACTGATTCCAATTGGTTTCATCAGATGGAGATTTATAGTAAAAACAAAGGATGTATGCATTTCCAGCTGAAGGATATTGCTTCTTTTATGTTGCGGTTTTTTGCCTGAATATAATGGTTATTTTTTAACCTTAGGCTTTGTTAGCTTCATATTAAGAGGAGTGTGTCTGTGTGAATGATAGAGAGAGAGACCAGACCAACCAAAGAAACAGGGATACTTCTGATGTGATTATAAGTCCTCTCTTTGGCCTTTCACTTGTTTATTTGTATTTAACTATACTTCTTCTTGTTCTCTATTGGGGATCATTTTGGGTGATCATTGGCTTGACTGGTGCAGTGGATAAGACAGGTTTACATTAGCCACCAAGAAAGAGACTAAGAGAGCATTTATCTCCACCTAAGACAACTTCCATCCCCACCATCCGCAATTATAAATTGAGTGCTGCTACACTCTTTTTATAGTCCTAAATGTAATCATATATCTCGATAGTCACTTACAGTAATTGTAATGAGGTATATACCTCCCTAAATTTATTTTTACATATTCTATAAATGAAATTTATTTTTACATATTCTATAAATGAATTCATACAGTTCATTAGAGTATATGTATTTATATTTTATTTTTTTACTCTGAGATATTCAAAACATGGAACATTTCCTTCTTTTTCTTTTCTAGACACCTGTTTGAGAACAAATTATTTGGGAACAAGTTTTTAGAGATAAATTCCTCTGGATTTTGTATCTTTAATGCACTCCTTGCTGCACGTCATAATAATCATTTGTTTATTTTTTTAGGGGAAATTAATCCCCGGGTCTTCCGATAAATCTTTGAATTGGTTTTAGGTTGTTAAAACATTTAGGCTCCGTTTGGTGTGCGCTCTGCGCCACCGCGACGGCCAAATCTACCCTACAACACAAAAGCTATGTTTAAGTGTGTCGGTGATTTCGGCAAAAAAAAAGGTATGCACCGCGAATGTATGAGTCAAATGCGAACGTAATGATTTTGTTTGGTTGGGAGTGTGCGTCGGCTGGTGTACGCGAACGTTGCGGGAACACCGATCCAAATGGAGCCAAATAGATTTATTTTTAGGTTCCTAGGTTAGCTAAAGTATTGTTTTTGAGTCATTCCGATGAGGTTATATTTTATATGTATATTTTTTTTTTCATTTTAGCCTTTGTCTTCATCTTTTATTTACGTCTCCTCTTTCATCTACAACAACGACAACTCCTCCCTCTTCGCGCGCGGTCTCCCGTCACCCTCTCCCATCACCCTCTTCATCCAGTGGCTCTTTCCCTCTTGTTACTCTCTTCCTTCTATCTTAACAATGAACACAGATACGTTAATAGTGTATTTGAACCTCTTAACAATGTAATCAAACCTATTAACAATATACTCAGATCTATCAATAGTCTACATATTCGATGAAACAAAAATGAAATGTTAATGTTGGATTCAATGGCTGGTATTTAAAAGAACTCGGAATTAATTTTCCTTTTTTATTTTTTTTTGAACGATCTTATTTATTCTCGGTTTCCTTTGTCCCATCCCATTGAAGAAATGTACACCAAAGCTTATTTTAGTCCCATATCGCAAATGTGATATTCTATTTCTGCCTCAAATAAAGAGGATCAATGAGTTGGAGGTTCGGGCTCCGGCTTGTAACCCTTTATGGGGGCTTTGGGTGGGCATTGCATTTCATCATACTGCCCTTCTCTTTTTGCCCTCCGTCTTAAAATTTAGTTATATTACACAGTAATAATATATCTTACTGAAGGGTCAAAGAAATCTACATCACGTGAAAGTTGATCTAGACAAATGAAACATTAAAAATTCACAAACCTAATTATCATCTTGTGTTAAATTTTTATTTAAATTTGACAGAATATTTTATCATTATGTAACTGTGTAATCATTATAATCTACATAAACAATCATAAAACGAATTAGACCATGCAAAGATCAATTTATCCTTGTAAGATTTTTTCTATTTCTTCATTTCCATTGAGGTTTTGTTTGAAAATGGTTAAAAATTTGAGGATAATTTAATCATTTCATGGTTATAGGTTAAAGTTAAGCAAGGTAGATTGAGTTATGATTAATTTTGTTGAAATCAGAGATAATGTGGGCTTTTGTGAGCTGCCATAACTTTAATAAGTACTTATACGGGATGTCTTTAAACCTTTAATGAAATATGCTATATATAAATATGATTTTTCCCAAAAAAGAGGTTCTATTTTTTTGTTGTTTTAAAGAGGGTTATATTGATTGTTACAGACAAATAAATCGGATAATTACCTGGAATACAATATTTTATCTCAATCCAAGTTCTGATATTGTGTTTTTAATGTCGGACAAATGTAATAAATTTTTTATATAAAATATACTATATATTTATATATAGTATAATACTAGTCTTCCCACACACATGATGTGCTTGTACATAAAAAATATATTTTGAAAAAATTAACACAGATCTATTAATTGTGTAACTGGATCTTGTAACAATGTATCCAAACATATTAATAATGTACCCAGTATATTATCAGTGTATGCTCCATAGTGTGAAGCGGATTGATAAATATGAAAATGGTGGACTTAATGGCCGCTGACCAACAAAACCGGAATTAATTTTTCTTTTTTGCACTTGCTCTCAGTTTCCCTTGTCCCATCCCATAAAAAAAATGTACATATTTTAGTTCCATATCGTAAAATGACTTTCTATTGACTGCCTCAAATAAAGAGGATCAGGTGAATTGAATACCCTTAGTCTTTAATTATTTTTTATTTTAGATTAAGGTTAAGAATTGAAAAATATTTTTTTAGTTTTATATTAGGATAAAGATAAAATATATATATATATATATATATATATATATATATATATATATATATATTGGATAATATCATATTCACATCAACGATGGTGATCGTGCCACATCATCATATTTTTTTTGTTATTAATTTTTAATAGATTTGGATTGAGATAATAATGAAATATTGGTGATAAATAAATTTCGGATCAAATGTGAGTTTTAATGTTTAATATCACTTTTCATCATGAAATAGTCATTTTGGGGAATAATCTATTTCGCGATCACAATAAGTATATCGGAAAACTCTTTCCAACAATATATTGATCACCCAAATCAGAGTTATGATTAAAAAGTAATGATTTTTTTAAAAAAATTTGGGAATATTTTAATTCCTGGTTTTTTCTTATATATATATATATATATATATATATATTGGATAATATCATTCATATCCACCAAATCTTAATGATTTTTTTTGTAAGCATACCCCTAAAAATCACATTTTAGCAAAATATTATTGATGATTTGTTATTTTCAACAATAATATTAATAAGGGATTAAATTGTAGATAACATTATTTTTTTATCCATTCAAGTAAAATTGTTGGTTTTAGAATTTCAAATGGGATACTTTTATAATATAAGGTTGGTTGAGGGGTATATATACAAAAAATTCATTTTCAGTTGTAAATCTATCTATTCAAATAATATTGTTTTAGAATTTCAAATGAGATATTTTTACAATATAAGGTTGGTTGAGGGGTATATATATAAAAGATTCATTTTCAGCTGTAACATATCATTTATTTAATCATTATACGAGTAACAGCCGTAAATTCTCTTTTACTTGTAATTTCATAATAAATTTTACAAACGATTTATTAAATTATTATTAAAAAATTTATCATAAAATTTATGTATATATAACATGATATATTATATCACATATAAATAAATTGAAAAAAATTGAAGGTATGGTCGTAGATAGAATTTTTTTATTTACACGCACATCTTGTGTGAGAGAAGACTACTAGATTAATAAGTATCATGTCTTCTGAGATGAGATTCAAAAGACTAGGTGTAATATCTGTGCATTTCTCTTATTTATATATTTGATTTAAATATATAAATAAGATATTTGAATTAAAACTAGTGTATTTTGTGTGTTTTTAAGTTTTAGTCCATTTAGTGTATTCTTATGGGTCCATTTCAGTTTGTAATTTTAAATACTAATTTTTATTTTTTTATGTTAAAATTTTCATATATTTTTTTTCGAAGATCTTCAAGATCTTAAATGATTACAGTCTCATAAATTTTGGAGCTCAAAATATTAAGTTTTGAGATTTTATTGTTATTGATTTTGAAGGATCCAGTTTTGAATTGTGAATTTCTTGTTATATGTTTAAGGGATCTATCTGTAATTCGGATAGGGACCTATTTATAAATATAAAACAATACGGGGGTCGTTTTGTAATTTTCGTTAGGTTTAGGTATCTTAGTATATATATTTATACAGGGGTGTGCGACGGTCTTCGGTTAGGAGGAAACCGAGAGAGAGAGCGAAAGAGGAAAAAAAAAGTATTTAATCTTTTCTTTCTATTATTAATTAAATTCAGGTCTAGGTATTTGGATTTTTAAGCTTTTAATAAAAATAGAGTTTTGATTTATTATTTATTTTAAAGATTAAATTTATTTTAATTTTTGAGATTTTGAGTTTTTAATAAAATTAGAGTTTTGATAGATATATGTTCATGTTATTGGATTTCTAAGTTTTTTTATAAAAACTAGGGTTTTGATATATTATTTATTATTGTTAGATCTATAATTAGTTTTTGAATTTTTGAGTCTTCATAAACTTAGGGTTTCGATTTATTATTTATTTTAAAGATTAGATCTATGTTTAGATTTCTAAAATATAAGTTTTTAATAATACTAGGGTTATGATTATGTGTATACTTGATAAACTTTATTTATTTTCAATTTTTACTAATTAATAGTTTATTTTATATATAAAAAAAGTGTTTTCATATTTTTTATGAATTTTTGTTATTTTATTATTATTTTAAATTTTTGAATTTTTGTATTTTCTATTTTGTATTTTCTGGTTTTGTCTTTTAGTGTCTGTTTTTATTATAAATAGGTTTTTGATCTTCTTCTTAGGTTGTGATATATATGAATGGATTTAGATTGTTGGGTATAAAAAATTTATACCTATTAATTATTGATAGATAATTAGGTCTTGGGCTTAGGTTTAAATTATAGGTTTTAATTAATAATTTATTTGGTTTATCTAGGTTATAATTTTTGTTGTGGGCTTCCTTCTCCGGACCTAGGGTCCATCGAGGTGAGTATGCCTATCGATTTATTTTATGTGAGTTTTTCTCTACATCGTTGAATTTCACATGCTAATCATATTTGTATGATATTATGTGTACGATTTGGATATTTTTCATATTTGATAAAATTGGATTTTATTATTGAATAAAATTGCATTATTTTATTTGTTTATGATGACAATTAATATAGCATGCATTATGCTATTCGTATTTCAAGAATTAATAAAATCCATATATTGATGCTTATATTTTTTTTGGATAATTATTTGAATTAAAGATTTTGGTACTTTTGAGATTTTTTAAAAATTTAGGACTAGTGGAGACAATATAGTATTATGAGATTTTATCAAGATGAATATCATGACATATTTTTAAAATTCGGTTTGTAAACGAGCCGAACTCGAGTCAAGCCCGAGTCTACACGAGCTCGTTTACTTAACAGAAAAATGATGAACGAGTCGAGCCCGAACTTATGTTACTTTCACATGTATAAGGTGTTGTGATTTGTAAAATGTGACTTCTCAAATGTTAAACAAGATTTTTTTAACCTAAATGAGTCCGAACTGAGCCTTGATTCGAGCTGCGGTTTGACTTGTTTAATAAACGTGCTGAGCCGAGCTTCAACCGAGCTTTTCCTGAGCCCAACAAGTCGAGCTTGAATACAAAATGAAGCTCGATCCCGAGCTGAGCCTGATATTAAACGAGCCGAGCCTGAGCAGGTCAAAGCTTAGCTCGTTCGACTCGTCTACCACCTCTATAAAAGACTACTGTCCATTTAAATATTTAAATCAATTCAAATCTTTAAAAATAACAAATCATATTTTATAAAATCATTCCACATCATCGACAGAAGTTGAAACTTATTTTAAACTTTTATACACAATATGATATATTAATGGATAACATATTCAATAATACGTGAAAAGAACTAATTTGACACCTTATTATTGTTGGGCGATTATCACAAGGATGAATCCTCTCCTGTAAAGTATCATATTTAACTTGGTATCATCACATCTTGAAAATTTACATCATCCGACCGATATACAATATCGCAAAAACCAATTTAAATTATCCACCTCATTAAAATAGACATTAAATAATCCATTACTGTCTCAGGCTTGCAAGTTGTAGCCCCTCTAGGATTTTTTTTTTTAATTTCTCGTTTTCATTTTTGCATATAAGTTTGCTGCGCACACATAATCAGACATCCTACAAACTCATCAGAGTTTGATGACCACACATAATTAGACAGCCCTTTTTTTAATTTCTTGTTTTTTTAAAAATTATATTCCTACGTAAAAATAACAATAATGTTTTTTAGGCCCCAACTTCACAGACCCCATCATAGGCCCCATGAGGTGGCAATATGACATTACCTATTATACCCTTTACTTGATAACAACCTCAAGATTTATTCCGAGAATCATGGAGTATCATTAATTCTTTATGCATATCTCAACCGAATTATTATTATTTTCTTTAATGAGATCTAAACAAATAATTAAAAAAAACGGAAGATAATCAAGGTGATCTGCGAAGACCCATCTCTTCTTCTTCTTGTCTTCTCTGCATTTCCTCCTTCTCAATAGTCCACTTGTGCCCATTGTTGCTGCTCACCTCGTAGCTCTCTAGGATTTTTTTAATCCTGTGAAGTTCGAAAACATTATTTTCTTCTTTATGGAATTGAATCTTCCATCAATGCCTACCGGATCAGGTTTTATTTATGTTTTGAATGTCTTTTTTCATAGTTGGATTTTTTATTTATAATGTTACATTTTATATATATAACATTCTTCGTTTTTTTAAATATGTGTCGTTTTTGTTATATTTGTAAATGTAACAGTCAACCGCATATGTATATTGATTTATATTTGTTACATTCATAAATGTAACAAAGAACTACAGGTAAATTGAATGGAATGTAAAACATTTATATATATATATATATATATATATATATATATAACAGTTTTTATATAAACCAATAGTTCATGTAATATTTGTTAAATGTAACTCACAGCATGATATCCTGCGGTAAAACATGTATGTAATGCAAAACAAGTGTTCGTGATATTTTTCATGAAATGTAAAGATTCGTTTTAAAATTGTTTAAACATTGCATGAAATGTAAAACATTTATGTAATGTAAATGTGCGAACAGTCGACCGTTAATATAAATGTAACAAATGATGTAAACATGTACCCGGAAATCGGTTTTTAGTGCTGTTTGAAGGATTTTCGCGACCGCACGAAAAATAATTTAGGTAATTTTCGTGTAATTTAGATAAGTTTTGGTGTAACTGAAATAGAAAATTCAATTATTATGTAAAGATTTCAAAATTTAAATTTTGAAATAGAGTGTATGCACTGCGGGAAATTAATATGCGGGAACGACGTCGATCGTTCGATCGCGGGTCCATCGCACCGAACGGTAGAGAAAAAAATGGGATTTGGGTTAATCGCCCCCGACCGTCCGATGCGATGGATTTTTAATGATCGACGGCATATCCGTATCGCTTCCATTTTACACTTTTTAAAAAGACCCATTCAAAACCAACCAATAAAATAATGACACCTCATGTGGCTTGTGTATATATATATATATATATATATATATATATATATATATATATATATATATATATATATATATATATATATATATATATATATATAACAGTTTTTATTAAAATAAACCAATAGTTCATGTAATATTTGTTAAATGTAACTCACAGCATGAAATGTAAAACATGTATGTAATGCAAAACAAGTGTTTGATATTTTTCATGAAATGTAAAGATTCGTTTTAAAATTGTTTAAACATTGCATGAAATGTAAAACATTTATGTAATGTAAATGTAACAGTGTTAATGTAAATGTAACAAATGACGTAAACATGTAAGAAATGTTTTTACTGCTATTTGAAGGATTTTAACGAAAAATAATTTAGGTGTTTTCGTGTAATTTAGATAAGTTTTGGTGTAACTGAAATAGAAAATTCAATTATTATGTAAAGATTTCAAAATTTAAATTTTGAAATAGAGTGTAACTGAAATTAATATGAAAGATTTGTAACCGAATAGAGAAAAAAATGGGATTTGGGTTAATGAGATATATTTTTAATGAACGGCATATCCGTATTTTGTCATTTTACACTTTTTAAAAAGTTATCAAACCATTCAAAACCAACCAATAAAATAATGACACCTCATGTGGCTTGTGAATGAGGCTTGTAATTTTGGGCCTAGATATCATCACTGTAAAAATAAATATATGGTTCATTAGATTATATATATCATTTTTGTAAAATTATATATTATATAAGAGAGATTACATGTGGGTTCTCTTGTACTTATATAATAGATTGAGTTAAATAATACAATTTCAAAAAATAAAATGTCATCTAGCTATAACCACATATTCTTTTGTAAACAAACAGTTTTTTAAACTTATTTTCCCCTATATTATTATATTTCACATCTATTATTGTACCCGAATAGGGCTTAGCGTTTTAAAAACAAAACCAATCCAGTCAATTGAACCGATCAAACCTTCAATCGTCAGGATTCTGATTTGATTAGCCTTCAAAAATTGATAATATGAAAAAAAAATCATCTTAAATTATAAAAACTGGTCAACACATTGGTTTAACTGACAATTTGATCCTCATTTTAAAACTTTAGCATCTTTTGAAATAAAATATCAATTTCGTTGGTTTAATCACTATAATAATGAAATTTTATTAATTATATAAAGAACCTGGATATGATTTTCGAGACTGTTGCCCATAAAGAAGTTAAGTTTAGTTATTGTCATGCTTATGCTGTTAGGGGCCGTTTGGGTAGCAGAATAAGGATGGAATAGGGGTGGAATAGGGGAGGAATAAGTAAAATAGGTGTTTGGGTAGGCGGAATAAGGGGGTATAGCTATGCGGAATAAGGAGAGAATAAACTGGTATTTGTATTCCAAGTCCACCCATGGAATTGTGTTATTCCTCAACTGGAATAAGAAAATCCACCTATCAAATCACATATCATCACATCAAATTACCTGTCATCACCTCTTATACATCAATGAGACCCACATGTCAAATCAACTTTTTACATCTTATTCTCATCTTATTCTTCATCAACCAAACACTCCAACCTTTATTATTACGTTTCCCAATGAGAATAATTGAAAACACATCCAAACACAAAATCTCTTATTCCATTGATAAAGTCAACAATTCCTGGAATAGGTATAAAGCCCAGAATAGCTTATGTCTCTATCCAAACGAACCCCACTGTCATGCTGTCATGTAGGACATTTGGTCACATCTTCAAGTGGAATTTGCTCTATACATAAACAATGGGAGCATCACTTGCCAAAAAAAAAAAGAGAATGGGTTTGTTCAACGTTTAAATGGAAAACAAGGATGATTTCATTGCAACTTATCTGGGAAACATGTTGAATTTACTGGAAGGACTGTTATATCTCCTGATCCAAACTTGAAAATAACAGAGGTTAACTAATCATGTGTAGTGAACCAGTTTTTTGCATATTTATGATGTAATATCTAATTGAATTCCCAAATGTTTATATATATTTTTTCTGTGGGTTTTTAGGTGGCAATTCCGATCTTGATGGCCCGTGTTATAACATATTTCTAATCATAATATAGAAAAGTTGCGGCTATGTTCTTTAACGGACATCTAAGTCTACATCGGATGTCTATTGTGTATCATAGGGTACTCCTGCTTTACATGATTTACATGTTAATTGATTTTTTTTATATTATTTATTTGTATATTTATATGTTTGTTTATTTCTTATGTTGTCATGTAGGCAAGGATAATGCCATGGAGAACATTGAGGTTCAATGAATCTGTTTGCAATCCATATACTGCTGATTTTGATGGGGATGAGATGAATTTGCATGTTCCCCAGACAGAAGAGGCTCAAACTGAAGCTATAATTCTTATGGGGGTAATGATACTGCTCATTAATCTTCCCTCTTTGTTCAAACCATTTTCATTTTTTGTAGTAGTTAAATCTTTTGTTTTGTCTCCAATATATATATATATATATATATATTTTTACAAAATTACATATCGCATGAGAGAGAGAGAGGTGTACTCTTTGATACTCAAAACATGGAACATTTCCATATATTTATTCGATGCTCCAGTTTGAGAACAAATTATTTGGGGAACAAGATTTTAGAGAAAAATTCCAACGGACTTTGTATTTTTAACGCATTCCTTGCTGCACGTCATAATAATCAATTGTTGATTTTTTTTATTATTACTATTATTTTTTTTTGGGAAATCGATTATTGATTTTTAAATTAGTTTTAGGTTCATGAAATATTTAGACTTATTTTTAGATCTCCATGTTAGTTGAAGTATTATTTTTAAGTTATTCTATCTAAGGGAGTTATATTTTACCCTTTGTTTTTCATTTTGACCTTTTGTTTTTCATCTTTTATTTGCGTCTACCCACACTCTCATCTACATTGACGACATCCCTTCTCTCTCCGCAGGCTCTTTCCATCTTTCTATTCATTTCCTTCCATTTTAACAATAAACACGGATCTGTTAATAGTGGAACTAGACCTTATAACAATGTACCTAAACATGTTAACAATGTACTCATATCTATTATCAATGCACACAGTTGGTGAAACGGATTAATAAAAATGAAAATGGTGGACTTAACGGCTGCTAATCAAAAGAACCCGGAATTAATTTTCCTTTTTCTTTTTTGAACGAACTTATTTACTCTCAGTTTCCCTTGTCCAATCCCATAAAAAAAATGTAAAACTCAAGCTTATTTTAGTCCCATATCGCAAAGGGCAAAGCTAATCCCACTACCTGGGTTACCATTTCCCACCACCTAAAATTACGAAAATGTCATTATTTTTTTAATTTTTTCGTCTTCCTTTCCCACTACCCAGTCGACAGCGTCCAGTCGATGTGTTTTTCACTGGGACGACAGAGGTCCGTCGAACTGTCTGAATAAGTGTCGACAGAGGCCCAGTCGAAGTGTGTTTCACTAGGACGACAGAGGTCTGTCGATCTGTCTGAGCAAGTGTCGACATGGATGTGTCGAACCATTCAAAACAACAACTTTCTTCTAAGAATCAATCATTTATACAATCATTTAAGTCTTATGAAAAACAAAAATGTCATTTAAGTTATTTAAGTCTTTTTGAAAATCATTCTTATATATATATATATATATATATATATATATATATATATATATATATATATATATATATATAGGGAGCCGATTACATGCGGTTTACGGTCGGTGCGGTGCGCGATCACGGGCCGTCGATCACGGGTCCATCGCATCGGACGGTCGGGTGCGATTCACGTCGACCGTTGGATGCGATGGACCCGCGATCGAACGGCCCACGTCGTAAACCGCACCGACCGCACACCGCACGTAATCGCGACCATATATATATATATATATATATATATATATAAGTATAAGAAACAAAAATATCAAACAAATAGTTATTTGAATCAAATAAACAGTAAACATTTCATATATACAAAACACATTATTTTCTTTTCTAAACAAGTGGAGTCTTTTTATAAACAAACTCCACTTGTTTAGAAAAGAAAATAATGTTTTTTTTCTATATGAAATGGTTATTGTTTATTTGGTTCAAATAACTCTTTGTTTGATATTTTTGTTTCTTATACTTAAATAAATATATATGTGAATGATTTTCAAAAAGACTTAAATAACTTAAATGACATTTTTGTTTTTCATAAGGACTTAAATGATGGTATAAATGATTGATTCTTAGAAGAAAGTTGTTGTTTTGAAGGGTTCGACACATCCATGTCGACACTTGCTCAGACAGATCGACAGACCTCTGTCGTCCTAGTGAAACACACTTCGACTGGGCCGCTGTCGACACTTATTCAGACAGTTCGACGGATCTCTGTCGTCCCAGTGAAAAACACTTCGACTGGACGCTGTCGAACTGGGTAGTGGGAAAGGGAGAGAAAAAAATAAAAATAATGACATTTTCGTAATTATAGGTAGTGGAAAAAATAAGTGGGGTAGCGGGTCTATCAATGCCCTATCGCAAAAGTAACTTTTTATTGACTGCCTCAAATAAAGAGAATGGACTGAGTGAAACTCCGAGCCTGGGCCTGTAACCCTTCACGGGGGGCAATGGGTGGGCCTTGGATGATGTTTGTTGCCTCTCACACGACGTGTGAGACTAGCAATCCGTGTATAAATTTAGTGACTGCCCTTTCATTTTTTTGCCCCCAATATATATGTGTTTTAATCCAATGTTTCATTTCAATCCAAGTTCTCATTCTGTTTTTTATGTATGTGATATGTAATAATTTTTTATAATATATAAAAAATACTAGAAAAAAAAATCTTTCAAAAATTTACAATATCCAAATTAACTATTTTTAAAAATTATATATAAAAAGCCTTATTTCACCATTAGAAAAACGAACACTCTTATATAGATTTCAAACTCTCATATTATATTTTAAACTTTTCATACCATCATCCAATTGAAAAATAATATTAATGTAAGAAATAATTTTTATTTGAGAGTGATTTTACATATTTTTAATTTTTTAAATATGCTATAAATTTTTTTTACAATTATCAAAATTGTCATTCATAAATTTATAAGTTCTTTTTGGATTTTTCCTAACTTTTAAAGTTTTCTTCTCAATGCACAATGATTTTTTTGTATAATATTAAACATATATATATATTCCCCAAAAGACTTTAAAAAGTTTCGTATATCAAATAAATATTTTAAATGAATTTTTTTTTACAATTTAAATTTTAATGGTGTTTTAGATATATAAAAAATAATAATAAATTTCATGCACAAATTTTTTAAATTTTTTATTATTTATTAATGTTGTTAAATTGGGGTCCTAAACAATTAAATATATGTGATCATGTTTAAATAGTAGAAACATAGGGATAGTCAAGTCATTGTACTTTCTAAATTGTGAAAGAAAATTTTTTAAGGATAATTTTTTTAAATAGCTGATTTGAGTATTTTCAATAATTCAAAGAATTTTTTGGATATTTTTCCTTGTATATATTCAAATATAATAACCCAAGTTAGAATGTTTGATACGAATCCAAATTTCTGATGTTGTGTTATTTTTTATATCCATCATTTATGTCAAATGACTCAAAACTCATGCACAAATGCATGAATAATGATTAATCTCTTATTAATCCCTACTTAACCGATTAATTCTTAATCCCCCCTCAACCACCCAACTTGCGCATAACCATTGATATCAATGACCAAGATTTCCTGATATATATATTCAAATCCAAATTCTGATGTCGTGTTACTTTTTTTTATATCCATCATATATGTCAAAAGACTCAAAACCCATGCACAAATGTGTGAGTAATAATTAATCTCTGATTAATCTTTACCTAATCAATTAATTCTTAATCCCTCCTCAACCACCCAACTTGCGCTTAAACATTGGTATTACCAACCAGGATTTGTTGAATTTCTTGGTACACTCTTTTAAAAGTAATTTAAAAAATGGATTTTTTTTTTAATTTAAGGTAGGCTGAGCTTTTTCATTAAAAACAAGAGTCCAATACTTCGCATATAGCCAAGGGGCAACCCGGCTATAGTGTCCAGACTAACAGAATTTTGAGATAAAACATAGCAGAAGAGATATCTGCCAACCCCGTACCAAATAGATGTGGACTAGCCATCAGAAATCTCAAACTTTCCCTTGACAAGAAAGATCTTCACGCCAATGCAAGCCCGACCTCAAGCTTTTATAAAGAACACTGCTGTTTCCCAAATATACTCGTGGTACACCCTAGTGTTACGGAAAACCCAACTGTTGCGAGCTAACCAGAGCGCTCACAATACCACTGAGACCAAAGATTGTGACACCTTCCCACCAGGGCTTCTATCGCCTGTGGGTTTCATCTTTTTACTAGCTTCCCAAAGCCCCTGCAGTGAAAAAGTTTGCAAGTCGAAGTCGATCGCATCGTGTAGGAGAACCCAGAGGCGCAGAGCTACGGATAGTGTACAAATAATGCTCCGTAGTCTCCTCGGCTGACTCGCACATGGGGCAAAGAATGTCCTGCTGCTGTGACCACTTAGCTCTGTATGTTTTTGTAAGAAGTTTTTCCTAAAAAAAAAATGGATATATTGATAGGAGTTGCAATCACAAAAATGTTTGTTATCTTTTAATTTGATTAGTTCCAACAAAACCTTAATAGGTTCTCCATTATAAGTGGATCTTTAATAAAATACAATTAAATGGTATACTTCATTTTTCTAAATAACAATCGTCCAAATAAAAAAAACAAAAGCGTGAGGAAATTTGTTGTGATTTTATAATAAATATGATCTAAAATATGAGTTATTTCTTCGCTCATCAATATTCAAAGGATACGAACAAATATAAAATGGAAAAGAAAAGAGGAAGAGAAACACTAGATTTACGTTCCTCCTACATTCATGGGGAGAGTTTCAGAGACAATCCACTATAATAATAAGTTTTTACAGAAATAAAAAACCTTAAATAACCCAAATACACCAGATACATAGATGCCATAATGCAAAAATTATTTGGTGGAGAAGAAGAGGAAGGCCAGAAGCCACACACTAATCACTTTTCTTCACCATGTTTCAAATCTATTATTGTACTTGAACATGGCGTAGTGTTTTAAAAACCCAATCTGACCGGTTGAAACTATCAAACTTTCAATAGTCTGAATTCCGATTTGATTAGTCTTCAGAACCCAATAATACGAAAACAAAAACATCTTAATATGTAAAAACTGGTCAACACATTGGTTCAACTACAATTTGGTCTAGTGTTTTAAAATGAACCAAATCAATACACTGGTCGAGCAGACGATATTTAGTATCAACTATGGATTGATTAAATTGATCAATTCATAATGCACAAAAATTATGATTAATTAAAATATTAAATTTAATAAAAATTTAGATTTTAGATGATAAATTATAAAGTAAAAGCTTAAAAGATTTATAACTTAATAATTATGAAAAGGTTTTTAAAATATTTTTTATTTTTTATTTAGATTATTAACTGAACAGTGGAATCAGTGACCCTAACCCATAGATTGAGAGTGATAGCAACACAGAGGGCGGAGTATCCCAACCCAATAATAATATAAAACTGTTATATTCTGCCCAAACCCAAGCCTTCGATCGAAAACACTCTTTTCGAATATATATACAGATTTTCAGAGAGAGAGGAGAAACCATGGATCTGTGTCTCCTGAATCCCAAGAGTGGCGTAGTTGGGGTCTGCGTTCAGGCCCTCACAAGGCGGAGCCGGGGGTGGGGTCCGGCGAATGTGGCGGCGGTGATGGAGGTGACGGGGGTGTCAGATCCGAGGAAGGGTGGGTTGAGGTGGTCCCTTCGCCGGGGCCGTATTTTGGTGGCGGCGACGGGGAACAAGAAGAACCATGAGAACTCGTCTTCTTCAGGTCGTCTTTCAATTTTTTTTTTTTTTTTTTTTTTTTTGTGGGGGGGGGGGGGGGGTTGAATTTTGGGTTAGTTTTGGTGGGTTTTGCGGGATTTTAGATTTGGGTGAGAAATTTGTGATTTTGGTGGTAGTGATTGTGGTTTTGGGTTTGGGTTTTTGATAATTTGGCGTTTGGTTCTGATTTGCATGTCGCTTTTGAATTGTGGTTTGTGAGTTTTGGATGAGAAAGTTTTGGTTTTTATGGTTTGGGTGTGTTGTTATTGTGTTTTTCGATGTGGGTTTTTTATGGATTGTGGATTGGTTTTGAATTGTGTTATATCCATCTCATTTGCTAGTCTTTCTGTATTGCATTTTTGTGCAATTTTGGAGCTCAATTTGTGCTGTTTCTTCATTCTTCATTATTGACCTTTATTTTGTATGTTTTAGTTATGGAGTTTACAGTTCTTTCATTTTTGGTATAATCTGTTTAATTAGCTCCTTAATTAACAGGATAAGTTCTTTGCTTCTACTTTCCTTAATTAGTTTTGTGAAAATTTTAAATGAAAATATATTTGAAATCGATTATCGATTAACAGATCACTCTATGGTGCAACTAATTATATAGACTGGATTGGAGGGGTTACTTACTTTCTTCGAATAAATGAATGAAAGTATGGCATTCGGACCTTATGGCACATCGATAGAATTGTGGAAGTTTTCAAGGATTAATGTGGTTCATTGGTTGTTTTCAATAGGCAAGTAAGATGATGAAATTGATAGTGATTGATATTCAGTCTATGCATTGGACTTCTTGAAATTGATGAGACATATTCTTAGACTATGCAATTGGACAGTGGGATAAAATTCAAGACAAAAGAGGAACATGTATCAAAACGACCTTATGTCAAAAGAGGACAGTGGCATTCGGACCTTATGGCAATGGTTGGTCAATGCGACAAAGTTATGGGTGGATGCTAAGTTGGACAAATGTAAAAGTTTGTGTCAGGACCATGATTCAATACCTGTAACATGATTTTATTGGAAATGAGTAACAGGAAAATTAAATGGCGAGACTAAATTAAACAAATGTGTTCCTTTGGGTTGTTTAGTGAATATTGAGTGTTCGTGCATTTTCAAAAGGTTTTATTACAAGGTATTGAGTAGGCCAGCTAAATAGGTTAGGTGATATTACTGCAAATGTTTGACAAGGCTAGTAAACTAAATTAAAGTTATGTATCAAAGGAAGCTTCTAACTTCTATAGAGGTTTAAATAATAGAACATCCTGATATGATATAAACATGCAAAATGTTCAACACTGAGAATAATCCTTCGAAGACTTATGATGGCAGTTGTAACTTGTAGGGGAGGATATTAAAATTAAAAAAAGAAGAAGTTGGAATGTCCCTTAACTGGGAATGAGTTAGGTTGGTTTTGGTTCAATTGAATTGATTGTACAAATAACTTTGGAAGGTCATTTAGATGTGTGGGACATGCTTCCAAGAGTGTTGAAGTCCAAGTCCTGGTTCAAGTTCTGTATGTTTTAGTGAACTCTTTTTTTTTAATTTGATAGGCATGTGCCTAGATTGTATTAAGATTATAGCAAATGCCCGGAAGGGAAAACAAGACTCCAACCTAGAAGGGCTACACTGATCCATGGTAGAAGAGGGCTCTACCCGTAGCCAGTGAGGACCAAGACATGACAGTTAATCCTCAATAAGGATTTCCCCCCCTACATACATGACACACGAAGCCCCCGCAAGGCTTGTGCCCCACGTCTTAATGAAATAAACAATCATATCCCAAACGTTTTCTAGGTATACCCTCGAACTGTGAAATACTGGTTGATTCCTAGCCAACCATGTGGCCCAAACTACCGCGGGAACAAACATTTGTGTCGCTTTCGCTTTGTGGCTTCGGTCACCCCAAGTCACCAACGCCTTGCCAACCTCCCACATACCTCGAATAGACATGAATGATGCTGCCATACCTGTGGCCACCTGAAGCATCCTCTAAATCTGGGCAGCAATAGGGTACGTAACGAGGAGATGTTCTGTGGTTTCTTCAGGTCCGTCACACATTGGGCATCGAGTATCCACCTGCCCCGCCCATCTAACTCTGTATGCTTTGGTCAAAATTTTGTTTTCGTTAGGAGAAGACTTTGACCTTCAATGGGACTTTGACATTCCAAATCTGGGTAGCTTTCTGACTCGTAGCCTGCAGTCCGGGGCAGTCTCTCCTCCACCAATCGTACCCGTTCCTCACGGAGAACCCCTGTCGTGGTTGGGGAAGCCAGACCACTGCATCCTGGACTCTCTCCCGAAGGGATATACCCTGTAGTGCGCCTAGCAGATCTGCCAACATTGCCACCTCCTCATCACGCAGGTTTCGGCGAAGGTGAACGTCCCACACACCCCCTGCGGCAGATGCTGGCCAGAACTCTTTAACCCAGCCCCATTTGCATGTGGAGAGCTCATAGATACACGCATAGCGATCCTTCAGAGCACCGTCGCCGAGCCATGCATCGTGCCAGAACCGCACCAATGAACCATCGCCCACTATCCAGCCTAGAGCCGATAGAATTGGCTCCGTTAGGTTCAAAATGTCAGCCCAGATTCTGGATAGTTGAGGGGAGGAAGGTGGGAATCTGTTGGGGAGCTCACCACCGAACCTATATCTTGCTTCCACCAATTGACGCCATGCTTTGGGCCTCAGTGTCAGCCATCTCCATCTCCATTTGCTTAGGAGCGCTTTATTGAGGTCTGCTAGATTAAGAACCCCTGCCCCTCCGTTCTTTCTACTACACACATTTTCCCACTTCACCAGGTGGGGCTTCTTGGAGTCCACCTCCGTCCCTTTCCAGAAGAAACGACGACGAATACTGTCAATTTTCTGTAGGACCTTGACTGGGCCTTTGAAGATGGAAGGGAAGAAGACTGGCAGGTTAGATAGGGCTGCTTGGAGAAGAGTTAAGCGCCCTCCGGAGCTGAGAGACTTGCCCTTCCAAGCTTCCAACTTTCGCTCGAATCGGGAAATAAGCGGGTTCCATTCTGCCTTTGGTAGCTTCCCCAAATGGAGGGGGAGAGCAAGATGCCTACACGGAAAGGAATGGGTCTGACAGCCAAACCCACGTGCCAAAGCAGCAAGCTCTTCCTCCTTCAAATGGATCCCGAGCATGGCACTTTTCTGGAAATTAATCTTGAGTCCTGAAAGAAGTTCAAAGCATTTGCATACAAATTTTATACCTCTTTAACAGGAAGCACGTGCGGGGCAAATGATGATAGTGTCATCCTTTGAGTGAACTCTTGACAACCAATTTTACTAAATTGATCAGGGTTCAGGTCTGATCCATTGTCTAGCTAATAGCTATTTATAGCTTGAGCTTGTTCCAGGGTTAAATTTGAGTTCAGTTTGTTGTTTAGTTGGTTAGTCAAGTAGACCAAAATGTTATATATCATTTACATTAGATGGCCTTCTTGAACTTGTGTAACAAATAGCTTCTCTTCAGAATTATATTCAGTGTTGGATTTGTTAACCACACATAAATACAACAGTTAACCACCTCCTCAATTAGGCATTTGTTGACCGCCGGTATCTTTGCATTTAACCAAAATCGGCTATTGTCCTTATAAATATAATGGTGTATTATAAAGTTATAAAAAAACATTGCAGGTTGATCTCCAAGATTGCTTCAGTCCAAGGACCATGATGTATAAGTTATGCATCCTTTTCTACATTACCAAAACAAAAGATCTGAAAATCATACTATATGTACATAACTATTAGCTTTTGAATTTGAGCACGTCATCTCTTTCATTAAAAGAAAAAAGAAAATAATAGATCCTATGTGTACTTGTGTCACGATATTGGGTGCAAAAATTAGATAAATAGTTTGTAGTTAAAATGAATGTATAGTTTTTGTGTATGTGGGAATGTCAACTTAATTTTCCAAATTGCTCTTCTTAGGATCTGATGTTAGGTTTGTCTCAGTATTGCATAAATTTTTATCAAAGCAAATGTATTGCATCAATCTGACTGTTGGAATTGGCATCCAGGAAATAGTGATCAACCAATTCCCGAGGGAGATAACATCGAGGGTAGCAATTCACCCATTGATAAAAGTAGATCAGATGGCAACTCTGTCCACAAATCCCATCAGACAGACTGGCGAACTTTCAGAGCAAATCTGATTTCTCAGTATCGGGTACCTTGAAATGGAATACATTTTTTTTCCAGTTGTATAGGGGAGAAAGACGCACTGGCAAGATTCAGTTTTAGTTTCAGTCCGTAACATCATAGTCACAAAGTACATTGAATTTGGGAAAACTTATCTACCATATCTAATGACCTTTCCACTGAACCGTGCATTTAGTTTGGATGATTTATTACATTCTTTAAATTTCCAAAAAAAAAAAAAAACATTAATTGTCATGGCTAAACATATCATTTTTTACATGTATTTTTCATACTAATGATTTAAATACATCTGGAAAACAATATAATTATCTCTCAACTTTTATCATACTTATCCCGCATAATATATGAATATCATACAGAACCCTTGTCAAATTTTAACTTTGTGACTATGCTTAATATCATATGATGTTAAACATAAGCTATTTCCTCAATAGTTTGCCTCTTTCTTTTGGATATGAGCAATTAAATCATCTATGTCAACCCATGTAATCCACAATTCAGGAGAAACTTGATGGAGGAAGTGCTTCATCGGATGCCAAAGAGGCCGCCAAGCCTCTTGGCTCAAAGTGGGCCCACCCAATCCCAAATCCCGAGACAGGTTGCGTTCTGGTCGCAACAGAGAAACTTGACGGAGTTCGCACCTTCGAGAGAACAGTAGTCCTCCTCCTCAGACTCGGGAACAGGGACCCCAGAGAGGGCCCCTTCGGAGTCATCATCAACCGCCCTCTTGACAAGCAAATCAAACACATGAAGCCAACGAATCTCGACCTCGCAACCACCTTTGCAGACTGCTCAGTCCTCTTCGGCGGACCCCTGGAAGCCAGCATGTTCTTGTTAAGGACCTCTGAGGAGAAGAATCCATTCGAACAAGTGATGCCGGGAGTCTGTTTTGGGGCAAGAAACAGCTTGGATGAGGCGGCCGGGTTGGTTAAGAGAGGAATTCTGAGGCCCCATGATTTTAGATTCTTCGTAGGCTATGCAGGGTGGCAGTTTGATCAGTTGATGGATGAAATCGAGTCGGGTTATTGGGTTGTTGCGGCTTGTAGCGCAAATGTGATTAGTGAGGCAACCGAAGAATCGTCGATGGGGCTTTGGGAGGAGATCTTGCAGCTGATGGGCGGTCGGTATTCAGAACTGAGCAGGAAACCAAGGCAAGATTATGGGGTGTGAGGTGTGGTTTTTATGGTTTTATTGGAAGGGATCTGAATTCAAATGTACAGGGGGTTGTTTATTACAGATTCCTCGTGGGACAGAATCTAAGTTATACCACTTTTCCTTGTAATTAGTCTACTATTATTAAAGATATTGTAAAACATTATAAAACTGTGAAGCGATATATCTGTTTAGCCATCGTTAGGAATGATCATATTTGCCCTTGATAGCTATACCAAATCTCTACATCATAAGTGTTGTTTGTTTTTGTTTGATCTTTTATAACTTCCAAAATGATAATTTTATCCTAAATTTTTTGCATTTTGGAATGTGCGTGATATAACATGTTTTTGAGAATGTGTGTTAGCTAGTGAGAGGACATTGTAACCCTGAGAGGTTGTGTTATATATTAAGGCATAGCTATTAAGCTTTATATAGACAAAAAAAAAAAGCCACTGTTTTATGTATTGTGATCATAGTAGCCTCAGCATTACATTGAAACTTGAGACCATATCAGCAAATATGAAGTTGCCCAAAGAGAAGCAGACAAGGCTTTTTATTAGTCAGTGAAAACAAAGAACAGTGAAAAGTCTGAATGTTTGTGGAATTGAAAGAGAGCATCTCACTGTGGAAATTAGTGCTGGTCCAATATTATAGTAAAGTAGCGGTATAACAACACACATTTTGCAGAATCAATCACCCAGTATCATTAGATGTAATGTAAAATGACTCCAATTGAATAAATTCAAATTCAGATCAGAGAAATGGTTTTGCCTTTACATCTATCCCCCTTTTCAACAACCACTTACATATCCCCTCCTTTATACACATCCGAGCAAAGGCCAAGCGGGTCATAACATTGCTCCCACATATATAGTTAGCAGTGACAATCACGTAATTTTTTAATAGAGCTAATATTGGCTTCTTTACCTCCACAAGCTCCAAATATAGTACCTTCCCATATGTGAAGATTAGATGTATCTGCCTTCTTTCAAAGATGGTTCATACCTTCGATGCAGACATTGAGATTTGAATTGGAAGACTTAACAGGTTTCAATCCAAACTTCCGTTTCTTCCAGGGACGAGCAATGCTTCGAATTGGCCATTCTCACCGTAGTTCTTCTTGGTTTTGGCCTTGTCAAGGCGTGCCTTCCGCACTGCTGCTTGGATCTGTCTCTCGTGCTCTTTGAGCATCTCTTCAATATTTCCTCCCGTGGGCATTAGCGGTCCTGAGTAGTGGATCCTGTTTTTCTTCGTGCCGTAGCCCTGAAATTCAAATTGTTGAGAATAACATGCAATTAACAATAAAGAGTTGCAGGTTTAATTGTGCATGGGGCATATATCTAACAATGAATATAAGAAAAAATGTAATAACTCCATTCAAATTCCTGTAACCCTCCTTTGGTTTACAAATAGCTCATCCGGGCTTCAATAGTTATACGTGGTAGAAGTAAAATAGGTGACTTTCTGATTGGTTGTAATTGGGTAATGTTTCGTGTTTTGTATTTGTCTTATTAGAATATAGTTATAGTTTTGGACGGACAAGAGTATAATTATCAGGGTTTATTCTATTATAAATGCATAAATATTATACCTTCCATGCTCAACGGCATGTTAATTTTAGGATTAAGCCTATCTTGCCTTATCCACTTGCTTATTCATGAAACAAATGGGGCGTAATGCTTTTCTGGAGGACATTCATTTCTATATAGTTTTAAATTTAATAAACAGAATAATATCACTAACCACTGTAGATTCTCTCCCGGTCACCCTTTCATCTTTCTTGTGTGAAGATGTTGGTCTGTCAAGCAAATGGTGAGTCCATTCCTGTTTTTCAGAAGACTCGCCAACATCTAGTGGGTTGTATCTTGCATTTGGTCTGTTTTCCGGCCAATGTGGATCCGCGTTCTTTTCTCTGTGGTTATCTGACTTCACATTTTTTCTCGCGGCCACAAGACCAGACATGTTGGACAAGTCAGCACCTGCTTGAGGCATGTATGACCTCGAAGTCTTTAGTTCCGGACCATTCAAACTTCTAACAGAACCTGATACCCGACCAGGTATCGTCTGAGTCTCATCCGCCTTCTTATTCCACGAGGAGGTGTTTGGGTGCATAAAAGTTCCAGAATGAGTGAATCCATTTTGGGCCGCTGCTTTCGGTGGATCAATAGGAAAACCAGACCCACCATCCTCTTGGGGATTGTATTTCTCGCTACTGCTTTTGGGATTCGATTGCCCTTGTCTCCTCTGCAATTGCAATAAAAACAAACATGGACTAAATCAACACAATATCAAACCTAATGCTCAAAACAAATATACATGAGATATTAGACACAACCTCTGAACCACATATCTAGTTATAAAGAGATCCATCAAAAAGATCTGTCCATTAGAAAAATTATGTTTTTGATGAGCAAGCTGGCTGCCTGAGCTATTACAATTTAAAATTAATCCTTATGTCTGTGTAAAAACATGCTTGTGAATTCATGCATACACTCCATTGATCACAAAAAATGGCCTGATATGATAAACATTGTTCTACTATTTAGAAAGAAACGGAAATTGTTACTGAAAGTAGTGGCCAGCTTGGCTGTAACACAAAGAAAATAAAAAAAAAAACATGAAAAACCATAAACTTCTTGCAGTCGGTACATCTATCTGACTTCATAATAAAATTCTGTCTCAGAGGATACACAAAAAGCAGTTATTGTTCACTATGGTTAGCCCTTCTCAGAGCCTATATGGTCTGAAGATCTTTGCTTATAATCTTTAAATCATGGAAAACTGGAAGTCAACAGGGGAATGTAAGTACCTGGAGTGATACCTGCAATTCTGCATTGGCATCTGGTGCTGGCACCGCTTTCGAATCTCTTGATCCTCTTCTTCCAGATTGAGATCCACGACCTTTAACTGATGCTTCTCTTTGCCTGTGATTCAATCATGAAGGCAGAAACAATGTTCATTAAAAAAAAATAGAAGACAAAATTCTGTGCGCCCATAGATTGATGCAATCAATGTTGGCAAAAACAACCTCTAAAATGCCAAATGGTCTCAACTTTACCTTCAACAACCATTACATTCTTTAACTTCTTCAATAAAACTCAAATTCAGATATGAAAAGGAATAGTTACCCACCAACTTTTCTTGACAACTATTAAAATTACATTCTAGAAGCATGTCGTCCTAATATGAAGATTCACATTCAATGGGCACCTGCCTCAAGACTACAAATGCCTGCAGTCAACTTAGAAATGTGACTGCCGGGCTGCCGGCTGTTGACAATGTCCTGGCATTAGGCTATAGTGCTATACATTGATCTAGATTATAAAGGTGGTTGGTTATATGCTGTACATTGAAGGTCTGTAAATAAAAACGTATGAAAAGGGCAGTTCTCCTCGGGATGTGTAAATAGGGAATATGGAAAATTCATATAAGATAAAGTCTAAAGATAAAATACCTTCTAGCTTCCTCATCTCGAAGCTTCGCATCAAACTCCTTGCTTGGAGGATATTTAGGCAAAGTAGAAGGATCACAGGCAAAAGGCTTTGTCGTGAAGAACTGAAAAGATAATGACAATAAGAATGAAGCTCCAGATGAAGAAAGTATGAAAAATAAAATAAAATAAAATCGGGTCCCTTAAATTGTTTGATACAAGAGTCAACATCCAACCATGAACTTGAATCTATTCTCCTAAATTAATGGTGTTTGGTACAGAAAACAAAATTAACCATCAGATGTAATGCAATTACTTCGATGAATGTTATCAGGACAAAGCATATTATTATTTGTTTCCAAACAGGGGATACTACTGTAATTACACACACACATTAAAAAAAAAAAAAAAAAACTTACATCGCTCTTAAGAGCAGAAGCTGCACTTCTACGACCATCAGGTTCTATTGCGAGGAGGACATCCAGAAGTGCTAAAGCTGATGGAGGGAAGTCCTTAAATGTATCAGCAACAATACGCCTGTAAGGATGTTGTGGCTTAAAAATAGTTGCGTGTGGTAATTTTGATTTCCTCCAGTACTCCTCAGATGGAGATCCACAGAGCTTAAAGATTTTGTGCAATTGCTCCACCTAAACACACAGCAGAAATAAAATCAGGTAATCAGATGAATGGAAGAACAAATAAAAATGAAAATTAAGCATGTCAATTATATACCTCAAACTCAAAGTCCATCAACATGTGAGTTTGAAGCAAAAAGAGTGGGCCACATATATGAATTGTAAGATATAATTTAAATTAGGAGTGTTTATGAATAGCTCAGCCATTGCAATAGTTCAAAAGGTATTGAAAAGATTAAATTTTAAAGCAAGATTAGTTTGACAATACCCTTTGCAGATCCTATTGACATTTATCAAGATGAGGGACTCTCCAAATATCTACTGATTTCCCTACTGGAATCTGTGTCAAACTGTCAATAAGCACAATATCAAGAAAAAATTCTTTCATGCAATATGTTGCTTTTATTTGACCTTAAAATTCCATTATCGCAGTTTAATTTCAACCTTGAAGTGCCCTTCTTTTCAAACAAAAAAAAAACTTGGAGTGTGCTGGCAAGGTGTATGAGCCTGCACTGATATTTTGACATGACAAATGCATAGTTCTACAAATAAATAAATCACACATATATAGATTATGTTATTAACAATTCGTTAGAACCAAATAAGCAGTTTAATATGGAATACCTCCGTCCTTCCTGGCATGATTGGCTTCCCAGCCAACAACTCCGCAAGGATGCAACCAGTACTCCACATATCAACAGCGACACCATACTCTGTCGCACCAAGCAAAAGCTCAGGAGGCCGATACCAGAGTGTTACAACACGGCTTGTGAGTGGCTGTGTCTGATTGGGATGAAAAAATGTAGCCAAACCAAAGTCCGCGATTTTGAGGATTCCATTATTATCAATCAAAAGATTGGAGCCCTTGATATCACGATGTAAAACACCACGTGCATGACAATGTTCGAGCCCACGCAGTAGTTGCTGCATATAACATTTAACCTGAAATATCAATTACAACACTTCATTATGAGCACGAGTTTATGAAAAGAAGGAAAAAAAAGGGACAATTATTGAATATTAGCACCTGTGGTTCAGTAAATTTGATACCCGGTGTGGCCGCAAGTCCAGCTAGATCATGTTCCATATATTCAAAGACCAGATACAAGCTACAAGACATCCGTGATGTGACCAACCCTTCGAGCTTCACAACATTCGGATGATCAAGTCGGCGCAGGATATGAATTTCCCTCGCCATAAAACGAACACTTTCAGGGTCCATATTTACAAACCTCACCTTCTTCAAGGCAACGATTTTGTTAGTTTCGAGGTCACGGGCTTTATATACATTACTGTAAGTTCCTTGTCCAATCTGTAACAGAAAATATTTTTCAGAAACAAATCCAGAACTTTGGATATGAAATGGTACTCATTGACAAGAAAATATATCTGGTTTTTGTTCAAAATGCCTACATGATTATCGTTATTTTCATTTTACTGATAATGTAAAACTTGACCCCATTTGGAACCAATTTTCTCTCAACCAGCTTATTCATAAAGCCACTCTCAACCAAATTTTTCGTGTTTTGTTGACTTTTTAAAACATTATGAAAACCTAAAGCTAATTTTTAAAAACACCGATTTAGAACTAATTATCTGAAAATTGATTTTGTAGAAGCTGAACCAGTTTGACAAATGGTTCTATACGTATCCTTAGTGCAAATCAATAAAAAAAAATCTACTACGTTATGTTTATTTGAAAGTTCTCTTTCAATCAGAACTTCATCTGGCTCCCTCCCTAAATTATTGGTACTTGCACCTCTAGTAATCATTATTTGATTTACATTGTCAAGTTCATTCTTCACTTCACCAAACAAAAATCCTATTAAGTATACAATTTGCATCATAAACTTACTCTTAAAATCTGACACATGAGAAGGAAAAAAAGTTGACAAAAGATTCATGAACATGATATCATATAAAATAGAATTCTTCTCACTAGTGCAAACAAAATCAAAGTATGAACCCTGCACGACAAAATAAATTCATAAACAAACCTTATCTAGCTTTTCAAAGGAATCTGCTCTCCGAGGCACCCACCCCTTGATCGCCTCCCCTGCGACCTCGGAGAGCCACGACGGCCATCCAGCTGCCGCCTGCTCCCCCTGCAATCCATTCGGAACCACACTTGAGATCCTCGGATTCAACTCCCTCCCGTTCGCTGCATCGAAATCCGTGGTCAACCTCCTCTGGTGGTGCCCCACCCTTCTCGGGGGCACCTCTGATCTAACCGAAGCAACCGCCGACAATTTCCTCTCCCCCTCATTGCCCAGCACAACTGCAGGGGGCGCTGCGACCGCATTGTCTAAAGCTTGTGATCTTGAATGCAACCTTGACGACCTACCCCTCTCGACGACACCACCACCAACACCAACACCAACACCGACACCAACACTACCCACATCGACATTGACGGTCACAGTCTCTTCCCTCCTAGATGGGGTCACCAGCCGCTTCGAGAGCTTGCTCGACTCCTTCACTCTCTGGGTCTCATCATATTCATTAGCGCCGCCACCGCCCTTCGAGCAGATGCAGCCCATGATTCTCCAAACCCAAATGGGGCCGTGAGGCATCTAAGCCCCTCAAAACAACATATCCCCCAAAACCACCTCTTAAAAAGCTTTTCAATCCGACAAAAAAAAGTCAATGAAGAACCCTAGAAACCGATCCGATCAAGCTGCATTGGCCTCCTCTGCAGAAACCCTAAAAAAACTCGCAGACCAAGATGGGCAAACCAATGAATCTGAAGTACCCAGATCGCCAAATTGAAAATTCTCAATCAGAGACCCAGATATACCACCAAAGATTCGACCTTTCCCACAAATTCGATCGAATCATGAGATACCCAGATCGGAAAACCTTGTGAATATCGCGAAAATCGAATCAAAATCCAATCTTTTCGCGTGAATTACGTGGCTTTCTCAAAAATATTCTCTCCCCCCCCCCCCCCCCCCCCCCCCCCCCTCTGTTGTCTCGAAATGGAGAGATAGAGCCAAAAAAAAAAGGAGACCGGCAGCGAAAAAATGTCAAAAAATTCCAAAAAAATAAAAAAAAAAGAAAAAAACAAAAATAGGATTTACAGAGAAGACAAGCTGTGAAATCGAAATCCCCCCAAAAACGAAAGAGAGACACAGTCTTTCGATTTGGAATTCCGAAAAACGCGAACGACCGAAGAAAGAAAAAAAGAAAGAACAGAAGATTTATTTTATTTTATTTTGGGAGAAATATTGACTAATCTGTGAATTGTTTCGATCGCCAAAATCGAACGGAGTTTAATCAGAGCCGTCCATTTTGTATTTCTTATTAGATTTTAGAAAGATCATTGTATGCGATTCGTATCGGATTCGTTTTGTTTTGAAAACGGACGGCCGAGATTTGTCGGCCGGTTTGGTCCGGAGAGGTGACGTGCTTCGCCTTTTATTTTACAATCGCTTTGCCCTGGGTAACGGTTTTCAACAGAAAACGCGGGAATGCGCGTTCTATTGGTCTTTTATGAGGACGGCCTGCGTTTGACTGAGCCACTGCTCTCGAGTGTATCAGAATGATTTTGCCCCTTTTTTTTCTTCTGAACATTGGCTGTCTTTTGTATTGATGGAAACAAAAACAAAAGAAGATTGAACTAAGGTTGGAGACAACTTCATGTTTTGATTTTTTAAAATAGTAATCTTATATGTATATATTTTTATGAAAAATTATATGTTAGTATGAGGACTTGTATAAATTCATTTGATGAAAATGTAAAAACTAACTGTGTATATATCTAGATGATTTGTCTTCACTGATTGCGTGTAGTCGTGCTTATAAAATTACTCCTCTTTAAGGTCAAATGGGCTCGTATTAAAATTAGACATTTTTCCTTGGGCAACTCAGTGTTCAAGTTCTGCAAACAATAGGATTGAGATGTAGTGTATACATGTCTATGAATGATTTTTGTCCAAACATTCTTTGTAGTTGGTCTGATCCACAGTGTTGAAGATTTTGTAAGCTTATCAAGACAATTGTACCGAAAATACTCTAATGAACAAGATATAAAGGTTGAACACAGAGACTTAAGATTAAATACGCTGTGATGTAATTGGCTCTTTAAATCATCAAGGTTTTGTTGGAAAAACTTTTGTCGAAATCAGATTAAACAATAAACAGATGATCAAACAGTAGATCAAAACATAAAGGGTTCAGAGATGGCCTGGATGGAAACACGTAGAACGCTGTCTTAAGAACAGAATCGCCCCCTCAATCGCACAGGGTACTCGACGATCTGCTCCCCGGATACAACCACCCAGCCTCGCTGATCTTCTCCTCTGGTGCAGCAGGAAGAAGAATTCGTGAACCGGTCGCTGACTCGAACAATCGCCAAAAGAAAAAACATTTCTGGATGAAGAAGAGAGAACGCTGAGATTGCATACCTTTGCAGTCCTCCCATAGCCTGTTTATATAGGCGTGGGAGGAAGAGAGCCGTTTGAGAGAAAACTCGAACGGACGAACGTTTGCCCTCAATCACGCAGCGCCTTAATCAAGGTGGTTACGAATCGCGTCGCCCTAATCACGGCGGTTACAGATCGCGCCGCGGCGACTGTTACAACTGAGATGAAAACGAAAACTCTCTATCTCTGTTATCTCTTCCAGACGACCTAGACCCGAACCCAAGCCCGAAGCCCGAAGACTGAATACAAAATACAGCCCGAAGACCGAATACAAAATACAAAATACAAATGCAGATGCAAATGCAATCCACAAGCCCTTGCCCTCCCTTGGGACCCTACCCAAGTACCAACCCTCTTCCTTATAAGGAGGAAATGAAAGAAAATATAACCAATATGGGACTATGTTTTGAAGTCCCAAACCACTAAAACAAATAGAGGGAACACATCTTTTTCCTTCCAAAACTTTTTAAAACGTTTGAAACTTATTTAAACTCTTTTGAATTAAAAAAAGGGGGGAAACCCAAATTTTAAATAAAAGTTTCTAACAATCCCCCTCAAGTTTCAAAGTTTTAAAGAAAATAAAATATGGCGATGTTTTACTATGCATTCGGTAGAGGTAGCTTAGGGCTTTGAACCTCCACTTAGTATTGACTGATTTCTATCTGAAGGGACGTAGTGAACTAGGTCATGAACTAGACCCTTTTGATCAGATTTTGATTAGTCACACAGCATAGCTCGAGTACTAGACCAGGTTTCAAGTCGTTGTGCGCATTACGGCCATTACACGTATCTGGTTTCGAGAGTGCTCTAGAGATCAGCCCGTGTTCTCATAGATCGCGGCCCCACGATCACACTCTTATAGTAGAATTCTCCAAGGGTATACTGCGTGGTCCTATACCCTGTCTTAAAGACCTTGAATTCATTCAGAGTTTTTAACTCTTCCTAAACCATCACAGTTAAATCACTGGCACCATAATGATGATTTTAGATTTTAGTGCTTTTACATAGTCACTCAACAGTTTGTTTGTCCCTTTGAACCTATCTCATGGGATCTCCAATTGATAAGGTAGGGTATCTACTGTGGTGCTACTCTAAGGGCTTTAGCCCCATCCCTCTTGATGCTGATAAGACTAGCCTCCTCACTAATCCTTTTGTAAGGGGATCTGCAATGTTACTTACTGATCTAACAAAATTCAAGTGAGATCACTCCATGTAAGACATAGTCCCTTACATTCTGATACCTAAGCCTCATGAATCTCTTCCCAGGTTTGTCCCTAAATTGTTTGGCTTTATCTATGGTTGCCTTATTATCGTAATGAATAGATATAGGTGGAAGAGATCTTCTAACAATAGGTATATCTAAAAGCAGGTTTCTAAGTCATTCAGCTTGTTCACCAGCAAGATCTAAGGCAATGAACTCAGCTTCCATGGTGGACTTTGCTCTAACAGTTTGTTTAGCAGACTTCCATGATACAGCAGCACCTCCTAGAATAAAAAACATATCCACTGGTGGACTTGGTCTGATCAGAATCAGAGATCCAGTTCGCATCAGTGTATCCTTCTAAAACAGATGGATAACCAGAATAGTGCAAGCTATATTTAATTGTGCCTTTAAGATATCTAAAGACTCTACATAAGGCTTTCCAGTGATCTGCATTAGGATTACTAGTGTATCTACTCAGTCTTCCTACAGCATAAGAGATGTCAGGCCTAGAACAGTTAGCTAAATACATTAAGCTACCAATGATTTATGCATATCTAGGTTGTTGGACAGAATCCCCTACATTTACCTTTAAATGAAAATTGGGATCATATGGTGTAGAAACAGGATTACAATCATAATATTCAAATTTATCTATAGATCCATCAGGTTTTAATTTCTTTCTAAATACTCATTTACAACCAATAGATTTACAACCAGAAGGTAAATTACATAAAATCCAAGTGTTATTGTTCATTATGCTTTCAATTTCGTTGTTTATAGCTTCAGAAAGCAACATCAACGGAATTCATAGCTTCTTGATAAGTCTTGAGATCATCTTCCACGAGATAGATATAAAAATCAGAACCAAAATTCTTCTCAGTTCTAATTCTTTTACCTCTCCCAAGATTATCATCAAATTCAGGTTCATCATAAATAGGGTATTCAGAAGTAGATGCAGATGTAGATGCAACATGAGAAGAGTTTTCACCAACAGGTCTAATGATTTTTTCTTTCATAGGAAAAATAGACTCATAATAAATAGCATATTCAGGTGTAGTTTTAAAAATATTATTAACTCGAAAATCAGGAATTTCAGATTTAATAATAAGAAATTTATTTGCATGACTATGTTTTACATATCCCAAAAATATGCAATCTATTTTTTTTAGGCCCAAGTTTTCTTTTCCTGATTTTAGGAATTTTAACTTTGGCCAAACAGCCCTAAACTTTCAAATATTGCATGCAAGGTTTCCTACTAAACCATAATTCATGTGGAGTTTTATCAGTATGCTTAAAAGGAATTTTATTCAAAATAAAATTAGCATTATATAAAGCATCACCCTAAAATTTATTATTTACACCAGATTGAGCAAATAAAGAATTAACCATATCAATTAAAGTCCTATTTTTTCTTTCAGCAATTCCATTGGATTGTGGAGCATAGGGAGCAGTCATTTCATGAATAATACCATTTTGTTCACAAAATAAATTTAATTCATTAGAAGTGTACTCACCACCTCTATCAGACCTTACCCTTTTTATAGACTTTTCTAATTGATTTTCAACCTGATTTTTATAGATCTTGAATTTGTCAAACTGTTCATCTTTAGATTTAAGCAAATAAACATAGCAATATCTTGAATGATCATCAATAAATGTCACAAAATATCTCATGTCATCTCTAGTCAATATTCCATTCAAATCATATACATCAGTGCGTATTAATTCAAGAATACTAGAATTTCTGTTAACAGTTCTAAAAGGTTTCTTAGGCAGTTTAGATTGCACACAAATGTCACACCTCTTAGAGTTATCAAATTGACCTTTATGAATTAATTCCATGCTCATCAATTTTCTCATAGAGTTATGATTAACATGACCTAGCCTAGCATGCCAAACATCACATGATTCGGTCATAAAAACAACAGGAGTATTATTATCATTTTTGCAATCAAACGAGTCAACAGTACATAATTTAAATAAACCATCACACAAATATCCTTTCCCAATGAATGAGCCAAATTTAGTTATTACAACCTTATTCGATTCAAAAACTAACTTGTAACCCGCTTGGATTAACAAGGATCCACTAACTAAATTTCTCCTGATATTTGGTACGTGCTGCACTTCTCAAAGAGTTAGGACCTTCCGAGAAGTGAACTTCAGGTCAACTCGTCCAGATCCCTTGATGTCTGCAGTGCCGAAATCACCCATCATCACCCTTCTTCCATCGGAATGCTGATATTCAGAAAAGGAAGAAGGAGAGAAGCAAACATGGGTGTTGGCCCCAGTATCAATCCACCAATCAGTGGAAATGCTCACAGCATTTATTTCAGGAGAAATAGTTACATACCTATCAGTGGAACCAACGGGTTTTCCTTCTAAGGTCACCATGTGGACTTGGGGAGGAGGATCGGTGTAAGAAGAGTTTCCAGGTTTTGGGTCTTTGCGGTGACGACAGTCCTTTGCAAAGTGTTCGGGCTTCCCACAGACATAACAATGGTAGGTCTTTTTGGTGGAGTTTGGTTTTGACTTGGGGTCACTTTTGACATTTGGGTTCTTGGAGAAACTCTTTTTGGGTTTGAAATTCTTTCCTTTCGGTTTGAATTTCTTTCCTTCTACTAGGTTGGACTCAGAATGACTAACTTTTTTGTCTTTGACCCTGTGTATGTCTTCAGTTTTCAAAGATTTGATCAAATCAGACATAGACATTTGGCCTTGACGGTGCCTAAGGGTTTTTGCAAAGTTGTCCCAAGAAAGGAGCAATTTTTCAACAAGTGCAGCAACTTGGATATTACTCCTCTTTAAGGTCAAATGGGCTCGTATTACGTATATTTTGACAACAAAATAAATAAATAAAGCATATACACGAATTTACATCTTCTTGCGTTAATGATTGTAGGTATGACTAAGGGTTAGTTTGATAGTTCTAATTATTTAAAAAAAATTCAGGATTAAAATTTTATGTGGAATGTTTAGTAATGAATGGTGTTAGATGTAAAGATAAAAAGAATATTGAGACCTAATTATATTAGAGATAGACTAAAACCCTTTATATACAAGACTTAATACACGTGTAATACAATAATACAAAACATATAATCTAACACCCCGGCTTAAACTCAAGGTGGATCAAATAACGCGAATTTGCGGACAAGAGACTGAAATCGTGGAACGGGATAAGACTTCGTACAGAAGTAAGCAATCTGCTCAACAGAAGAAATATGCAGATGCGTGTATGAGCAAGGAAGTGCTGACGTAAAAAATGATAATTAATCTCAATATGTTTGGTTCTCTCATGAAAAACCGGATTGCTAACAATCTGAATAGCGCTCTGATTATTGCAATAAAGTGAAGTAGGACCAGAATCACCAACTCCAAGATCGACCAGCAGATGTCTGAGATGAACAATTTCTTTAGTCGTGGTGACCATGGCTCAATACTTGACTTCTGTGCTGGAAAGAGAAACTACATCTTATTTCTTGCTATGCTAGGAAATGAGAGCCCCCAAGGAAAATGCAGAAGCCTATAGTAGAATGATGAGTTGTAGGATCTCTTGACCAATCAGCATCAGTGTAAGATCGAAGAACAAGAAATGAAGATTGTAACGACCCGTACCCTCTTATGCTGGTTTATGCTAATATTTTACGTGTTTGGATTGCAGTAGAGGATAATTTTATGCTCTTGGGCTTTTGGTGTTTATTCTCCCTAAAGTCCTGCATTTGGTTTAATTTTTGAAAAACACCTTTGAAGCATATTTGGGATTTACACTCAACATATGAAGTCTTCATTTTTGTGTTATCTTTCATGTAAAATTAGTTTGGTATTATTTGGAGCTGTATTGAAAAAGTTATAGTTGTTTTACCATTTCTGTCCTTAGAAGAAGAAATTGCGAGGTCTTCTGTTCGTCGCTATTTTTATATAGTTGGAGGCTTCTTCTGATCTTGGCCTAATCATAGAAGTTGTAGATATTTTCGTCAGCTTTTCAATAAAAGTTCTATCACCTGAAGTGGACTGTCCTACAAGAAGTTATGGCGGTTTGAGTCGAAGTTGCGCATAATTCTAATGGAGGGCATTTTGGTAATTTTTTGAAATTCTTAATTTCATTTAATGGGTTAGTCGGTGGAGAGTGTGTTGGTTATATATGGTGAGAGAGAGAGTCGCCGAGACTCATTTCGAAGAGAAAAAAAAGGGGAAAATCAAGGGAAAAATTAGAAAAATTGGGAAAAGCTCTGTGAAGTATTTTTCGCGATACATTGGGTAAAGATTCTTGTTCTTTTCATTGTTATTCTTCGTATAGGGTTGTTTTATTTCAGTTTTGAATCAAATTTATGATTTAGGGCTGGAATATGATTATGTTTTTGGGGCTGGATAAATAGGTATTTGATGGTTGATTTTACAGTATCATTTTAGGGTTTGTAGTGGGGATGTCATTTTTGTCTTGGTGGGTTTGGAAATAGTTTGATTAATAGGGTTATATTTTAATATCTGATTGAGGTAATAATTTTATCAGTGGTTTCCTGTCTGCGTGGTTTAGGAGCTGGAATAGGGTGAGTCCAGCTTGGGATTGTGAATTGCGAGGTAAGTAACCTGACCGATATTTGTTTCTAGCATTTCATTCCATGTGGTATTGTTGTAAGTGATCCAATTGTTATTTGTTTGTTCCTTCCAGTTCTACTCTTCATTATTATTGGTTATATATCATTTGAGTTCGTAATACTTCTTATTATTGGTTGAGCCCTATAGTGTACTTGGTATCATTGTTTATCATATATTATATTGGTGTGATTGGAGATGGATGACCATGGATGATTATTGATCTCACTTTCTCAATGCGTATGAGTATGTATGGGTCTTGTAGGATGACTCGGAGATAAACCCTACCGTGCCTGCACGGCGGGGGGGGGGGGGGCAAGTAGCGTGATATCCGCGGTGGACGTTCTGAGGGCCACACGCGAGGTTTGTGTAGATGTGTGTATATGTTGAGTACAACTTAGATGCGGGGGCTAAGGTGAGGTTGTGGAAGTGGTCGATCCATGGATTGTAGATGTTTCGAGGGCCATAGTGAGTGTATTTGACATTGTTGGTGTTCTTCAGATCAGAGAGAATTTGAGAGTATCAGTACATTCCTTTCTGAGTATGAGTTGTGTTTCAGAGTTATTTCTCAATCATTAAGGTGCACCCTAGTGATATCTATTGACAGTGTCAGTTGTGACTTGGTAGTTGTGTATTCATTTCTAGTTCTTTGGGGTGTTGTTCAGTGATGTTATTCTTTTTCCTTTCATTGAATATTCATTCAGTGGTTTCAATTGATATTTATTAATTGGCCTCATGCATATTTAGATGTTTGAGCTTGTTAGACCCGTATCATTTAGAGTCCTAATTTCGATCGGAGTCGCTAAAATTTTAATTTTTAGCTACCTTCAGGGGGTTTGAGAACTCTGATTGAAGATATAACTGCATATTATGGGTCCTGGTACTGTTTAGTACTGCCCATAAAATTTTCGTTTAATTTCGATAACGTTTTTGAAATTATGCAGTTTCGGATTGGTATTCGGATTTGATTTTATTAAAATCCAAGATGATGAGATAAAAATCCGATATTATTACGAGATGTTAAGTTTGGGGATAGCTTCCATATAGAAGTGGAATTGGATCAACTGGATTCGTATATTAAAAGTTATGGGTATTTTTCCATGTATAACCCGAAGTTGAGAAATCCAGATAGCAGCCCTGTAAGATGTTTAGCCTAGATTTCGGAATAGCTGGAGAGGTTATATGATCTGGGTGTAAGCATGAAAGTTGTAGATAATCGTCTTATCTTTCCAATGCCACTGGAATCGTATAATTCGGAGCTGTAGTGAGGAAGTTATGGCCGTTTAAGTGAAGGCTGTGCAGAGGTTTTAAGTCCGAGGATGACTTGGTCATTTACTCGACCTTTGCTTATTTAACCCCCAAATGTGCACGACTTTGGCTCACTTTCTCCCCTCTTTTGCTCCTGGTCCAGCCCTTGTGTGTGTTGTGTGGGGGAAGTGATGGTGGTGGAGAAGGAGATCTAGAAGGAGCACAAAAAGGAATGAAAGAAGGTATGTAGAGTTGTTGTTGTGTTGTTGGGATTGTTTCCCCTTCTCTCTTGCTCCCCCTCATTGTTTTCCCTCCCTTTTGCTTTTCAGACCCCCAAGTGTTTGTTGAAATGCCCCAATGATGATGGTGTAGGAGTGGAAGGAAGAGGAGGTTAAGGTGAGTTGTTGTGTGCATGAGTTGTGTTGGTGGTGTGCATTTCCTCCTCTCCTCCTCCTCTAACTCCTCCCTATGGTTTCCATGGCTTTCCCTCCCCCTCTCCTCTGATTTCAGCAAGAAGAGGAGCTCCCAAGGCTGAGGTGGTAGTGACGGTGGAGGCGGTCGAGGTGGAAAAGGCGTGCTTGCGAGCCCCACATCTCCCCCTTCCCTCTCCCTCTCTTTTGGTGAGTTTTTCCCCTTCTTTTTCTGATTTTTTTAGCATATATGGAAGTGTTTGGGGTGTGCATGCCATGTGGTTGAGTTTGGGTGCATGTGGGGGGCATGGGTGATTGTTTGGAGGCCTGGGCGCGCGGGTCCGCACGCGCGAGCGCGCACGCGGGCGCGCGCGGGGTGCTGGAACGCGCTGGGACGCGCGGGAGCGCGCGCGCGCACGCGCTGGGGCGCGGGGGCGTGCGCGCTGGTCGGGCGCGCGTGCCTGCGCGCGTCTGCGTGCTGCCTGCACGCGGGGCATGCGCACGGGACGCCCGGGGCTCCGCGTGCGTGCGTGCAGGGCTGCTGGGGCCCGGTTTGGGCGTGCTGAGGGTCGGCACCCTCGGGTGGGTGTCCGGAGGGCTCGGGCACGCGTGCGTGTGTGCATTCTTGCATGCGTTCGAGCCCGTTTACGTGCGTGTCTAGCCTTAGACTTGCCTAATTGATTTTATGTGTTTGTTTATGGTTATGCTCATCATTTTGATACCCCTTGCCTTGCAGACCTCGTCGGTTGGGATGCGCGACGACCCGGGTATCGGTGAATGGTTTGATTCCAACCCTTCCGGGAGCGCTCGATGCACGTAGTCGTGCTTCGCGCTTCCATGAGGCTTTATTTGCACCCTAAATATGTTAGATATCATGCATGCTAGGTTGTATAGCTCGTATATTGTGTAGAACCCCTATTCTACCTTATACTTGCCTATGTATTGTATAGAATATGGCATGACTTAGGTAATATTGTTTGAATTACTACTTTATTATTATGTGAACATATCCAGCATGTTTAACTTGGGTTAATAACGGGGTGTATGCGTAATATTCCTGATTTAGTACTCGGGGTTTGGTATAGTTGTTGCACCCATCTGTTGGGGCAAAACTACGACCAGCTCGAGAGAGGACGAGGCATTCCCTCTCTCTCGCCCTCCCTCTGTTCGCGAGCAGAGTAAGTAGATGCGGTTCCTACTTGACTCAGGCTTGCTTGGAATTATTGGCATGCACCTGTTGTTGCGCAGATCGCGCTTAACCCTTCCCTTCTAGGTTGGTGTCATCCAACGTATGTTAGGTTGTAATTTGTGTGATTGAATGTTATTATGCCTTGTATTCATGTTTAAGTAAGATTTACTTGCTTAGTTGATTGCATATTGTGTATATGCCTCTTTGGTCATGAGCCTCGCCTAATGCATTTAGGCAGGAGTATGACCTCTTATGGGATCATACCATGGCATTGACACTTGTAATAAAATGTCTTCCCCGCATCTGAGTTATGCGCCCTGGAGGAAATTCATGAGAATTCGTTGCGCTTAATCGGTGTTTGATGACCGATGACGACAGATCCAAGAGGATCGTATTCGCGAGCGTAGATTGTTTTTTCCCTTCGTTGGATCCGTGTAGGAACTTCCCGGCGTCGGAAACACTGTCCTGGCACCGGGCTCCCATCTGTAGGTACCATCCCTGTGGTCGACAGTGTACTGATCGTGGGAGTATGTCAGGCAGAGGCTACCCGGGGAAAGGGCTACCGGTGGACCAAGGGCTTAGAACAATCGACCTCTTCCCCAAGATCCTATGTCACCCGTCGGGGTGAGGGTGAGGGTGTTGGCGTGAGTGGGGTGGGGTCGCGTTGATACTCGACCCGTCAGTTTGTATAGATGGTTTTCCTGTGGGGTTTGCGCTGCGAGCATGAGTTATCGTTTTTCCCCTTCGTTGGATCCGTGTAGGAACTTCTCGGCGTACCATCGCTGTCCTGGCACCGGGCTCCCATCTGTAGGTACCATCGCTGTGGTCGACAGTGTACTGATCGTGGGAGTATGTCAGGCAGAGGCTACCCGGGGAAAGGGCTACCCGTGGACCAAGGGCTTGGAAACGATCTAGTCTCTTCCCAAGAGCATGGGTCACCCCTTTTGGGGTGAAGGTGAGGGATTGGTACAGTTACTCCCGACAACCTAGGTCACCCTTCGGAGGTGAGGGTGTTGGTGTGAGTGTTGTGGGCTCGAGTTGATACTTGACCCACCAGCTTGAGTGATTGGCTTTCCATAGGGTTCGCGCTGCGAACAAGTAGTGGTTCCTCCTAATATCGTCGTATGCCGTGGCCTCGACGTTGAAGCTGCTGGGTCAGAAGGCTCCCACTTGTAGGTACTCCCGATGCATTCGGCAGATGTACTGATCATGAGAGCATACTAGGCAGAGATTGCATGATGGTGGGCAACTGGACGATATTGCGAGCATGGATAGTTCTCCCCTTCGTCGGATCTGTGTTGAAGCTGCCTAGGTTTGAGCCACCCTGGGTGGAGCCCCACCTGTAGGTACCATCGATGCGCTTGACAGTGTACTGACCGTGGCCGGCTCCAGGTAGAGGCTGCCCAGGAGCGCACTACCGGATGACGAACGGAGTAGAACAGCAAGTTTTGTCCTTCAAGTCCCTAGACTCACCCCTGTGGGGGCTAGGGCGAGGGCAGGGTATGGTCGCACCGCCGTGTGACCTTGTTAACCGTTGGGTTTCTACCCATGGTTTCTTTGATAGGAGATTGCCTTAGTATCGAATGTTATGTAGGTGTTTGGTTTCTGACCACTCACTGAGCTTGTAGCTCACCCCTCGCCTATGTTTTTCTCCAGATGACGCTGAGTCGGATCCAAGAGAAGAGCTCCCCTGGCGCAATACGAGTAGGAGACTCGCGTTCGCGTTGGATGTCTTGCGAGTCAGAGGCTATCAGCATTCCCTTTCCATTGTATGTATTATACTTGTGCTTGTGCACGGTATGTAGAATGTTGATGTCTGTTATTGTATATATTGGCTCTCACAGGACAGTTGATTGTGTACTCTAGTCTGTAATATGTTTTTGAATTACAGACTTAGTCATTTGAGCTTCCGCCATTTGTATATATTTGATGTCAGTTACTTGTTTATTGCCTTTTCTCTTGTGGAGTATTTATTTGACCTCGTGTATGGATTACTGATATCATTTATATATTTGCCACGTCTCGGGGACGGCCGCCCTGGGGCGTGACAGAGCTGGTATTCCGTTGTATTTGAACTTCACCTTTGAGTTATTGTGCGTGGAATGTCTTGGTTACTTACTGAGCATCTTTCGCTCATTCCATTCATTTTCTCTTATTTTTGCACAGTAGAGGCGGGGTTCCTGGACGTTGACTTTGTCTCCTTTTGGTGTCACGTTCAGTTGGTGATAGGTATATGTGTGTGTGTGTGTGTGTGGAGGTTTTGGATCTGTATATGGTTATTTTGGTAGAGACTGGTCTGACGAACCAGGCATGTGTTAAACTGCTCTATATATATGGATGACTGTATATGAGGTGTGTTAGATGCTCTGTTGACTGCTTAAACTTTTTTGGGTCTATAAGGTGATTATATATATCTTGTTGATTATCTGTTATCCCAGGGTTGTTATCGTATGTGATTATATAGGGTGGACATTTTGAAGTTTTACAAGAAAAAAAAGAGTTAATTGTGATTTTTGAGGCACATGACGCGCTCGTGTCGGCGTTTCGGGGCACGGACCGTCACAAAGATGGTCACATATAGAGCGATTGAATGATAGTCTCACGCAAATATTTGAGGATCCTCTACCATAGTGAACCGAATGAGGAGCAGAGACGAACCAACTAGCAATATTGACGGCAAGAACAATGTCAATCCTAATGATACAAAGATGCACAAGCTGACCCACAATATGTCTGTATCGTGTAGGGTCTGAAAAAAAATATCCATCAGTAGGACAGAGCTTTATATGAAGCTCAAGAGGAGTATCAACTGTGCGAGTGTCGGATATAGCAACACGATCAAGAATGTCTGCTTTGTACTTTTGTTGTGAGTGAAGAATCCCCTGCTTACTCTGAGCAATATTTAGTCCAAGGAAGTAGCAAAGAGTATCAAGATCCTTCATCTGTAACTAACTACTGAGATATTGCTTCAAAAGAGTAATAGCAGCTGAATCATCACCTATAATCATATCATCCATGTACAAAAGTAGAATCACTCGACACCTTAAGGATGATTGCACAAAAAGAGTGATCCAAAGAACTCTCAACAAAATCAACCACCACAATAACATTGTGAAAGCATTCAAACCACACACGAGGTGCCTATTTAAGACCATAAATAGCATGCCAAAGACGATAGACATGCTGAGGAGGAGTATGAAGACCAGGAGGTGGCTGCATGTAGACAACTATCGATAAATCTCGGTTAAGGAAGGCATTCTTCATATTTATCTGAAAGAGACGCCAATGACGAGTGTTTGCAGCGGAAAGAAGAGTACAAACAATGGTCATCTAAGCAACAGGGGCGAAGGTCTCCTCATAATCAATCCCATACTCCTGTGTGAAACCTCACACAATGAGATGAACCTTGTGCCACTCAAGGATCCATCAGGTCGATGTTTGATCTTAAAAATCCATTTACAACTGATAGGCTCAACACCACCAAGAAGAGGAACAACATCTTATGTATGGATCTCCCGAAACGCCTAGAACTCCTCATCCATTGCTTGACGCCACTCAGGGTGTTGAACTGCCTCTTGATAGGACTGAGGCCCGATGACCATGAATAGCTACAAGAAAAGCCTAAAGTTGTGGAGAATAAGAGCTTACTAAAGCAAAACCAAACCGATCAGGGGTCCAGCATCAAAACTGAGGCGGACAGGTGAACGATGCTCAAATTGAGGATAGCGAACGATGCAACTTGGATCCAAATCCGGAAGAGCGGCATCAGACACGAAAGGGAGAGCACCACCAGGAGAAGTATCTGTCGGAGGAATGGAAGAGGAGGTTGGAGGATCACACTCGATTGGAGAAGACTCAATAGAGAGATGACTAGGAGAGAGTAAAGACATGAAAGATAGTTCAGGAAGAGGTAGAGACTCAAGAGGAGGGGCCGAACAGAAGTAGACTCAGGATTGGACTCAGTAGATGTAGAAAAAAAATAAGAAACATCCTCTACAAATGACACATGTCGAGTGATCCAAAAACTATGACCCATGGGATTGTAACAACAATAACTGTTATATTCGAAACTGATCTCTAAGAAGATACGTTGAATTGACTCAGTTTAAAGTTTGGTGCGAGCATGAGGAGGGAGAAGAACATAGCATGTACAATAAAAAATGCGCAGACGACTGTAATCAGGATGGGAGGAATAAATGCGCTCGTGAGGAGACGTGCCAAAGAGAACGGTGGATGGAGTGATATTAATGAGATGAACAGAAAGAAGAATTGCCTCAGCCCAGAAATGCTGGGAAACAGAAGAAGAGAGTAAGAGAGCACGAGTCATCTCAAGAATATAACAGTGTTTGCATTCAGTAACACCATACTGCACATGAGTGTAAGGACAAGACTATCGAAAAAGTGTACCTTGTGATTGAAGAAGGGAACACATGATAGAGGAAACATACTCTTTAGCACAATCAGACCAAAATGTTTTGATGCGAGCTTGAAACTGAGTGTGTATCATGATGGTAAAGACTTTATAAATGTGAACAATCTCGAAGCAATGATATAACAAATAAACCCAAGTAATTAGAAAATAATCTAAACCAAGAGCAAACGAACCCAATGTGTCCAGAGAAAGGAAACACCGAAAAACGGATCTAACACATTTTTTTAACACCCTTGCTAACATGGACTCCATGAAACCTGAGGAGTTTTTTTTTGGACTCCACAAAATCACAAGAGAGTTAGGTGGCCGAGTCACAGGCCCGAATGGATTTGATGTGCTTGATGGTGATTTCTATGGACTTGATTCACATGGAATTGCACTTGGTGACTTTGACCTCGGCAGTACACACGGTGTCCGATCGGGGGCTAGAGACACGCGATGGGTGCGATATAATGACGGAGACGATGACCCGCAGATACGACGCTGCGAACAGAATCTCAAAAGAAGAAGAAGGAGATCCAAGAAAACATAAAGGAGATCTCAAAGAGACTCCAATACCATGTTACATTTAGAGATAAAAAGAATAATGAGACCTAATTTTATTAGAGATGGATTAATGTCCTTTAAATACAAGACTTAATACATGTGTAACACAGCAATACACGTGTAACACAATAATACAATAGATATAAAATTAACAAATAGAAATGATGGATTATGAACAGAACTTTTTTATCTTGCGACAAAAGAGAATGAAAATGAACACCAGATTGACCCTAAGGTTAGTTTGGCATCAGTTCTCATTCTCTTATACTACATTACTCAAACAAATTATGTTTGGAATTCTCAATTTTTGTGTTCATTCTTTGATATCTTTAGTAATATATCTTCTTCTACGGAATTTATCAAAATTGAATTATGAGAAGTACGAACTTTCAAAGTTATCAAACTGGTCTAAATATTTTGAATAAGTCAATTCGACCCATCAAGAAAATGGAAAGAAAATGGAATTTGCATCTCATTAATGATGTGTCCCTCAAAAGATTCACTTTTTTTCTATGGCATGTCACACTCATGGACCAATGTGACAAAGTCTCCCTGATCACCTCTTAGACTAGTCCCCGTAAGTGAAAAGTATCTCCAAATTCTTGCCAATCATGGAAGACTACAAGTCTACAACCACTACATTTTGATTTACATAAAATTGTCAAACTTCTGAATTTTTTTGGGGTTACTTAAACGGGCGGACCTAAGTGGGCAAGCTGGGGCCTGGCCTCCCCCCGCCCCCAAAGATTTTGAAAAAAATAATTAGTGGTTGATGCATAAATCACAGTGCATTCCATATAGTTCTTATTAATTAATGCCCAATCCATTTAGCCCAACAAAGAGTCGTTGATAAATTGTGTGGGACGATATGGGACCAATTGAAATAAAATAAAATAAAACCCTAATAACAATACTTCTTCAATCCCACTCCCCACATACAGTAAAAAAAACAAAAACTGGTGTGCCATCGTGGCGTCGTTTCTCGTGACGTCTCAGACCCCATTGAAAGCATCTTCAGCACTCGGCGGTCCTTCTTATTGTATGTTTAATATTTTTTTAGATGAAACATAATTTGAATACTTGGTTTCAATTTTTTTTTTGTATTTGATATGTGTTTATATTTTGTTGGTGAGTTTGATTTATTTTTGTTGATTGGATTATGAGATTTGAAAATATTAAATTCATCTTCAATTCTTCAAATTTTTGTATGAGTAATATTTAAATACTATTTTTTTCCAGTCCCAATTTTAGTTCTATGCGTAGATAGAAAATCATCGGAGCATATACTCACGTTAATGAGGTACATGCTTTGATAAAATATTTTTGTTATGATTTATTTATTTTATTTGGATAGAGTTATTTTTTTATTTTGTTGATTTTCAATTGAACTTTTAGGTCAATCATGTGCAAGTTTAAAACGATTGACTCATTCTTTAAAGGAAATTACTCCAACTAGATAGCCGATTCACTTCCTTCTTCTGATATTAATCTACCTCCAGTTATTGAAAGTCTTTCACCTAAACGTCCAAGAACTGATGATGTCACTAGTACTCTTCTTCCAATTCTTATTTACGGTTGTGACTATTATAAAAAATATCAAAAAGATCTTCATCAGTGCATTGATTTATTAATGAATTACTTGAATTTTGATATTTTTATCTTAAATTATCATCTTTATATTTATATTTTGTTACATTTTTTATTTCAAGTAAATTGTTTGGTCGGCCCCTCTTGTTCTAAATCCCGGGTCCACCCCTGGTTACTTAAATTATATTATTGATGAAAACAATGATTAAAAAATTAGATAAACATTTTAAATCAAATCATTGAACTGTAAATATGATCTGATTAAATGTCATCGTTTCAATTAACTATTTAACGAAAATTAAATCCTCACATACTACATATCTATACTATATACATTTAAAGAATGGGTTGCACGTCGAGACAAAACGGTGTAACCAGTCGGCGACAAATCCTGTGGGATTTTTGCAGAAGGCCCCCCACTTTCTACTAATATAACAACCAGGTCCCTCGGTTGGTCTCTTCTGGGCTATTTGCAAATAAACCCTCAAGTTATATCAGTGTATAATTAGGCCCCTTGCTAAAACCGGCCAATCATAAAATTATAAAATATAAATATTTTAATAAATATAAATAAAACAACACATTAGCGACAAATCCTGTGGGATTTTTGTAGAAGGCCCCCCACTTTCTACTAATATAACAACCAGGTCCCTCGGTTGGTCTCTTCTGGGCTATTTGCAAATAAACCCCCAAGTTATATCAGTGTATAATTAGGCCCCTTGCTAAAACCGGCCAATTCATAAAATTATAAAATATAAATATTTTAATCAATATTTTAATAAATATAAATAAAACAACATATTATATAATTAAATACATATTTAGAGTAATTTTTCTAAATCGGTTAAATAATTGAATGAAATAAAATAAAAGGAGCAGGCGGTGGGTTAAAAAAAAGAGAGAAGAGACTATTTATTCTAGAAGAGATATATATAGTAATTTAATTAATTAAATACATATTTAGAGTAATTTTTCTAAATCGGTTAATTTGGTTAAAAAAAAAAAGAGCAGGCAGTGAGTTAAAAAAAAAGAGAAGAGATTATTTATTTTAGAAGAGAGGCGGTGGGTTAAAAAAAAGAGAGAAGAGACTATTTATTCTAGAAGAGATATATATAGTAATTTAATTAATTAAATACATATTTACAGTAATTTTTCTAAATCGGTTAATTTGGTTAAAAAAAAGAGCAGGCAGTGAGTTAAAAAAAAAGAGAAGAGATTATTTATTTTAGAAGAGATATATATAGTAATTTAATTAATTTGTAAAAGGTAGAATAATATTCTAATTTAATATTCTTAGTAGAATTTGAGATACCACAAAAAATGGTGGAAATTTGATTTCATCCTATTTTTTAACATGTATGATTTTGATTAAAAGACAAATATAATAATCTGTAAATTTCTTAGAGTTCATATATTATATTTTTATTTACTCGCGCGAAAGCGCGTGCATGTACACTAGTATTAATATTAAATAATTATTAATTCTTTACATTCATTTTAGTCTTCTTTATTAAATATCATTCTTATTAGATGTAATAAATTATAACTACTTGTAACTACTTATAACTTCTTATCACTTACTGTAACTCTTTGTAACTTCTTGTATTCGTCTCTATAATTAAATTGAGATTCTCAACACTATTAAGTGTGTGGGGGAGATTTATGTTGTAATATGATATCAGAGCACAACTAGATTCTTATCACATGGCTCTTCAAAAAGTCCCCTCCCCTCCCACACCCCCCCCCCCCCCCCCCAACAAAAAAAAAATCTCCAATTCATAAACTCCTGTAACCAATTCCAACCCAACATCAAAGCCTTTTGTTCACACTTTTCTTTCCTCAAACGTAGAATTATTTTTCTAAGAACCTTATTCATCTTCTCATCATACAAGTCTCTTTCTAAAAACCACTGTAACCTTCTCCTCCCACTCTCCTCTAACACAACTCTCCTTCTCTCACTCAATGAAAAAAAAAATTCTCTTCTATCTAATCTCTTCCATCTTGTCCCACCACATGAATATATCTCTAAACAAAAATCTTTTTCATTTTCTCTTCTATTTCTATATCTCTTGACACCCTGTTCATATCTACATATCATTTTCTCTCTCTCTAAAAAAAAAATTCAATCACCTTCTGTTATTACATCTGTCTCTGACTTTATATCCACTTAAGCAAATTATTGTGTCATTGCCAATACAACTACTGAGATCTTTTTGCTATGGATCTTTACACAAAGAAATTGGTGTTCAAAACCAATGTTGTGGTACACACAACAACCTAGGAGCAACGTATCTTTGTATCATTTTATTTCCGTGCCTGTCTCGAGCATGTGGTTATTGATTATCATTGTATATGTGATCAAGTATCTGGCAGTCATCTTAGCTTCATGTCAAATTCATTTCAAGAAGAGATCAACTAGGAGATATTATGTTAAATTCTCGCCATCATCAATTTATTAAGGACAAGGTGAGATTTCAAAAACCCTCAACTTGAGGGGGCGTATTAGATGTAATAAATTATAATTACATACCTATAACTCTTTGTAACTCCTTATAACTTACTGTAACTCCTTATAACTACTCTATAAATTGAGATCCTCAACACTATTAAGTGTGTGGGGAGATTTATGTTTAATAATTCTAATGTCCCTTTTTTTGCAAATGAAAATTTATTTTTTATTAGTTTAAGAATAGATGATACAAGCAATCTATACCCAATTATAAAAAATCAATGGTTTAAGTGGGGGATTGACTAGTTTAAAATTTTAAGTATATTCTTGTTTATTACTATGATTTGAGGGTTAACCAAGTCAAAAGCCAAGTCCATTGACAATCTAATAGATTGAACCGCCCATATGGGTATGTGCAGGGCCCATTTTCTGAGTCCACTAACTATGCTTCACATATCTGCGGTCCAAGCCCCAAATAGTCAAGGCTCGCGACCCGGATAGCCCACCATACATGGGTCTGGCCCGTCAAGCCCATCATATTGGACGACCAACATATTTCAAGTCAGTATTTAAGATTAAATGTTGAGGCTAAATTTGAAAATATCATTGATTGACCCCCAAAAATCCCAACAATATATTTATTGGAATTAAAAGTATCATTAATTGATTTTCCAAATCACAATAATATATCATGGATTTAGAACAATCATTAATTGATTCCAAATTCCAACAATATATGCATATTTGACCAAGGATGATTCCAAAAATCCCTAAATATACATGTATTTGAGATCCACTATTGATCTTAGGGCAACCCTAAAAACTCTATAAATCTCTCTATTGAGATATGTGAAATTCTTTGGAAAAACCCTAATTTGGCAACCACTACTGACTTGAGTGTCAAAGGGTCTTCCACATGTCCCCATCTCCTTGTATCCTTGATGTTCAAGTAGGAGCGTTCACCGACGGCGGCAACCACTACCCACCAGCGGACCGGAAGAGAGTGGGAGTGGACGGATCCGACTACCTGAGTCCGTTAAGCCGATTTTCGCCCCTCCAGTATGATTTTAAGAAAAAAAAGGCTTTGGATTATACAAAAGAAAAAAAATTAAGATGGATTACCAATGCATTGAGGGTCCGTTTATAAACGATTTTGGGTAACTTTTGGGTTTGCAGGAAGTTGTTTTTCCCAAACTGTTTCCAAAATGAAAAACTAAGTCAAAAGTTGCATACAGATTTACGTAAAAAATGTCCAAAACCTAATTTTTTCAAAAACTGTGCAGAAATAGTTTTCTGTAAAATCAGTTTTAAACCTAGCATGTACCTAAAATCAGTTTTACAATCGTGCAACCAAACGTAGCCTGAGTAGAGTTTCATCTATTCACCAACAAGTAGGCTATATCTTTTCTTCCATTAAAATTATTATGTTGAATTATTGTGAATGTCAATGTCATGAAGCATCTCTTGTGGAGACTTTTATTAAATTCATTATGTGCTCATTTAAGTTAAAATAGACATACACGAATATTTGTGATGGATTTGCTCATTCTAATTAACGATTGAGCGCTGATACAATTATTTTATTTTACAATCTCATTTATAACTCAAAAATCTCTCCAACTGCTTATCATAGTCTACACTGTGCTATCGCAATGTGAAAATTAATTTTTTTTCTTTTTGTTAGCAAAATACAATACTGTATCTCATTATACTTCACTTTTTATAATAGTATCTAGATGAATGTATATTTTAAAAATCCAAGGAAGGCTGCACATGGGACTATATGCAGGCTGGACATACCATTTTCCTAACAACTTTCAAATTTCTATGGAGACTATGCACGAGTGATTATAAGATTATATACTGGTTTAATTAGTTAGAGGTTGTGCACCATGTAATACTAGCACTATCAAGAGAGATGAAATAATATTTATTTTAAATTCCATGGAGAGCACTTAAAGCAAAATCATATTATTTTATATAAATAATTATGATTTTGATTGGTTAGCCATGTATTAGCACTGATGACGGGGACATCATAGTGTTGTGTTGCTTGAATATCAAGTTTTAAAATTATAGGGAGAGCACTTAAATGGAAACCATACAAGTGATTGGAAGATTATATCATGATTTTTAGTTAGGTATTGTGCATCATGTATTATTAGCACTATGAATTAAGAATTAATATAATCAATTCTTTAGGGTGCAAAAAAAAAAAAAACTATATATGAAACAATTTTTTGTAAACTTACACCAGTTATCCTATGCAAAAGAAATTAGAAGCAATAGAATCTTGTAAGATTCAATTACACTTTTTTTTTTCAAATTTTAAAATAGAACAAAAGGAAAAAAAGAAGACAATTATATGTGGGCACAAAAAAAATACAAGCTTTTAAAAAAATACAAGCTTTTTTAAGATGAAATATTTTTTTTAGGAACTTTGGACATATCTATTTCAATCATAACATCAAAATAGATTATGTTCAAATTTACGTACAATGGGTGGGAGAGATACAAAAAAGAAAAACAAAAATAACAAATGAAACAAAGCATTCGGCTTGGTAAGATGAAATATTTAAGATGAAATATTTTATTTTATACTGTTTATCAACATGTGAGTTTAGAAAGGATACTAATGCTTATTTGATAGGGAGCAATATATAAGTCCCGTTTGGTTATTCCACTCATTCTTAGAATTACTATCAAGTTTATGTTACCTTATTCAGACAATATTTTTAGAGAGTTTATTAGGCTAAACAAATGACTTTTTTTGGCCGCCCATTTCACACCCGAAACAGGATTAAGAGAGACAGGGAATGACAAATAACTATATGAGAGTTTTCCAAAACTTTTCGTTAGGACTAAATGGATAGAAATCTTAATCATATTTTACTTTGTCAATTCAATCAAATCTCTTTAAAAAATTTCTTTATTATTCTATACACTTGGGTGGTGTTTGGATAAAAAATAAAGGGTGGATAAGCAAGAATAAGCAAGGAATAAGGGAAAATGAGTGTTTGGTTGAGGAGAATTAGGGGATATTGTTATGATGGATTAGGCAAGGAATAAGGGGTATACGAATTCCATGTCCCCCTTAGCATTAGCTTATACTAACCATAATAATAAGTTCCCTTTTTTTTCTTTTCCATTTCATGCCCCTGTATGCACACAGGGGGTTCTTGGTGGCTTTCTCGTGGAGGTAGTGGAGCAGGTGGTGTGTCACATGGGGGTGGTGAATGGTGATGAGTCTGGTGACAATGAACAGTGAACAGTGCCAATGGAAGGTGGTGGTGGTGACAGGTGAATAGTAATTGAAAGGGTAAAATGTCATTTTAAAATTTATAATTATAATTATTATGTCTTTCAATGAGAATAATTAAAAACACAATCAAACAAAAAATCATTTATTCCTGTAATATGTATAAACTTTAAAATAACTTATGTTTTTATCTAAGTGGATACTTAAATTTTCTTATAACAAGATATAAAAAGGCTAAAAATAACTCAAAAAAACATTCGTGACAATATTCATAGACCACCGTATAATATATTAATATACTTGTTTTTTAAAGAGACTGTAGTCATATACTCGTATCTATTTCATTAAGAAAGAAGAACAAAATAGAAAATGATCGAAATTACGGAGGATAGAAGATTTTAAACAAACAAAAAACAAAGAAGAGAAAAATACTTTCTTTAAAAAAAAAATCTACATTCAAGTCGTGTTGTAATGTAAATAACTTTCTTTTAAAAATTTTCTTAAAAAAAAATAAAGATTGTTACAGACATAAATGCATTTAACAAAAGAGATCCAATTACTAAGTAAAAAGATCTATCATTGTACTCTATAAATATTTGGATACACATACTATTTTATAAACCATGATGATGACAATAAAAATGAAGAAAATTTTTAGGAACAGTCCACAAACAATGCAATACAAACTAGAACTCACATATTTTGATATTTTTAAAAGATGTGTAATTCATGCAATAAAACATATAATTTTACAAAATTAAATATATGCTCCAATAAAATGTATAAAATCATAAGAAAAAAATTAAATGTTTTTTAACCAATTATATATTTTGTTGGAGATACATGGAAGAAAACAAATAAGACAGTAAATTATGATGCCCTTAAATCAATAATAATATATGTATAATAATCCGCGGGACAGTCACACAAATAGTTGGCGTGCATTTTGACTTATTAAAAATAGTCAATTATGAGAAGTTGCATGAATCCATTGAGAAAAATGTGTGTATATATATATATATTTCATTTTGTTTAAATCAAATATGCTTAAAAAAACTAATAATAGGAGTTTCGGAGCATCCCCGCTATGTAAATGCGCGGGAGGGAATACACGTACACGTGGACGGTGGACGTGCATCCCAGTTAGTTTGGAAGATCAACTGTTATTTATTTATTTATTTTATTTAATTAAAAAAATTATTATCCATCACAAAAATAACGGAAAACTGACTTAAATTTCTCTCTCTCTCTGCCCGACCCTTCTCTCTTCTTTTCCTCCCCACAAAAAATCCGTTCTCTCTCTCTCTTCTTTCCTTTCTTTTCTCCTTTTTTTTTTTTACAAATTGATTTTGATTTTTTTTTCTTGAATCATAGAAGGATTTGAATTGTGATAATCTTATAGAATTTTTTTGTATTCAGTCATTTTTTTAAGAGGAACTCAAGTAGGGGAGATCCAATGAAATGAAGAACCATTTGAAGGTATTTGTTTTGTTAATTTTATTTTCTTTTTGTGAATGATGTATGGGATTTTATTTATTTTGGTATCGTTTGATCATGGTGATTTTATAATGGGGTGTGACTGCATTTTATAATCATTTCTTTGATTTCTCTGTTTTTTATGTGTATTGGTTTTTTTTTTTTTTTTTGAATAATTTTAGATGATGAGTCGTTGGTCTATTTGGGTTTGCTTTTAATCATGGATTGATTTGAAATGATTTTTTTTTCATTATTCGTGTCTATGCTTTTAAAGAAAGCCTCAAATTAGGTGTACATGGGATCAATTTTATTGATAAACAAAAAAAAATGGATATTCACAAATAAAGTGAGCCCTCATTAGAGAAAAGAGCCGCACAAATGAAAATGAAAAACAAAAAAAAGGCAAAAATTATAAAGAAGAGGTTGTAGACAGATTCACATCATTTTTTTGTTTGGATTAAATGATGACCCCTTCTTGAAATGCCATATTGTTATTGAATTGTTGAGAAAAGTTAATGTGAATTTCTTTTCCTTTAATAGATCATGCATGATTTTGAGAACAACTATTGTAATGCTTCTCAATACATGATTCAACAGGTAGTCCTTCTCTCAATACCTTTTATGTTTGTGAATTTTCATTTTTGAATGCATGAGGTTTCTTATTGCATAAATTAACCTATATAGGAGTAGCCCCAAATTTATAAAAAAAATGGTCACAACAAATAGGACTTGATATGCTATAATCATGTCGTTCGTTATGGTCGATTTGAACATATTTGAATGCGTGAAATGATTAATTCAGCATTGGGTATCAATCTTTTCTCATCCTGAAGAAATTTGAATCACATATTTTCCATTCTTTTATGTATGTTTAATACCATTTTAAACAGGATTACATGAACATTTGATATACTTTGTTTTTTCTTTTTTCAACCATGTCAACCCTGCAGTGATGCTTGGGCCTGGAATGATCCGTTCAACACTTTTCAAAAATGGAAAACAATGACAAAAACAAATCAAACATGGTTGTGGTTCACACTCACATTGAGGTGAGTCCCATTGATATTTTCCCCTCCCTCCATTTGATCATCCAAACCACCTTATGTGATTTTTGAATCAAATCAAATTCAGATGGGACCACTAGATGATAGAGAACACGAGTTCGAGGACGAGAGCCTAGTCAGTCCTGCGTCTCTCGCAAGGAAAGCTCATGTTTTGGATTCAGTTCAACATGGTTCCTTTCGTGAGGGTGATGAATCATTAACCCTTGGACATATGATGAGGAGATTACTTAGAAGCATGAAGATTGTAATATTTTCCAACAAGTTGAACTTATTGATGCCTTTTGGACCTTTGGCTATCGCGATCCATAAAACAACGGGCCATCATGTGAGTTTTACATGTCCTTCGTATATGAATTTCTTGTGTAGATTTTTTATTAACATAAATGGATTGCAGGGATGGGTCTTCTTCTTTAGTTTGTTGGGTATAACTCCATTGGCCGAGCGATTGGGATACACTACAGAGTATGATTTAGATAATTATATGTTAAGGTTCTGATAATTTTTGTTTACAAGTGTCTTATACAATGTGTTTATATGTCTTTTACAGGCAACTAGCATTTTTCACAGGAGCGATGAGTAAGTCCTATTTTTTTTTCTCCTCCTGTAAGTTCTGTGAATCATAACAAAATTTATTTTAAGATAATAATAATCTGTTCTTTGTATAACTACAGTTGGGGGCCTTTTAAACGCCACATTCGGGAACATGACAGAACTGATAATATCTATTTATGCGCTGAAGCATGGAATGTTGCGAGTAGTCCAACAGTCACTGTTAGGTTCTATCTTGTCGAACATGTTGCTTGTCCTTGGATGTGCTTTCTTCTGTGGAGGAATCACTTATGTGAAGAAAGATCAGGTTTTTAACAAGGTACATATTTACCATTGAATCCATCTTGTTTTCTTTATATATAAATATCAGTCCATTTTTTAAACCATAGTATAAAAATACCAATGAACAGGCTGCTGCGATCGTGAACTCAGGATTATTGTTGATGGCAGTCATGGGACTTCTGTTCCCTGCTGTTCTCCACTACACACACACTGAGGTTCATTTTGGAAAGTCAGAATTGGCCCTTTCAAGATTCAGCAGTTGTGTCATGCTTGTTGCCTATGCCTGCTACCTTGTCTTTCAGTTGAAGAGCCATAGAAATCTCTATGACCCTGTAAATGAGGTTGGTTTAATTTATAATCTTTTCATGTAACTTTGAAGATTTGGACTGCATAACTATCTCATATGTATCATCATATCTGCTGGTTGTCTTTTTGTATAGCTTTAGTTTAGTTGTGCTACTTCACTAGAATGTGTATGCAAAAATTTAGGATATTAAACTAGACATGAACATCTTTCAAAATCAAAATTTTACTTATAAGTGGGTGACAGAAATACTTGTTTTGGTCTGTGTTAACTCTATTCAATGAAGTTACAAGATTGATGGTGACATTCAAAATTTGTTGTAACTCGTAAATTTTCTGCAGTGGATTTAGTTCAACAAGTCATTGTTTGTTTGAACTGTGTTGATGTTACTGATCAATATTGCACACTGAAACTGATTTATAAAAAATTATGTATGATGAAAGGGAGGGAACCAGATGGAGGGGAACACAGATGATGATGAAGTTGCTGAGATATCTTTCTGGGAGGCAATGATTTGGCTCATATTCTTCACTGTTTGGATTGCTGTTCTTTCGGAGTATCTCGTGGATGCCATACAGGTAAGATATGAATAATTTACTCATTATATCTTATAATATGATCACATGTTTGGAATATTAGTATCATATAATTGAACTCATAATTTGCTTTTGCTTCACAGGGAGCATCAGTGGCATGGAAAATGCCTGTTTCTTTTATAAGTGTTATATTGCTCCCCATTGTGGGCAATGCAGCAGAACACGCGAGCGCGATCATGTTTGCAATGAAAGATAAGCTCGTAAGTATTCATTTGGGGATTTTGTTTTTCTTGAGTTGTTTTTATAACGAGCGATTGTTAATCCGCTTGAATTTCTTGTGTAGGACATATCTCTGGGTGTTGCAATTGGATCATCAACACAGATATCCATGTTTGGGGTATGTAGAAATCATATAACAGAGTCATCTATGTACTTATGAAAATGTGTTTTCATTGATTCATAGAGAAATAAGTGTGTCTCAATCTCAATATACTTATTGGATTATTGTTATGGTGGCAGATTCCGATGTGCGTAGTCATCGGTTGGATGATGGGGCGCCCGATGGACTTGAATTTTCACCTTGTTGAAACCGCATCGCTCTTGATTACAGTCTTAGTTGTGGCCTTCTTGCTGCAAGTCTGTCTTACAATATTCAAAGTAGTTTTGTCTAAGGCATTTGCCTGCTTTGTTTGGAATCAATCGTCAAACTAATTATGTTTTTTTAAAATCATTTTTTTGATAATCGGTTACAAACCGCTTTTCTTTTATAAATTTAGCTTTTGGTTTTGGATTCTGATTTCTCTGTGTTAAAGGTCCACAAAATAACTTTTATGAAAAAGTTGGATAAAGCAATTTTTATGAAAAAGCTGTTTCTAAAAATTGGTTCCATAGATGACCTTATTCATACTTCTACTCAAATTCAGCTTTCGTAAGTGACAAATGAATTCTAAATTAAGCCTTTTTTTTTTTGAAAATTTTTGATGGGTGAATTTGCAGGAAGGAACTTCAAACTACTTCAAAGGGCTGATGTTAATTCTCTGCTATTTGATAGTTGCAGCCAGTTTCTTTGTACATGTAGATCCTATTGTTGGTGGTAAGTGCATTGGAAACAACCATTAGCAGCATTGTTGTTGTACTGTCATTGACACTTGATGTTCACTACACTTGAGTTCACATTTGGAACCAATTGTCAAAACGATTTTGTTTCCGCAAAATCAATTTTCACATAATAAGTTCTAACGGATGTTTTTTAAAGTTTAGATTTTGGTATCGGATTTTATGTTTAAAAACTCAACAAAAATAATTTTATGAAATAGTTGGTTCAGAGTACATTTTATAAATAAATAAATAAATAAAAAAAGCTAGTTGGGAGCAGCTTTTAAGGAAAAAAAAACTTGAAATTCAAAAGGGTCATGATGAACTCTAAATTATGTGCAACATTTTATCTTACAAGATATTTGTATTTCTTTTTAATCTAATATTTTGTTGGAAACTGCAAGGACCTGACTGGAATTTTTTTTTTGGGCAGATGATGAGCCACCAAAAGCATAGGAGAGAAAAAGTTTGCCTGCATTTCTGCATTTGTATAGTTCTCTAATAATCTTCTTTTGAATTTTTTTTTGTTCTCCCTAAGGTACATCCACATGTTTGGGATGATGCACTTTAGGAAATGTAAGAATACTGATATACAACTATTGTAAGAAAATTATTTTTTGAACAGTGACTACTTTTTTGAAAATGTTAGGAATATAATCATTTTATAGGCTATTTATAGCCACCAACTTGTTTTGATTTTTTTTTTTTGAAAGTATGTCCATTTAATGAAGCACATACTTCGTAGAAATGAAGTATATGTTTGGGTGTAATTTTTTTCTAAAATGAGTTTAAACACAAGATTTGTGCTTTTTACAAAAGCTGGTACAACTAGAAGCGTCTGAAAATAATTTGAATTCTTCAAGAGTTTTACAAGCCTATTAATGCTTTTTTAAGACTCGGTTTGAAAATACAGATTGAAAAGTAATTTTTGGAATAAAACAACTTTTTAAGATGATTTTAAACCTTGACTTTTATTGGAATTGTTTTTTTAATTTAGGAATCATGTTTACTGTTTGTAACAGAAACTGTTTTTTAATACATGAAAACATGTTATGTTTGGCAGAGAAAGCTGTTTTTCAATTCAAAAAAATTATTTTTAATGTTTGAAAACATTATTTTTGAGCTTTTCAAAATACAAATTTTGAGAAAAAAATGAAAAGGAATCCAGGTGTGGATTCTTCATTAAGCTATCCCATTTGACTGCACGATTTAAGCTTTTTAGCTTTTTAAAAAATAGAATCCGCCCCAAACATGCAATTAAACGGGCCTCAGAATAAGATGGGATGGATTTTAACTTTTGAAATGTGAAATTCTCTCCGTTTATGCATGAAATCGAACCATCTGGTTATAACATGTGGCAGACCCCCTTAGTCGGGTGGTCGAGACACACCCTCTCCCAAGGGGAGGTCGGGAGTTCGACTCCCAGTTTACCCAACAAAAAAAAAAAAAAAACAAGTTATTTCGAAAAAAACCACCTCCTCGTCATCTTTGAGTAAATTGTTAGCCTCTATTAATTAAGTTAACGACATAAACTATTCTAGAATATATAATTATGTTAATATGGATAATCAAGTGAAATAAATCATTTTTTATTTGATTGTGTTCTAAATTATTTTGTTAGAAAATATAATGATGAAGTTGTTGTTGTATTTTGTTCAATTGACTATGGTTAAATTATTGATAGAATGTGCATAAAATATAGATAATTATTTGTAAACGATAAAAAATATTTTGAAATATAAATAGCATTTTATTCGTACACCTGTATTATGATATAGTTATATCCAATTTTTTATCTCTTGCAAATAAATGAATTTTTTTATTATTTTGATGTATTCCCCCCTGTTCCATTACTTCCACATCTATTTAAATAGGGACTCCGGACTTAATGACCGAACCGACAAGAATTGAAAGTGCATTCATCTCAAAGAATCTCTCTTTGCTTTGGAACTTCCCCTGATTTAAGTGATAACTGATGCTCAAAAGCAAAAGAAAACTTGGCCTCCACCACCCACACCAAAGGCCAAGTATTAAAAAATAAATAAATAAAAAAACACACCAAAACACACTCACTAAACCAAGAGGAAGAACAACAGTCCAAAAACCACATAAACAGAAATCGCAACCCATTTGTCAGCATATCATAACGTGTGCATGCATGCATGGCTTCCATGCATAACTCCTCTGTCTCCACTAAACACCAAAAACACCCACCCCTATCTCTCTCTCTCTCTTCAGTCTTATCTCTTCTTCTCAAACAAAAACATCACTCTTTCTATTCTTATCAACCCCCCCCCCCCCCTCGCTCTCTCTCACATAAACACTTTTCCAAGGGAGATGGGTTTGTTCAATACACTGTTGAATGTGGTGGCTCCACCAGCAAGCCTTCTCATGTTGGCCTTTGCATGGCCAACGCTGACCTTCCTCCATGCATGTGAGTGGTTCCTCCACAGCCTTTACAGGGAGGACATGGAGGACAAGGTTGTCGTCATCACCGGTGCCTCTTCCGGCATCGGAGAGGTAACAAAAAAAAAATATTTCACTTCTGTTAATTATGTAAACTTTTCTGTGTTGTTGGAGCTGATTTTTAGAAACAACTTTTTTATAATAAAAAAAAATCGATTATTTGAAAACTGATTTTTTTCTATAAAAAACATAATCAGTTCAACTATTGATTCCAATTGTTTTAAAACTTGTGCAAAATCTTAAACCTGGTTTTTGAAAATTGATTTTTTCTATCAAAACATAATTAGTTTGACTATTGATTTCAAAAGTTGTGTGTAAGACTTGTGCAAATCTTAAATAGAGTATTTGAAAATTGGTTTTTCTATATAAAAGAATAGAATCAGTTTGAAAATTGGTTCTCGGAGGAGATTGATAAGATATATGTCTCGATGTGCGCGACTACGCGCCTCGAGATTTGAAGACTAATGAGTATGTGTTTTTGGGAAGCAGCAAATCGCGTATGAGTACGCAAAGAGGAGGGCGAACCTGGTGCTGGTGGCGAGGAGGGAGACGAGGCTGTGGGGGATAAGGGAGAACGCGCGGCTCATCGGGGCAAAGGCGGTGCTTGTTATGGCCGCCGACGTCGTCAAGGAGGAGGACTGTCGGAGGTTCATCGACGAGACCGTCAATTACTTCGGCCGGTGTAAGTACCTTTTCGCGGTCTAAAGTAGCGTTTAGAAATAAGTTTCGGTTGATTCCTCTTTTACAATAATCAAGTTGGCCAAAACTTGTTTGCAAATGCCTCAAATTTTAAGAAGTTCAACATGGTTTTTCAGGCATTTAACAAATGGATCATTTTCATGGAATCCAATTTCTTTAATTATTTTTCAAACTGAGAGTTCATTTGGTATCATTTAAATAAAGTGATTCTGCTTTTTAATAAGAAGAAAGTTAAAATATATTATCAAACGTATTCTAAAAAACAGACTTAATTAAAAAGTGACTTACAGCTTTTAGTAAAAAATGTTGTTTTTTAAAAAGGACAGAGAATGAGTTTTTTTAGGAATCAAGCCTATTTAAATTACTTTATTCAAAATCTTATTTTTCAAACATATTTTTAAACGGACGCTCAGTTTTAAAGCATTAGTGTATACTTAAGTTCATGTGTTTAGTTATGATATGTGATGGATTTTGTTTCACATGAATATGATGCTTTTGAGTATTTTATTGTTATAGGAATCATGTTTAGTTAAACATCATTTTCAAAACGGCCCTGATCTCAAATTTTAATAATAACTATTTTTAAAATCTGTTTTAAATTAGAAAATCAATTTTTCAAATTCATTTTCAAATATAGCTTAAAGATTTGGATTTTGACTAAGCGGATTCCATTTTTAGTTGCAAGAGACTCCAAACAGCTTTCCTGCAATAGCTGATGAAAACCAAAATATGTTTTGTTTTCAAAGCCATCCTCCATGTTCATGAATGGCTTTCATCACATATTATAAATTTGTATGATCTTATTGAGCAGTGGATCATCTGGTGAACACCGCGAGCCTCGGACACACCTTCTTCTTCGAGGAAGCCAATGACACCTCCGTGTTCCCTCACATGATGGTGAGAATCCACTGATGTTACAATGTCATAAACCAATTGCTTCATTATATTTTTGTTCCACTTCGAAACTTATGTGATGTTGATGTACGCATCCAGGACATCAATTTTTGGGGGAATGTTTATCCGACATATGTAGCGCTCCCTTACTTGAGGCAGAGGAACGGTCGCATCATCGTTAATGCATCAGTCGAATCCTGGTTACCCATGCCAAGGATGAGCTTATATGCTGTGAGTAGAAAAGACTCAAGTTTTTTAAAAGCTTTGAGAGGTCAATTTGGTGCTTAAGCTAAGTGGGTTGCTCTTGAAATTTTGGTGGTGATAGGCGGCAAAGGCGGCGGTGATTAATTTTTACGAGACGTTGAGATTTGAATTGAAGGACGATGTCGGTATAACCATTGCAACGCATGGATGGATCGGGAGCGAGATGACCGGAGGGAAGTTAATGCTCGAGGAGGGGGCGGAGATGCAATGGAAGGAAGAAAGAGAGGTAACTATGCTTTCAATTGGCATTTTTTGAGTTAGGGGAGTAGCCATTGTTGATATAGGACATGTAGTTGCATTTGGATGGAGGGAATCGATTAGGATTGGAATTAAAATTCAATTATCTAGGAATTGTTTTTTTTAATTGGTTTTATATATCTATCTATCTATCTATTGTTTGAAATTGTAATAGCTAACTATTTAGTTTGGAAATTGAAAATGAACTTGACCTCTGATTCCATCTTATTTTCCTTAGTGAAATCTCAAATGGAATAAGGGTTGATAGTCCAAACCCCTCTTCATTTAGCAAATAACTTATCCAGATATAAAATAGTTATACATAGATAAAAGAGATTTAGATCTATATGTTTTTCTACTTGGTTGTTATTCCTTTTATGTATTGCAATAATTTTGATCACTTGTATTTTTTATTGTATAATGGTAGTTTTAGATTAAAAAATAAAATAAGCTATATTTGCCTCCTCTATATTTACGAGTGTTTATTCTAACCAAGACATCAATATTACATTTTACCAACACTAAACAAACATGTTTTTATAAGATTTAAGTCTATTCTTTCATTGTTCATCTTCTTATTCATGAAATAAACAGGGGCTAAAAGTGCACCATTTTTGTTTGAGCTTGATTTGATTTTATGTTGTCAAAAAAAGACAACTATGAACCTAAACGTATAATTAAATCACTACATAATTAAAATGATACACACCCATCATAATAAGAGATGGTGAATTCCTCTGTTTCAAAAAATTTATTTGTGTATTCAATACTTTCAAACACACCACACTAGTACAGATGAAAACATGTAACATCTGTAACAACAATCATGCAATTGTACATTCTTCCACAGGTGCCGGTCATCGGAGGGGACATCGAGGAGTACGCGAGGCTGATCGTGGCGGGGGCATGCCGCGGAGACGAGTACGTGAAGTTCCCGAGCTTCTATGACGTGTTCCTCGTGTACAAAGTCTTCGCCCCTGAAGTCCTCGGCTGGACCTTCCGGTTGCTCCTCTCAAGCTACGGCACCGCCAGGAGGGCCTCCCTCATCGGCACTGGACGACCACCCATGTATCTCGAGCCCGCTACGCCTCCGAAGCCACTCACCCCTCCGCCTCGGCGTGAAATCCAAGGCTGAGAGGTGGTAGTGGTGGTGGAGCTTCCAGTGGTCGGTGCATGACAACACTGGTATTTGTGTTTCACTCACTCTTATAGTGGTATGGTGTTGTTTGATGGTTATGGTTTTATTTGCATATAAATGGTGTGTAGAGGACTACTTTTTGTCTATGTTTGTGGTTTGTAATAAGGATCCATCTTGGAGAATCCACTTTGCATAAAGTAGCACCAAATAAATCCACATTTCATTTTTTTTTTCTTTTTTCCTTCTCTCTTGTTGTTTGTTGAAAATAAGTTATTTTGTGTAACATGACTTGTTATTTTGTCTTTATATAGTTTTTATGTTTAAGTAGCGTATAGAAATAAGTTTAGATCACTTTTGGAATAAAACAGCCTCTAGTCATAAAATTTTTTTAAAATCTAACAAAAGTTAATTTTCTGAAAAGCTATTTTTTGTAAAATGATAAATTTTTAAACTCGTATACAAATGTTTTCTTTAACAAAAGTTACATAATGTCATTAAATGGAGTATAAAGAATTAAACATGTGCGGATTATTTGCATATAAGATTGTTTCTATCATGTATAATCGATACCATATAGATTTTGATCTTTTTTTATTATAGAGTTGTTCCCTATAAATATGTGATGCATAACACACAATAGAACATAGGATGGAATGATGAATATTCATATTAGATATACAGTTAACTTAGTTGTCTAGTTTTAAGTTATTATATTGCAATGAGAAATAAGTGTGGTTATTTGGTTAAAATTGGTAGGAGTGTTGATCCATATAGTCTGTTTTGTAGTCCTAACCCCGTTTACATCAATGTATACTACAATTATGTAGTGTACGAACTCTATCATAGTATGTCATACATTAAAAAAATGTATTTTGTTTTTAAAAAAATATCAATATATATCTGAGTGCATATTTTAACTTATATAACAATGTGTATTCCATGGACAAGTGTATATTTATAAAAAAGACAAAAAAAAAATCCGGTAAGACCTACTCGCGGGAGCACATAGAGCCCATATTTATTATTTTTCAATGGAAAATGATACACTCCGACTATAACTCAGTCAAAAACTCAGACCCCACGTCAGATTCGACGTGGCGAGCCCGGCTGATGTGGAATTGTTTAGGTGGGCCCGTTCGAATTTTGAATTTCAAAATTCATTTTTAAGTACTCACTGACACTGCATTAAATTCCACTCTTATTTTTTAAAATAAAATAATCTTCAGCGTTGAATGCTTATCCCCTCGGAAAGAAGCGATGTCATTGATTTGACTAATTGATTTGATGTTTCTAAAAGTATGAAATGCAACATCGTAGAATCTAAAAAAGCTGGACATGCTCTTATGGATATGGTATGTACAACCGAGTATCTAGTATATACCACGAAACACACATATGTCTGGCGTGATATTACCGAGGATAAACTTATCTGAGGTCTAACAAAAAGCTTTCAACATCTATTATTACAACTTCGTTCTCTCTCCTCTTTAATCCCACATGACTCACATGCTCTCTCTCTCTTTGACTAAACCCTTTCGTCTTCCACAAAACGAAATCTCTCCCTCTCTCTATCTCTCTTTCTTTCGCCTCTCTCACTCACCCTCTCTGATCTCATCTATGGCTTACTATCGGCGCTACAAGTGTGGTATTTCTTTTGCATCTTCACTGTTTTGCAAGTGTGGGGCGTCTGCTGCGTCTTCACCATCTTTGAACCTTGGATTTGTTGCGTTTTCACAATCATCACCCTTTTGATTGTTGTTTTCTTATTTTCTTTTGTTAGCATATGGGTTCATAAATTATTTTTTACAAATATTCTTGTTTTCTTTATTTTCTTTTGTTAGCATATGATTTCATAATTCATTTTTCACATAGATTCTTTATTTTCTTATTTTATTTTGGTAGCATATGGTTTCAAAAAGGTATTTTTCACAAAGCTTCTTATTTTTCTTATTTTCTTTTGTCAGCATATAATTTCATAATTCATTTTTCACAGAGATTCTTTATTTCCTTACTTTGTTTTGGTAGCATATGGTTTCAAAAGGGTATTTTTCACAAAGATTCTTATTTTCCTTATTTTCTTTTGTCAACATATGATTTCATAATTCATTCTTCACAGAGATTCTTTATTTCTTTATTTCTTTTGGTATCATATGGTTTCAAAAATGTATTTTTTATAAAGATTCTTATTTTCCTTATTTTATTTTGTCAGCATATGATTTCATAATTCATTTTTTTACAGAGATTCTTTATTTTCTTATTTTATTTTGGTAGCATATAGTTTAATAAATATGCAATATTGAAAGATAACATTATTGTTATATACTAAGCATATACCATATTTTACTGCTATATACTTATATTAGGCTAGTATATACCGCTTTACGGATTATTTATCCATTACTGATTTCCTTTTTCATTTGTTATTTATTTATATTTAATGCACATGACATTTGAGATGGATTTGACAACATGTATGTGATTACCGATGTAGGTATATGCGTCTCCATCAACACGGTTCAAATGATGGGGCTGAGGGCATTTTTGCAGTTATCTAGAGGAGACTAGATAATGAAGGAGACTGGATATCCAGAGCAGAGCATTAAATCTACTCTATTTAGGGGTTTCCTCGACATCCCTCCGTTCAGGATGGAGAAGTGCTTGTTGGAGACAACTTTATCTTTCTGGAACCTCGTGCGGGAGAGAATTATCATCAAAGGGAGGGAACTTCAGTTCACCTTGTCGGATGTGGTGATCATTTTTTGTCTTTTGGCACGCGGGACACCTTTGATGGGCAAAAGCAAATCTCCTTCATTAGCTTTTGATCATAAATAATTCTCACACGTTCCGCATGTATATGTTTTAAATATGAATATATTAGTTTAGTGATCATGAAATTGATATTGAGGTATTGTCATATAAATTGGTATTGTTTGGCAAAGAACTTTGGTTATGATTTTTTGTTGTGTGGTGTGATTATTTTGTTGTAAAATATACCTTTTGTGATAGACACAAAAATTTTGTGCGTTGAGTTTGATGATTGTGTTATATGCTTTGGAGGGTGAGGTATATGCGTTGTTACCTTACGTATGTGTCCAGATAGTTACATTAGTATGTACTTTTGGATCAAGCAAAATAACTATGGTGACCAATGCGTATATACCTCATTAATACTAGTATGTACTTTAATTTGGATGGTATATATAGCTTGATGACCCCACGTTAAAGGAAGCGGAGGAAGGATTCCTCGTCTAGCTGGTATGCTTGTCCAATTAGATTATCCATGCAAGTCATTAGATTGCTTGAAGGATGCTTGATATTCGTTGTTATTTTAACACCAATGATAATATGGCTTATATGCGTGTTATGATTACCGCTGGATTTATGGATGATGAATTTTGCTAGCAAAGACCGCATTTGAAAGCCTAAGAGAGCACCTCAACATACACACAAGACTATCATTGATATTTACTTTAATATCAAATTCGATCATATTCTTTTTACCCAAGGCAAAACGACTTTATATAGAATTATTTTTATAGTCCAAGTCTCAAGTACTTTATTTATCATCCAATGAGTTATATACCTCCTTATAGAAGTATATACCTCCTTAGATTAGATATATACTTCATTAATTTTTATTTTCCTCTAATAACAAAAAAGATCCAATGGAATGACAAAACTCACTTATCACACGCAAATTCAAACAGCAAGAACGCCAACACGCAAAAAAAAATAAACACTTATCACAATCACAGATAAAAAAAATTTAACTTCATTTGTCAAAAAACAGCAACACATCTACAAAAGACACATCATAACCTCAATCAATCTAAATCATCGTCTTCACCACCATTAGATAGAACAGTGACGAGGTCTCTCGGAGACCCCCATCGAAACATCGTGCTATGAACTTTGTAATTGTGATGGCGACGTGGGGGTTTTGGTAGGCCTCTCCTACTACTTTTTCGTCTTTCGTGTTTTCTGAAATATAAGAAGGAAATGTTATTGCATAAACACCAGTAAGGTAATATGTGCTTCACAAAAAAAGATATATGCTTCCCAGAAAAAGGTATATGTTTTATTACATAAAGAATATGCAGTATGAGAAGACCAAATCTTTAATGGTACTTATGCTTTTAATTCTGTTTACATCAATTTCGCATCGTGAGACATTCATTTTGCTCTTCAGATGAACTTTCGTTTGTGCTACTACAACAGTTTCATCCTTCTTCTTTCTCAATTTTCCTCATTCGAACGTGCAAAAATAACTACATTCAAGTAACAATATGCGATTTACCTGTGACATTTAAGAAAGTATGCGTTATGAACATGTGTACATACGTACGCACTCCAAAATGCAAGAGAAAATGTTGTCCATGGGTGAACAGTGTTGAACAGAGCTGAATTTGTCATCAACTTTATAGCTATCTCTGACGAAAAGGCTGTCACAAACGATGAAAAAGCATTTGAAACAAAAGATGAAGACAAATAAATGTTGGAATCTTATGCAAATGAGGCATATATCTACTTTTTGTCTCGTGATGACAAATGAGGTATATTTGCTGCAGTAATGAAAGTGTTATGGCTGGTTCTATTGTGGTTGCCAATGAGAAGAGAGAGAGAAATAGTAAGTAAAAATGAAATGGATGGAAGAGAAAGAATGGATGAAAAAATGTAGCAGTCAAAAAATTGAACGGAAACTTTTGGGGGGGAAATTTTTGTGGCTATTTTTGGTCGCTGACGTGGCATTAAAAAAAATTCTACGTGTATCGACTGATAAGGAGACTGAGTTTTGATCGGTTTTTTGACTGAGTATAGCAGCACTCTTTTTCAATTGGTACATAAAAGTGTACAATGAAGAATATATGAAAGAAAAAAAATGATTTTTATACCACTAGTCAGATGACTCAGATCTCATTAGGCATTATGAAGCATTAAATAGTGTCACATGTCAATTTGGACCGAGACAGACATGAGCACTCAAATCTGTACAAATCTTATGAACACATGGTTTATTAGTTCTTTTTTTGATGGGACACCTCTCAATATTTAAATGGAATGTAATCAACTTTGTGCAAATCCTCCCTGTCGGTGCTGATCACACGCATGGTCAAAAGTCAATTTGTTGTTCAAAGATCAAAGCCTTTAATTCTTCACATCATAATCTCCCATTTCAAACAGTCATCTCCACTCATGAAAAAATGAAAGACACCCAAAGCAAAAACATATTCATTCCAATATGCACCAAGCCATCTATTCAATTAAGAGCGATTTCCATTGGTAAAAAATAATAATTAGGTGATGACACACTGAGGTACTATTGTTTAATTGGATTCTATTATTCAGACACCAAAAGTAGATCAAAAGAATTTTCTGCAAATGTCGTGGTTTTGATGCTTACCATTGTGTTTCAAAAGCTGTTATGATTCTTAAATGTGGGTCAAATTTTTCAAAAACCAGTTTGAATTGCATATCCAAACGTTGTCTCGATCATTCATATAATTCCTACTATAATATATTATATATTGAAACATGCATCTAATTTATTTGAGTAAATATTTCAGTTTTCATAAAGATATTCAAAACATGTCAGAGGGCAGTAAAAACTACGACATGAATGATTATCCTGATATTTCTAAATAAAAAAAATACTATATTGTAAAATTCATCTTGTTGCGTGCCATGTAATTTATCTCCGACTAATACTCAAAGAGATATCTCCATATCATCAACAGATATTGTAAGCTCACCCTCCTCATAAACCCTACTAAACCCCCCTCCCCCACCCCAATCCTCCACCGCCCCGACCTCGACATTCCCCGGCGTAGTCACCGCCCTCTGCCGCCGCTCCTCCCCCATTGATCCACCGACCACCCCGGCATCAACGGCCATCCCGGCGTTTGACGCCACCCTCTGCACGGACCTCGGTGACAGTTCGGCCGCCCTGTACCGATACGCCTCAGCCCGGGACGGGAAATTGAGCCGCCCCGCTGCGGCAGCCACTGCCGGGCCCCGGAGGCAGCAGAGGGCCGTGTCGTGGGCCACTGCCGCCGCCTCGGCCGATGCATACGAGCCAAGCCAAAGCCGCTCCCTCGTCCCCGGGACCCGGATCTCCGACACCCACTTCCCCCACCGCCGGCGCCGGACACCCATGTATCTCTTCGAGCCATCTCCGCCGTTCGATCCGCTCATCTTGGGTTGTGAGAGCTTCGGATGGATTGGTTTAAGACTTTAAGTGAGGGGAGGGGTTCATGAAAGGTTGGTTTATATGGTTTTGATTTTTGGAGGGAAGTCAAATCATGAAAGGTTGGTTTATATGGTTTTGATTTTTTGGAGGTAAGTCAAAGAGGTTGAGGTTTAACAAGGGTTTGTGGTCAATATTTTCTTTTGGTCAACGCTGGTCGTGCATGGGAAACCTTGAAGTCATTGATGGCGAGAGAGGAGGTTCTGATTGTTTTGGACCGTTGATTTTCGTTGACTGGTCGTGGGATGTGTGGATCGGACGGTTGAGATGCACATTGACTTTTCGTAGGGGATGCAAGTTGTGTGAGTTGACTCGGATTCGGTGAGTTTAGTTGCGCCTGAGGATCTTGAACACTGTTTTATCGTGCTTTTTGAAAAGGCAAACTTTATTACTATTAACCAAACGTGTATATATAAATTAATACATCATTGTTTATAATAATAAAAAAACAGTGGTGATACCTAGGCCCCAAATCACAAGCCCCATTCAAGCCCCATGAGGTGTCATTATTTTATTGGTTGATTTTGAATGTTTGTTGACTTTTAAAAAAGTGTAAAATGGAAAAATACGGATATGCTCTTAATTAAAAATATATCACATTAACCCAAATCCTCTTTTTTTCTACAAATCTTTCATATTAATTTCAGTTACACCCTGTTTCAAAATTTAAATTTTAAAATCTTTACATAATAATAATTGAAATTTCTATTTCAGTTACACCAAAACTTACCTAAATAACACCAAAACTACCTAAATTATTTTTCGTTAAAATCCTTTAAACAGCAGTAAAAACATTTCCTACATATTTACATAATTTGTTCCATTTACATTAACACTATTACATTTACATTACATAAATATTTTACATTTCATGCAATGTTTAAATAATTTTAAAACGAATCTTTACATTTCATGAAAAATATGAAACACTTGTTTTGCTGTGAGTTACATTTAACAAATATTACATGAACTATTGATTTTATTTTAATAAAAACTGTTACATTTATATATATATGTATTTCTAAATGTTTTACATTCCATTCAATTTACATGTAGTTCATTGTTACATTTATGAATGTTACAAATATAAATCAATACACATATGCGGTTGACTGTTACATTTACGAATGTAACAAAAACAACACATATTTTAAAAAAGAAAGAATGTTCTATATATAAAATGTAACATTATAAAAAACAAATCCAATGAAAAATGACATTCAAAACATAAATAAAACCTGATCCGGTAGGCGTTGATGGAAGATCTAACTCCATAAAGAACAAAACAATGTTTTCGAACTTTACAGGATTAAAAATCCAAGAGAGCAGTAACAATGGCCACAGGTGAACTATTGAGGAAGAGAAAATGAAGAGAAGACAGCAAGAAGAAGAGATGGGTCTTCGGAGATCACCTTGATTATCTTCTGTTTTTTTTTTATTATTTGTTTAAATCTCATTCAAGAAAATAATAATAATTCGGTTGAGATATGCATAAAGAATTAATGATACTCCATGATTCTCAGAATAAATCTTGAGGTAGTTATTAAATAAAAGGTATAATAGACAATGTCCTATTGCCACCTCATGGGACCTGTAAAGTTAGGCCTAAAAAAACATTATTGAAAAAATAAATGTTATACACATGTAGTTTTAAAATTCAAAACATGTTTGGATTGCGTAAGAAATTCCGTTGAACATTTTTTTTAGCAAATAAAAACAATTTAAATTTAAAATTGAGTTGAGACGTGGCGAGGCAAAGTTATGTCGGCCGAGGAACTCGAGTGGTCCCAGGCTTTTGACTAAATTTGAGGGTTTGAATTGCAAAATATATTATAATAAATATAATATATATAACATAAATAAACATAATTGTAACATATGAAACGGGTGTTTGTTGCGTGGACGGTAAGCTTACGGCTTGTCGGTAAACTTCCAACTAAACTCTTAATTAATTCGATTATGATTTGTAGGACCACTTCAATGTATCGCAGAAGAGCTGGCTGTCTATTCTAAATGGATAATGTTATATCAACCTCAATTTGTGTTTCGAATTTTTTAAAAATAGTATACCTTATCTAATGAAGTATATGTTATTATAAAAAATGAAACATATACTTCAATTAATTGCATGGATGTATTTATTAAAAAATGTAAAAAAATTCTTTCGAAGCATATCTCTTGTTAACGTGAACATATGCGTCCATAGAAATCTATCAACGCATATAGGACTGGAATTATGGATAAAAATAGATCTGGGCGTAACAGCGTCCATTCTAAATTATTCTAAAATCCCATGTAAAGGGACACACGATCAATCACATGTAAGGGTGGTAAACGAGCCGAGCAACTCGAGCTCAACTTAATTAAAGCTCGTTCGAACTCGTTTGATTAAATAAACAAGCTGAGTTTGAATATTTTTTAAAGCTCGATTTGTAAACGAGTCGAACCCGAGCTCGTTACTTAACATAAAAGGAGGGAAACAAAAAACCCAAGCTGAGCGCAAGCGAAGCCCGAACCCGAGATTATGTCATTTTCACATGTATAAAATGTGATTTGTGAAAGATAACTTCTCAAATGTTAAACAAATTTTTTTTAGCTAAACGAGCCCGAGCTCAAGCAGAGCCTTGATTTGAGCTTCAGCTTGACTCGTTTAACAAATAAGTCAAGCCAAACTTCAACCAAGTTTTTCACGAACCAAATGAGTCGGGCTTGAACATGAAATTAAGCTCGGTCCCGAGTCAAGCCAAGCCCAAGCCCAAGCCAAGCTTGATACTAAACAAATCAAGCCTAAACATGTCAAAGCTCAGCTTGTTCAGCTTATTTACCACTCCTACTCACATGATAAACATTGACAAATTTTAAAATAATTACACTTAACCGGATACCCATCTCATACCCCTCTCTAATAAGCGTATGAAGGGAGACGGTATCCAAATTGGATCCCAATCTGATCGTATGAAGGGAGATGGTATCCAAATTGGATAACAATCTGATATGTGTCCCCTTACATGTAAACATGTAAGGTAATAATCTAAAGTGCTATACAATGAAGATGGATTTTATCAATACTTTCCAAATGATAATTCATATAAAACTGTTGCTGATTTCAGGTCTAGTTAATCATCAAACAATTCCGACTGATCACTTAATATGAAGACCAAATATTCCAATATGGAACTACAATTTTGCCAATGCGAGATATCAAAAGATGGCAAATAATACATACGCATTGAAGACCTAATATACAAAACAATCAAATATAGAATTCTACGGTTCCATTTGATTCTGAGGATTCACAACAACAAAACCATGATATATAACAAACCTCGATCTGAATCACCTTGTCAACTGGAATTCTTACCTACAAACCTGTATACAAAGTGAATAAACTCTTTTGACTGCTGGGAATAACTCTTTGAATAGTGGGAATAACAAGAAGGAAGTAGTGATATATCAGAGATAGTGATATATTTATGACAATGTATATTATGATATAATTTTGACATACATTGCGTAGTTTGGCTCTGAGCATACACTAAAACCAATTATTTTAACTGGGGGACAAATATATACAAAGGCTCCCAATCTTTAAAGAAATAGTGATATATTATGTTCTCTGTATGAGTGCAATCCTTGGAATGTAGTGGTGTAGCCATGATTTCACTAAAGCAAGGCCTTGAATATAATTGACAAATATACACCCATCACTACTTTCTTTCTTTATTTTTTTTATTTTTTTGGTATATAGTATAGACCCATAGTACCCGGGCATTTCATTCATACAAAAGCGATTACATATCTTGTATCAAAAGATGAGGAGCCTTTACACCTTCTACATATACACCTATCACTACTTTCTTTCTTTAAATAGTACTATTATATTATTTCAGAACAATCAAAATAATGAAACAAATAGAAATATATATTTTTCAAAAAAATGATCATAAAATATCATTCAGTAACTATGTTGGGTGAGTTTTCATCCTTAGAGGATAACTTTAAAACTATTGTTTTAGCTTCCTTTTGTTGTGTGGTTCTATTTCACTCTATTTCCTCTCATCCCCAATTCAGGACTGTAACCACCTTTTTGTTATAAAAGCGTTGGTAGCAAGTTTCTACCTTTTAAAAAAAAAAACTTTAGAACTATTGAAACTAGTGTTGGATTTATGTCTTGCATTCTGATTTTTTTATATCAAGGAAAAACTGCAACAGCAGAAGAGTTGCCCTCATCGTTGAAATATTATTTTCCACTACAAATGGAAACACTGGTCAAATTTATAATCCCCAAAAAAGAAGTGAAAAAATCATGTTTTCCTTTATTATCTACTTCGATTCGCGAGCATATTTTTCAAAAATTTGGAAAAGTAGATAAGAGGAAGAGTCAGAGAGAATGTAGAAACTGTTTGGAGATGAGATGAAAAAAATAAAAAGACTATTTATATAATAGCTAATCACAAAACTACCCCAAAAATAATAACCACACCTTTTTCTTCCTCTCCAAACCCAACCCCCCCACCCCAACTCAAAGAATGGAAAAAAAAAAAATCCAAGCAGCATATAGGCCCTTCCCTGCCCAAGTGGTACAATGAAGAAAGCTCTTCATATTGATAACCCACATTAAAGATCAGGGGCTTTCTTGTCTAATGTCATAAGGTACAGTGCTTTGGTGAAACCAGTTGAGAAACAACAATTTTTTTTCTTTTCATTCTATTGATAGAACAAACTGTATACACTATACCATAAAAAAGGATAACGCAAATAGATTCCTGAATGAAACAGTCATCATTATATATGGCCAATATCATTGTTAAAGCTTTCATGTTCATATATTCCAGCTGGTGTACATATAAAACCAAAGAATAGAATTTATGCAAATCTGTATCTAGGCATTTAGTTAACCATATTATAAGAATTAAAAAAGAAATTATTACCTCTTTGAATTTTTGTTGTCACCATTCCACTCTAAAGCACAATTTTGTATGGGAGGAGGTAAGCTTTATGAGGAATTAAATGCCTTGGAAGCCGCATAAAGGAAATCCAAGAAGCCAGTTCCCTTGAGAAGGCCCTTGCCAGTCAGAAGCTCAAAATCTATTAACAACAGGAAGCCAATAATGGCTGCCTTTCCATTGATCAACTCATTCTTTCCTGTAAAACCAAAGCCTCCCTGACCCTCATCGACTACCATCCTCACCTGTTCATCATAAATGGAATTAATGAGAGCCAAGAAATGAACATCCTTGCACCTCAACTTTTTAAAGGCAGTACTTTCGATTGAGGAATATCTTGGATATTGAAAGAAGTATATCCATTGCATGAACTTGGGTTGGGGTGAGTGGCTCTTGGTTGACAAGGATGATGTACTTACCATGGAAGCGATGTTCTTTTTAGTTTAGATTGATGGCATATTCAATACAATGATATTTATAGAAAACAGATCCAAAGAATCTAGGGTGATTATGCAAACTTAAAAAGAAATGGTCTAATACACAACAAATCTTCATTTCCTAAACAAATGATGAAAAGAACACTAAACTCAAGATTTATATGGTTATGCTTTTTAGATATGGTCTAAAAGATTGCAAATACTTCTTAAAGTTTACTACAATACAAAAAATTTTAAAAAAAATCCCTTGATCCCATGAAGGAAATATGTGAAGATTCATCATAACTTCGTTGCTCTACAGATATACCAGTGCACATCCACCACAGATTTCTCTTCATGAAGTGGATGACTGCAGGTCAGCCAAAAGCAGAATCTAGCTTGCATAAGATATAAAACATACCGGCTCAAGATATTTTCCATTAATTATTATGGTTGATTTAAAGACTGCATATCCATATGCAGTATTATCGTTATTAATAAAAATAGTAAAATACAGGGGTACTCCAACCTTGGCGCACACTAAAAATATATGTATCACTGTAAAATATATGTAAGTATCACTAAATATATATATACTAAGCATCACTTAGTCGGGCAGCGGTCCATTTTGGGGTGCTGGTTTCGGCGGAGAGTTGATATCCTATCCTCTCCTGCTTTGCCCCTTCTCTTTATTCTAGCACTATTCCTATACTCTGTATCCTCTCATTTATATGTACTAACTCTTTTCTTGAATGAAATCGGTTGATAGCATGTTCTACCTTCTTTATAAAAAAAAAGTATCACTGTAAAAACTTATCCGCGATAAAACAGTGGATGATAGTAAAATCCCAGCAATCCAAGGTCAGAAAGTAGATGACATGCTTTTCAATTCTTTTCAAACAGAATATTCCACCCACTATTTATCTTTTACTTCGAGGAGTGATATGGTGCGGCGTCGACCACGGGCCGTCGATCACGGGTCCATCGCATCCGACGGTCGGGTGCGATTCACATCGACCGTCGGATCACCCGACCGTCGGATGCGATGGACCCGTGATCGGATGACCCATGTCGCAGCCGCACCCGTCTGCACGCTGCACCTAATCGTTTCACCTTTTACTTCTCCTATAAGAACTAAAAAAACATACATATGCATGAAAACAAAGAGCCTACTATGTAGAGAAAAGAAATGAAGATGCAATAAAAATGGGCAAGTATAATGTACCTCATCCACATTAACATCAGATGCAGTCATGCCAGGCTGTGCTCGGCCACTGAAGACGATCTCTGCAGAGTCACCATATTTTACATCTCCTCCCATGCTGATGTAGATGTTTTCTTCATCCACTTTCACTGAATACACAAAGAGTGTCTTCAAAGCAGGTGTGAGGACTCTCAAAACAGGGTTTTTAGGATACCATTCCTTAATTGCTCCGGTTCTAAGATCGAATGTACTATCTGTTGTTGGGCAAACTATACATCCATCCTAACAAAAGAAAGAAAAAAAAATTGAATCTTCAGTTACAGTTTAAATTGTTTAGATTACATGCATATTACCTTAAACTCATGCTCCCAGTCATATCCATTCCATGTGGGATTAGTAGTCTGGTCTAATGGAATTCATTCACATTGTTTGGATAATATTAAAATGAGATGATGTTTCCTGATATAACTTCAAACCCTGAATGCATCTCATGACCAGAATGGGGAGTGACATAAACCCTTTGAAAGTGTCAAAGGCTGATTGTGGTAGCTCTACAATAATACGATGATTTGTATGAGCCTTATGTCAAGGATCATCAATTGATCAACCGAATGCCTAGTAACAAGTACGATGAGTATCCTTGTTTCAGTAATGTTTCTCAACAAAGACGCCAAGATGCAACACCATTTCCCTCATGTTAAATTTTAGTTGTTTTTAACATGATAATAGCTTTCACAGACTCAACCTGAAACCATTGCTTTCAATATCAGTCATTTTACTGACAAATCATAAAGAGAATGGCTGACAACATCAAGGATCAGGTTAACTTCTGTAATAGCTAGAACAAACTTTTTTTCTCACACAAAATTGCTAATAATAATAAAACAACACAGAGAGAAAAATCTCACATGCAAGAATGTCTAAAACCACACACACAGAGAGATAGATGGATCGATGGATAGATAGAGAGAGAGAGTAATGTATTCCAGCTATCAAATAAAACCATATGACCAATCATTGCCATCTCTTCGCATGTTCCAACTTCCCAAAAACTCTACCATGGTTTTTGTTCAGTGCTACCAGTAGTTTCTTACTGAACTTACAGCAAATCTCGAAACACACATAAGACTTACCCATAAAACCCAATCTAGAATTGAAAATTCTGGTCAAGATAAACAATGCCTGGTTTACAAGCAATCCAAATCAATGTTTTCTCCACCTTAGAATAACAAGAACTCACTCAAAAAAACAGAAAAAAAGAAGAAATAATTCAACTAGAGTGTCGTTACACTCGGTCTTTTCTACAATCCCAAATGTGGTCTCATATAACTCATTAGCCCCCTCCACTCACTATTACGAGGTATATATTTTGTTAGAAATTTTTCACATTTTCAATAGATGATCACATTCAATTCATTGGAATATATATTTCACCTTTTTAAAAAACACATACCTCAGTGGATGAAGTACATGGCTTTTAAAAAAAAATAAAAACATGGGCAGACTGTTTGAACTGTAAAACATACTAAGTGAAACATTTTCCATTCAACAATTACCATTCAATCCATATGATCCATCACCAGAATCCGACTGCCTTCAACATATATGCAAAAACAACTTAAATTAAATGGGTACTAATTAAATACGCATTCAACAACAAAACAAAACAAAAAAAAAAATTCAATCAATCAATCAATATATATAGACCTGTGTGAGCTTGGCATTGAGTAGGCCCTCACTGTAAGCCCCCTCGGCTGGCGACCGATTCTCCACCGCAAAGACCTCGTCTTTGTACCACAAAAGGAGTATCGTCTCCCCGCCCTGCACGATCACCCTCCTCTCCCCCCTCGGCAGCGCCGCCAGTGGCACCACCGGCACCCATTTCTTCCCGTCCCCACCACCACCTCCGTCGGAGACTGGAGACGACTCCGCCACTGAAACCTCCGCGGCCTTGCACACGGACTTCCGAAGGGGTCGGTTCACCGGGCGGCGGAGGGGGAGGGGGTTTCGGTGGAGGGGGGGTGTCGGGCGGCGGTGGCGGGGTCTGAGGGCGGCGGATGAGAAGGCTATTGAGGCTGATGTGGTGGCAGCCATGGGAGGAGGAAGGCTTCAAAGAGGAAACCAAGTCTGTGAGTGAGTGAGAGAGAGAGAGAGAGAGAGAGGGAATGATGTATAGAGGACAAAAAAATTTTTTTTTTTTTTGGCCCCTCCAAAGTTGATGGTTTTGGTAGAGGGATGGCCTCAGGATGTGGATAATGTGGAAAGAGGGGATGGAGAGCAGAGCATGTGGGTGATTTTTGTGAAAGAGAGGATGCCAAGTTTATGGAGTGGGATTGCTTTTATATGTTTTGGTTTGATGCGGTCCCATTGGATTTGGAAGTCTCTTGAGGACTTCAATCATGGTCACAACAAATATTTGTATTACTGAGAGATTTCATACACCCAACATTATATATTGTTTAAAAATCACCATTGATTTGTTTACATTTATTTGGAGGTCATTTATATTTATATTTTTTTTTATATAAAAAACACGAAATGTATAAAGTGATTTTTAAGATTGGGTGTACCATTTTTCTGTTAACAAATGTTTTCATTCATCACGATAAATGTAAATTAAGACTAATTTTCAGTCTTTAATGATAAATAAGATTTAATGCATCAATCTTAAGTGTGAAGGAGAGAGTTGATGAGAACAACTAGGACAATGTATTTTATTTCATAAAAGATATAATAAATTCATTCCAAATCCCATATGAACAGAAGTTTGTTCAACCAATGAGTACAAGAGGTATCCAATCATCGAACCTCTACTAACATTTTGAATAAGTTAGGTGAACTTTGTGATTATCAATGGAACAAGAACCATTAAAGTTGGTTTCTTGTGCTCCAATGGACCTCACCTGGTTGTGGCATATGGTCACTCTGCCACTTAAAATGCATTGCTTCCTTGAATTACCTGAAAGTGTTCATGACATAAACATCCATTCATATTCAAGGTTGCCTTTTTATGTCCAGCAGCTTCATATGAATGGTTGTCTGAAATAATTCTCTCCGGTAACCTGGAATCTGAAATATGTTGAGTAATCAAATGGAATTGAGGAGGCAAGTGACATCTAATAAAAGCATATATCATTTTCCATAAAATCAGGTTGCAGTTACAAAATAGGCAAAGAATGAATGATATATTGACAAATAAAACAAATGTACAGGCCTAGCAGATCCTGCCAAAAAAATGTGGTCGACGATTACATTTTTCCCATTACATTGTAGAAAAATTGGTTCACTGACTCTTTCTGAAGAAGGATCTTGAAGCAGTGATTTTGTAACGTTCTCCAGCATCATGCTTGGAATAGACTAGCTCGTAAAGAATCGTTTATGAGCGGATAAAAGAGGAGGATAGAATTCTGAAAAGCCCATCGGGGTTGTCCGCTTGCACCTGTTTGAAGCAAGTTTTTAGTAGCAACAATTAAAAAGCATCTCATGGGATTCAGGATCATGGAATATTCATCTGCATGTTTAAGAAGAAACCATCAATAAGGGAATACCAAACCCTATTATGGATATGATGGCAATTTGTTCACCATCACTTGTATAAAAGCACAATATTACATACTTTATCCCTTAATAATTATGGTGGGATTATACTAAAGCTTTTGCTTCACTGGTTGCGGTGTGTATAGAAAAGCTAGTTTCTTGGGAGTCTAATATGGGGGAGATGATCTGGCAAAAACCCCACCATATGAAAATTATGAATTTAATGGTTGTGAAGGAATTAACAAACAATGTCTCATTAATGCAACAGCAAATCATTTATTTCCATAAGCAATGGTCATTCAAGTAAATGCCATTCATGGCTGGTACTATATAAGTAGATGATGATTTGCTCAAAAAGAAGGAAAAAAGGAGGGGGGGGGGGGGGGGGGGGGTTCAGACCAAACCACGAAGTCATGTCTATGCTTTATCTGGGTACCTATTCAATGAACTGGAACATGCATAATCTTGATATATCAGAAAATTGAGGAGTTTCTACTAACTTACCCAATGTCCAGCATCTTCAAGTACATGCATTTCAACACCGGCACCCTCATCTGCTGCCAGCTCTTCGGCAGCATGAATCCTCTGGAGATCTTCAAGAGCCCATCTGTGTAAGCTCCTCTCAGCTTTCAAGAAATTCACATGAACGCCTCGAGGCACGTCCTCAACAATATCCCTGGTTAAAATATAAAAAATTGTGACCTGAAGGGAGGACATTTAAGGCCTGACAAAGCACCTCTGTTTACCAGAGCCATGTTTTAGGCGATTCCCAAGAGGCAAGTAAAGTATAAAATAGGTGAAGTTATAAGGAAATCACCATAAGTTTGTTTCCTCGTATGATTTGTACATCTCAGCAATTCCATTAAGATTGAATATCCATGAGAATACTGGATTTGAAGAACCACGACGTTCTGTCTGACGAAGGTTTGTGACCACCCACTGAAAGAGAAAAGAAAAACAATGTGACAGTGAGACAGATAAAGAACTTTTTTCCAAGTTCCAGTAGTTTAATCAGCTATAAGACAACACAAGTGAATGCCTTTATATTTTGATAATCAAAAGATATTCTTGGTAGTTTGGATCTTTCCTCAACAAATAGCATAGCCCTTCTTTTTTATTTATCCTAACAAGGGTCATATAAGTTGAAACTGTCATCGTCTGTCAATCCCATCCATATCTATGTGTCCATTGTCTTGTTTCCAACACCTTCAATCTTTAACTGCTCCACTCTCAACAGCAGTGGTATATCTGACCTTCATGGCACAAGTTGAGACCATCTCTTCTGGCGCATATCTCAAGTAGTACAAGTCTGCTCTTTGCACTTGTCTATCTTTCCTACCAATATCCATTTTGATTTGAACACATACCTCCTCTTGGGTACCATTCAAAATAAATAAGAAGCAGCACCGCCTTTCAATTATGTTTGACATATTTACATTGCTAAGGCCAAGATACAACCCAAGTCAGCATGACGAAGTTACTCTCAATACCATATAATTATTTGAGAAGCAAAAATGAGGAGTTACCCGGCAAAGGATAAGAAAGATAAGAGAAAAATATATAATAAGTATTAAGTATTAAAATAATAGAAGAGACAGGTTAGAAGATAATTGGAAGAATAATAAAAAAATAATCAACCTCTTAGGCACCCTATTGCGCCTTTAAATAGAAAATGAAGATGAATCTTAAAATTTCCTATGATCGGCATGAAACTTTAGAGTATGCTTTGACATTTTCAGATTGCCTAGTAGTGCAGTCCAAATAACTCAATTTGAGTATTTAATCTTCGACAACATAAAAGAACAAAAAAAGATACAATTTAGTTGCTAGCTTTCATAACTCTAGAAAGGTAAACCCACCACCATCATATCATTGTCTAAACAAGAACTGGAACATATGCTTTGATATGATAATCCTCAAAGATGAAAGAACATCAACTCAAGTTCAAGGCACAAACCTGTGCAACCTCTTTAGAAAAACCTTCCAAAATGAGAGAATCTATGACTTCGACTTTAGAAAAAACCTGCCACAATAGTAAGCTATCAGGTCATTAAACTTCACAAAGCAAATGGGTAGGGAAGTACTCGTGCAATAAGTATAAATAAATACTACATTTTGCAGAGAAAAAAATCTGGAGTTTTTTTCTGTTGTGCTCCAAATTTTGCCGACTGAAGGATGAGGCAAGGAATAAGAGAATTTAAACACAAGCACAATGATTCAGTGCACACTGTTTTTTCAAAAGCATTCTTCGAGCAACTATTAATGGATTAAATTATTTATGAAATGTGGGCGGTATCTGAATAGACAAAACCTACCATCCATGATTTCCACATCACAGTGCCTCTACTCATCAACTGGTCTTAATCACGAGATTTTACAAAATCTGACGGAGTGACAGTGTTTGACGTCAAATTGATAGCTAATTATTTTTAGAAAAAGTTCCCGTTTGAAGTTTATTTGATTTCCTGATATGTGTTCCATAGTTGACCCCATGTTGATGAGATGAGGTTATCAATTATTGCTGTTAATATGTTATATCAATTTTCACTTTTTCATTAACTCATAATAATATATAAATCCCGGCATATTCCATGATAACAAAATCTCAGTGACATCAAAGGCTCTGGTGTACTCATCCCAGTGTCTTGTCTTGTATGCTGGTTACAAATCAGTTTCATTTGCATCTTGGTAAATATATGAGAAGATATAATGGCACACATAGAAATCACATTGATCTGCTAATCATTGATAACTCATGTACCACTTCCTCTCTGCCTCAAATATGATCACTCCAACTTTGACAAGACTCCAAACATACATAAGTAATTATAAATCAGAATGTTCTATCACAGAGAAAGGAAATCACTTATTCAAATAGAAGTGGAAACTATACAATGCAAAGATCAAATTGAACCAACGCACACAAAAGATCCTTTTGATGAGATGTAACAATGTTTTCTTTAAACAAAACTATATACTGTGAGGACTAATGGAAAAGTCAATAAAAGAAAATTCACCTGTTTTGGCATTTTACTCAAAAAATTGATCAGCTCAGCAGGATGATCATCCCCGTCACCAGGAGGACGAAGTTTACCAGGAGTTGCATCTAAAACCCAAACCTATGCAGAAAAATCCAATTATAAGTTAGAATACCAGGAGTTGCATCTAAAACCCAAACCTATGCAGAAAAATCCAATTATAAGTTAGAATCTCTGATTCTCCTGACTCCTAGATAATTTATTGATCCAAAATTGGAGGCTAACTCAACATGATTGATTCAAATACATGCATCTAACAGTTGTGACCTTACTTTAACAGGCCGTGCAAGAGGTTTTGCAGCTTGTTCCACCATGCTCAATGCCACTGCAAATATTATATAGAAGAATAAATTTACTTTTTTTCAAATGTACATAAGTATATTTAATTGTAAAGAAATATGGACCCAGTAATATTAACCTTTGCCTCCAAAACTGTGACCAACTAAAATACGGGGAGTTAATCTGAGTTGTCCTACCTATTTCAGCAAAAATGGAACTGTCAGGTACATATAATACACATAAAAAACATAACTAGGTCAAACATCACAACAAAAAAAAAAAAATTCCATCATGCCCTAATTGTGTGCTTAATGTGATGGGGCCTTGACTATCTTCCAAAACGTTTACACACACTTTAATCTGTGTTCTCTCACATCAGCATTGTATTTATATTATATCATTGCAAATATAATGAAATGACGAACTAACATTTAATCTGTAACACAATTAGTACAAACACACAAGTACGCACTAGCTTTAAGACATCAAGAGCAGCTGATGCAACAGTATGAGGGCCACTTTTCTTAAGTGATGCAGAGTCCCCGTGACAGCGTAAATCTACCAAGAGAAACTGCATTAAAGGACGTCATCAATAAAGAGGATTAGGAAAGCATCAATAACTCAGCAAGCTAGCAAATGAAAGCATGTAAATCCAAGCATTATCCAAAACTTTAAGCTGAAAAATAGATCTTTGCAAACACTCCGGGTGTCCCACAGGTGCTTTCCCTCAGTATACAATAAAAATCAAGCATCAAGATGACTCTATATTACCTGCCACATTGGGAACTCTCGTGCCAATCTCCTAGCAAATGACCCTGAAATATTAAAAAGGTACAACTAAGAACACAAAAGATTATCTAGGTAGTGAATATAGTTAATAATAAAAACCAAGAGAGTGTGTGTGTGTTCCATTTTCATGTCAATTGCCACACTAGATGAATTTCACATGGCAAGAAGAGATCTAGGAAGCAAAATCTAGAGAAACCATTTCAGTTTGGATGAAATCTTTAAAAGATATAAGATGGTTATTAGAGCTTGCAGAGTATACCAACCCCAGTTCTTCCTCCCACCAAGAATACCATGCAGAAGAACAGCTGTGGGATGATCAGGTACCTTGTTTCCCATACCAGAATTCAACTTGACCTGCAAAGATTGTTGAATTGTTGCAATTAAGATTGGTCTAAATGAAACTTGTCATTTAAAATGACTCTTCTTTTTTTTTAAAGTTGGGGGCAATAAAAGAAAGATCAACGTTATCTCCTTTCTTAAAGCAGATAACGTTGATCTTGAAACCAGAACACTTTTCTGTTAATTTTAAGAAAACTGCTAAACACATGAAGGCAATTCCAGCACAATTAGGTTGCCGTGTGAAATTCATGATTGGTAAAAGAAAAAACAGGAACACAACAAAAACAAATGTAAGTAATCAATATGGTGTGTCATAGAGGAAACTAACAAAAAACAATAAAAAAAATTATACATTTATACTACATAAAGTAAGAAACATTTCAGAATTCCAGGCAAGAATACAGACACATCAGAAAGAAGCTCCGCATACTTGACTGGATCCAAGATGGAACCCATTCTAGACAGTGGAAAGCTAAGACGCATCCTTTAAAAATCACAAACCTAAAGATGATAGATACAGATTTTCCTAACAAACATGCTAAATGGCATTAATCCTTCAACATACTTGCTGAAGATCATTATTCATAGACCAAATGTAACCATGAACAGCCTTTCTCCTTAAATTCTTAGCACTTTCCAAGACTAACATATACATCAGGCCCTCGTTACACCACATCACTAAGCCAAGCAAGGTTTCGGTCTCGACACAGTGTCCATACACAACAGTGATCACATAATTAACAACACATTTCCTTAAAACTGGAAGCACATGCATCAAATACAAAAAAAAAAAAAAAAAGGCTGAACTTACCAGTTCTCCCTGAATCAGGTCATAAGCCTGAAAAAAAAAAAGATAATACATAAAATCAGTTGAATTACAACTAAACATTACACATCATCATATCAAGTACATGTATGAAATCAGAATGCAATTTACCAGTATGTCCGAAGACTTCTGAACTCCTCCACGAGCGATCCTCTCATCCAACACAGCCATTCGAGTGCGGAAACCCGAACATCTAAACTTCTCTGGCGCCATCCGGGATGAGTAAAGCTTCCCCTTGAAAATGCAATGAAACAATCAATGTAATTCGGACCAAATTCTCAATTTAAAAAAAAAAACCTTAAATTTCCTCCATTTTTCACAATTTAAAATGCGCATTCAAAAGACGTTTTTCTTCCGAGATCCAGTTCAGTTACCTCCAACGGCCGCCGCCAAATCCCGACCGTCCCCTCCGACCCGCCACGGATCCGACGGTGGAGGAGAAGGGACTGATGTACGTCTCCCTCACCGCGACCGGGTTCAGCGAACCCGAGACTCTCGCCATTTCCGAAAGAAGAGGGGGAGAGAACTACAGAAGAATCCCACAAAAACACCACCGATTGATCGATCGACGGAGAGACGAAAAATTAGGGTTTCTTCACTGAGGAGAATTTGACGGAGAGGGAGAGAGAAATGGGGGACGGAGAAGCCGAGGCCGTACTAACCCGGTTTTTTCTTGTGGTCGGCGTTCGTATTTCATATTTTGCTGAAAAACTCCCGCTTCCGTTACATATTCACACATACATCCTTATTCTTTGTGTCCGGTTCTTACATTTTGGTCAAAACCAACGTCTCAATATACTACCGTCCGCCGCATGTTTTACATGCGATCCACCTATCATACATTAATGTTTAAATGGTCATTTTTTCTTTATAAAAGAGAAATTTCACGTGTCAATATTGGTGGATGGTGCAATATACATCAGTCATGGTGCAATATACATCAGTCAATAGGTGACTAATTGTTTTAACTCTTTGAGATAGTAAATTGAGCTTTGATTAAATTCACACACCTCTCTTTCTTTCTAAAGGAATAAGGGGTCAAATCCTGTGGAGCGTCAAGCATCTCAACTGCACTTAAATATATGGTCAAAACAACAATAAACGTCAACTATGGACTTATATGGCATTTGACCAACTAACAACAAATACGAGTGAAAGGAACAAAGATGTCATCAAACGGACGGTCTGCAATCCATCATAAAAAATCCTTAAATCTCAACCATTAATTAAATGGTATTCCATTGGATCCACCGGTGATGCAGACCGTTTTTTCCCATCCACAAAAAAAAAAAAAAAAAAAAAACGGTGATTAACCTCCCCCGCCAAAAAAACAACAACGAAAACAAAATGTCTACCTGTCTTTCCCTCCAACCCCCCATTAGGGTTTCTCCACCTCCTCAAACCCTGAAAACCCTAATCACGCCAAATTCCCCTCCATTTTGGTTTCTTCACCCCACGAAGAAGTTCGGGAGGACCCGAATCAGGGTTTCCGAGGCGGACCCAATCACCGCTGTCCCTCCGTCGCCGCCGTCGTCCCCCGATTTTCCCCCGGCGGCGGACGTGGTGAGGGGGTTCTATGGTGGGATCAATCGTAGGGACCTGGACTCCGTGGGCTGTCTGATTGCCGAGCGGTGCGTCTACGAGGACCTCGTCTTCTCCCGTCCCTTCGTCGGACGAAAGGTGAGCTTGTGGAATTTCAAATATATATGAAGTTCGTATGTGCTACTTCAATGAATATGAAAGAATGGATCTCACAGAGATTATGTTTAATGTAGAGAAATATAATTCCAAAATGAATTCTTAGTGCTAAATATGTGTCCACATGAAAAGAAAGTACCATTTCGCTTGATGACGGTCTTTTTGATTGAACACTAACTTTTCTTTGACATAGAGAGATGGATTATATCTCGGATTCGACGTATAGTTAAGATTAGTTGGCTTGTTAAGAGGTTGTTGGGATATTTCTATAGAAGTACCCACATGTGGATAAGGCTTTGTATGGCATTTAGAGGGATTTACTGAGAGAAGGGTAGCTTATTAGAGAGGAAAACTCCAATAGAGCTTTTGAGTCTCTTGTAAGGCCTGTATCTCACCCATATTATAGTGAATCTCTGAAATTTTACTTTGTTGATGTAGGCTTATGGACAGAGGCGGACCCAAAATTTAGAGGGGGGGGGGGGGGGGTGACCAAACAATATACTTGAAAAAAAGTTTATAACAAAATATAAATATAAAGATGATAATTTAAGACAAAACATAGTAAGCAAAATGTTGCATTCTTTGTAGAGGAATATTCTGACCATGAATAGAATTTTTCAAACCAAGAATATTAAAATTTGCACTTATGTTCAATTGATGTTGGATAGCCCAAAAACTTATGTTGATAAGGTCCGCCCTAAGATATGCTCAATGAATTTCATCCTGTTGATTTACTGGATATCCCTAAATTTGATAACGCAATCCTATATCACATTCTATAATTGGAAGAGGAGTATCTTACATCTTCAATTTTGGACGTTTAGATGAAAGACTTTCAATAACTGGAAGTGGATTAATATTAAAAAAAAAAGAAGTGAATCGGCTTTCAAATTGTAGCAATTTCCATTAAAGGATGAGTCAATCGTTTAAATGACTTGAAAGTTCAATTGAAAATCAATAAAATAAAAAAATAATTTATCCAAATAAAATAAATAAATAAATCCCAACAAAAACTTTTTATTAAAGCATATACCTCATTAATGTGAGTATATGCTCCGGTGATTTTCTATCGACACATATAGGACTAAAATTGAGGCTGAAAAAATATAAACAAATATTACTCGTACAAAAATTTGAAGAATTGAAGATGAACTTAATATTTTCAAATCTCATAATCCAATTAACAAAAATAAATCAAATCCACCAACTGAAAATAAACACAGATCAAACACAAAAGGAAAAAATCAAAATCAAGTATTCAAAATATGCATTATTCAAAAAAAATATTAAACTTACAAGACCGTAGGGGGTTGAAGATGCTATCGATAGGGTCCTAAATGTCACGAGAGACAACGCCAACAACGATTTAAAACACACACAATTTTTTTTTTTTTCAACTGTGTGTGGGTGTGGGGACGTGGGGTATTATTATTAGGTTTTTTTCATTTCAATAGGTCCCAAAGGCTTTCAAGTTCATTATCATTAATTGATTTACAACTATATGATGAAATGCATGGGCCACTATTTATTATTTTCAAAATCTTCAGGGGGCCAGGTCCCAGCCTCTCCCCCCCCCCCCCCCCCCAGGTCTGCCCCTGCTTATGGAAGTACATAAATTTGTGTTTCTCGTTAGGTATGTTCTTGTTTTGATCTCGGATTTGCTGCGTGCTTCCTCAACATGCATAACAAGCTAACCCTTGAGGTTAGAGGATCAAAGATCAAACCCTTGGGGCACCAATTTCCAAAATGTGTGTGTGTGTAACTAACCACTCATTTATTTTCTTTTTTAACTATTTTTCTTGTTGGGGGGGGGGGGGGGGGGGGGATCTTTGCACACTAAGATGCATGCATTCTCATTCATATTTTGTTTTTTTTATTGGTAGCAGTGCTAGGTATCTTTTTGATCTGAAATGCCGAGTGATTAATACAAAATTTTGGGTCCTATGTATAACATTACTAATTGAGATCATCTTTGTGGGGTTTTATGTTCAAAAAAGAAATCTTCACTGCCCATTTTATTTTCATTGATTACCTATTTGTTGATATCATATGGGGAAACACTCCACTTTATCCTCAAAAAGCCATTCCCTTGAAGGTTTTCAAGTTGTGTTAAGTAATAGAAGCAATAATTGTTCAGTCAACAACATTAGTGATGAATAATTTACACAATGCCTTCTGACATGAACAACACACATCCAGGGAGTAAGTATGAGTTTTATGCTTTACTTATTGCTGATAAACAATGGTGCATGAAGATTATAGAGTTAAACCCATTAAATGTCTTTATGTACATGCATATGCTCAAACTTTTCCTTATTTAACTTGTCCCAGGATATTCTCACCTTCTTTACCAAGTTTTCGGATTCTATCAGCTCAGATCTACAATTTGTTATTGATGATATATCCTGTGAAGATTCATCTGCTATAGGGGTTACATGGCATTTGGGTATATATATCAAATATCTCAATTTTGAGTTTATTCTGTTCTAAGACCACCAGATGGCTAAACTGTTATAATTGTAATAATAGAATGGAGAGGAAAACCTTTTCCATTTAGCAAGGGATGCAGCTTTTATCGGTTGGAGGTGATTGATGGGAAGAGGCAGATAATGTAAGTCGTGTCCTCTTTGAGCAGAAACACTTTTGAATTTGCTGCAATTCATTTCTCTCTTTGAGATGTTGATAGAATTTAAATATTAACAAAGGGGAAATGCAACTAACATCCGTCCCAAATTCCATGAAGAAATATTATTAGCTTTATTGTTTATATTTGATGCTTTCTCCACTATGTAGATTAATTCACTGACAAATGCAGTTATGGACGAGATTGCGTGGAACCAGCTACTAAACCTGGGGATTTTGCATTGGTACGCCCATAATTGCCATATTTTACCTGAATCCCACACATATTTACACACATGCATCCACACATCAATGCTGTTTTGTAACAAAGATTGTGGTCATTTTCAGATGGGTTGTATACTTCCTTTCCACACAGTTTTTTTTTTTTTCCCTTCTTAAACCTCTTTGTGTTGGATGTTCATTAAAACAGAAATTCAGACATAAAATACATAGGGTTGATGATAGTCAGAGGACTGCCAACTGTGGTTGGGTATGGTATAATGGGGCCCACTGGGGTTGAAATATGGAAGTCTGCTCAATATGATTTATCAATTTGATAGTTCTGGCACTTCCATGACACCAACAACTGCCTTTTGATGTTTATATTTTTTATTGTTTGTTTTCATTTAAGACTGTGAATAGTTTGAGATAAATGCATCTTCACACACACACAACAGTACAAACTGTTCAGTGAAATGTGTTACATCTGATGTATAAAATGCTATCACAAATTTCTATACAACTTGTAGCTACTGGATGCCAGATGCCACAAATTTTAACTTTGTTGAGGTTGTCTATCCTGCTCTGCATGAACATACAGGTTCTGATTCGAGCCGTAACTTGGCTACTGCAGAAATTCCCAAGGCTTGCAGATCGCCTTTGAAGCTGCCTACATTTTCGAATCACAGTCTCGATACAGAGCCCAAAATTCAGAGATTCTCATGTACAACTGGGCCATCTAGTTCCACCTTTGCTTATTGAAATCACCCAGATTTGAATCATACATGTATTATCAACAAGAAGTGCAAATCAATATTATAATTGTATATCCAACATTTGTTCTTTGGATCATTTCTTTATATTTTTGTCCACACAGTTTTACACTCAATGTCTGAATGGTGGTTGTCTGTATATAGGATGGTGCCAAACAGAGACTTTCAAAGCCTTCCGACCCCAATCGCGTTAAAGAAACATAGACCCGTGAATCGAAGTAGAGAATAAAGAGAGATTTTTGTTTGACAGAAAATTCTCCCGTTCATGGAGAGAATTTTTCACTATTTTTTTTTTTAATTACAGACTGTAGTATGAGAGGCTCTGACTCTATAAGACGTCTAGATACATTTACAATTTATCATAGTACTTCAATGTAATGCAATAATTATAGAGTTGTCATGACACTGATATTTTCTTGGGAAAAATCGGTATAACTCCTTAGAAAGATACATATCTCTGTGTTATTAGAAAGATATGGTTTCAGTATCTACTATCACTCTAACTAATCAGGTACATAGTTAATCATAATCATAACTACACATTATTAAAAGTTATAAGAATGCATTCATCTCTTATTTTCAAAAAATAGATATGGCTCTTTATTCTGATAGCTCTGTTCGGGTTATTTAGCCTTGATAGTTATACTGGGATGAATGATGATCTATGCTAAATAAACAAATTTATGTTTGGTTAACTTTTCTGTTATTCTCATGGGAGACATAAAATGCATAATTTTGTTGTTTGGTTCACCCTGGATAAACTGTAGATAAATAGTTGATAAGGGAATGATAATTGATAAGGAGTTATAATTTTTAAAATGTCTACTTTACCCTTCGGAATATAATTTTGTGTTTGGTGTAAGTTGATAGATATAAATCAATTTCATGATGAGTGTAATTAAATCTGGACCGTCCGTGATATATGTAATAATTTATGGTGGATCTTTAAATATTTTATACAACTAATAAATGTAAGCCTATATATGGTTAATGATGATTTCAATTATTGTTCAATTTAATTAAATCCACAATCTATCAGTCATTGGGAAATAAACTAATGAAATATATAATAGTTTAGTTATAAAATTTACATTTAAATAAATCATATATATTGGCTATATTATACTTGTACCATGAAAATAAACAGGCGGAGGTAGATTTCCCAGCCTGACCATAAGGTCAGCTGCGGGGGATTCCTCTGATATTAAAAAAATTACTTAGTATGCCCAAAACAATTCTAGGAAATACACTGATATGGAATTTTGAAATCTTTGTTGTTCTTTGTTCCCCGGAGGTTTTAAATGGGTTTTTGTTTAGATAGTCCCACATCACTTAAATATAATAGAAGCAATTGGTTTATTAAACAAGCCATATATATATATTGTCTTTCAGGACATCCAATAAAATTGGAACGATACATAGAAGATTAGCATGGCCCTTGCACAAGGATGACACATAGAAATTGAGAAATTGTCTAAATTTTTTTTTTACAGGCCAATTTTGCTTACTTCCATTCTCAACTGTCCAATCGATGGGGTTATCGGTGGTTTAGGTGGAAGCCCATTTTAAACCGAGCGGTGCGGTTCGCTAGGCCCACCAAGCTTACAATGGGCTAAGAAATTTTCAACGAACAGATTTCTTTTGCTATGGATTCTAAACCGTCCAACCCATTTCATTTGGGGTGGCTTAATTTGAGCCCCTCAAATTTTAAGTAAGCCCCTCTTATTTTATATTGCTAAGGTTTTAGTAAGGGCATTTTGACAAATAAGGTTTTTATAGGAGTATAAATACAAACAATCATAAAAAAAAACTTAAGAAAAATCGATATAACCCCTGTAAACTTGTTAAAATCGGTTTAGGTCCTCGTAAAAACACAAAATCCTCATAGGTTCCTAAATTTTGCCTTGGTTAATTGATTTAATCCCTCGGTCAAAATCCTGTCAGGTAAAAAAGCATATCTGGGGAATATTCCGTGTACATAAAGTTGGTAATGAAAATAGTATTAAGATAAGTCTCTAGAAAAGCATAAAAGTCAAAAAAAAATTTGATAAAGATAATCATTATCATTAAGTACCTTGTAATAATACCTGAATTGGGGGTGAAAGGAAAAGAGAAATGTAAAACACCAGACAACAAAAAGAAAGAACTAAGAATAGAGATCACTTGGTGGGTGAGCGGCCACCTGAGTGTTATCGCCCATAAAAATCTAAATTACACCTTATAATGACCAAATTGCATTGAACATGTTTAATTCTCCAAAATGTTCGTCTCCTTCATTGAGCACCTCCAATGATAAAAATAAAAAAAAAATGTTTCCTTTATAAAAACCCACGAATGCATATTTTTTTGAATCACCAACAGTCATCGACTCCTGACTCACGTTCATCATCTGAAATTTGAACAACGTCCTCAGACGAATGGTAGTGGTCATCTCCATTTCCCGATCACCGTCTCCACTTCTTCACCCTAAGAAACAATTGTTCTCATCTTCTCAGTATTTCTCTCAAACATGTCTGATTATATAAGTATTCATCAAACGTTTGATATCTTATTTTGAGCTTATGTGTTGCATTTTATATGTTTGACAATAAAGAAATATAGTAAAACATAATCACAAACAACATATATGCACACATCAAAAAGAAAAACTCAAACATGAACTCTAATAAAGAAAATCAACTGATCTATATTCAAATGCACATAACCATAATCTAAAACAGGGATAAATAAACCCAAACCATCTATAAACCAATATACAATATCAAACCTATAAACCCTAAATAAATGAGGTCCCGTTTGGTTGCACATGATTTTAGCTTTTAGCTTTTTAAAAAGCTGAAAAACTAAAATCGTACAGCCAAACAAGTCAGCTTTTTACAGAATCAGAAGCTGGATTCTTTTTAATTTTTTTCCTCAAAATTTGTGTTTTGAAAAGCTCAAAAACAACGTTTTTTTATCGGAATCGATTTTTTGAATTGAAAAATAGTTTTCTCTGTCAAACATTAAAACTTTTTTCAAATATTGATTCTTGAATTAAAAAAAATCATAAAAAAAGTCAAGGTCTAAAATCATCTTAAAAAACAGCTTAATTCCAAAATCTACTTTTCAATATGTGTTACACTCAAAATCCTAATGAGACTTATTAATTGGACAATAAAAATCATTAATTAATCTCAATCAAGTGTTGGGAGAGATACTAATGTTGGAAGACTCACCTTCGTTGATGAATAAGCGTCAGTATGGATGATGGATCAAATGCCCTCGTTGAGATCGTGGGTTTCTCACAATTGGATCTTACAATAGATAAATTTTCAGTGTGATAAATTTTCATGTGTTCTAACAAATATTCAGAAAGATGTAAAGGGTTTTATCGCCATTTTACAAGTGTCATTAAAGTTAACCAAATCTTGGGTTTGTTAATTATTGTGATGATAGGGACTAAATCAACACTTTCACGTGTGAGAATTGGACCCGTCTATCCCCACCAAACAATTTTCCAATCCCACCGATCGGTGTTTGTCTGTTCCCACCGATTCAGTTCGACCGAATTCGGTCGCCATTTCAAGTTTTGGGCGACCGTAATGGGTCGTCATTTCAAGTTTCGGGCGACTAGAATGGGTCGAACATGGTTCAGAATTATATCTACTTATTTTTTGTAAACAAATAAAATTTTGGATTTATCCATCATATTCTACATTTATTCTTTCATCCAAACAACAACTAAGGAATTAAAAAAAATGTAAGTAGATATACTTTCAATTAATTCAAATTTTTATAGAAAAATATCTTATTAGACAAATATATATCATTTTTAAGCTTCGTTTGAATTCGTAGTTAAGATGAATTTTTGTTTTATCAGTTGATTCAAACCATTTTATATTTGACTTTTGAAATTTGTCTGTAACTTATGTGTTCTTATATTCTACATTTAAGAATAATGATTTATTCTTCCTACATTACAACTTAGACTTGGAGTGATATGAAAGATTCAAGGAGGATACACGTCGTGAGATTATGTTTTCAAAAAAAAAATTATAAATTTTATTACAAATCATGTTCGACCAGTTTCGGTCGCGCGAAACCTGAAATGGCGATCAAATTCGGTCGCGCGAAACTGAAATGGCGACCAAATCCGGTCACGAATTGGTGGGGATAGCAAAACACCGATTTTTTTTTTTTTTTATTGCTTGGTGGGGTAAAAAAATAAGTGGGTGGGGTTAGACGGCCCGGTGAGAATTTTGTGATTTTATGAAAACCTAAACAGGATTTGACAAATTTACAAGGAATTATATTTATTTTACCCTAAAAAAAACTTCCTACTTCTTCCTCAATAACTGGTAATAACTGGTCACTCCATTTTCTCTCAGCTTCCAAATTCAGCAGCTAACCCTTCCACACTACTCCATGCTGTTAGAAAATGTCATTCATGAACCCTCTCAATCAATTTCAAAAGAAACAAAGAACAACGGTACTGATAAAAGATAGAGAGGCATACATAGATGTCCTCTCTATCAAACCCATCAAAGAAACACATCACCCACATCCAAAGATTCATCCCCACTTCATGGAAATCATCTCTTCTCCCACCACCTCCCCCTCCAACCACCACCACCACCAACAAAGACTCCCCAACAACAACCATTGATGGATACTCCCTCTTAGACTCCATCAGGAGCCTCTCAAAGCAAGGCCACCTCTCCAAGGCCTTCCAAACCTTCTCCCTCCTCCAAACCCACCGCCCCAACCTCACCTTCCACCCACTCTCCCCACTCCTCCACTGCTGCACCTCCCTCAAATCCCTCCCACAGGGCCAACAACTCCATGCCCACATCATCTCCAGAGGCCTCTCCCTCAACCCCAACTTGGGTTCCATGTTGGTCTCCTTCTACACCCACTGTGGCCTACCCAAAGAAGCACATGTTCTCACTCTCACGTTCTTGGACTCCATTGATGTCTTGCCTTGGAACACATTGATCTCCAGCTATGTGAAGTGTGGGTTCCATAGGGAAGCCCGATTGGTGTATGTAGAAATGCTTGAGATAGGCATCAAAGCCGATGAGTTCACTTACCCAACCGTCCTTAAAGCCGGCGGTGAAGAATCTGATGTGGGTTTCGTCGGGGCGGTCCACAAGCGCATCGAGGAGACCGGGCTGACAATGAATTCGATCGTGTCGAACGCATTGGTGTCGGCCTATGTCAAGTGTGGGGAGATCGCCTTTGCGCGGAGGGTGTTCGAATCGATGGTCGAGAGGGACGTCGTGTCATGGAACGCGATCATGTCAGGGTACGCGTCGAGTGGGGCGTGGTCAGAGGCATTGGATCTCTTCGAGAGGATGCGTTGGGAGGGGTGGGAACCGAGCCTCTCAACATGGAACACTGTCATTGGGGGGCACGCGCGGGGGGGCGATGCGGTCAGGGCGCTTGAACTGGTGTCGCGGATGAGGCGGGCGGTGGAGGGGATCGACGACGTGGCGCTCCTCGTGAGTCTCGACGCGTGTTCGCGCTTCGGGTTCTCGGGACCGGGGAGGGAGGTCCACGCGGCGGCCGTCCGATCAGGTTACGACGCGCGCGAGAACGTGCGGAACGCGCTGATCACGATGTACGCGAGGTGCGGGGACCTGCGGAGCGCGCGCGCGCTCTTTTACACGGCGGAGCGTCGGAGCATGATCACGTGGAACTGCATGATCAGCGGATGCGCGGCCTCCGATGCGTCCGAGGACGCCTGCCTCGTATTGCGTGAGATGGTCGCCTCGATGGTCAAGCCGAACCACGTTACGCTCGTGAGCCTCCTCGCGCTGTTCGGCCGCGCGCGCGACCTCCGGCGTGGGAGGGAGGTCCACTGCTACGTCGCGAGGAGATGCGAGTTCCGAGGCCACAGCGTGCTTTGGAACTCGCTCATCGACTTGTATGCGAAGGCGGGGAGGATCCTCAATGCGCATCGGGTGTTCGACTCGATCGATGTGCCCGACGAGGTGTCATACACTTCGTTGATCGGCGGATACGGGATGCAAGGGGACGGGGCTTCAGCGTTGAAGCTCTTCGAAGAGATGGAGGAGCACGGGCTCCGTCCGGACCATGTGACCATGGTTTCGGTCCTCTCCGCGTGTCGTCGCTCGGGACTCATAAAACAGGGGGCATGGTGTTTGAGAAGATGATAAAGACCTATCCAATATCGCCGCGGAATGCTTTGGGGATTACGCGTTGGTCGCGAACGTGTGTGCTGTGAACGTGCGGTTAATGCCGGAGAGGTGCATGTTTTTATAAAATCAACTCTCTCTCTAATGTTGGACTCCATGTCTGCCCCGCCCTATCGTGGTGAACGCGCGGTAGGGGAGGTGGGGAGGGTGTTTATGCCATTCTCGGCCGACGACACGGCGAAGTTGACCGCCGGAGAGGTGCATGTGTTTGGTAGAGGTGCTTGTTGTGCAAACGAGGGCTCAGTGATGATGGGAGAGTTTGATTTTGGGAACTCTGATTTTGCATGGCCTGCCTTGGGTGATTGTGATTTGTGAGACTGGCTGTGATGGTTAGCATGGGAGTAAAGCATACATGTTCATATAATTGGTGGAAGCTTTTGTCCTGTTTGGCTCTAAGAAAGGTGAATATATAGATAAATATATTAGTGAAATACATCATTTTAATTTTTTTATTCTTCTTGTTTGTTGATCATGGATAAGTTATAAATAAAGATGAATAAGATGTTGATAATGATTTATAAAAATCTTTTTAAAAAATTAAATGTGTATAAGAAATACTAATTCCACCAGAATAGAGGTGATACAAGTAATTTGACATATGAGTCATTTATACCAATAAGATAGATTAAGTGGAATAACACATACCAATGAAACATGAAATACTAATATTAATATATTCTCATCTATTCTGACGTAACTTATTCATTACGAAGTTGTAAGCATTTTTTAATTTTGGAGCCTCCCCGGAAGCTATAAGTATTCAAAACTTTGTAAAAAAATGGGCGATTTATACCTCCATATCCAGGGGAACAAAGTTTTCTTGGACTTTTTGCAATTCACCTTGTTTTCTTTGTCCCTCATTTGATATTATAAGAAATCTCAAACATGAACAATGAAGAAATGAATAAGTTCTGTTTCAAATTCCACCAAAAATGTTCACTAGAATTCACTGTTAAAAGCAGTTATAAAAGATTGCAGGAGATCAGCCATCAGACTTTCAAGAATAGTCCGGATTCGGCCAGCTGTACTTTCTTTCTTTCTTTATCCAGAATTTTTCTTTGGTGTGTGAAAGTACTTTACTGGAGAGCACACAAAGCAAACCTATTTTAACATATTCATGCAGGAGAGTACGCGAGAAAGATTGTGGTCAACTGCACAATGTTCCTAGGCATATTGTGACATGCTGTTTTTTAATTTTCTGCTCAAGTGTCTATTAAATTCCAATCCGTAGACGACTAATCCAACCATAATCCCCAGTAGTAGTATTCTAATTCCCAATAAATCTGGTAATTCAGATGGCACCTCATGGCACCAACAGCCAGATTTCAGTTTTCTATATATATTCTTTAGGCATCTGTATTTCACTGAGCATAGATACTGATTGTATATTTAATTTCTCACACTAAATAACAGCTAAAAGAGAGAGAGAGAGACACAAACACACACACACACACACACATACATACATACTGTCCATGCAAGTGTTTTCATTATCAATTGCTTCACAATGTTTCATAAGAACAGTCACCTTGTGAAGAATACACAGTTGTTAAGCGTCGGTCATTTACCTGATATACAGGTTCTGATTCAGTGTGTGACTTCAGCATTACGACAATTCCCACAGCTTGGGGACCAGCTTTGAAGAAGAGCTTCTTCCATGCTGATATCTATCAGCAAATAATTTCACTGAATCCATTCTAATGTATACCTGGGAAACATTGTTCCACTTTTTTACTTCAACTATCCCTATTTGTATGATACATGTATCATCATCAAGAATGCCACAGAATTTCTAAATGTAAATTTGGTTTACTTTCAGTATTTATTTTGTGTTTATTTCTTTATATTCATGTGCATACTGATTCACCTGCAGCTTATGTGCCATTGATGGGTGCTGAGATTTTGTCATCAGGGAAAGCAAAGATGCAGTAAATGAAGAGTTAGTTCCAGGAAGTTTTTGGATTAGAACATATCAGAAACAATAAATATGCCGCATACCATCATCTAAGCTTGATAAGAGAATCAAAATAACTTTTGTTAAAAAAGAAAATTTTTGGATTCCCAGTCCAGCTTGGTCAGTAGAATAATGAAAATAAATGTTGCAAGTTGTAACCATCCTCATACATGCCAGTGAGGAATGGATATTTATTCATTGTATCTATAACAAGTGAAGGGTCTGACAAAATTTCTTGTTTTTCATACTGACCTTAAAACATCAACCCTATGTGCTTCAGACTTTGAATCCCTCAGCGCGAAGGCACTGTAAATGGGCTTCAATCCATTTTGAGCATGCTTCCTCACCGTGCTCGACAATGCACTCGTCTCTCAGCTTCTTTGTGTCGGGGCAAGCACAGCATATCTTCTTCTTTGGCTTCTGGCTGGGCTCAGATGTTTGTGCCTTCTCAATACCAGGTGACTGGTTTGTTCCCTTCTGTTCTGGTTCTGTCAATTTCTCAACATTTGTTTGGCTGATTAGTTTCTGTTCAATGACCGGTGAGGTAGTAGAATTGTCAGCCTTGGGTCGATAACCAAAAGCACCTGCAACAGCCGCAGACATAGCAGAGAGTTCCTGTGAAAAAAATAATCCGATGAACCCACTGAAGTTTACTCTTCATCTATGAACAGCACATCCATCAAGTATCGAAATTGTAGTTAAAATATGCTGCAATTTAGTGGAATAAGATTCTTGGCCAATTTGGTAACTTGGTCCAAAACATGAATTTCTCCTTCCTCATAGATCTAATTTTGAAAAATTCCATCGGAAAGAGGAATGAAGGGAATTTTGAATGGGTCACCTAAGAATGACCACACAAACGAAAGATTTCAAACGCCAGCAGATGGCAAATGATAAGGTTGCCAAACCGAACCTTGCACATATAAACTAAAGAAAATGATATGTATCATATCATAGGCTGCTATATGTGACACAAATACATATTTGTTTTTCAGATCATCATTAGAAAGAGTAATTCTAGTTCAACAATTTTAGTACCTTAAAGCCCCTTATCAACACAAAATAAAAGCTAGCAATATCTAAATACATATTTGTGGTTTCTTCATGTTATTAGAATTTTTTTTTTTTTTTGTTGGGTATGTTATTAGATATTGGCTTTCTTGTTCAACAATTTTACTATCCTTTCATCAATTGCAATCCTTAAACAACATTTTGTTTATTGCCTTCTAAAACAATCCAATATTGCATTAAAGCTAAAAAAACTCACAATTCAAACAACCCACTTCAAAATCCTATACAAAAACACACAACAAACCCTTAAAAAGTGGATTTTCAGTCCTTAAAAAGAACCACTTTGAACCCCCCCCCCCCCCCCCCCACTTCGAATCGGATTATTCAGGGAGGGATATGGAAAAAAATTAGGAAAAATTCGAGGATCTAAAAATAGTTTATATTCATAACATAAGAATGAAAATATACAAATATGCATCATAATCATAAAATCAAATTCAAGATGTCAAATTCAAGCATCATGTAATTATAATCATTAAATTAGAAAACAAACAAATGTGATCAATTGACCATATCAATTGTTAATTCATCCATCAAGCATAAGCTTCTTTAGTTCATCTTCTTCACACACAAATAATCAAACAGTTGACATGCAAGATATGATTTTCACACATTCAACATAAACCACCACCCTCACCAACACACACCATAATCTCACATAAACACTTTCTCAAACATCTCTGATGCACTAACCAATCAATCTCCACGCACTAAATCATACCTCCAAATTGAAATCGAAATCCACAATAACCAAAAACAAATATCAATGACCCACTACAGAGAGAGAGAGAGAGAGAGAGAGAGAGAGAGAGAGAGAACATGTTGGGTTCAAACAGTCCGGCGACTTTGTTACTATGATCGAAACAACAGATACATGGAGAGAGAGAGAGAGAGAGAGACCTTCCACAACGACCCGTCAACGTCCGACATCCCTCCAACAGACCTCGATCAGCTCTCTCTCTGTGAATTCAAAACGAATTACAAATAAAATGAGGATTTTTTATAAGCTGCGGCGTGGAGTCTGACAAAGTTCATACATAGATCAAACAAATTAAACATCAATTTTTCAACAAAAAAAAATCAAGATCCTATGAATAAACTAAATCAAATATACATAAATTAAGATCCTAAGAATAAACAAAATCAAGATCAAAATCAGACTTACCGGGGAAAGGAAACGGAAGCAGAAGAGGCGGCGGCAAGAACAGACTGGAGAGAGAGAGGACGGAGAGGGTTTTATTTTGAAAACTTGGGTCAAAAGACTCAAAAGACTCAACACACACGTAGGCTTATGTAAACTTGGGTAACTTGGGCTTGGGGCAGGAATTTGGGTGCCTCTAATTGCACCCCTTGTTTTTAGGTGCACACCCCGATTAATAGAGTTGTGTTAAAAAAATCCATTTGTATTCAGATCTTATGCACACCCCTTCTGCAAAGCATTCGACACTACGTCCGTCGAGTAATTATGGAAAAGTCGACATTTCTTGTATCGAAGTGGACACATAATTCATCTCATAGTCTTTTGAACCTGGTTGACACAACGATTGTCGATAGTTCGTATCAACATCGACGTCTCTTGTGTCGAATGGGTCACAGAATTCAACCCGTAGCCTCTATAAATTCCGTCAACACTGTGTTTATCGTGGATTGTTATTATTATCGACGGTGGTTTTGTCGAAGAATCAATCAATGAACTCGACAGTCATTTTTAGGGTGTGTCGACGGGTTAGTTATATGGGAACAGTATCAATGTCGGTATTAGCAGACTAATCTTATTCTTCATTTTTTTCAGCAATTCAAATATAAAACAGTCGAACATGTATCTAAAAAACTGAATATTGAAATTTTACAAAGTCACTTTCAAACATTAACCCAAATATTTAAACATTAAACATTAACCCAAACATACATTATTGAAACATTCAAACATAGCAAAATGTCAAACGATCTTGTTTAAAAAACGAAGAAAGACAGCTGGAGTGAACATCGGTGAAGAAAGAGACGGCCGACGTGAGTGGACGCCTGAACGGGTGACACTAAGTAACAAACAAAGAGATACGGGTGGCGTGAATGTCAGTGAAGGATGGTAGTGAATGTAGATGACGATGGCGCGTGAGTGGACGGGCAACAGCGAGGGAGGGTCACCAAGAGGGCAGTCGGCAGAGATGAGGAGGGATTGAGAGGAAGGGGGAGAGGAGCTAGGGCTTTTTTTTAGGTTTCAAAGGGATTGGTTGGAGGGGTGTGCATTGAAAACCATATGTTCCTTTAAATAGTGGGGTGTTTAAAGAATATTTGTGATTTGGGTTGGGTGTAAAAAGAATGGGGTGTGCTCTTGAATAAGACGGGTGCAATTAAATGCACCCCAGGAATTTAAGCATGTTAACGGGTCAGGTCCGGGCCAGGTCGGGGTCCGCCGGACCCGGTTCCTGGATGAGACCTGGCAGAGGTCCAAGATGAACCAGACAAAATGGACAGCGTCTAACAGCAGGCGTCAGCGTCGAGGGGACGGGGTAGACGGCCTCGGGCGGAGGAGAGATGGAGTGGGCGGCGTCGGGGGCGGGCATTGGGACGGGGAGATTTGGAGTGGTCGGTCGGCGGCTATAATGTTTAAAAAAAAACAAAAAGAGGAGCTTGAGAGTTGCAATGTGAAAAAAATAGGGGTGGCGGCTGTGCATATGTTAGGAACTTTAGGTTTCACTTTCCAACCTTGGAATGTAAAAAAAAAATAAAGAAAAACCCTAGAGGGATGGGCTAGTTGGGTTACTCATAGTATAGGCCCAATTAAATAATAGATGGGTTGGATAATAGTTGGGTTACTCAGAAGCCCAATAAAATAAAACTTTAGAAACAGTAGTCAATTAGTCATTACTTATGAGTAATACCCATCACTTTTTTTGTTTTATTATATAAGGGAGGGTCCACGGGTCCATATGACTGGGTTGGGGTAGACCCAGACCCACCCTATTTCAAGCCTCGGGTCTTTTGGGTTGGGTCCATATTGAGTCTCTGGTTCTTCGGGTCAGGTATTTGACGCCTTTACCGGATCGGGTTTAGATCGGGTCCGGGTCGACCAACGACCCGTTGACAGGCCTAGGCAGGATCCATAACTCGACGTGTATACAATGTATCATACCGTTTTTTAGGACTAGTTTAGCGAGTTAAGAATTTGAGGATAAGTTATCCTAATTTTAAAAGATAAAAAATCTATCAGATTTGTTCTTGTTTACATTTATCAAAATTGGGACAAAAATTGAGATAAATGTTATCTCAACCTTTAGTTGGAACAAAATATCTCTATTTTTATTTTAAAATTAGGATAATTGTCCTCGATTTATCCTGATTATTTTTTATACTAAACGGAGATAAGTTATTCTTACACTCACTTATCTCCATAAATACTATTTATCCCACTACTTATCTCCTTGCCAAAGCCCTTAAAGGGTAAAATAAGTTCAGACCATCTAAAGTATTTGAAACCTGCAAAAATACTTCCTGAAATTCTAAAACATACACTTACACCTCCCAGTAGTTAGATTTTCTATTAAGATATAATAAAAGTATGATTTTATCTTTTTAATTAAATTATCATAATGTTTTTACCTTTTTATTTATTGTTATGGGAGTTAATTCTTACCAAAAAAATGCATTCATGTGTATTTGAAAAGTTTATTATTGTATTAATAAATATTCACAAAACATAGCCAAAGTTAGTTGATTCTATTATTGGATATTTAGAAAATTAATTAAATAATAAAATAGTAATTTTAAATTTTGTCTCATCTTAATGAAAAATCTAACAGTTGGTGCATATGCATATTTTTAAACTTCAGAGGGTGTTTCTATAGGTTTCAAAAACGTCAGAGGGTCCAAATGCATTTTACCCTTTTCTAAAAGGGCCCCAAGATATACTTTTTCCTTCTACCATCCAAAATGTAGTCCTATGTTAGTCATAAATGCAGTAAAACATATATATTGTTAGATATGACAAAAAATAGATCAACCAGATTTGAGTTGTGAAATTCGTCCCCTCCGTTCCCTTTTCAACTGCTGGTGCTGGTTATCAGTGATCTGAGACCTCAAACGTCGAACATACGGGGAGGGGGTGACCTACAAAAAAAAAATCCTTTAACATTCAAGTGAGCCGAGTGAAAGTCTAGAGTTTATGGAAAAAAGGATTTTTCATGTATTTCCTTATATAGCAAGACTGGGATGCCCTAGGATCGACGGATGAAATGATACCTTTTAATAACTTGGGTTTGTGATAATTTGTATAATACATATGCTTAGGACAATAAAGAAATCTCCTATTGGTAAGATGTGAGAGGTACCCCTCTTTAGCGAGGGGATTTGGATTCGAGTATTGCTACTTGCTGATAGGGGAAGATTTGATTAAGAAAAGAAGAAGAAGAAGAAACCCATAGGTACAACGTTTGAATAAATAAATAACCCTTTCTTCTGTATGAACTGATATTATTCCATTCCAACTCCTTCCCAATATCTCCTGAGGAAAATCTCAAATTGGATAAAAAATTGATTAATGGGTTAGTGTGAGCTTATCCATGCTGATTCTCGTTCTCAACCCATGAACAATATGAGCTCAAAGCTTCATTCGTAACTCCCGGTCCGTAGTTTCTCCATTCCATGGATGATCTCCCTTGCATCGGACGGATGTGGTGAGATCATTTGATATAAGAGATTTTCATGATCTATCTCAGATTGAGGGAAATTTTCTGAACGTTGGATGCAAATGGGTTGACAGCCCAGACTCGCACGATCGTGGGCTATTCAGGTCATGGACCTTTATTAATTGGGTCATGGGCCGTGAACACGTAGTGTTCTGCCATTAACTCAAAAAATGACTCATACATATTTTTGTTATTTTAAAAGTCAGTGTGTAATTTTATAAAATATTAAATATATACTCTAATAAATTGAATGAAATCATTTAGGGTTTTTTATGCTATTTATTTTTATACCACTCAAAATAACTTATTTATTTTCAGTTGAGGAGTGATTTTGACAATTGTAAACAAAAAAGTAGTTTTAAAACTTATTAAACAAACATCAACTTTTTTTATTTTATGTTTTTAAGCAGTCACAATAAATATATCTATAACTTATAAAAAAAATTATAATTTATATTATGTAAATTTAAGCTACAGGGAATATGACTTCAATTGTATCCCGGGTCCAAGCTGACTGCTCCTAACAACGCCCTTTTCTCTTTCATCAACCATCTAATTCTAGAAGCAGCGATGACAAAATTGGCATTGTAGTATTGTATTGCATTGGCAGTGTTCCCATATGAAAAAATGTATTGTATTGGCAGTGGAGGATACTTTTGTCATTTCGAATTCCACCTTTTTTTTTTAATTGACGCGCGTGCCCTCGTTTTTAGCCGTCCATTTCTCTGGCACGTGGCAATACCTAAGCCACCTTTTAATAATCGAGTCAGCGAAAGGCGCACACTTTCCAGAAGGTTCCTTTTTCATTGTTTGACGAAACTACCCCTATAACATGCAGTTATTCCTCTACCGTCCCGACTCCGGAAACACAGACGAAAACCAACATGAAGTCCCGCCATTCGCCCTAACCATGCTCACTTTGCGCCTCCCATTCTACATGAAGCTTATCCCCCAGCCTTTTGAAATCACATATTTTGAGTATTATTTACTTAAAATCTATATATAGAAAACTGCTATCATAATTACATAAACAGCTTCTTACCATCATAAAACTGCACAATTACGCCATCAAATGCACCCTAAGGGTGTGTTTGGTTGACAAATGGGATTGAGATTCAGTGAATCCTGGGATTCTAAATCCAGGTGGATTAGGATTGTGAATCATGCCAACCTGTTTGGTAAGGAACATGATTGAGAAAACAGGATTGTGATTCTCAATCTCAATCATGTGTTTGGTAATGCATGGATTACAATATAAAAAATATATATTTCTAAAAATACCATATATATATATATTAGATGTATTAAATATATATATATATATATATTATTTTATATATATATATATATATATAATTTAGTTATGATATATTATTTTATATATATATATAATTTAGTTATGATATTATAGCAAATTAGTTATGAATTTATAATAAATCACATGAAATTTATATATATATATATTAAAATATATATTTTATAACTAATTTTTTATGACACACACACACATATTATATATATATAAATTAGTTATGATAGCAAATTAATTATGATATCATAGCAAATTAGTTATGATAGTAATATATATATATATATATATATATATATATATATATATATATATATATATATTATTACATATATATATATATATAAATATTTTAATATTAAATATATTATGTTATATATATATTAAAGAAGATTGGGATTGGGGTAAAAATGCCTGGGTAAAAATGTCTAAAATGTTTTTTTTTCAATCCACTTGGATTGTGATTGGGGGAATACCACCTCTTAAGGGGGATTCCCAATCCCCATAATCAAGGATTCCCAATCCCCATCTCTCAATCCCAATCCCCTTTTTAAAATTTATCCAAACAACTTATTGACCTGGATTGGGATTCTCAATCCCAATCCAGTCACCCAATACTCCTATCCAAACACACCCTAACAGTATTATTAAATACTCCATCGTTTCTCAGTATTCTTCTTATTTTCACCGCGAGTGCAGGTTGTGAACGACGCATCAGACCTACCACTAGTCGGACAGACCGTGAACGGCGGCTATAAAAGCGGTACCGTCCCCAACTTGTTTGCCAAGTCTTTCATTTGATCGTAATCGAGCGACAGAGAGAGGAAACCGAAGCTCCAACGAAACCCTAAATCTTCATTGTGTGATTTCCATGGCGACGTTCGCGGAGGCACCACCGGGGGACTCGAAGGCCGGGGAGAAGATCTTCAAGACCAAGTGCGCTCAGTGCCACACCGTCGAGAAGGGAGCCGGCCACAAGCAAGGTCCGCCGATCTCACGAAACCCTAACCTGAGCTTTTGATTTGTTGATCTGTTTTGGGACTCTGGTTTTGTTGGGTTTTCCTGTCGTTTTGTTAGATCTGCGTTTCTCTTTAGATCCTATGATCGTTGTTTATAAGTTGAGACGTTTTATATGTATCTGATATGCTATGAAGGTTTCGTTTTGTGTTTGTTGATGTTTGGAAATGATTTGGATTTGCTAAATCTGTTATGTTTTGGTGTGTGGTTGGTGTATTTGGCCTCCTTTGTTTATGTAGTTGTATATATGTTGATTTGTTGATTAGATCTTTGCATGACCGAATCTGTTTGTAAAAGTGATCATCTTTTCAACTAGAGACTTTTTTTGATCTCCTTGTTTGCTATAAGGTTGAAGGCGCTAGATAAGTATTAGGTGGGTTTGATTTTGTTAGTTCCGTATGCGAAATCTCACTGAGGATCCTTAAGAGGAGCTTAAGAATGTCCTAGTTTCCTGAAATTGGAAATGATATATGGAAAATTTGGAATCACACAAATGCTTTTATTCCTGTAAACCCATGTAGTATAAAAGCAAATTCTGGATGGGTAATGCGTTTCTCTATTCATATAAATCACTGGTTTGGCAACTTTATTCCTGGCTATTTATGTATAAGAATGAAAATATGCATTCCATTAGTTATGTTGGTTGGCTGACCTTTGAAGGTGTCTGGGGACTTTAGTTTTGGAGTCTCGTGAATTACTTTTGATAGATTTTTTTTATTGATCCTGAATGGTTCTTGTCATGGAATGGTTGTGAACTTGGAACTTTTATAAATTTGAAGATTGAGGAGGAATGTGAAGTTTTTTAATTAATATTCAGTAACCGTATTTTGTACAAGTATTTTGAAGTTAACTTGAAACTTGGACATCTTAATAGTTGAACAAAACAGAGAAATTTGGGTTGTCAGTATTTGCATTTGATATACCTTTTTATATGTTGTGAATAATTTTTACTTGCTCTTTTTGGTCCAAAGACTGCAATATGCATCATCTTCACTTTCACTTCATTTCATAACTGTGAGTATTCAACATGACTGATGATTTGAAAGAAAAACCATTCTTATCTCAATTGGGAACACACAGCAATAAACCTATTTGGTAAAAATATAGCGTCATCTTTGGACGTGCACTGTGTTGGCCTTGTGATGCTTCTAATTGGTTTACTTATTTTTCCACAGTGAACAAATTTTATGTTATGATCTCCACATAGGATTATGTTTGTTCACATGCACGTCAGCATATTCAATAAAATGCTTGGCAAGGTCCTCAATGAGATCTTTTTCAGCCATCTTGATTTCTTTTAATTTGAAACTCTTCATAATTATCTCTCTGATTGTATGTGTGGTTCTTCCTTTTTTTTTTTTCCAAAATAGCATGAACCTATGCTATATGATAAGCTTCTGTTAAAGTCGGTTATTTTTTTTGAATCATTTGCGAAGTTGTCTACTTTAGTGCATTGATATCAATATTTGAGAAGCAGAATGTACTGTACTAATTTCCTTGGGATTGTTGATAGCCACAAATACTGAAATGCAAGTTTTGTTAGGATGATTTTGGTGGTAATTTTCAATTGAGGTTTTCTAGTAATTCCATAATGAGGATGATCAATGGTTTATCTAAACTAGTCAGGGTCATATTGGTGTCATGGGATAATTTCAACTTTTTAGAAGGCTCTGTATTCTCATGATATAGGAATAGATATTTATTGATGTCAGGTCCAGAGGCAAAGCCTGTGATATTATGTCGAGTTTCTTGGAAGGTTGAACTAATTTTTTCCCCTCATTGTTGATGTCAGTCCAACATGAAAGAGGTTTTATGCTGACATTTGTTTAACTAGTTCATTGTTGTTTCTTGGTGTTTCTAGTGTACAATAGCTGCTTATATTAAACACCAGTATGCATCAACTAGGTTGCTTGGAATGTCAAGTCTCCCATGTGAAAATACCAAGTATTTACAACCATGGGCATAGTCATTTCATACATGATATAATATTTGCAGCTGTTGCTTTTTTTTTTTTTTTGGATGAAACGGTACAGATTGTGCTGGTCTGATTTTGTACAACTTTTTTTTTTCTCAAAGACTGTTCTTTTTTTTTTTTTGCAAATTATTTTTGTTATACTCTCTAGTCTTCTGCTCTTCTACCAAATCATGTATGTTTAGTTATACTACTTTTATGTCCTTACCCTTGGTCATATCCATTATCCTTCTCTTTTCTCTTGTGTCTCCACTTTGTTCTTGATTCCAAACATTCTGAAGCTTATCTTGGACATTGAATTTGTTATATTCTGAATCAATGGATCTGTTGAAATGTGCAGGACCCAACCTTACCGGTCTCTTTGGCAGACAGTCTGGCACCACTGCTGGCTACTCGTACTCTACTGCTAACAAGAACAGGGCTGTCATCTGGGAAGAGTCTACTCTGTATGAGTACTTGCTGAATCCCAAGAAGGTATCTTCTTTATTGGCAATTTTTTTTGAGAGTATATTATGTAATTATTTTTATTTTCAAGTAATTGAGATGCCTTTTAATTTGTCTCCTTTTTCGGGGAAATCTTTCACTAATAAGGTAGCTCCTATATATCTCCTATATAAAAAAAGAAGAATAAGAAAGGAAAACAAATTGATGTGCTATATAGATACTGCACACACACAAAAAAATTATGCCATGTTCTTCCTGATGAATTTGCATAGATGATGAATTTAATGAGCTATTGATGGCTGGGTGTCCATGCACCTTTTTTTTTTTAATTGTAACATCATTACGTGGAACTTATGTAGTGATATCATTCTTTTTCCTTATTAGAATGGTGAATATACATGTTGGTGATGGAATATTTGTATTGTGGAACAGTATATCCCAGGTACAAAGATGGTGTTCCCAGGGCTGAAGAAGCCGCAGGAGCGTGCAGATCTCATCTCCTATCTGAAGGAGGCCACTTCTTGAGCAGAGAGGATCCCACCCTTTCTACATGTTTTTGTCATCTTCACTACATTTTCCCTCCTTTTTTTTGAAAGGTGATGCATAAAATTTTTTCCAGGCAAAATAAGATCCCTGCTCATCTGCTAAGCTGCTAAGCAGGTGATGGACGCCTAAAAAACAATCTCTCTTTTTTGGCTCAGAAAAACAATTGGTTAATTTGTCATTTGATTATATCTAGTTTGTGGTTCATGCCCACCACATTAAATACAATTCGTGATTTTTGAAGGTATTATCATCAATTTTTATATGCTCTCTTTTCTCTTTTGTGGTGTTATTTTTATCAGTGTTGCTGCCCCAGGCATTCTTGTGAATGATTGGACTATCAGATGCTGGGGTGGCTTGGTGTTATGGCTATTGGATATAAATTGGTTTGGATTGTTAAATTGGACCATTTTCTTTGAAGCTTTTTATGGATCCTCTGCCTACATGTTAAGAACCATGAAAAGTGGCATGAGTTTTGAATTCGTTGGTGATGGATGCTCATAAATCCGGTTTGGCTGTGGTGGTCTGGTTGATGGTTCAGGCATCAAATCAAACAACACAATTCTGGTCTAAATGGAGAATATTTACTTTTAGGAATCCAGTTTAATAGATTATGTAGAAATGAAGAATGCATATTTATTGTGTTCCAGTTGCCAGCTGTAGGAGTGAAATGAAAGTCAATTTGGCTCGTAGTAATGATAAATAAACATTATATATTAAGGACTAGTTAAACTATTGAAAACGAGGATCACAAGCAATCAAACTTGTGATCATTTGGTAAAATTCAGGGCCGGTAAACGAACCAAGCGGCTTGGGCTTGGTTCGGTTTAAGCTCGTTCATTTAGACAAATGAGCGAGCTTGAAAGCTCGGTTAGGTTCGGGATCTGTATCGAACTTCATTTTATGTTCAAATTTGACTCGTTTGTGTTATTAAAAATTAGTTGAAGCTTGACTAAACTCCTTTATAAAATCAAAATATTAAATTAATACAAAATTATGCTCATTTAAGCTCATGAACTTGGCTTATTTAGGCTAAAATTTTATTTTCAATCCCTAAAAACCCTAAAATAAAGAAGAACGCTAAGCTCGTTGAGACTCGTGAGCTCGGCTCGGCTCGACTCGTTTATAAACGAGCCGAGCTTGAACATGCCAAAGCTCGGCTCGTTCGGCTCGTTTACCACCCCTAGTAAAATCTGTGGGTCTACCATGAAGTTACAAAAGTTGTACCTGTGAACCAACCTCCTAAAGCGAAATAAGCACAAGGGAAGAGCAATAGACCGGACCAACCTACAAAAACGAAACGGTCTCTCCGTAACCAGTCGTCCATAATATCGAATAAATC